>JASDFA010000027.1:130525000-131725000 GCA_035772735.1 Datura wrightii
TGGCAAACTGTGGCCCCACACGGCCATCATAAAAGAAAGAAAGAGTACTAACAGCTATACAACTGCACGGCCTCACACGGCCGGCTCATCTGACCACAAGGAAAGCATATACAGACTGCAAGCCTCTAGGAATAGCAATAGAACTGATCGAGACAAGGCCCCGACCTACCCGTACTATACAACAAAAAAAGGAACTGAAATACACCTCTGAAATTCAGCCTCCGGATGACAGGAGCTGAATACTCGACCACTGACAGGAATCACGTAGTATCGCCTGCTCGTCTATGAGTACCTGCAGGCAAGTAATGCAGCGCCCCACCGGGCGTCAGTACCACTGGTACTGAGTATGTAAAGCAATAACTGAAGCAAAGTCTGAAAACAATAATGTAACTGATAAACTGAAGTAGGAAGAATTAGATTAACTGCCTAATACTGTAAATCATACCTCTTTCTCATTTACACTGGAAAGAAATAGAAGTCATACCTTGAGACATATCCCGCTACTGCTGATCTATTCGTATCTAACATAACATGGCATAACATGAAAATAGCATAACATGGCACACACAAACCTTACCCGGCCCCCATAAGCCGGGAGGTACAACCAGCACAGAATCTACACCCCTACCCCGGTCATCCCATCTCCTACAACGGCTGTAAGCATCCCACCGGTCCCCTGGGTATGCACTTGGGCTCGCTGAGCCCCTGACTATAACTGTACCTGAGTCCGGAGGACTCCTGAATCAACACCCGGGCGTATCCGCTCGACGGGGGTGTATAAAAGCCGACCAAGGCAAAATATGGGGAAACTGGCATCCCATCTTCGTCCCCTGGGGGACGGCATGCCACTCCGTAGAGCGACGTATCCTCGTCCTCTGGCGGACGAGTCGATACAACTATTAACCCTGGGGCGGTCATGGATGCTAGGTAGTCCAACCCCAAACAATACAACGGTCTCAACTAGTAATACTGTCTGTATATCTCACATACTGAAGCTAATAGGGTAAGGTATCGTATATATTACATGCTGAGCTAATGATAGTGATCTGTATGTATTTAATACGTGCTGAGGCAGGTAAATATATATAAATATGAATATAGTCTCCTGCCGGGCTGTACTGGGGCAAATGCTATATAAGATAGTGTTTCAGCTGAAACTATGCTGTATACTGATTTTCTATAGTAACATGATTTACTATTCCTAACATGCTTTCTAACTTCATTTCGACTTATCATTCTACTTCTGAGCTGTCTTACAGATAATACTTTGCTCTACTGGGTTTCGATTGAATACAATGATATACTAACATTCTGTGTCACATCGCTTACTGAGCATACGGAGCGGTTTCTAACACTTGTGTTAGAATTTATATCATACTAGTAAGTTTCACGCACGTTACAACTTGAGACTTCTAACATCGTAGCAACATTTACAATAAACGCAATACTTAGCTTCTGAACATTCTACTGGCCTGTAAATTATTATACTGTATCAATATTACTTAGCTTGCCGAGGGAACTAGCTTTACATACCTTATTCTTGAACTGTTCGTCCGTCGGACGAGGCTCGGCCGGTACTTTAACTATTTTCTCCCAACTGCATTCATAAATACGTCAATTAATACTAAATACAGCTCTATTGTAAAGAGCAACTTTACTTTCGATATAGTTTATAGCCTAAACTTAGGCTTATCGAAAGACAGTCGAAAACTTGCTATTTTTCAGCGGTCCAGAAGGGAGAAATATTCACTTCACAGCTAGGAACACATAGACACTAATTTAGAGCAATTCCACTTACCTTAGCTCGGTGGCTCGACGATTCGTCGGCCGTATTTTACGAAACTGAATCCGTAGGAATGCTCTCTGTTGCTAAATACCTCAGTATCTGGAGTTAATTTGAATTTGGGAAGCGTTTAGCAGCGTAATCGGATGAAAATTATATAATTTCCTTCGTTCTCACTCCTCTCTACCGTAGCCTCTGTTTTTTTTCTGAAATTTCCTTTGGTTAAAATGAAATTAAACCAAAGTGGGGCTTATATACTTGAGCCTGAACCTGAGCAACGTGTCACGGAGCCATCGCGGAGGCCTCACCTCCGTGACACGCTGCCATCGCGGAGGGGCTCTGCCTCGGCTCCTCCCGCGATGGTTCGACGGGTTTCTCGTTCGATCTTTTTCCCGGCCTTTCTCTAGCACGTATGGCCTTCAAATATGCTTAACCAACGTGCGAATAGGTCGTCTAGGTGCCGGAAATTCTACGGGGTATAACATTCTCCCCCCCTTAAGAACATTCGTCCTCGAATGTACACTGTTATCTAGAGGACTATTTACTTACTTTCTAGAAAAATTTCGGCAGAGTTTCCCCTGTAATATGGACTATAGCAAAAACCTGAAATGCAGAAAAGTCCAACACAGGCACTGCACATAATATTCTAGAGTCCACTGGATAACTAAATATCAATCTTTCTCATTCACAGACATACAACCATAAGGTACTGCATAAGTAATAATACGGACATACCTGTCGACTGACTAGGCCTGAAATAGGTGAGGGTATCTGACTTTCATATCTTCTTCAGCTTCCCACGTCATTTCCTCACGATTCCTGTTACGCCACAATACTTTGACAGATGCAACATCTTTAGTTCTCAGCCTGCGAATCTGTCTGTCTAAGATAGCTACGGGAATCTCTTCATATGCAAACTCTTCTGTGACCTGGACATCCTGAAGGGTCCCCTACGAACTTCCTTAACATAGAAACATGGAATATTGGGTGAACAGATGCTAACTCTAGAGGCAAGTTCAACTCGTATGCAACTCGGCCTATTCTTCGCCGAATCTGATATGGCCCAATGAATCTTGGGCTAAGCTTGCCTTTCTTGCCGAATCTCATCACCCCTTTCATTGGAGATACTTTCAGATATACCCAGTCATTTACCGCAAATTCTAGATCTCTGCGCCGCATATCTGCATACGATTTCTGGCGGCTCTGAGCGGTCAGTAAATGCTCTCGGATAAGCATTATCTTTTCCTCTGACTGCCGAACAATGTCTGGGCCAACTAATGCTGATTCTCCTATTTCAAACCAGCCCACCGACGATCTACATTTTCGCCCGTATAATGCCTCAAAAGGCGCCATCTGGATGGCTGAATGATAACTGTTATTATAAGCAAATTCAATTAACGAAAGATGCTCATCCCAGCTACCCCCAAAATCTAGCACACACGCTCGCAGCATATCTTCAAGCGTCTGAATTGTACGTTCAGCCTGACCATCTGTCTAAGGATGGAATGCTGTGCTCAAGTTAATCTGCGTTCCCAAACCTTTCTGAAATGACTGCCAGAATCTAGCTGTGAACTGTGCTCCCCTATCTGAAATGATAGATACCGCCACTCCATGCAATCTAACTACTTCTCTGATATATAATTCAGCATAATCCTCAGCTGAGAAGGTAGCCTTCACTGGCAGGAAATGAGCTGATTTTGTCAGCCTGTCAACTATTACCCAAATGGAATCATTTCTGCGTCTAGTACGGGGTAACCCTGTTACAAAATCCATGTTTATCGCTTCCCATTTCCACATAGGTACCGTTATCTCTTGCGTCAAACCGCCCGGTTTCTGGTGCTCTGCTTTCACCTGCTGACAATTAGAACATCTAGATACGAATTCAGCTATCTCAGCTTTCATGCCTGGCCACCAGTAGATGTCTCTGATGTCGTGGTACATTTTCGTCGCCCCTGGATGAAGGGAATAGCGAGCGTAGGGTACCTCGTGCATGATCTGCCCACGAAGTCCTGAGACATTCGGGACACAGAGGCGGCCCTTACAGCGTAGCACATCATCCTCGGTTATCTGAAAATCTGGCTCTTTACCTTTCTGAATTCTATCTCTGAGCTGGACTAAATCGGGATCCTCGTACTGTCGTTCTTTTACCTCTGTAACTAATGATGACACCGTAGAATTCTGAATTACTGCTCCATTATTTTCTGTTTCCATTACTCGGACAGCTAGACCAGCTAACCGATGAATTTCTTTGGCTAACTTCTACTTCTCAGGTCGCAAATATGCTAAACTCCCCATTAACTTACGGCTCAGGGCATCTGCTACAACATTAGCTTTTCCGGGGTGGTATAGAATATTCACATCATAATCTTTTAACAGCTCCAACCAGCGGCGTTGCCGCAGATTCAACTCCCTCTGAGTGAAAATGTACTGCAGGCTCTTATGATCTGTGTAAATATCAACATGGACGCCGTACAGGTAATGCCTCCACATCTTTAAGGCATGGATTACTGCGGCCAATTCCAGGTCGTGGGTGGGGTAATTCTTTTCGTGTTTCCTCAGCTGTCTGGAAGCATATACAATTACTCTACCATGCTGCATCAACACACAACCTAACCCAACACCTGACGCGTCACAATAAACTGAATAACCTTCTGTGCCTTCCGGTAATGTCAACAGTGGAGCGGAGGTTAATCTGTCTTTCAATTCCTGGAAGCTCTGCTCGCATGTCTCTGTCCATTGAAACTTTGCTGCTTTCTGTGTCAATTTAGTTAGAGGTGCTGCAATGGTCGAGAACCCTTCCACGAACCTCCTATAATATCTTGCCAGCCCCAGAAAGCTACGAACTTCAGTCGGGGTGGTAGGCCTAGGCCATGACTTAACTGCTTCTATCTTCTGCTTGTCTACCTGTATACCAGCGTCTGAGACGATATGCCCTAAAAAGGCTAATGAGTTAAGCCAGAATTCACACTTAGAAAATTTAGCATACAACTGGCGGTCCCTGAGGATCTGGAGCACTGTTCGCAAATGAGTCCGGTGATCTGTTTCAGAGCGAGAATACACCAGAATGTCATCAATAAATACTATCACGAACAAGTCCAGGAAAGGTATGAAAATACTGTTCATCAGGTCCATAAAGACTGTTGGGGCATTCGTTAACCCGAAGGACATAACTAGAAATTCAAAATGTCCATATCGGGTCCTGAACGCTGTCTTAGGAATATCCCTCTCACGTACTCGGACCTGGTGATATCCGGACCGCAAGTCAATCTTAGAAAAATATCTGGCTCCCTGCAACTGATCAAATAAGTCATCAATTCTGGGAAGCGGGTACTTGTTCTTTACTGTAACTTTGTTTAGCTGCCGATAATCTATGCACATTCGGAGCGAGCCATCTTTCTTTCTCATGAATAAAACTGGCGCACCCCATGGTGAAGTACTCGGCCTGATAAAACCTTTATCTAACAAATCTTTCAACTGCTCCTTTAATTCTCTGAGTTCTGCAGGAGCCATACGATAGGGAGGTATTGATATTGGCTGAGTGCCTGGTAACAAGTCGATAGCAAAGTCTATTTCCCTTTCTGGGGGAATACCAGGCAACTCATCAAGAAATACATCTGGGAATTCATTCACCACTGGGACAGACTGGAGTGTCGGGGATTCTGCTTGGACATCCTGAACTCTGACCAGATGGTAAATACACCCCTTGGATATCAACTTTCTCGCCTGAAGGTAGGAAATAAACCTACCTTTTGGCGTAGCGGTACTACCCTTCCACTCCCGTACTGCTTCTCCTGGGAAGTGGAATCGGACTGTCTTGGTCCAACATTCAACGTTGGCAAAGCATGGTACTAACCAGTCCATACCCATTATGGCATCAAAGTCTATCATTTCTAACTCGACCAGATCTACTGTGGTCTGACGGTCAGCAATCTCTACTGTACACCCGCGGTAGATTCGGCTAGCTGTGATGGAGTCACCGACGGGCGTAGATACTAAGAAGGGCTGCTGTAATGATTCTAGTACAATACTAAACTTTCGTGCCACAAATGGAGTAATGTAGGACAAAGTAGACCCTGGATCAATCAACACATAAGCAGGGCGTGAGCAAATAGTTAACATACCTATCACAACATCAGGCGACGCTTCTGAATCTTGCCTCCCTGGTAAGGCATATGTGCGGCTTGGGCCCGCACCTGTACTGGAGGCCCCTGATCTGCCCCGACCCCTGCCTGCTGAAACTGAGGGCCTGCGCCCAGTCGAGGATGCTGTGGCTCGTGACCCTGCTGATGCCCTATCCTGTCTATCGCGGTCCTCTCGACCTCTGGCTGGGCAATCTTTCATCAAATGGCCTTCTTGGCCACATATATAACATGCGGTGGAGCCATATCTGCATGCTCCAGGATGGCGTCGATTGCATATAGGGCAAAGTGGTAGGGTATACCTACTCTGCTCCGCCCTCCTCTGTAATGGTGAATCTGCCATCTGCGAGCCTCTACCAGTCTCTGACTGCCCCTTGCGGCTGAATCTACCCCCCTGCGACTGTGGCGGAGGCGGGGGCCTGGGCGGCCTGTCTAACAATCGTGGCCTAGGTCCTCCCCGGGCCTCTCTCTGTAACTCAACTGGCCTGTCCCGGCGACGCTGTTCCTGACCGACCCTTCTGATCTCCCGTTGTCGCTGTCTGATGCCCTCAATATTTTGGGCAAATGCCTGAACTCGAGCAATGTCCATGTCCTCTCGCAGTGTAGCTGTAATACAAGTCTCAACATATTCTGGATTCAGCCCCATAATAAAATGGTGCACTCTGGATGCCATGGTATCAACAAAGGCCGGTGCATATCGAGCCAAAGAATCAAACCGCAAGGAATATTCCCGAACACTCATGGCCCACTGCTCTAGATGTAGGAACTGGTCTACCCGGGCCTGTCGAATCTCCCGCGGCAAATAGTGATCCAAAAAGGCTCCTGAAAAGCTGGACCAGGTGGGAGGGGAAACATCTCTCCCTCGGGACCTCTCCCAGCTTTCATACCATAACACCGCAATATCCCGTAACCGGAATGCTGCCAATTCAACTTATTCGGTAGGCGTGGCATGCATAACCCTGAAGATTCTCTGCATTTGGTCCAGAAAATCCTGAGGGTCCTCTGTCCGATCCGTACCTGTAAACTGTGGGGGATTCAGGGATAAGAACTCTCGGACCCTCGAACTGCCGGGCCCTCCTGATGACTCCGCAACTGTAGACGGCATTGGCTGACGCTGAGCAGCCATCATCTGTGCTAACATAACTACAGCACTCCTAACCTCCTGGTCGGAAGGTGTCGGTATAGGGACTGCTGAAGGTAGTGTCGCCCCAAGCGGCTCCTGACGTGGTGGAGACTGCTGAGAAGGCTGGGACGATGCCTCTGTAGTGCCCTCTGATCGGGCTATCTCTAAACGAGGGGGAGGCATCCTGCTGGTGCCTTCCTCTGCTGCAATATCTAAGCTCCGACCTATGATAGGATGTTGCTGGTCTGACATTATCTGTAACCAAAGAATATAGTAAGCTTTTAGGGACTCAACCCTATGTTGCACCGCTCTATAGCACGACTGAATAAGAACAAAAGACAACCATCCTATCATGCCTTGCAGCCTCCTATCCATAGTATGTGGTGCACAACACATCCATGGACAGGACTCTGCTTAGCACGGCTTGCAGACTCCCTGGGATACGACCTGCTCTGATACCAAGTTTGTCACACCCCGCCTTGGGGGGTATGACTGGCACCTGGTGCCCTGCTAGGACTTGAACTATTGGACTGCTAAGCCTGGGCACATCTGGTGCCTGGCTGGCTCTAACTCATATTTCTGGAAACAAAGGACTATATAACGGCTGTAAACACAACCCCCGGCCCATTGGCCTATAGCCTCATGTACCTGTACTAACAGCTGACCAGAAACATGCCAATATAGGGGAACCTATGCGGGCCGACAAGGCCACCATGCTGTCTAGTTAGCTATGACTTAACCATGAAGTACTGTCTAGATCAATATGCAATGCAAATGAATTTAATTCAAAGCTCACCACACAATCTGAAGCAATGAGGTTGGTTTTGTTCTTATCTTTCATGCATGCAAGAGACTTTTTCAAGTGTCACTAAGGCGTGATTAAGAGGTACCAAAAGAATCTATGATTTACCACGAAGTTGATCCTTCTTATTATGTCAATCATTTTTCTTATGCGCATTCCTAATCATGTCGGTACCAACCAAGTCAAAGATATGATTAAAAAAAAAATATTTTTGTATTCTTTTAATAAAGTAAAAAAAAACTCTTTTTTTTTAAATTTTCTGAATAAGGAAAATCTTCTTTTTTTTTAAAATAAATATCATCGAACCCAAAAAGGTTGCCTACGTATCATGTTGTACATGAATCAGGTGTGCATAGTTCATCCAAATTAGACATTTGAGAAAACTTTAAGAGATTAGAACTTGACTAAAAAAACAATGCAACTTTATTATTTTTTTGGTAATCGTATGGACAAAAGAAAAAGTATTTTAAAATTTTATAGTCAAAACTATGCAAAAGAAACTAAAAAAAATATTATGATTTTTTTAATTTTTGCTGAGAAAAATCAAAAGTAAAATACTTTGGGATTTTATTTTTTCATTTATTTTTATTTTTAAACAAAGAGAGTGAAAGCTTAAAAAAAAATTTTTTTGAATCTTTCAAATCGATCTAAAAACTCCTTTTTTTGTGGAGAATATGGACAAAACCTATATTGTTTTGAATAAGGACTGACAAAAATTTTTTAAATAAGAAATAAAATTTTCTTCTGAATTATTATATAAAAAATTAAAAAAAAATTATTTACTGGGGTCACCGAATCCAAGGTGGATTGTCCACATATCTCAACAGAGTGAATCAAGTGTGCATAGTTCTTGAGAATAAGTTATAAAATAAAATTGAAAGAATTTATCTTTGGACATAACTACGTAAAGAAAAAATTAAAATATCACATTAATTTTAAAATATGTATAAAATATCAAATAATAAATGAAATGTCTTTATGTCATATATTGTTTTGACACAAGATGGTATAAGAATGAACTCAATATAGAGCCAAATTAAGTCGATACATCTAAAAAAGGATTTTGAATTCGCTCTATCTTAAGTTGACTAGAATTGGCTGTGAAAAGAGACTGGAACCCGAGCGGACAACTCGGGATGGAACAATGACGACTATTTGGCTGCACCGTGAACCAACTACCCGTCAGAGTATCCCAAAAAATTTAATTTTATAGAAGACGGATGCGACCCGCATAACCATTTTGTGCTCGTGTGAGTGTGTATTGTGTCATTTGACGGAATTAATGAATGCAATGACTGTGTATACAAATAATAATATATGTGCAATGTAAAGAATATTCAATGAACAAGATATACGAGGTGCAAAATATAAAACAAATAATTTATTGTGTAAAAACTGTAAAAAGAGAAAACTCCCTCAATTGAAAAAAGTGAATCCATCATAGTTAGAATCTTATTAGTTTTCTCAATAGAGTCGCCATCTGTCGCGACTCATATTTTCACCCAAAGGGTTCGAATAAGGCACAACGTTCAGGGTTCTAAGAGATTATTAAAAAATAGAGTCGCCACAAAATTTTAGGAAAACTAGAAAATCAATTAATTAGTCTACGAAATCAATTAGATTCCCAGTAAGGGTTCAGGTTAATCTGAAGGGAAGATGTCAGACACCCTTTAGACTCCACAAATGTGGTTTCTGGCTGGACTCATTTTTTCAACGGAGGAGGAGATAAAAAAATATTTTTTTTTATAAATATAAATATGCAAAGTGTCAAAAAATATATAAAAGAATAAAAATAATGTAAAGCATGAAATACAGCCTAGTATTTGCATATCGAAAAAAGTAATGAATAATTACAAATAAATGATCGGAAAGATCTTCGAATTTCATTCGAACGCCAAATTCAAAACAAAACATCGGATACCTGTAATAACACTTGGTAAAAGTATCGGTAGTGATGAATAAATATTTATCAATAATAGATTAAAAAAATAATAAACAAATAAAAATCCGTCTTATATACATAGGAGGCCTTTGGGATCGACGGAAATACCTTCATCGGTCAAGTAATTACCTATAAATGAAAAACTTAAAATAAACTCCATATTTTATTATGGGAGGCCTCAAAAATCCGATGGAAAGGCTTTTTCCTTGGCCATGGTACAAATGCATAAATAAATATAAAAACAATGCATGAATAAATGTAAAGACAGTGTATGAATCTATATTATATTAAAAGTATGAAGGTTCTTGTAAATGTTGTTTGAACTTTTTGCCCTTCATTAAAAGACATCACAATAGATAAATTAGTCATTTACTATTTTTACATAATTATTATTTAAAATTATTTTTATCACATTATTTTGTCATATTAGATTTTTTATTTGTGGCATAAATTCTATTTATAGTGTAAACCCCAAAAAATAAAAATTTACATCATTTTTTTCCTTTTTAATAGTCAGAAAATTTTTTCTGTCTTATTTTATTATATTAGATTTTCTATTTGCTACCTAACTCTGTTTGTAGTGTAAATCTTAGAAAAAAATATATAAAAAAATATTTTAAAAATCTTGCACGTATTTTTAGTTCTTTTCCTTCTTTTCTTATCTTTTTGGTTTTTTTTCTTTTGCACACTCACGTATTTTTTATCCGTGCTTTTTGATAATATTTTTTGTTTTTAATAATAATTTCCTAATGTTTTTATATTTTCAATTTTTTTATTTATAAATCTTTTCACTTCTATAAAAAGATTTATAATTATATAATTTAATTCATCAACTCTTCTACGTTAATACTTTTGATTCAACCTTCAATCTTGTGTGTTTTTGTGTTAATCTATCTTCTTCTTTCTTTTTTTCATGTTATGAGTTATTTTTATGTTGTGGATTCTATGTCGGCTCAAGTTGTTCATATTCAATATAATTTAACTTAGATTGTCTCTTTTAGTTCAGTATAATATTAATACTATGTTATCTCCTTTAATTAATTCTTATATTGATATTATATGTGATTTAAATTTTGTGTTATTTGTAACTGACATTCTTCATCTGCTTATATATTCACAACTTTCATCTATTCAGGTAAATCAATCTCTTCATCTCATGAAATAATTTTTTTCTTTAAAATTATAATTTATTATAATTATAACTTTTGTGCACAATTTGTTTTAGATAATTTTGTAATGAAATCTAAAAAGTATTTTATGAACGAAATTGTGCACATTTTGCTTCTTAAATCTTTCCTTATTTGAACTATATTAAAAGTCCTAACGTTTAAGATTTTAAAATCAATTACAATTTTGTTAACTTATATATCAATCCATTTCATCACAATATTTCAATACAAAAAAATAATTAACTAAAGAGTATAATTTTATTATGTATTAATACGCGAGTTCCTTCTTCTTCTTCTTCTTTTGAAAAAACTATATAATCGAAAAAAATAATACTATAGAAACACAACATATTTTAAGTTTGTTATTCACTTTCTTTAGTTAAATTTACACTGTTCTTTTTCGTTTCAATTTATGTGAAGTGTTTGACTAAACACATAGATTAAGAAAAAGAGAAAGAAAATTGAGCTGAAATTATCTCATAAAGGGTAAAATGTAAAGTTTAAAATTAAGTTATTATTAAATATTTAAAGTACAAAGTCTCATAGAAATTATTTTTATTAATATAAGAAACACGCGCGAGGTGTGTACATGTAGACTAGTAAATATAAAGACAATGTATGAATAAATATAAATAAAATGCATGAATAAATGAAAAAATAATATATGAATAAATGTAAATACAATAATAATAATATAATAACAACAACAACAACAACAATAATAATAACAACAACAATAATAATAACAATAACAATAACAACAACAACAACAATAATAATAATAATAATAATAATAACAACAATAATAATAACGATAATAGTAACAAAAACAACAACAACAACAACAACAACAACAACAACAACAACAACAACAACAATAATAATAATATAAAAAAAAAATAATAGTAATAACAATATTAATAACGATAATAACAACAACAACAACAACAATAATAACGATAATAACAACAACAACAACAACAACAACAACAATGATAATAATGATAATAATAATAATAATAATAATAACAACAACAATAACAGTAAATACAACACCAGCAACAGCACCAGCAACAACAACAGCAGCACCAGCACCAGCACCAGCACCAGCAACAACAACAGCAACAGCAACAGCAACAGCAACATCAACAACAACAATAACAACAACAACAACAACAACAACAACAACAACAACAACTGATAGAAGGCTAAGTTTGTACTCGCTTCTCCCATCACCAACATAATCTGGGTGATCTTCTGAATCTCTTCCAGAAACTCATATGGATCCTCATCCACTCTTGACCCAAGAAACTCAAGGGGATTCATCTTGAGGAAATTCCTAACTCGAGCCGCTGCTATGTTTTCATTCTAGGGAACATGTGCCACTGCCTGATGATTGAGCTGAGCGGTCAAGGTTTGAGCCAACAGCTAAAAAGCTGCCCTAAACTCGGCATGAGAGACCTGCGCTTGGGCAAAGGACCCGCTGGTGCAGGTGGGGCTTGTTGATGCTCATCCCCGTTGCCATCCTCATGGCCATTTCCGTTTCCGTTCCTTCTTCCATTCATATGACTTGAGGCATGATTCTGCAAATGGGTATAGCACGAGTTAGAAGGATAGAGAGATACTTCATCGCACGACATAAATCATGAAAGAAGGAAAATTTCCTAAAACGTCTTGTAGCCACTCCCCTATAAATGTATCACACTTCACATCCATGGAAAAGATTCTACTTAACACGGCTTTCAGACACCCTAGGACATACCTAAACCGTTGCTCTGTTACCAAATTTTTCACGAATCGAGCTGAGACCCCAAATCAAGACACGGGATCTAGAACCACGAATGACTCTAAATCAACCCATGGCATGAACATAGAAGCTAAAGAATAAAAATTTGCGAAAACTAATAAACTGAATATGAATAAGCGAAAGTCAACACACATAGTTATTATAAACCGAATCAACACCGACAAGCTGATTTCTTATATATTGTTTGAAAATCCTTTAACATAACTGATGAATTGATGGAAAAACATCCCCAACTAGCTCGACAGACGTATTGCCAATACTAAGTAGCATTCAAAAATTTGTATCCATTTTTCCTGATATTATGCATGGATCAGGTATATCATGGAGAATTCTTCAGAAAAAATTGAAGTTTGTAACTGAAATAACAAAATAACAACAAAACTGAACATCTTCGGAAGATGAGGACTCACCAACACTAGCTAACCAGACTGATATGGAAGCACGATTAATGGCGTGGCTGAGTCTGATCTCTCAAATCTGTATCATGAAATGATACAACATAGAGTATGTGGTCAGTACTTTGAATATACTGAGTATGCAAGGTAAATAAAATGGACTAATAAAATACGTAAGAGTTCATAAGAGTAGGACATTTCAAACATGAAGTGATAATCATAACACAAACATGAGGGCTGAAGGTTTTCAAAAGCATTCATAACCTAGTCATAATCGTAATCATAATAGAAACCTTGTAAAACATAACTTGGCCCAAAGTATCGTAATCATGATTATGCATAAAACATAAGAAATAATGGGAGGACTCGTCTTAACTGACACCATCATGATAGAGCTTATATGATGCCCCAATTTTCTCGCTCAAGTGGTTGCCAGGAAAGGAACGTAAATGGCGTGATATCATTAATAAGGACCCACCTAGAGTCTAGGAATATAAATCTACATTGGCGCGTAGTTCTGAAATCACGAAATTTACCTGAACGCTAGGCCTACTCGGTGCTAGACATGGCTCCCAAAAACATGCACATGAGGGTTCATATAATAATCGTGAAATCATACATGAAGTTCATGGCTATTTAAATTATAACATACTTGATCATACTTGAAATACATGATTAGCCATAAAATAAAGGCCCCTGAGTAGGCCAAAATCATAAACTCAAAAATCATGAAGAACATACATGCTTGAGAAGATCACCATACTTGAGATTCATAAATTCATAAAGAGTATTTGCAGGAAAATCATATCATAAATTATGAATTAGGGCTTATGAGAATCAACATCATAACAAAATAATGAACTTGACTTTTCATGAAGCTTGCATTGATGTGCCGTGATTTTACGACACTTTCGACGCTTAAAACCAAGAAATTATGCACATTCCAGGTATGTTTATATGGGTATGATGTGTTTTGTGCTTAATGCGCAGGAAAACAGGTTTGAAAGTGAATTTGGTTGAATTAATGCCAAAAATAACTGAAAAGGTGACTGCTAGGCACTTAACGACTCGTTAGCAGGAGGCACGACCCGTTGTTGAAGGCATAGGGCAAAAGATGGATTTTTGAAGAAGCAAGGCAGTGTACTTGACGAGTTGGAGGAACGACTCGTTACACCTGGTAACAAGTCGTGAGGTCAATCATTAGGATTCAAAGAGAATTTCAAAAAAGTGGCCAGTGAAGTTGACGACAGACATAACGAGTCGACATGAAATGGAACGACTCGTTGGCAGGCTATTGGAACTATCCATGAAGTGCACTGGACTTTCTAAGGAACTAGACCACGAGAGACCTAATGACTTGTGCTCAGGCACGATGAGTCGTTAGGTTACCCATTGTCACAACTGGGTGCGATGCTGAGGACGACTAATGTAAAGTAAGGAACGACTCGTCAGAAGGCCAAACGACCCGTCACCTAGCCCATTGCCACTGCCGACCTGGTTTACAATTTTATTTAGGAAAAAGATTTCTTAGAATTATAAATACCTAATTTAGGTTTATTTTTAAGAGACGATTCTTGAAGGATTTTCAGGCGATTTTTTAGATGAATTTCTTGACAGTTAGAGAATTGTTTTTGAGAGGATTTTCATACAATTGTTCTTGATTCAAGAAACAAAAACAACATTGAAGTTCTATTCGTCTATTTTGGAGTTATTATTCAATCTACGTGATTTTTATTCTACGATAATTTGTAAGTTGCAATTATGATTTCTTCAATATTTTATGATTGTGATAATACAAGTATGAGTAGCTAAACCCATAAACTAGGTTTGTGAGAATCAAGATGATTTAACACACATAGGTAAAAACACTTAGTGATTCTTGAACGGAGTTTTATGCACGCATTGTTTTTCCCTTCATTTTGATTGATTCTTGACGGTTGCAAACGTTAGGACTTACCTTATTCTTACTTACAAACCAAGGAGGTAAAGAATGGAAAAAGGGATTAATAACGGAGATTTCAGGCTATCGGCCCTCATTTAATAACTTGAACTTTTCCGAGGATAGCTAATCTGATATTAAGGGTAAGGGTCAACTAAAGTACACCCGTATACGGATCAAGTTGCGTGGTGAAAATCATCTAGATAGGGTACCAACCATTTAGGTGAACCTAACCTACCAATATTGCATGTTGAAGATCGGAATAGATCACTAGTGTATAAGCCTTGTGGTTATGAAATCTTGGGAAACACAATCCTAGTCAAATCGTTAATTGAATACAAATCGAATTTGATTCTAGCATTCAACAATTTTACTTTGTTTATTATTTTATATTTTCCCCCCTTAGGAAATAAGTAACTCAATAGTAATAGTTATTCGCATTAACTTAAGTTCTTACCATATTCCCTGTGGGATCGACCTCAACCTTTGTTGGGTTCTATATTTGACAATCGACCGCTTATATCTCAATTGCGAGGTGTAATTTGGGCGAAATTAAAGTTTGGCGCCATTGCTGGGGAATACTGCTAAGGCTTTTGTTAATTGTGTTAACTTTGCTATTGGTTCTTATTTCTTTTTTATTTTTTTATTTTTTATTTTGGTTGCTTAACAGGTCTTAGGTTTGTGAATGCCCGATACTAGAAGCCAAGGAAATCCCCTGGTTCTAATTGATCACGAATTTGAGCTAACATTAAGAAACCTGAGAAGAATGGCCAACATACAAGAGTAAGAAACCATGGACCAAGCCACAACAAGAATGTTGGCTGAAGAGCAAGCTCGGGCTAGAGATCATGAGTTAGCCAGAGTTGCTGAAGAGCAGCGTCTAACTACAGAAGCTGAACGAGCTAGATGACCTAGAGGTCTAGAACACCAGTGACACCAATATTTTGATTAGGAAGATGATGCGGATATAGATGAAGTTGGTGCCACTGGAGCTATAGTCCGTCCTCCTTTGCCTGCTGGGGAGAAGTTTGACATTACCAGTGCGATGATCCAACTGCTTAATATGAAGGGAATATTTGTGGGTCACACATCTAATGATGCCCACGCTCACCTAACAAATTTCGTGGGAATATGTAAGCATACAAGCAACCGGGGATGAGCCAAGACGCTATCAGACTGAGGTTATTTCCCTCTCTCTAGGGAGTGAGGCAAAGATGTGGCTAGCTGAGTTGCCGAATGATTCCATCACTACTTGGGGAGAGTTTAAGAGAGCTTTTCTTGAAAGGTTCTTCTCACCATCCAAAGCATTGTAGTTGAAGGATGAGATTTATAAATTTAGACAGCTAAATTCTGAGGCATTCTATGAGACCTGGTTGCGTTTCAGAAAAAAGCTCAAAAAGGTGCCAAATCACATAATTCCGGATGATACACTGTTGGAGATCTTTTATAGGTCTCTGAATTCCAACACTAAGGCGGTGGCTGATACCGTCTCCGGAGGAACTTTTATGAGTCACACCTATGCAGAAGCTGCGGAGCTGCTAGATAGGATCACCAGAACCAACCGAGCTTGGCATACTAGAGAGTCAGAGGTTCTGGCTGGTTCTTATGCAGTTGGTGTGTTTGCTGAACAGAGGAGAAGAGATGAAGAGCGTGATCAAGATATAGCAGAGATAAAGACTACCATGGGGTTGCTTTCCAAACACCTGATGGGAGTCAGAGCAGAAAAGGCGAATGTTGTAGGTTCTCAAGGAAAGGCCCCGAGAAATGATGGTTGCGAGACTGAGTATGAAGAAGAGGTCAACTATTTGAATGATCAAAGGGTGGGTTTCTGGACCAACACCCAAGGGTCTAACCAAGACTCTTGGCGTCAAGGTCAAGGGAACCAAGGTCGAAACTTATATAAAGATAATAATTACAATCGGGGCCAATATCGAGACAATGGGGACTGGAAGAAGCGTGAGGAGTTCAAAAATGATAGGAGCGGTCTGTATGTTCCTCCACAAAATCGTGAACCAGAGTCTAGTGGTTCAAGAGTTGAGGATATGCTATCCAAAGTGCTCAAGAAGATGGAGACAACATACAACCACTTTAAGGAGCTCCGGGCTGATATTTTCGATTTAAATCAAAAAGTGGAGTATCATGTCGTGGCAATCAGGCAGATTGAGCAGCAGATGAGTCATATGTATGTTGCAATGAATCAGAGGCAAAAAGGCACACTTCCTAGCAATACTGTGCAAAATTCGAAAAATGACAGTCACTGCATGGTGGTCACCACTAGGAACGGGAAGGCCACAATTGATCCCCCAACCAGTTGTAGTTAAAGAGTCAGACAAGACCATGTTGATAAATGATGATGATGTAGAGGATTTTGAAAACCCAACTTTTGTTGGGGACTCAGATTTGCAAACTACTCCAAGTAGTGCAAAGAAGCAAGGAGATGCCCCTGTAAAGGAGGAGGCACAACAAAAACTGATAGCAATCCCTAGACCTCCTCCTCCTTATCCACAGTGCTTGAAAAAGAAAGCTGAAGATGGGAAATACCAAAAGTTTATCTCTATGCTTAAGTAGCTATCGGTGAACATCCCATTGGTGGAGGCACTTGAGCAAATTCCCGGATATGTCAAATTCATGAAGGACCTCGTCACCAGAAAGAGGACTGTAAATTTGAAACTTATGGATAATCTGCATCACTGTGGTGCCATCACTACCAGGGTCCTAACACAGAAGAAGGAAGACCCAGGTGCATTTACTATACCTTGCACCATTGGGGAGGTTGAGTTTGCAAGGGCGCTTTGTGACTTGGGAGCTAGCAAAAATCTGATGCCGCTAGCAGTGTTTAGAAAGTTAGGCTTGGGAGCCCCCACACCGACTACTATGCGGCTACTGATGGCTGATAGAACAGTTAAAAAGCCGGTGGGGATTTTGTTTGATGTACTAGTCAAAGTGGACAAATTCATATTCCTAGCAGACTTCGTGATTCTAGACTGTGAAGTCGATTCTGAGGTTCCCATCATTTTGGGGCGACCATTCCTTGCAACAAGTAGGGCCCTAGTAGATGTGGAGGCAGGCCAGTTGAAATTCAGGTTGAACAAAGAAGAGGTCACCTTCAACATTAGTCGAACCATGAAACAGCCTAAGGAATTCAGCATAATTTTAGCATTGGAGGATAAAGAAGAGTCACTTGACAAATTCTGAGTAGTCAAGTGACTTGCGCCGTGCCGCGACGTTAAATCAAGTGCTACATGGGAGGCAACCCATGGAGGTGTTTTTGTGAAGTCTGAGTTGCCAAAACACCCACGTCGTGCCGTGACGTTAAATCAAACGCTTCTTGGGAGGCAACCCAAGTTGTAAATGTAAGAAAAAGTTAGTGTTAACGTTTGTTGATGGGTGTAGGTGAATAAGATGGAAAATTTGAAGTTGGAACCAAAAACTGGAACTTCAGTTCTGGTGCAGAAAAATCACAGAACGAGTCATCGTCTGACTTGACGACTAGTTCAATCAATCCGTGAAGAGAACTGCAGAAAATAGGGGAGCAACGACCGATATAATGAGTCTTTTCTTCAAGGAACGAATCGTTGGGTCCCCCATCAGGTACACTGGATCAAAGTCTGAATTAAAAGAAAAAGGGTGATAACGACTCACTCAACGAATCGTTGGGAACCAAACGAGTCATTAAGTGACCCATCTTAAAGCTACAATAGGCCAAGGACCACGAATCAGGCAACGAATCATTGGGTGACACCACGAGTCGTTACTTGACTCGTTAGGTCCCAAGTAAGTTAACCTAACCCGACCCACGATTGAAATTTGGGAAAATTTCAAATTAAACCCACAAAACCCGATTTCAGGTATACTCTCCCCATTAAACTTAAACCCATACAAGACTTCAAAATTCCCTCTTCTCTACTTCTTCTTCACTCAAAACCCATCGAGAAAAAATAATTTTCAACTTTGCACGCCCAGTCTTTCAAGCACACACCTGATTGAACACTCCATCTCCCATAAAAGCACATTGTGAGTAATCTTCCCCAAGAAATTTCGAATATTGTTGCATTTAAAACAAGAATTGTTGAGGACCCATGTGTGAATGAGCTTGAATTTATTTCGATTAATATTGTGTGTATATGTGCCTCTTGATGTAAATAAACCCTAGGAAGAGTTAAACAATGATTTCTATCATATGTTCACTAGGGGTTTAATTTAGGTTGTGAGGACTGCGTTTGTGGAATTGAAAACTGGGAAGAATATGAAGATAAATTGGAACTCTTGAGCACGAGCCACATCATGAGTCATTGGATCACCAAACGACTCGCTATGTAGCACGTTCTGAGTGGGAAAATTAAGCTAATGGGCAGTGTACCTAACGACCGACCTAACGACTCATTGCCTTTAGCAACAACACGTTGGGACCAGTCGTCAAGTACACTGGACCAACTTGATGAAAGACCATTCTGAGACGACGAGTGACCTCACGAGTCGTTGCCAGTGGCAACGACTCGTTTAGTCACCCATCAGGACCATTGGGCACCAATCGAAAAATAATTTTTGTTTCATCTCATCTTGTACAGTAACATTGTTTCCATAGGTACAATGGCTCCCAGAGGTACACCAAAGAAGGGTCCAACAAAGAAGCAAGCACCTGAGTGCAGTCAACCCTCATACCGTAGACTGCGTGATGATCCATCATCCTCTGAAGAGTCGAGTGACTCTGAGGAGGAATATGAAGTAGCGAAGGCGCAACTAGTGAGGAGATCTACCAGGGCTAGGGCTCAACAAAGTTCAAATCCGACAGCCCTGGTTGATACTCCCACTCCACTTGTAAAAGATCCGCCCAGCCGCACTGATGAGAGTGCTAAGGCTGCAGTTGCACTGGTTCTTGAGGCTCCCACAGCTGGGCACAACACAGAGAGAGTTGATGAATCACATGCCCAGCGAGGGGACTCTGATAATGAGCTGACGGAGACCTCAGACACATCAAATGAGCAACCGAGAAATGTACGGAGATGGTGTGTCCATGGCATGCGGGCTATATACAATCGAAATATTGCTCCCAATGAAAAAGGCAATCCAAAGAGGAACATATATGAGGAGCCAAGGTTGGTAACCACAGGGATTAAAGATCTTCCAGAGCTACAGACATTGTTTGATAAATGCAAGTTCGGGTGGTTGACCGAGCCTTCAGGTAGCTACAACCCGTGTTTAGTGTGAGAATTCTATGCAGCATATGCAGCCACCTTGCAGAGGTTGGCATTAGGGGGCCAAGATTGGAAGAAGAGGTCCTCATTGACTCTGGTTCTAGTGAGAGAGACTCCAATTGACATTTCTGAGCGGAAAATCTCCAGAATGCTGTATGGGCCGGATTATCAGGCTCCGTTAAACATAGTAGAATTTGATCACAGCTATCTGAGCTAAAGAAAGTCAAAACAAAGAAGTTGAATAGCCAGGAGCGCATTCAACAGTACACTTGGTTGTCCAGGATTATTGCTATGAGAGGTCCACTGGCAGAATGGCTGCATAGTACAGAGTCGCAAATAAAGAAGGCCACATTGAATTTTCAGGCAAAGTTTTGGTGGTCACTAGTGCGGCACAGGCTGGTACCAACCAGCAATGACAACATCCTTTCACCTGACAAAGAAGCTTTGGTAGCTAGCATAATGGAAGGGTATGCCATCAACTTCCCGCGATATATTGTAGAGCAGATTCGAGAGCGGGCAATCAATGACGACACTACCATTCCGTTTCCATGTTTGATAGATAGACTCTGTCAGGAGTCAAAGGTGCCAGTATTGCCATCAGTGGACCATAGAGTAGTGGTTCAAAAGATTACCGATATCAGGTTGATTCGAAATGATACAAACCTGGTATCGATGGCGAGGACTCAGGCAGCTGCATTCGTGGGAGCGACAATATTAGCAGATGCATTTGGCAGCAGGATGCAGTCTGATGTAGCACAATTCACTGAGTTGGCAGCTGAGCCTATGGAGGGCAGAGAGACAGGTAGCCAGGCTGAGGCTACAGATGCAACGGATACCTCCACACCTGCCGATGTTCCTAAGTCATCATCTACTGCAGTAGCCCCGAGACCACTAGTTGTGCCTCCACAAGCCACCACAGCTGGCCTAGTCATGGTTTCACAGGAGTTTTTGGTTGATATGGCTAGGCGTCTAGCTAAGGACGATAAGCAGCAGGCGCACACGGCTCTGCAGGTCAAAGTCTTGATGGAGCAGGTTAAACCGTGGGTGTCAAATGAGTTGGAGACACTGTCCAGTTCAGTCCATGGGAGACTGGATGCTTTTGAGAGAAGGATGGATGAACTCCTTGTATAGTTACAGGCGCCGGAGTTATCCCGATGGTACTCAGAGCTAGGAGTGCTACGATCTGAGGTGCGGACTTGGCCGCACGACAGATAGCTGCACTACCTCCACCGATACTTCCTATGCTAGAGGACGAGTTTGAAGAAGAATTTCCACCAATTTTCAACTTTATCACGGAGGAGCCGATGGCAAAAGATAAGGGGAAGAGGCCTCGTGAGGAGGCAAGTGTTGATGATGATGTTTCTCTGCTCCGTCAGCAAAAATTGGGGTGGAGTGAGATGGAGAGAGCGCTGCACGAATTGAGAGAGGAGGCTCGACAGAGAGCCGAGACTGAGGCAGCGAGAGTTCGTGGAGAAGGCACGAGCTCTGTAGGATCTGAGAATGCACCGGTTCAAGACGGTAACATTGGAGATGACATTGAAGGCGTATCTACACCCTCCACCGATCAGGTAGCTGACACCTAGGTCGCACAGGTATGTTCCCTATTTCCTTAGTTTTTGTTTGGTATATATATATGCGTCGAGGACGACGCATGCTCTCTTGATGGGGGTGGGGAGGGATACCTGTGCATTCTGTTTTGCTGAACATAACCCGAGGGTTTTTCTTGCCGGATATCTTTTTCCTCGGGTGTTCCATATCTAGTAGAACCGGCATGTTTAGGATTTTATTTTATGTTTTTGGTGTCAGTTGGAAGAAAGTAGGAAAACTGAAAGCAGTCAAGAGATGAAATTGCTGAAAATAACTGTTGTTGATAAATTGATACCCCTCCGAAAAATTTATATATGTGTATGTGAAAGTTGACAAGTATGACCGTTGTGAATCTTTGCATGGCATTGAAATTGTGAACTTGTTTATCATTGTATGGCTAGAAATTAGTAGAAGTGATGATGTTGACATGTGCTATGTGTGAAGTGAGGTTAAATAGTTGAATTCAGTTGTGTGTGTCAATCTAGAACTTGCCTGGTCAGTTGTACCGAGATAGAGGATAGGAAACTAGGAAAGGATCATAGGCCATTTTTGATTTATGAGTCCACTTTAGCCTAAAAGACCTACCAAAAGTGAATAAATATCCCTTGATCCAAATATTTGAGCTTAAATTGACCTTTCTTTTTGTTTACACTAATTCACCTGCCTGATTTTTGTTATGAATGAACCTGTTTTGGCCCTGGTCCATCCTTGGACATTGTGAACCTCAACTCAGGCAAATCGCCTAAGTTGAGGGTGGCTATTATAGGGGTGATTAAGAAGAGTCGGGTGGAAGAAAGTTGGGTAATGAGAAAGAAACAAGAGCGTGTGCGGTATGCATGATGAAAAGAAAAATAAAAAATTGTTGTAAAAAAGCAAGAAAAGAAAAGAAAAATAATGTGTGACATCAATGAGTGTTGAATAAAAAAGAAACTGCATCCGTAGTTGCAAAAGCAAAGAAAAAGAAGCAGAAAAAGGGAAAAAGGGAGAAAATAAAAATAAAGGTGAAAAGTGGAGTCAAAAGGCGTAGTGCCAAGGAGGGTTGAGCTACTAAATCCATATGTACCATACCCAAGCCCGAGCTACATTACAAGCATAGAAAGTCCTATAGTGATCCTAGCTACTTGTCCGAAAATCAAGGTATTAAAAGTAAAGGCAAGCATATGGTATTGTATGCACACAGTTCGAATTTCTTTATGAGAGTGAGTGGATCTTACCTAGTCCCAAGAAAAATATACTGAGTTAATCATATATACATGTGTGAGTGTGGAACTTCTTTGAGGTGAGAGAATTTGGTCAACAACATCATCTGCAAATTGTCTGGGGTAGTGTTATAGATTTATGTGCGTGGTTGCAAGTGACAATATTTTTCCATGTTTTGATTCCTCTGTGTTATGGTTGATAATTTTGCATATGCATAGTGTTTTGAGTTGATACGATGAGGGAGGGGTAATAAAATTTGATTTTGATATGAAATTGTGACTGCTGTAAGTATTCTAGAGTTCTTCCGATTGAAGCGTCGAAGTAGTTTAGTTTGTTTAGTTTTATTTTGTTTTTGCCTGAGGACATGCAAAAGTTCTAAGTTGAGGGTGTTGCTGTGTCGTGATTTTACGACACTTTCGACGCTTAAAATCATGAAATTATGCACATTCCAGGTATGTTTATATGGATATGATATGTTTTGTGCTTAATGTGCAGGAAAACAGGTTTGACAGTGAATTTGGTTGAATTAATGTCAAAAATAACTGAAAAGGTGACTGCTAGGCACTTAACGAATCGTTGGCAGGAGGCACGACCCATTATGGAAGGCATAGGGCAAAAGATGGATTTTTGAAAAAGCAAGGCAGTGTACTTGACGAGTTGGAGGAACGACTCATTACACATGTTAACGAGTCGTGAGGTCAATCGTTAGGATTCGAAGAGAAAATTTCAACAAAATGGCCAGTGAAGTTGACGACAGACATAACGAGTCGTCATGAAATGGAACGACTCGTTGGAAGGCTACTGGAACTATCCGTGAAGTGCACTGGACTTTCTGAGGAACTAGACCACGAGAGACCTAAGGACTCATGCTCAGGAACGATGAGTCGTTAGGTTACCCATTGTAACAACTAGGTGCGATGCTGAGGACGACTAATGTAAAGTAAGGAACGACTCGTCAGAAGGCCAAATGACCCGTCACCTAGCCCGTTGCAACTGCCGACCTAGTTTCCAATTTTATTTAGGAAAAGGATTTCTTAGAATTATAAATACCCAATTTAGGTTTATTTTTAAGAGACGATTTTGGAAGGATTTTCAGGCGATTTTTGAGAAAAATTTCTTAACAGTTAGAGAACAATTTTGAGAGGACTTTCATACAATTATTCTTGATTCAAGAAACAAAAGCAACATTGAAATTTTATTCGTCTATTGTGGAGTTGTTATTCAATTACGTGGTTTTTATTCTACGATAATTTGTAAGTTGCAATTATGATTTCTTCAATATTTTATGATTGTGATAATACAAGTATGAGTAGCTAAACCCATAAACTAGGTTTGTGGGAACCAAGATGAATTAACACACATATAGGTAAAAACACTTAGTGATTCTTGAACGGGGTTTTATGCATGTATTGTTTTTCCCTTCGTTTTGATTGATTCTTGACAGTTGCAAACGTTAGGACTTGCCTTATTCTTACTTACCAGACCAAGGAGGTAAAGAACGGGAAAAGGGATTAACAACGGATATTTGAGGCTATCAACCCTCATCCAATATCTTGAACTTGTCCGGTGATAGCTAACCGATATTAAGGGTAAGGGTCAACTAAAGTACACCCGTATATGGACCAAGTTGCATGGTGAAAATCATCTAGATAGGGGACTAACCATTTAGGTGAACCTAACTTACCAATATTGCATGTTGAACACCGGAATAGATCACTAGTGTATAAGCCTTGTGGTTATGAAATCTTGGGGAACACAATCCTAGTCAAATCGTTAATTGAATACAAACCGAATTTGATTCTAGCATTCAACAATTTTACTTTGTTTATTATTTTATATTTTCCCCCTTTGGAAATAAGTAACTCAATAGTAATAGTTATTCGCATTAACTTAAATTCTTACCATATTCCCTGTGCGACCTCAACCTTTGTTGGGTTCTATATTTGACAATCGACCGCTTATATCTCAATTGCGAGGTGTAATTTGGGCGACATCATGCATAATTGGGTATTGTTTTAATAAAATTTGAAATCATGAATGAATAATCAAAATAGGTATAAAATCTACCCATAGATCTTAAAATATACTTTCAAACATGAGGGAAATTGACCCATAAATAAACCCTAGAGAATTTCATGAAATTGGGGTAAAACACCATAAGATCATACACTTTCATGAACTTGAAAAGAAATTTGGGCATGAGAGTGAAAGAAAACTCTCATTCAGAATCCTATATACCTGGGTAAACTGATTCTTATCTTGACTTGGAAAGCTCAAGAGATTTGGAGGAGAATTGGAGGATTTCTAAGCTTGATCTTAAATGGAACCCTCTAAACTTGCATACATGGGAGTTGAATGAATTAGAATAGGTTGAATTCCCCTATTACACTCCTTTCAGGGCTTAAAATGACGTAGTTTAAGGCTTAGGGTTTACGAAAATACCCTTAATAAATTCACAGGAAAAACTGTTGTGTCAGCTGTCACAAATCGTACCACGAGTCGTACAATCCTCTTAAGACTCGTGGTATCCTCCCGTACTGACCAAGTCCAAAACCTCGAACTCTCTGCATATTTTCATCAATCGTACTTTGATCCGTAACACAATCCTATGAGTCGTACCATCACCCGTACCATCAATCACTGGATAACTCCGAAACTTGCTATGAATCCTAATCACGGGTCATACCCACATACTACGACTCGTAGTAGGGACTCATGGTCTGGGAACAAAATCTCTAACCTAGTCCACGTGTCTTCCTACGACTGCTACTACAAACCTACGACTCATAGGTTGAGTCGTACTGAGGTAAAAATGTATTTTCTGCTGAACTCATTTCCAATCCTCTCGTCTAGTCTTAGGAACCTTCGGGGTATTACAATTGGCCACATTTTGCATTGCATAATCCATACCGCACTACCTTACTTTTGTAGACTTGTGTATTTATATATTCGTTTATTAATGCTATTTTCCATTTTACCTTTGATCTATTGTGATTTTCAGGTTAGTTTTCGGTAGATAATTTCTCTCCTGTCTATATTATATATTATCCTTTGAGCTCGATGCCTATTGAATACCCCATATTTTGGTACTCATACTGTGCTTCTGCATCTTTTTCTGATGTAGCTCCCAGTATGAGTCACCCTTGTTGATCCTTTGCTCATTCATGGATCTTTTTTTCTGATTCGAATAGTGATGAGCTCTTGGCATCTGGAGATTTACTACTTTCCATCTTGCATCTCCTGTATATATTTTGTATTTACCTGAAAGTTGTATTTCTTTTGCATATCCTTATTCTCGTACTTTTAGAGGCTTTTGGATTGATGACACCAGGTCCGGGATTGGTATCTTGTGTATATTGTCATTTCTTGTTTTCTAGGGCCCAAGTTGTATCTTTTATACATGTTATGTATATATCTATACTTGGTGGCCTGTTGATTTTATTTTCTGCTTCCTTATTATTATGTTGGTTTTTACTTTCAATATTCATTTTGAGATTTGGCTTACCTACTAGGGGTTTGTAGTAGGTGCCAATGGCTTGATTTCGGGTCATAACAGTATCTATATCTTAAGCCTTTTGGGCTTCTGTAGCTGTTTCTGAGCCTTCTGGCTCCTATAAATCCCCCCCCCCCACCCCACCAGCACACGAGGCTCTACTGAGGATCAGTAATGCCAACTTAGACATAAAGGAAGTCTATAAGTGGGTAGACTTCAACATGGCTCTGCAGGCTTCAATATGGTTTTTCTAGATATTTTATAACTCTTATAAGCAAAATATAGCCTCATAGACAAGGTACGCTTATTAATAAACTTTCTAGGCAACCTGTAAATGGGCACATGTACATGTAGAGCTTAAAGAGATGCGCTCCAATACTAACAACTGACAAGATAGACAGTGAAGGCATCGAATAATTTTCTAATCTATTAGCAAGCGAGGTGGTTTTCTAGGTGACCTGTATGACATGCTATATGTCATATCGAAATATAAGGTCGCTAATAAATAGGTGAAAGACCTAGAAACTCACCATCACAACAATATAGGCAGCCACGATGCTATTAACGCAAAGGTTGAACTACAACACTAATACTTTAGCTCTATAGGCGCCAAGATACGCCAAAGGCCCATAGGCGAGCTACGTAGTTTATAGGCGTCGCAATCAAATGGTTCCTATGCCAAACTGATCATTATGCTGCCAACAACAACATGAAATGCTAACCAGCTAACCATAAGGTCCTTAAGCTTCAATACAAGATCAAATTATCAATAGACCATTAAGCGACGATAATTTAGACGAAATGATTCTTATGTCACTTTTGACACGAGGCAACAACTAAACAAGACCAATCCCGTTAAGGGAAACTCACATATCCACATATATATAGCTCCAACATCCAATTTAATCAACAACTATTATAGCTATGAGTGCTACAATGATAAAGAACAAGTCGTATCAACTAAAAGACGAAGGAAACTTGTCGAATAAAGTTTCGCCTTAACATTCCTTGTAAAAGATCCATTAGCTCAACTATTCTCAACTAATCCTTCAATTATATACCCCAGCACAATAATCACAACTCACTATAACTCAACAGTCACCAAAAATAGTCCACAACACACAAATTGAAAAGAGATTCTGATATTGGTAGTCTTTTTTGATAAAAGTGTATAACTTCCAAATTAACAATAGAGGGAGGTTTAGAAACCTTTACCTTACGTTATATGAAGAAAAACAGTACATACACCACAACCCTCACGAGCAACCTCTTCGATTATCAACCACACAACTCAAAATTGACGGGGCAAACACGTTCTAGACGAGTTCTACGACCACCCCGACTCATTTCTTAGCTTGGAGCAAGTTTCAATGGTGGTGATTTCCCCTTCAATTCATCTTGGGACCTTAGAGAAGAATGGAGCAAGACGACCCGGTGTTTTTAGAACTTATTGGAATGAAAAAATTACATCCCTTTTCGCCGACTTCGGGCCTACCTCCACATGCCTGCTAGAGCAGTATCACAAAATCACAAATATCTCTCTATTTTAAAGTCGTATTGACGAAGTGTGTTGGAAACTAGACTCATAGACCTTCAATTTGATGGGTAATAGGCCTCCTAACTCTTTATAGCTTGGGAGAAAAGATCTGAGACATATAACCTAAATTTCAGAGAATTTATGAAAATAATTTGGGATAACTTTTGCCAATTTTCGTTTTACAACTTTCTCTACAAATCTTAAGGTATGATCATTTAGTGATTTGAATACCTCGTAACACATCCTTCTTGTGGTACTAAGCACTCTTGGTCATATCTTGAAAGTACGAGTTAATCACTTAAATTATACGGGGCGTTACATATAAAAATTAATAATGTGTTATAATATTTTTATTAGAAAAATAATGTGTTTTAAGAAAAAATATATTTGTTAGAAAAAACACATTTTTGACCCAAAAATTAATAGTAGGTTCATTTTTGGACTAAACTATTAACAGTAGAAGCATTTTTGGACCAAAACATTTATGGTTGAGATATTTTTAAATCAAACTATTAACGGAGGATGTTTTTATTTAATTTTACATAGTTTAAAAATAATATTAACTCTTTTCTTTTTTATTTGTTATTTCTTAAAAAATTTGCTAAATTAATATTGGACAAGTCAAACAGTAGGACGGAGTAGCAACTTTAATCATGAATCGAAATGAGGTTACCATGCCACGTGTATGGCACATATTTATTACTAATAGTAGCTTACATTACCAAAGTCGCAACAGAAAAGAAATTTGTGGATAAGGTGATCCAAGAATCTCACAACTCACAAGTGATTTGTCTCTCCATCCACCTTGCAAAAATACCTCAAAAACCTGTAAGACAGAACAAAAGAAAATAAAAAGAGGAGGAAAACTCATAGTAGCAGGAAAACTGAAAGGAGGAATATGGAAGTGGCTATGTCTTTGAATCCACTGGTTAGATTACCCCTTTCAAATTCAAGAACCCATGAAGAGTTTTCACTGGTTAAACAATCACTTTTCTCCACAAGAACAACAACCCAGAAGAGGCAACATGGAAGATTGTTAGTGGTTGAAGCAAAAGGAAGGAAAGGAGGAATGGCTGCTCGTCAGTACCAACGTATGGCTCCTCCTATGCCCAAGATTGAAGATGATGACAACCCCAAATTCGTTATCTTTATCCGCATGGCTAATGTTACTTCTCCCTCCAACCACTTTCTTTATATGTTTTCACCTTTTAATTTATTTACTTAAGCTGGTGTAAATGAATATGATTGTTGTTTTATTTTTCTCTAGTTTGAGCTTATAGCTGGTAAAAATTAGTGATTTTTTTTGTCGATTGGGGAGTTAAGTTTGTTCCTTTTAACATTCTTGTTGTTAATTGGTTGAGGAAATTGACTGTTGTCTCCTTATATAGGTTTCTATAATCTTCATCTCGTAAGCTAGGTTTTAAGGCTCAATGTTCATTTTTATTACAAGTATGTGAGTATGACATCGCTATGGGGTACTGAAAGGGAATGAGTTGTTGTGTCGTCAGTATACGGTCTTCGACAATCCTAGCCTTTTGAGCTAGGTTTTGAGATGGAATAGACAAATGTCCATGTTCTTGACGCTTGTTGCACCAAGATGATTGGGAGAAAAGGCTAGACTTTTACCTTTTGTATGTGTGCTATTACCAAAACTAGAAGCAAGATTTGGGTTTGAATATTCAAACTTATGTGCAAGTCAAATTGATGGATTTGAAATCAAGTGTTATAACTAGTTTCATATGATTAGCTAAGGGTACTGAATCTTTTGATGGAAAAATATTTGTATGCCTAAGTAGCCTTCAACTAGTTAATCCTCCCATTCCCCTGTCATCATCTTAACTCAGCATCCTTTATTGCTTCCTATAGGAGGTCAAATGGAATTGATTTTATAATGAATATAGCAGCTCCGCAGGTTCTACCACATGGAAAGGCTCTTTAATGGAACTTTAGCCTTAGCTGGCCGTGACCAAGAAACCACTGGTTTCACTTGGTGGGCCGGGAATGCCCGACAACTCAATCTATCTAGTAAACTACTAGGGGCTCATGTAACGCATGCTGCATTAGTCGTATTTTGGGCCGGAGCAATGAACTCAAGACTAGTTTAAAGTTTAAAACTTTGTGGCTTTGTTCTTTTTTCTTCCTTCACATAATCTAACTCAAGATCTTGCTAATTTAGATTTGAGCTTGCGGAAATTCTGATTCTTGTTTTGTTATATTCCTTGGGCAGGTTTATCTTTGGTACCCACTCAATATCGTGACAGGTGGAACGACTGCAAAAATTATGGTTGCTGCTAAAGACAACTTTCTTGGGAAATATATATACAAAGATACTCTAGCTAGGAATCTCGCAGCAGTGATTTACAATGTAAGTTCCTGTGAAATCACTGGTTAGACCTTAGTCCCTTATTAGTATCCTATTTCTTTATCCTTTATAAGAGAGAGCTGGGACTTGGTCTCATGCTCACTTTCTTCTATTACCTGCAAGGGAATGAGCTGAAACCTGTACTTAAAGCCAATTACTAACTCTTGTACAATAATTTAGCATAGGTGGTTGCTTACAAGGTTTTGGTATTGCATCAGGTGTGCGATCCATGTTTAAACAATGTTTTGTTAGTCAAACATGTCTGTTCCTAATAGATAAGTATTCTGAAATCGTTCTAGGTAGTTGTAAATGAATTGATACCCATATGAAACTGATTACCGAAGCCAGCCTCATAGTCTGAGAGTTCATAACAAAACTAAGCATTGATACTGATCCTGCCTTGAAAATTAAGATGTACCAGAAAGATGAGTAAATGATCAAGACCTATACGTCTGACATTATTGCAATGTTTATTTACATTAATTTTATGGGATACTGTTACTGAGTTGTTTTAACTTTCTTTCTACTTGGAATAGGATGAAAAGGAAATACAGAAATTGGCAATGAAACAGCATCGTGTATTGAAGTCGGCGACAGAATTTAGATATGGATACAAACTTGTCGTAATATTCTCAGTCTCTGCACCATTTATTATTGATTCTTTGTTTTATTTTGATTCTTGCTAATTCGTAGGAGACTTGTAAAAGAAAGACCTAATCTTTTTTAAATCTGTCTGATATGCAGGAGAATAACAATTTGAGGGCTGCCCTTTCTACCTCAGATGTGATTGAGGTATGAAACTGACAGCCATTCTAAGGTTTTTGTATACAGCAATTGTAGGTGGTGGGATATCCTAAACCATGGGAAAAAAAAAATTCTTGATAACAAAAGACTTCATTAAAAGAAAAGAAAAAAAAATGTTTAGGCCAAGTTGTTGACAATAGAAATCTATATTGTATTACAGGATTGTGCTGCTTTTTTATCTACTAAGAAGAACAAATCAATATGTAATCATTAGTACATATTCGTAGTTTATCTATTTAAAGAATTTTGTCTGAGAATCAGCATAATTTCCTTTCTGGAACTCTATATCGCCTGTTTCTGAGTTTCTCACCCTTTATATTCTAAAGTTTTGTTCTATTTCTTAGGTTTATTAATTATTTCGTTTGACTTTCTCTGTATATGACCATAGACTTCAACAGTGACTTTCTCTGTATATGACCATAGACTTCTACAGTGGCGTGTTGAATTATTTCTTCTACACTCCAAATGAAACTTGCGATTGCAGAACAGCATGTTCTTGCATCTACTAAACTAACCTGTCCAAATAATATGTACCATGTAGCTTATAAACATACACTGTAGCTAAAGATTGATTTGCAGAACAAATTTATGTGAAAAAGTTAAAGAACAAGAACATCGACTTGGTTCTTGTAGTTCTCAGTAATGATCTAAGAACATCGACTTGGTTCTTGTAGTTCTCAGTAATGATCTGTATATGCCTTGTTTACTGCTTAGTGTAGTAGCACGTTATTATGCTTTTCGATAGGTGACATCTTTCTAATCTTCATTTGAACCTTTCAGCTTCCCACATCAGATAAGCTTAAAACGGTTGTTGATAAGGTAAAGGATTTCTTCGGAGATGCTAAGGAGTCATTTGGTAAGCTGACTGCCCTTCCAACGTCGGAGTCATCAGAGGAAGATTCACCAAAAGAAGGGTCCAAAGATAAAACCACGTAAGTCGTGCACAACTTAGATGTTTGTCGTTACATTCTTTGACACACTGAATTTAACATTCTTAACTAAGCAGGGCCAAGAACTGAACGAGCTCCCATAGATGACAAACTGAGGAACTATACTTCAAAGCATACTTGTTAAACAAAAGTTTCTGTGGCTCAGCTGCTTTGCGTATTACACCATATCACCGAAAGGGGGACATGCTGCAAGAGCGTAGGTTCAGCCCTTGATTTTCCAAGCTTTTGATTTTAGACTGTAATATACTAGGCAAACTCTACTGGAAATTTTTGTTAAATAGCCTCAATTTGGTTAATGATAAATGCGTCAGTAAGTTTTTTGTTAATGTGAAATGTGTCGACTACAGTCACTGCACACTTGTGTTCACGAAGGAATATCAGTGTCATAATGTATTTCTGGAACCTCAGTAACGATTAGTTCATTGTGTTTATTGTTGTGATCTAAATAACACAGTGCCATGCGGAAGTTAATTATAAATTTTAATCGAGATAAATTAGATGATAAAAAAAATTTATAAAAAAATTTATGATATGATACTGTTTGGTCATTGACCTACTTATGATAATATTAATATAAAAAAATATTTTAAAGTTATTGAGAAAATAAATTTTGTTCTAAACAAAATTTTCTGAATAATTATATTGATGATGTTATTATATTATGTCTAAAAATATTTTATTTATATAAGTTAAAGCCTTCTCTTTCAAGAAAAGGATAATTATGATAGAGATTTCCTCCAAAAAGATTTTTTTTTTATCTAGAAATTTTTTTTGAATAAAACATAATTATATGAAATGTAAATAAAGTAGAAAATTTAGAAAAAATTCGTTATAATTTTCATTCAATTTCTTCACATAATTTTTATCACTTCTGCTTGCAATGAAATAAAGGATTTTATTTTTGTTTTTAATAATGCAGTAACAGAGATCTTTGAAATATGGCTGAGAAAATCATCCGCCTAGTTGTGTAGTACTCCCAGCAAAATCTTCATTAACGTAAAATTAATCGCAGCTTGATTGAATTCGTCTTGAATCTGTTTTTAATTTTGCGAATCATTGGTTGAATCATTGACTCTAATATTGCTTGTTGAAATCGAAATAACAGGGCAACATGCGAAAGCTAATAATAGCAAATCTTGACGGAACAAATCAGATGACAAAAAATAAAAAAGAACTAAAAAAATAATATAATATGAGTTTGGTCAAAGAAAAACTTAAAGGAAAAAAGAATTTATGATATGATATGAGTTTGGTCAATTGATATACGTATGAATATGATAAATTAACATAAAAAAATATTTTAAACCCATTGTGAGAATAAATCTCCCCTATATAAAATTTTCTAAAACGACTACATTGTAAATATATTGTATTGTGTATGAGAATAATTTTTTTTTTATTTATAGAAGTTCAACTTCTCTTTCAAGAAAAGATAACCACAGTGAATCCTTCCTCACAAAGATCTTTTGGACCCCAAAATTTTTTTTAAAGCAAAATATAATCACATAAAATTTAAATAAACTAAAAAATTTAGAACAAATACTAACTCACTGTAGTTATAATCTATGAATTTTTTTTTCCCTTTACATTTGTTAGTGAGGACTACGCAAATAACATTGAAAGCTGGCAAGAAAAGGAAATTATGTGTAAGGCGTAATGATCGTACTTTTATTTATACGAGGTTATCAATAAAAAATCGTTCGCGTTTAATTCAAATAATAATATTACATCCTATTTATAGTATTTTTAAATTGTTATATGGATTGACTCAAAATTTTTATACATATGTATGTAAAATTTATTTAAAACTAGGTCATATAAAAGTAAACTTCCAACATCGTGACTGCAAAATTATTTGATTAAATACTAAATAATTTTTCTTTTATGCAATCAAACATGGCGAATCCTATCTTAGAAAATAATAATATTAATAATAATAATAATAATAATAATAACAACAATAACAACAACAACAACAGTGATAATAATAATAACAATAATAACAACAACAACAACAACAACAACAACAACAGTAGTAAGAACAATAATAATAATAACAATAATAATCATATCAAAGAGAGCGTTGCTTTCTTGGGACAAGATATGTGCTCCGGCATCTGCCGAAGAATTGAATTTGCTTGATATTGCAGTATGGAATCAAGTAGCCATATTGCAAATCACTGTCGAATCTTTGCAAGAAAAAAGACAAGTCGTGGGTTCAATGGGTTCACATCTATTATGGGAAACAAGGTTCTATTTGGGGTGTCGAAGTTGTACATGCCTCATGGGTGATCAGGAAAATCTTAAAGGCACAAAAGTATTTCGAGCAAGCAGGAATTTTGGAAGCTGAGGTGGTAGGTTGGGAATAGATTTCTGTAAAACATATCTATTCACGACTTAGAGAGAATTATGCAAAAGTCTCTTGGAAAAGACTAACTTGCAACAACAATAACCCTCCTAAATGGACTTTTATACTATATCTTAGCTTTATGGGTGAGGTTGCAAACAAAAGACAGAGTTGCTAGATGGAGCAACATTGATAATCTGAAATGCCCACTGTATGAGGACTGTGAGGAGAACTGTAACCATATGTTCTTCAGCTGCATGTCTACCAGTAAAATTTGAGAGAGCATTTTTAGATGGCAAGGTAGTTTGTGGCAGAAAGGTGATTGGCATCAGGAGAAAATTTGGGTTGAGACTCATGCACGAGGAAGGGCAATGAAGGCAGAAATATATTGAATGACACTTGCAGGCAGCATATATCACATATGACAGGAAAGAAATACCAGACTCTTCCAGGAAAAACAACAAACAGTCGATGCCATTGTTCGTGAAATTTTGCAAGATATTCACCATCGAGGAGCCAAGAAGCCTAGACTAGCTTTGAGACTATAGGAACTTAACTTTTACCCTGAGTAGTAGAAGGGTTTTCTTATGTATGGATGGGAGTGGCTAGTTCAGTAAAGCTGGGACTCTGTCCAGACTACTTTATTTGGGTTGTATCAAGTTTACTTTGGTAAATAAAATTGTACAACAATAATAATGGAGGTTGTTCAATGGAGGTTGTTCAGCCATCACATACATAAGATAACGCTGCATAACTAATCAATACACTAATATTATGTAATGACTCGGACGTTGTTATGGGATGGTTAAAGGCATAGAATACAGAAATCTAGCTAAGGATGAGATAGGAAGACTGTGAACTAAACTAAGTATAGCACTGTGCATTTTTGGGTAGCTACTGGTCTGAGGGATCGCTGCAGCGGTGGGATTCCCACTGCAGGCGAGACCGTGGTAGGGGTCGGAGTCCCACCGTGATGAAATGAGGGAGTAACCGCTGGAACCGCCGTAGCGACCCATATGGCCGTTGTAGCGGGTCCACCACTGCAGTGAACAGTGGGGCTTAGAAGGTGGGATTTAAGTGGAAGTTATGGGGCTTTACCCCCATTACTCCCAAAAACACAATCAGAAGGTCTAAACTACGGGAAAACCCTCCAGAGCAGTGAAACCCTTCACCAAGGTAAGATTTCCGTCTTTCTATCTCTACAATGAGTAATGTTGATCCTAGATTCCTTATAGACCTTTAATGATAGTAGTTTTTATAGAGAAAAACCCTAGACTGTTGAACTAGGGCTGGATTGTAGGGTGATTTGGGTTGATGTTGAAAAGTTTTGATCACTCCCCTAAGATTATTGTTGAGAATGGGGATTATGCGAGAATTGGGACTTAGAACTTAGTAGAATTGGTGTTCACTTTCGAAAGTGCCTTGAAGGGGAGGGTTCGATCTTCTAAAACCCTTATTTCGAAGAGGGAGTAATGAATTGCTCTTTATTTGTTGTAGATTACGAGCACTTCGAGGCTATGAGAAAGGGCAAGGCTCTGGTGGAGTAGTTGACTCTTCATGTCTGAAATCGAGGTAGGTTATGGTTATAGGGTTAGACCTTGCATAATGGCTTGTATGCTTTTGTAATGATTATATTTGATTGGTCTTCGGACATTCCTTATTATGAGCAATTTTTATGTGAATAAATGAAAATTATCATGTTGATGTGAGATGAGTATAATCTGTTGTTGAGAGCATGTGGAAGTGTGTAATGAACTTCGTATTATGAATCTATCATGTGAACTTACTGTTGTATTTGAGCAAGTGAGGGAATGAAGCGTAGACTCTAATGAATTGATAGGATTATTTATGTATATAGTTTTGATTATGTAATGCACCTTATTGTGATTTAATGTTATACCCTGAAAACTCAAAGATCAGACTTGGGAGTTGAAACGGAGAAAACAAAATTTTTTGCTAGGTCACAGAACAGGTCGTCTTGTGACCCGTCAAGTTGACCACGAGTCATTAAGTGACTCGTGGTGAGGGGTTTGACTTGAGTTGGAAAATTATGAGACCCCATGGACATAACCACGAGTTGTGGTCATCCCCACAACTCATTGAGTCAGTAATGGTCAAGGCAAGGGAAAGATGAAGGTTGGGTGGCAGTGTTCCCTACGAATAGGCACAACGAATCGTGGTCAGATGCCACGATCCGTTAGGCTGGTCGTGGTCAACAGTGATTAGGATCTTGAGATTTTGGGGCAGTGAAGGTGACGAGTGGTGACCATGACAGTAATAACTCGTAGGTTCCCCCGTTACGAGCCCCAGAAAAATTTGCAGTGAACACGATGACTGAGACTATGAGTTGTGGTCCTTGGTAACGATTCGTCCAGTCCGTCGTGGGGACTGACAGTCAGTTATTTTCTGTAAATTTAGTAAGGGCTTCCATAATTCCTATGATTCTAAGGACTAAGCTACGCCGTTTTAAGCTATGAATAATGAGTTTTAAGAGGGGTAAGTTCATTCTAGGTTATTCCTATTCATGCATGCAAACTTAGAGAGCTAGAGAGGTGATCAAGTTCAATTTCTTCAAGCCTTTCTTCAATTCTTCATTGGGAAATTAAGGGATAATCTACTTCTCTAGGTATGTAGGGTTATGAATGGGTAATTCATTCATACCCATGCATAATCACTCTCTAAATCATGAAAATTCATATGTTGATCCTATGGGGTTTTAACTCAATGCGTGAAATTCCTAATTTTCTACATAGGTATGATCTGAGTATGTTTTTATTATTGATTTATGATTCATGGACAAGTTTTACATTATTTTCAATTATAAGTCATGTTTTCAAGCTTTATGAATTATATTGCTCATTTATGAGAAGTTCATGAAATTTGAGATTTATGATGAATATTCAAGTGTAATGAGATATTATTGATGAAAAGCACGTTTTCAAGTTACCCATGTTTATAATCATATTTTCAAGTGAATTAAGTATTTTCAAGCATGATTAAAGTATTGGGCAATGCTCATATGTTCAAGTATGATTTATGATTTCACGAATTAGCTACTGTTCGGTGGTTTGGAATACCTACACTCAAGTGCACGTGGTCGAACAAGTAGTAAAATGGCTAGAGTAGCCAAGTATCGATCCCACAGGGACTGGACCACGGTAATAATCTAATTAAGTGTTAATAAACTCTAACTCTAATAATGCAGACAACAGTTTCAAGAAGATTTTGGGAGTTTGTTTCCTAATTTATACTAATCTAAAAGAAATGTACAATTTGAGTCTGAACTATAGTAATGAGCATGCTGAGGCTAAAACAAACATGCAGGGAAGCAATTTATTGATACAAATTGGTTAATCTTTCCTTCGGTTGCTAGTCAAGAATTATTGCCTATGGATTAAAACTCTCATATTTAACCCAACTTAAGAATCATGAACCTTCCACCTACATTTCTGTGATAAGAAGAAATTCATGTTCTAGCCATACGAAACCGATTCCTTAATTGACTAATACGACTTTCAGATATATTTCTATTCTGAAGGTAAATCAATTCTCAATTTTCCCAAACCAAGAAGAGATCATATCCTATTAATTCACAACTTTTAAATTTCTTTCTCTTTCGAGCGCAAACCGGATTTTTTAGATATACATTAATATTGGCCACACATTAATGCAGTAAGAACAAGAATTAATAGAAGAACCATGGAAGAAAAGATGAAAAACCAAGATGATCAATAATTACATTCCACTACAAATGTTCTTAACCTCAGCAAGAAGTGAATTTAGCCACTCATTTGTGGATTAAACATCATTAAATGAGTGTAAATCATACAAATAATTGAAATAAGGAAGAAAGAGATAGAGAAGAACCCTAAGAATTTCGTCCCCTCAACTGCTTGTAACCCACGTTCTTGCTCAACCAATTCAGAATAATTAAAAATAAACCTAAGTGTGCTATTTATACTAGTGGAAATTTTTTCCGGAATAACAAGCAACGTGTCACGGAGTGCATCGTGGAGCACTGCCTCCGTGACACGCCACAAACGCGGACCCTCACTGGAATCCGGTCCTTCAGGTAATTATGCCCAATGTGCCACGGCCCCAATGCGGACCTTCACTGGAACTTGGCCTATTTTTATCATCCGGGGCAGAATGCATCCGCGATGGCAGCGTCACACGGCTCCATCGCGGAGCCCCTTAATTTGCTGCATAACCTTGGCCTTTTCCACTGCTCGCTTCCGAGTCTATTCCCGATTTCTCCCAACATGCAACTTAGCTTCCTAAAATTATATTTTTCCTGTAAAACAACACTAATTATGTTGGTTAGTATAAATTCACATTTTAACTACAAATCACATGAGAATGTACAACTATCAATGGATAAACAAGACAAAATGAAGCAATTGAGTATCACTTGGGTATATAATTCTGTCCAAGATCACTTACCCCACACTTAAAACTTTGTTTGTCCTCGAACAATAATCTCACATCTCATGCAATTGACACCCAATCATAGCTACTTTGGCTCGACAATTCAAGCTACGGTTATACCGATTATTTACATAGAAAATCATCAAGAAAAAATGCATAGTCTCATCAATACAATGACATTCAACACATTAAGACCTCCTAGACTCAAGAGTCGACTCTCGATCTTGGCAAACTCATGCAAATCAGCTGACCAAGACATCCGACACGAAATTAAATCTCTCGTCAAGCATGTGCCCTCACAACACAAGAGAATTTCCCCCTTTACAATCACATGATCTCAAAAACATTATATGCAGGGGCATATGAACACAATTTCGTTCTCTCTCCCAAAGAATTCACATGCATCATGTCATGACTCATAAGCTTGCCTCTAGTGTATTACTCCACTAATATAAGGATGAGTGATGTAAGATCACGTAGGACTTAACGGGTTGTAATATAAGCTAAGGAACTAGTACATACTGGGCTAACCAATAATAGCAACTAGAACCCTTAAGCGCTTTTCCATACATCCCACCACATTATGGGCATTGTTTCTTCTTTCATCCTCTCCTTTCTTGAAGCCTTTCTTTCTTTTTGTTCCCATATATTTAATCACACTCGACTTAATAACAAAGATTAGTTATACATATTCATTTTATTAAATTCGGCAAGTGCACCTTTGACCTTTTCTTTACTTTCACCACTTCCGCTTTTCCTTTCTTTTCACAATTACCACTCCTTGACACTGTGGGAAAATTTCTTTTCTTGAGCGCTTAAGAGTTTTGGATCAAATTCACAGATAATGAAAAGAAGGGGTTAAGCTCGGTTTGTACCTTTTCAACAAAATAAAAATATAGGCTAAAGGCTCAATGGGCTAACTAGAATGTACATTCAAGGTAGGTACGGTAATGGAAAAAAAACTTTCGGTTAAATCAAAGAAATGCCTACATCCTTTCCTACCATACACATCCTTCATTTCGTTTCGTACACACACTAGGCAAGTTCTAGACACTTCACAATAGCATGGAAGAATCGAAACCTCACCACACTCTCATTGCACATGCTCAAACTCAAGACATATTCACAGACTCTTCAATCAGCTAATTACAAGAATTCAAACATTAAGCCTCAATCACACCGAATCGAACTCTACGGTCTAGGTATCTCAACATGTTTACAAAGTTGCATGCTTTAATATGAATCACCTTTGCATTCTAAATATCATGTACAACACGCAACAAGAATTCTGAACCATAAAGTAACGACACGTTTGGGATACAAACAAAAAAAAGAAAAAAATTAAAAAGAACAAAAGAAATCTACTCCTATCGACTACATTTCCCTTAAGACGGTCGTCATCCATCCATCATAGGGAACGGTCAGTATTTACGACTTCGGTTCAATGTGACTATTCTCGGTAAAAGCACCAAAAATAAACGCCGAGAAACCCAAATATAAAAAAAAAAGATTTCACGAAAATTTTTAAAAATATCGATAATTTCGATAAAACAAAAAATATTTACACAACCAGCTAACAACAACTCCATATAGCATACAACAGCTTCACATTAATTACAATACCAAATTACAATACAAAACATAAACATCAAAATCATAGGGTCACAATTTTTCACAGGCACAACAACAAAAGGTAAACATAAACAACAACAAAACAACCAGCACCTAACTACTCCCACCCCACACTTAAATCGAACACTGTCCCCAGTGTTCACAAAATTCAGCATAGCACAAGAGTAGGTGGTGAAACTCCCTGATCAATCGAAGTATTCCACTTCTTCGTCAGGTGCGGTTGCCTCGTCCCCCATATCTGAATCACCCCCGCTATCCTCATCTGACTCAACATCTGAGTCATCGTGGCGTGTTTCCTCATCTGTGGGGACATCATCATCAACGGGCTCCACAAAAGCTGGCCCCACTCGGCATAGAGCCCTGGCATTTTCGCTGAAGGGGTAGTCCAACTTTAGCTGCCACAACTCATCTTCTGTTGCTGGCCTCCCGCCTATGCGCAACTGTAGCATCTGTATCCCGAACATGCGGGCCATATACTGATCATCCCGAGCATGTCGCTCGGCTAATGTGAGAACTGGCCCGTGAGTGGTGTCAGGTGCCTTAGTTTTGGTGACGTCCAAGGCACGTCTCTCCATCTGCGGGATGTAGTCCAGGGCCTCTTCCTCAACATCTAGGCCCCTCAGGAAAGTGGTCAGCAAGCCACCAAACCTGTACCTGTGCCCTTGATGCAAACGGGCTCTCTTCATGGCGAAGATGATCACCGCCCCAACATTAATATCTAGCCCTTTCATCAGGGTGTATACCAAGCACACACGATCCCGGGTGACATCTGTCATGTGCACCCTGGGATCAGGCAGGAACACACGATCTTAAGCCAAATTCTAGCTTCCATGTTCATTTGAGAGTAGGGCAGCGTCCGATGGTAGCCCCTCTCCTTATGCCTGCTCTACCGTGCTGTAGAACGGGCTCCACACAGAGTGCGTCTGATATCCGCATATGGTGGAGTGATGTTCAGCTGCCGGAGTACAGGGGCGTCTGTGTCCCGCGCCCCCAAAATGGCATTCAGGTGATGGGGCTCAAAAGTGACTACCTGCCCCCTTATTTTGACGGTGTGACTTCGGAGTGTCGGGTTTCAGTTGGCGTAGAACTCCAGAATCAGGTGGAGATTGCACTCTTTAGGCTCTTCAAAAATGAAGTTCAGCCCGGCAGCGTCAATCCGGTGTACAATTCTGGGGAACTCCTGTGCCAATGACTCCCTTGCAATATGCTCCTCGGGGAAGAATTTGCTCTCCTTATGCTTTGTGTACCATTTCTTCCCTTCCTCTGTCACCCATCGGGTTCCATATTGACGGCGTTGGCTCTGCGGAACCGCTGGTGCTGCTGGGACTGCTTTTCCCAGTCTAATTCTTTTCCTTTCGGCGCCCGATGTAGATGCGCCCTTTCCTTTGTCTTGCCTACTTGCCATTGTTCCTGTCAAATCAAACAGACAGTCCCAATGTTATTCAAATTAAAATTAGCTTCGACTAAGGTTGGGTTAAGCTAGGCCACCCCACACTTAGTCTTTAGCCACAATTACGACAATACGGTAAGACAATTCTCACTTTCCAAATTTAAAAAAAAAACAACAACATGCCTCGTGCATTCAGAGAATTCGATGGAATAAATTCTACGTACTACTCAGACTTCGTACAGCTAATCCAAATATCACCATCAATACCATTTCATCACATAGCACTTAACAACAACAAAAAACTTCTCTTAACACAACCTATGCAATTCACCAAGTTCTATGCAATTCAACATTTTCATTCTCCCGAAAATCCATCGTTTATTTAGCATGTTCACAACAAGCACAACATAATTCACCTTACCCAACATGCCCAACCCATAATTTCCACATGTTCAATCACATTTAGTTTCTTCGCAATCAAATTCTAACCCTAGCTACATATTTCACCAAAATTCGATCAAGCATGTATTTATCGAGTTCATACAATCAAAATGATACTACGAACCTCAATCAACAGTAATTTAAATGAGTTCAATCTCAATTTATAATTAGGGCAAGTTTTACTCACTTTACATGCTCAAAATCGAAAAATTTGACAAGAATTGAGATGAAAGTAGAGAACATACCTTTAATTCGATGAAATCGAAGAAAAGTCAAAGAAAACTTGTGCCTAGGTCCGTGTCACGTTGGGGAAGGGGGAGTTTTTGGGTGTTTGTCGCGGAGGGGGTGAGAAATGAGGAAAAATTGAGGGAATTCAGGGTTAAAAAGGGGTATTTTCGCGCGGGTTACCCGGCGAGCCAGTGTGACCCGTCGCGATTAAAGCCTCAACGTGTCACGGAGGGTAACGTGGAGCACCCCCTCCGTGACACGTAGCCAACGTGGAGGTATTATGGAATTTTAAAAATTCCAGAATTAAACCTCAACGTGTCACGGAGGGTAACATGGAGGCCCTCCTCCGTGACACGGAGGCCGTCCTCCGTGACATGGAGCCATCGCGCAGGCTCACTGTTTTGCCACTTTTTATTATTTTTCTCACCTTGATTTTTCCTTGGCGATCCTTTGCATTTTTTCCCTCCGTTCAACCTGAAATTCATCTCACAACAAGAAATTGGTTAGAATTCATAGGTTTCACATAAAAATACAATTTTTGTTTTTATTTTTATTTTTCTATTTTTTTTTATTTCTTTTTTTATCTTCTACTAAATCTACTCAAGTATTACAACAATTTCACGGGTTGCCTCCCGTGCAGCGCCTGGTTTACCGTCGCGGCTAGATGTCATTGAAGCTTAGTCATCCTCTGGGGTGACGGATGTCTTCTCTCGACTACCGTCCTCACCCCAGTAATGCTTACATCGCTGCCCATTGACTAAGAACGTGGCACATCAATCTTTTTGCCACAATTTCAATTTTGGGGGGTCCTTCATCGGTGGTTTTCCCACTGGCTCTCGCGAATCAACACTCTGAGCAATATTCGCTCGATCAAGCATGTTGATCACTGAGAGTTCCTCATACACGTCCGGAAGCTTCGTGGCCTTGTACACATCAAATACCTCCACCTTGTCGTGCCTGCATGGTTAGCTGCCCTGCAGCTACACCGATCAGTGCTTTCCCGGTCGCCAAGAAAGGACGTCCCAAAATAAATGGGACTTCCACATCCGGCTCAAAATCCAGCACAATGAAGTCAACCGGGAAGATAAGGGAGCCCACTTGCACCAGCACGTCCTCCACAATGCCATCTGGTCTGGCCAAAGAATGATCCGCTAGTTGCAAGATCACTGTTGTCGGTCTAGGACTTCCTAGCCCCAATTTCTTCAATACCGATATTGGTATCAAGTTAATGCTCGCTCCCAAATCACATAATCCACGAGCTCGGATACTCTGCCTGATTGTAAGTTGAATTGTAAATCTCCCAGGGTCTTTGAGCTTTGTGGGCAACCTATTTCGTATCCGGGAAGTGCACTCCTCCGTAAGCGCCACTGTAGCGTACTCCGTCAACCTGCTTTTGTTCGCCACGATGTCCTTGATATATTTTGCATACTTTGGCACTCCCTGCAAAACATCAACAAGAGGTAAGTTAATGTGTACCTGTTTAAGCACCTCCATGAACTTTTTAAAACACGCTTCCTCCTTGTGTTTCTTTAATCTTTGAGGGAATGGGGGTGGTGGTCTTTCTGGTTTAGCTTCCTTCTCCTTCCCCCTATCATCATTGTGTTCCCTCTCATTCTCCACTGCTCCCGACTGCTGTGGTGGTCTTTCTGGTTCCACCTCCTTGAGTTGTAAACCACTCCTTGTGGTAACTGCATTCACTTGCTTGGGGTTGGGGTCAGTGTCACTCAGGAGTCCTCCTCTCGGCCTGGTGTTCTGAGCTCCAGCTAGTTGCCCAAACTGGTACTCCAATGCCTTTGTAGCTAACTGATTGTTCTTTACATCGGCTGCCAATTTCACATAGTCAGCCTGCAATTGAGCTTGGTTAGCTATCATCGTTTTGAACATTTCCTCGATACTGGGTGATGGTGGTGGAGGAGGTGCATTGTTGCTTCTGTATTGCGACTGATAGTGTTGCTGCCCTCCTTGATTTCTCTGTGCTCCCTGACTCGAACTCTGCCCTTGATGCCTGTTACTACCCCAAGAGAAATTTGGGTGACTCCTCCAATTAGAGTTGTAGTTGTTGCCATACTGTTGGTGATTATTTCTCTGTACATTACCAACAAAGTTTACTGAATCAGGATTCGCACCACAATACTCAGCTGAGTGTTCATTACTGCCGCACACTTCACACCAAATCTGCTACACTACGTTCACTGGGGCTTGAGAATGATTCATGCTCATATTGCTGATGGAATTGTCTTTCCGGCTTTGAATGTGAATCCACCAGCTCCTTGTCCCTTGCCAGTGTTCAATAGAATTCAATATCTGCAAAAGACAAGCTAAGACCAAGTTGTCAACACTAATAAGAAATTGTAAGCTAACACTTAAGACAACAATTTTACCAATTGCCAGTCCCCGACAACGGCGCCAAAAACTTGTTCGGTGGTTTGGAATACCTACACGCAAGTGCACGTGGTCTAACAAGTAGTAAAATGGCTAGAGTAGCCAAGTATCGATCCCACAGGGACTGGACCACGGTAATAATCTAATTAAGTGTTAATGAACTCTAAGTCTAATAATGTAGACAACAGATTCAAGAAGGTTTTGGGAGTTTGTTTCCTAATTTATACTAATCTAAAAGAAATGTACAATTTGAGTCTGAACTATAGTAATGAGCATGCTGAGGCTAAAACAAACATGCACGGAAGCAATTTATTGATACAAATTGGTTAATCTTTCCTTCGGTTGCTAGTCAAGAATTATTGCCAATGGATTAAAACTCTCGTATTTAACCCAACTTAAGAATCATGAACCTTCCACCTACATTTCTGTGATAAGAAGAAATTCATGTTCTAGCCATACGAAACCGATTCCTTAATTGACTAATACGACTTTCAGATATATTTCTATTCTGAAGGTAAATCAATTCTCAATTTTCCCAAACCAAGAAGAGATCATATCCTATTAATTCACAACTTTTAAATTTCTTTCTCTTTCAAGCGCAAACCGGATTTTTTAGATATACATTAATATTGGCCACACATTAATGCAGTAAGAACAAGAATTAATAGAAGAACCATGGAAGAAAAGATGAAAAACCAAGATGATCAATAATTACATTCCACTACAAATGTTCTTAACCTCAGCAAGAAGTGAATTTAGCCACTCATTTGTGGATTAAACATCGTTAAATGAATGTAAATCATACAAATAATTGAAATAAGGAAGAAAGAGATAGAGAAGAACCCTAAGAATTTCGTCCCCTTAACTGCCTGTAACCCACGTTCTTGCTCAACCAATTCAGAATAATTAAAAATAAACCTAAGTGTGCTATTTATACTAGTGGAAATTTTTCCCGGAATAACAAGCAACGTGTCAGGAGTGCATCATGGAGCACTGCCTCCGTGACACGCCACAAACGCGGACCCTCACTGGAATCCGGTCCTCGAGGTAATTATGCCCAACGTGCCACGGCCCTAACGTGGACCTTCACTGGAACTTGGCCTATTTTTATCATCCGAGGCAGAATGCATCTGCGATGACAGCGTGATATGGCTCCATGGCGGAGCCCCTTAATTTGCTGCATAACCTTGGCCTTTTCCATTGCTCGCTTCCGATTCTATTCCCGATTTCTCCCAACATGCATCTTTGCTTCCTAAAATTATATTTTTCCTGCAAAACAACACTAATCATGTTGGTTAGTATAAATTCACATTTTAACTACAAATCACATGAGAATGTACAACTATCAATGGATAAACAAGACGAAATGAAGCATTTTAGTATCACTTGGTCATATAATTCTGCCCAAGATCACTTACCACATGGTTTTGGAGTTAAGACTCCTAATTAGGTTCAACTTGTGGTATTGTTTGAGCTAAAGCTCCTCATGTATGATTTCAGATTTGATATGTATTTGATTATTTAGCTTTGTCAATAGACGATGGTAAGCTTTGTTGAAAAATGATAGAGAGCATATACATATTTTTGGAAGTAGTATCTAGCACCGAGTAGGCTAAGGGCCGATCCACCCTATGCCTCAAAACTATGAACCGATGTAGGTTTATACATTTATACTTTGGACCTCCCTTGTGAGCTATCCCCTGGCCTGGATGGGCCTTGAGCTTGATATCGATATCATGATATCGTCTTTATCTCTGGTAAGGCTTTGAACGCTCTACGTAAGCTCTATCATGGTAATGTCGTTATAAGACGAGTCTCCCATTATTCCTCATAATTTCAGTTATGCATGTTTATTATTCATGATATATATATATATATATATATATATATATCAGGTTTGACCCAATATTCAGTTTTACTTATAATTATCAGATTTCAGCTTTGGGTCATTCGATTCAATTATAATGTTCAGTTATGTTCAGATCATGATTTCAGAAAATAGCATGCAAGCCCTACTCTCAGATTCTTGATTTGATTACATTTCATATTATGCATGTTTTAAATGATTTTACTTATTTAAGCGGTTTTACTTACCTTGCATACTTGGTACATTCCACATACTGACCACATACTCAATGCTATCTTGTTTTATGATACAGGCTCTATTCTTCAGAGTCAGCCCTGCCATTAGCCAGTTCCGGAGTTAGCATCCAGCTTAGTGGTGAGTCCTCATCTCCGAAGGACCATTTGCTATCAGATATCTTTGTACTTTCAGTTTTCAGACTTGTCGGGTTAGTTGAGGGTGTTGTCCCATCAACTCATCAGTTATGTAGAGGCTTTCAGACTATGTGCAGTAATCAGCTCCTCATGTATTATGTGGATTCCGATTTCGATGTTATGTTAATCTTATACTTCCGCTATGTTTATTATGTCAAGTCTTCCACTTTATTTGATTGAGTTAGAAGTATGTTCATGCCATGGGTCGACTTGGGGTCTCTCAGGACTCTTTGTCCCATGTCTCTATTCGGGCCTATGTTCGGGTCGTGACAAACTTGGTATCAGAGCAATAGGTTTGAAGTGTCCTAAGGTGTCTGAGGGCTGCATTAAGTAGAGTCTTTTTCATGGGTGTGAAATGCGCCACACTTATGACGAAGAGGCTATGAGACGTTTAGGAAATGTTCCCTTCTTTTATGATCTATGTCGTGCGGTGAAATATCTCTCTATCCTTCTAACTCGTGCTATTCGCGATTGCAGAATCATGCCTCCCCGAAGAGTTAATGGCAGAACGAATGGAAATGGAAATGACCACGAGGATGGCAATGGGGATAGGAACCAACAAACCCCACAAGTCCATGAGCACCATGCAGTGGAGTCGATTACCCACACTGAATTCAGGGTAGCCATACAGATGCTAGCATAGGCCTTGACCGCCCAGGTCAATCAAAAAGTGGTGGAGCATCTCCCTCAGAACGGGAATGAGGTGGCAGCTTAGGTTAGAGATTTCCTAAGGATGAACCCACCCAAGTTTCTTGGGTCCAAGGTGGACGAGGATCCATATGAGTTTATCGACGAGATTGTGAAGATCACCTAGATCATGGGGGTGAATGGAGTAGAGTGTGATGATTTGGTCTCATATCAGTTGAAGGGGGTCGCACACATTTGGTTTAGACAGTGGAAAGATAATAGGGCAACCAGGGCAGGCCCTATTAGTTGGGAGGAGTTTCACGTTGCTTTTCTGGATTAGTTCTTTCCTCATGAGATGAGGGAGTTGAAGGCATCCGAGTTCATGAATTTTAAGCAGGGGAAAATGACAGTGCAGGAATGTGCCCTAGAGTTCACTCGTTTGTCAAAGTACGCCCCAGTATCAGAGGGCGCGAGTGAGAAGGTTTGTTCAGAGATGGCGAACTATCTAGACAAGGATTGCAGGACCGCTATGCTCCATCAGGATATGGATTTTCCTCGAATAGTCTTGCACGCCCAGCAGATGGAGGCGGTGCATCTAAGGGATAGAGAGGCCAAGAGGGCCAGGATGGATAGCTATAGGTTCTCTCAACCGAGGCCAGGTGGTGGGCGCGAACAGCAGACCCACCAGAGATCTTCAGCCGCAGCATGTTCAGCAATGAGTGTTCCATCCAAACCTAGGCAGGACCAAAATGGGTGAGCATTAGACTCTAGGGGTCAGAGCAATAGGCTCGCGGATTCTAGTATCACAGTTTACGGTAGGTGTGGTCAGGGGCACAGGGGCTAGTGTTTGGTAGGTACAAGTGCTTTCTTCGGGCGCGGGAAGCCCGGACATATTTCCCAGCAGCTAGAAAGGGCCATGATAGGGGCCGAGGCCCAGCTTCCAGTTCAGCAGCTCCACCCGCACGCCTAGCCCAACAGGGGGCATCTACTAGCACAGGTGGCGGTTAGCACCAAAACTGATTCTACGTCTTAGCATCTCGCCAGGAGAAGGAGGTCTCCCCAAGTGTAGTCAATGGTATGTTACGAGTTTTCCATTTTGATGTATATGCTTTGTTAGATTCAGGGGATACCTTGTCTTTCGTGACACCTTACGTGGCTAGTAGTTTCGAAGTCAGTCCTGAAATCTTGTCAGAACCCTTCTTAGTCTCTACTCTAGTGGGTGATTCAGTTGTAGCTAGATGGGTGTATAGAGGATGCCCGGTCACAGTCCTTCAGAAAGTCACCTCAGCAGATCTAGTAGAGTTAGCCATGACTGATGAGTTGGTAATTTAGATTAGACTCTAAAACCTAAGTTTTTGTTTAGTTCCCGAGTTCATTATGTGGATTTGTGCCCTTTTTGCTTTTGTTGTGTGAAGATGCCTAAGTTTGAAGGAAAGAGTAAATATGGTGTAAAAAGGAGGAAATGAGTATAAGCGGCGAATTTCAGGTGTTAACCGGTGAAACACCGGTTAAAAGCTGAAGGTCACTGCCTCAAGGGAGGAAAGCTACTGGCGGTTCACGAGCCACCAGTGGCAAGATGCCAGTGCAGTTGCCGAATGACACTCAGAAAATTTTGAAATTAGCATTGAAGATCTGGCGGTTCACAGATTGGCATCGGCTGAACCATTGAAGTTCACTGGAAATGAATGCAGAAGAAGAGCAAGTATCCGAAGGTTCACAAATTTCATCGGCGAACCGCCGGTACCTTCATCGATTTTAGAACGGTGCTTTTAAGGGTATAACTGTCAATTGCTGAAAAAGAGAGGAAAAGTACTCTACTTTTCAGGGTATAAATAGAAAGAGAAGTACTCTGCAAAAAGGAGGAAAAAAAGGAGAGAGGAAGAATATATAGAGTTAGAGAGAAAAACCAAGTACACATCACATCATTATTTCCTCTTTTAGCTGAAGACAATTTCTTAGCTGATAAAGGGATTTTGATTGGAATTTGTAGAAGATACTCTACTCTATTTTCTTCTTTGGTATTATTAAGTTTCAACTGTAGTGAAAGATAATTGTGTTTTTGATTTATCTACTCTTCTTATTAAATACACTGATGCTATTGATGATTGTGTTTTTGAATTTCTTAACTATGAGTAGCTAATATCATTAACTAGAGGTGTGTGATGATGAATACTTAATTGGATTAGATATTTCTAGAGTTAACTTCATGATGTTCAATTAAGTGTAAATCTATTGGATTCGCTTCAATCTATTAATGAAGATCCATTAATGATGATATGGGTCTATCTATACTTGCTTGATTATTGCTCGGGAGAGAATAATTAAGTATTGGAAGGGAATCTAGTAGTGGGTATGGATAAGAGATTGTAAAATTAAGCTAGTAATAACTGAAATTACTTTCTCCTTCCTGATTAGCAGCTAATAGATAGGAATAGTGAAGTTGTTGATCCAAATCAATTCGGGTGTGCTAAATCGCAGCTAGAGGCTACCTACTTTCCGAGATTATTCACACTTATTGAACTTATGAAGATGACCTGGCCTATCTCGATCTAGTTAGTATTTCATCTACACCGCACCTCTAGTATTTCACACTATTTTCAACAACTTAGCTGATCCTTTTACTTTTAGTTCACGAAAGAAATTTGTGTAATTCTTTGCAAAATTTATCCCCCCCCCCTATTTTTCTTGTTTTTATGTTAAATCTATATGGTGCAAGTTAATATCAATTTCTCAATCGATGCTTGAATTCATCACTCCCTAGTCCTCATGGGTTTCGACCCCAACACTTTTTCGGGTTACTTATTTTGATACAAAGACCGTGTGTATTCTTTGATTTAAGACTATATTTTGGACGTTATAAAAAATGACACCGTTGCCGGGGACTAGCGCTTGATAATCTAGTGATTGATTGTTAAATTGAATTAGTGTGCATCATAGCTACTTGATTTGATTTACTACTGTGTTGTTAGGATCTCACCACCTCATGAGCCATTACTCCCAAGCAGGAGATAGCTCAATGGAGGGGAACATGAAACTTGAAGAAGATAATCCGGTGATGCCGGAAGTTGCAGGAGTCATTCGCCTACCACCGACAGTAGGGAATGCGGTGTTCTATGTTACTAGCACCATATTGCACTTATTGCATATGAAAGGGCTTTTTGGCGAAAAACCAAGCGATGATGCAAATCGACACTTGAGGAATTTCTTAGAAATTTTCCAACCCTTCAACATCATAAACATTAATCAAGAGTCAATCACGTTGAGACTCTTCCCTTTCTCATTGACAGGGGAAGCAACAATGTGGCTGGAGGAACTTCCTCCGGCGTGTATTACTTCGTGGCAAGAGTTAACCGAGGCTTTCCTAGATCGGCTTTTCCCTCCCTCAAAAATGCTACAACTGAGGGATGATATTACAAACTTTCGACAAGAATAAGGAGAGCCTTTGCATGAGGCATGGTTAAGGTTTAAAAAGAAGATTTCTCTTTGCCCAAATCATGGATTACCAAATGCGTACTTCTCCAAAGATTCTATAGAGCCCTTGATTCAATCAAAAAATCTGTTTCCAACAACCTAGCTGGAGGATCAATTATGGACCAAACATATGGGTTAGCCAAAGCTCTCCTTGACCGAATGAAAAAAACCAACAGGGCATGGCACACAAGGGAGATGAGTATGTCTACTCATGAGATCAGCTCAAGTGTATTGGCGGCGGAGTTGCGAAAAAGGGATGATGAGCGGGATGAGACTCTTGCCAAGATGATGACACAATTAGAATTAATGACCAAACATGTGATAGGAGCAGGTCTGAAGGTGGTAAATGTTGTGGGAATGCAAGGTCCCCTGCAATATGAAAGAGAGCCTTCACCATCAAGATATGATGAAGAATGCCAATATATGGGTAACCAAATGGGAGGGCCTCGACCTAGCTTCCAAGGACAAATCAAGGTCCGTGGCACCCAAGGGATGATTACCAACGGTGGAGAAATCGTGAACAACAAGGATGGCCTAAAAGGAATGAGAGGTGGAGCAATAGAGAGACAAACCAAGAAGGTGATCGTTACCATCGAAGTGCAAATCCATACATTCCACCTTCTAAGGTTGGAAATCCTCAAAACCAGCCAGGAGTAGGTGATGCAGGTAGCTCAAAAATTGAAGAAATGCTTTCAAGTGTTTTGAAGAAGGCGGAGTCGATCGAAAGCAGGGTGAAAGAATAAAAAGGGGAGGTGTCTAACCTTGCTCAAACAATGAGTTCACACTCGGCATCCATCAAGCATTTGGAAGCTCAAATAAATCACCTATCGGCCCAAATGAACCCTAGAATGAAGGGAACACTACCTAGTGACACAATGCCTAATCCGAAGAAAGATGGTCAATGTATGGATATTGTCACTAGAAGAGGCAAGAGGATTGGAGATGCCCCGGGAAAGCCTAGTGAGGTGGAGAAACCGAAAGTAGTTGATGAAGATGAGGTTGATAAAATGCCAACGACTTCATAAAATGAAGAAAGCGTTGAGGAAGAAACAGAGGAAAAGGATGATGAGATCCACATTCAAGTAGATGATGAAGAGGAGGGCATGAAAGCCCCTGTTGATGATAAGGTTGAATCAAGAATCCTACCACCATATCCACAACGGCTAACCAAGAAAAAGAAGGAAGATTAGTTCAAGAAATTTGTTGACATGTTTAGCAAGTTGTCCATAAACATACCGTTGGTGGACGCTTTGATCCAAATGTCTGGTTATACCAAGTTTATGAAAGATTTGTTGAAAAAGAAGAAGGTGGTTGATGCTGGAAATGAAGAGAGAACGTACTATTGTAGTGCGGTAATGATGAGTAACCTTGCCCCAAAAAGGGAAGATCCCAGAGCGTTTACAATTCCATGCACGATTGGGATTTGTGTGTTTAAGAAAGTTCTATGTGATCTCAGTGCAAGTATAAATCTGATACCCCTACTAATTTTTAATAAATTAGGCCTCGAAAGCACGAAACCGATAACGATGCGGCTACTAATGGAAGACAGGTCAATCAAAAGACATATGGGGGTGCTAGAAGATGTACTGGTGCGGGTGGATAAGTTCATTCTCCCGGCTGATTTTGTTATTCTGGATTGTGACATGGATGTGGAAGTTCCCATTATTTTGGGAAGACCTTTGTTGGCTACCGGGAGAGCAGTGCTAGATGTGGAGCTTGGAGAGTTAAAATTTCAGGTTGGTAGTGAGGAAGTCACGTTCAAGGTATTTCTGTCAGCTAGAACTCCAGCCAAATGCAAGGTGATTGGATTATTGCAAACTGATGATGAGGATAAGGGATTGAAGCTGAGGGAGACGGAAGCGGATGATGATCCGTCGAAAATGAAGAATTGAAAAGAGACTACATCGTACCACGATGATAAACAAGGAGCCTCTTGGGAGGCAACCCAAGTGTTTATTAAATTATCTGATGTTTTTATTTGTATAGGAACTGAGAAATGAGAAGCAAAGTAAGAAGCAAATTAGGAAGAAAGAACCAACGAGAAACCAGTGAACTGCCGGTCCAGAAATATGGATCGCCAAAGACAAGGGAGCTCAAAGTAGAAAGCTGAGGTTTGAACTGAAGAACCGGCGGGCCACCGGCGAATCACCAAAATAGATTCATGGGTCGCCGGTGTATCATCAGCTTAAAGCAGAAAACCTGAAGCAAACTCATAGATTTGGTGGATGACCGGCGAACCACAAATGCAATTCATGAACCGCCGGTACATCGCCGGCTGGAACCAGAACACCGGGCACAATACAAGGTGAGGTAAGGCACATCGGTGAACCGCCAAAGAAAATCAGCGAATCACTGGTTGGGGTTCGTACTGAGTAAAAAAAAAGACTAGCGCACAAAATCCCAAATACTTACCCAACCATCCTATTATGCAAATATTCCCATAGCTTCCCTTTTGTCCAACATTTTTCTTTTCATTTTTATCTCTCCATTATCCAACATCCCCAATTCCCTATATTCTTCCATTTTTATTTTTCCACCTTTTCACTTTCCAACTTCCCACCAACACACCCACATTAAACTCCCCACCTTCCCTTCAACCTATCACATTCCCACTTTACACCTATAAATACCCATCCATATTTCACCAAAAATCACTTCATTCATACTACCTACTCTATACTCACTCATCTGAAGGTGCCATTGAAATTGTGAGCTGTGTGCAAGTGTTCTTCCAATTTGATAACATTTCTCTTGCCCTTGTTTTATATTTAGTATAGGTACCTGATTCTATAGGAGTAATATTTCACTTCCATTCCTTGCTGAAATCTTGAATGTGTTATACTTGTAAATGGAGTGGATCTGTGTTTTTGTGATGAAATTATGAAAAGGGTGAAGTCTGAGTAACCCATTTACATCTAGCACAACGTTTTGCCTGATGATAGACTGGTGACGCCAATCTTAAGGGATAAACGTCATAAGTATGTGTGTGAATTGAATACAGTTGCTGGTATTATATTTGTTGTGAATGTATGCTAATAGGTGTTTGTGAGTATTGAGTCGTAATTGGGGACAACAGGGGCCAGCAATTCGCCGGTCAGATTCAGGAAAACGCCACTTGGGGCGCCGGTTCACTCTGAGATCGGTCCTGGCTACTGAGTGAATCCAGTTCTACTTTGGTAGTTCGCAAAACGTGACCAGTGAAACGCCGCTTGAACCAACGAAAATGGCTTGATTTCCCCAGTGCTCTATTAAGTATCGGCGTCCAGTCGGTGGCTCGGATATGGTCTTCGGCGAATCGCCGGTTGTCCGACGGTACCACCTACTCTTTGAATGATTTTTTGATTTTCTTCTTGTAAATTCTACTTCAATGTCTTGTCACTAACATACCTCTTGCAGAAACACAAATCATGTCATCCTCCAGGAACACCGGCAAAGGAAAGGCCCTTGCTTCATCTGCTAGCAAGGGCAAAGGCAAAGCAAAGGCTGCTCCACCACGAGCCAACATGAAAGAAGCCATCATTCTATGTGTTTTGAATATGAAGGAACACTATGTCATCTTTCAGGGACACTCTATCACAGTGGAGAAGAGGTTTGACTTGGCTGGGTTGAAAGGTGATTTCCCTAATATCTCCGAGCAGTTCACCTACCGGCAATGGCATGCATTTGCCAACCCTTTGCCACCATACCACCCCATCCTTGTCATAGAGTTCTATGCCTCCTATTAGTCCCTCCAAGAGCCATGAAACATTGGGGTAAAGTGGATGAGTTTCCCTGCTTGCCTTCAGTGATGATTCGTGGGGTGGAAGTTGATATCACCCCGGCTGCTATAAATTATCTATTTTGGGAAGATGAAATTGACTCTACTATGGAGTACATGGCACTGGTGGCCAATATGAAGGACCAGTATGAGTGGGTTGATCACATTATTACTACTGATACTCCCCTCTGGGCCTCCATGGGTGGTGAAATCTCTAGCCATGATTTGAAGTTCGAGGCTAAACTATGACTGGATTTTATTTGTTCTCGCGTCATACCATCCACGAATGAGCAGTGGGTCACTATGGAGGCAGCCATCTTGATTGCTTGCATTATGTCGGGGGTCCCCGTCAACTTTGGCAAAATTGTAGCTCAACAGATGAAGAAGAAGGTTTGGCAGTCCAACACTTCTATGCCATATGCTATTTCAATCTCCCAACTTTGTGCTGCAGTCGGAGTGCCTCTTTTTCCAGATGAGACTCCTTCCTATGCTCTAGGAGTGATTAACATTGACAAGAAGAGAGATGCCGAGGCACCGACAGTGAAACGGAAGTGCCTGCAAGCCTTTGGTGTATAAGAAGAAGCCCTTTCCTGCGGGTTAGTCCAATCTCCAATAGCCCCCGAATCCAATTTGCCCTAGCCTGACATTTCAGGCCAAGCAACAGGTGACATGCCCCAGCCTAACATGTCAGGCCAAGCAACGGGTGACATGCCCCAGCAAAGAGTTTCTCTACCTCCCCAATCTTCTCAGTCAAGTGGTCTCCATCGCCTTGTGGAGATGACAAAATCGCATGAAAGCCAGCTTCAATGTTTGGCTAAGAGCCTCCCAACACTCATTGCCAAAACAATCAAGAAGGAGCTCAAATCATTATACGAGAATGTCGCCACTTTGTGTAAGAGGGTGGATGCAGTAGAAGGGGCAGTCACGTCCCTCTGAACTGAGGTGCAGGAGTGGAAAAGTTGGACTTCAATTGAAGTGCCTAACATGAGTGCTTTGGATGCTGCAATGGCTACTCCGTCTTTAGCTCGGGGGCCAATTGATGACTTGTTTGAAGGGCTGTGCGATGGTTTTGCTGGGCTTGGTGATGCCAGCGGAGGTGATGGTGGTGACGCTGAGGCTGATGATGAAGAGGAGTGACCCGTTCAGGGAGTTCCTTGTCCCTTCTCCCATTGTTCTTTTGCATATTTACATTGGGGAAAATGTATGATCTTAAGTGGGGGAGGGAGGAGCGTTGTTGATAGGAGGAGATTTGTTTCTAAAAAAATTCTTGATGTTTTTTTTATTTGAGTTTGAGTAAATCCATCCTTTGTCGGGCTATTGTGATTGATTATTGCCCTTGTCGGGCGTGTTTGTTTTATGAATGAATGAATAACTTGGGTTGTGTCTCTTTACGAATGGTACTTAGTGACTAAATGGGGTCTTTGATTTTAAGCATCATCTTTTGGAAATCTAGAATGATATGACCCCAAAATTGTGTTTCTTTTTCTCCATTGTAATAGTAGAGTAGAAATTAACACTCCTGCTGGATTTTTTTATACAGCGGTTCTTTCCCAAGGAGCATTCTTTTATTTTAGTTATTTTTTTTGTCAAACCGGGTTGGCTTTTCCTGATGATGGATTGAGTGGCGATATATTCTTAAGGAAAATGCCATGTCATTTTGAGTTTGTTGTGAAGTTGTTTTAAGAGGCACCAACTAAAATTTTTCTTGTGTTGAATTGAGAATGTGAAAACAAGGGCATGAAGATGAAGATAATGAGCAAATGTTGACATCGTAGCATAGTAATCTTGGTTGTACATTGTAAATTCCATGCTTGACTTATAATGTTTGCTTGCTTGATGTCCTAATGTGATGTTTTGTTTGGGAAAATGACTCTTGTAGACCCTATAAGGATGATGCTTTTTTTGGCAAGGATATTTTTGTGAATCTTGTGCATTACATCTTATCTATAACTTGCCCTAAATGTGATTCATCGCGAAATCCTATATGTAGTGGCACCAAGAAAATGAGTTTAGGCCCTCAGTTATCTAGCCACTTCAACCATATGCCCCCCATGATCATTAATCTTTATTAGCCAATTTTGAGCCTTAAAACTCTTCCTTGAAAACCACATTACAAGCCTTAAAACCATTCTTAATACCTTTTTTGGCCCCCATTCTCCCTAAATGCTAATGACAAAATAAGTGCTGAAGTAAGGCTCAAGGCCTAAGAAGAAGGGAATGAGAAAAGCAAGTGTGGAAAATGAGGCAAGAGCCTAAGTTTGGGGGTATGCAAAACAAAGGGGGAAATACAAGAATCATAGTGTGAAGGGAACATCACCTTTTGTCCAAATGCGCGAAAAGATGAATAAGAAAAAGGACTATTTGTGTGAATTGGTGTTCCCACATGAGGTAATAAGGTTAGTGGTGGAAACAAAAGAGGGGCTATAAGGGAGAGTATTAAAGAAATAAAAGGCAATAGCAAGAAGAGAAATGAAAAGAAGGATGAGTGAGGAAAATTGTTGTAAGGCATGTCACAAAAAGCATTAGGGAGGATCTAGTCACTATAGCTAAATGTTCATCCTATCCTGACCTTAAGCCTACATCACAGCCCGCAAGTCCTAAGTAATTCTAGGTGCAACTACTCTACATTAGTGGAGAACTACATGAAGGGCAAGCCTATGGGTCAAGTGTATGCATGAAGATATCTTTTGAGAGAGTAAGTGTGAGTGTTTTTTCCAATTAATCCCTGATATGCATTCAAATGATCAAAGAGCCAAGAGAATAGGAATCCTTATATTTGGTGAGTGGAATCATTCTTTTTAGGAATGCAAGAGCATTTAGAGTTCATATGGACATAGAACAACGAGTGCAAACTCTAAGGAAAACTTTGAATTTTCAGTGATTATAACTTGAGATGCTATGTGTGTGACTTGGTTGAAAAATGCCCTTGTACGGTTAATGAATCCTTTCAAAGCTTCACTTGATAGAAAGTTGTTGCCTGCTTGAAACATCTTCATTGTTTTGGTCTTTTAGGGTATTTCCTTCTCTTTTCAGTGAGTATGGTGAGTATTTATGGGTTGTCATAGTCCAGGTGATCGGCGAAGTCTAATTGTGAAGAAATGTGACATTTTCCTCAATAGTTGAAATATTACATTACTTGAGGACAAGCAATGATTCAAGTTTGGAGGTTTCATGAGTTGGTAATTTACCAACTCATTAGACTCTAAAACTTGAGTTTTTGTCTAATTCCTAAGTTGATTATGTGGATTTTATGCCCTTTTTGCTTTTGTTGTGTGCGGATGCCTAAGTTTGAAGAAAAGAGAAAAAATGGAGTAAAAAGGAGGAAATGAGTATAAACAGCGAATCGCAGGTGTTAACCGGCGAAACACCGGTTAAACGCTAAAGGTCACTGCCTCAAAGGAGGAATGCTACCGGCAGTTCACAAGCCACCAGTGGCAAGACGCTGGTGCAGTCACCGAATGACACTCAGAAAATTCTGAAATTGGCATTGAAGATCCGACGGTTCATGGATTGGCATCAGCGAAATGCTGGGTGAACCGTCGAATGTAATGCCCCAAAACCTCAAAATCAATATCCGGGACTTAAATCAGAAAATCTAGAAAACTGCAGAAATGTTGCAGGATGACCCACCTGACAAGTTGTTAAGTAACCTCACGACTTGTTAGGTGAGTCGTGAGGAGAAGGTTGGGTAATGTAAAGGAGGAAGCTGTAGTATCTAACGAGGGACATCACGAGTCGTGGTCACTGACCACGACCCGTAAAGTCACCCGTGGTTAGGTCGGAGTTGAAAGAATATTTAGTTAACCAATGTACTTGAAGATTGGGTGCAATGAGTCGTTATCTGTGCCGATGACTCGTTAAGTGACTCGTTACTGGACTTAGCATTAAATCTCCAGAATGAGACAGTGTGGTCAACGACTGGTGACCATGAGTCGTGATTAAATACCACAACTCGTTGGGTCCCTCGTGGTGGCTGTTCGGGGGTTCGTTGGGTATCAAAATCGACACGCAAGTGCACTTGGTCGAACAAGTAGTAAGTGGCTTTAGTAAGCCAAGTATCGATCCCTCAGAGACTCGGATTAAGTGAAGTTTGCTTAAGTATACTATACTATATTTAACGTCTAAATATGCTGACAACAACGTAACCAAAAAGTGAATAATTTGTTTTATAAATTTTATACTAAACTACAAACAATTATCTACTTTGAATTTGGACTATGAATAAGAGCATGCTGAGGTTAAAGAACATGTAATGAAACTGATTATCAACATAAATTGGTTAATCTTTTCTTCGAGTTGCTAGCCAAGAACATTAGACAAGAGATTAAAACTCTCGTATTTAATCTCACTTAAGAATCATAAACCATCCGTCTACATTTCTGTGATCAAATGCAATTCATGACCTAGCAATACAATTCCGGTTCATAAATTGACTAATACGACTTTCAAGTATATTTCTATCAGGAAAGCACATCAAAACTAAATTTTCCCAAATCAAGTAAAGAACAATATCCTATTAATTCACAACTTTCCAATTTCGTGCTCTCTCGAGTGAAATCGGACTTTTTAGATGTACATTAATGTAGGCCACACACCAATGCAGTAGAAACAAGAATTAATAGAACAACATGGAAGAAAAAGATGAAAAACCAGATAATTAATAATCAAAATTCATCATAAATGTTCATAACCTCAGCAAGGAAAGGAATTAGCCACTCATTTGTGGATTAATCATCCTAAAACAAGTGTTAATCATACAAACAATTGAATTAGAGAAGAAAGAAAGAGAGAAAAAACCCTGAACTTTTCATCCCTCAACTGCCTGTAACCCACGTCCTTGCTCCACAAAGTCTGAATTATTGAAAAATGAACCTAAGTGTTCTATTTATACTAGTGGGAATTTTTCCCGGAATAACAAGCAACGTGTCACGGAGTGCATCGCGGAGCACTGCCTCCGTGACATGCCGTGGACGCGGACCCTCACTGGAATTGGGGGTCCGGGAATATAACACCAACGTGGCACAACGTGCAACGTGGAGGCTAGCCACCGTGCCACGGAGCTGTCGCGAACCTCCACTGGAAATTGGTGAATTTTCACCCTCCAGGCAGAATGCCTCCGCGATGGCAGCGTGACACGGCTACATCACAGAGCCCCTTTAATTTGTGCAGTCCAATGCCTTTTCCCTTGCTCGCATCCAAGTCTAACTCCGATATCATCCAACATGCATTTTAGCTCCTCGAAATCACATGTTACCTACAAAACAATGCTAATCATGTTGGTTAGTATAAATTCACATTTTATTACCAATTACATGAAAATGTATACACATTGCTAGATAAACAAGGCGAAAATGATACTTTTGAGTATCACTTGGGCATATAAATCTGCCCAAGATCACTTACCCCACACTTAAATCCTTGTTCGTCCTCGAACAACAAACATACAATTCATGCAATTTACATCCCAACCTTAGCTGCTATGGTGCGACAATTTAAGCTACGGTCATCCCGATCATTCAAGATTTCAAATCATCAAGAAAACATGCATGGTCTTAACCATGCAATGACCTTCAATACATTAAGACTTCCTAGACTTTAAGAATCGACTCTCGATATCGGCAAACTCATGCAAATCAACTAATCAAGATATCCGACACGAAAATCAATCTTTCATCAAGCATGTGCCCTCACAACTCAAGAGAATCTACCCCCTTTTTGCTCATGTGACACACAAACATTCAAGTAGGGGCATGTAAAAATAATTTCACTCTCTCTCCCAAAAGAATTCACATACATCATGTCATGACCCATAAGCTTGCCCTTAGTGTATTACTCCACTAATATAAAGAAATGCAATGTAAGATCACGTAGGACTTTAATGGGTTGTAATGGAAGCTATGGAACTAGTATATATTGAATTAGCCAATAATAACCACTAGCATCCTTAAGCGCCTTTGCAACACATTCCCATCAACTCATAGACATTGTTCCTCTCTTTTTTTTTTCATCATCCCATTCTTGACGATTTACTTTAGTATGGCCCATTTCATTAAGCACATTTGACACAATAACAAAGGTTATTCCTGCACCTTCATTATCATTTATTTATAGCAAGTGCACCTTCAACCTTTTCTTTTCTTCCCTCACTCTGCTTTTCTTTTTCTTTTCACCATCATCACTCTTTGACACTTTGGGAAAATTATTTTCTCTTCTTAAGCGCTTAAGAATTTTTTTCTAGACTTTACGGCTAATGAAAAGAAAGAATTAAGCTCGGTTTATACTTTTTGGACAAAAGAAAGAAATAATAGGCTAAAGGCTCAAAGGGCTGACTAGGGTATACAATCACATAAAGGGGAAGTATGACAAGAAAAAATTAGAACTCTCGGTTAAAACAAAGAAATGCCTACATCCTTTCCAACAATACACCTCCTTCACTTCGTTTTGTACACACACCAGGCAAGTTCTAGACACTCCACAATAGCATGGAATAACAATACCTCACTTCACACTTTATGCACATGCTCGATTCAAGATGTATTCACAGACTCTTCAATCAGCTAATTACATGAATTCAAACTTTAAGCCTCAATCACACCGAATCGAACTCTACAGCCTAGGTATCTCTACATATTTACAAGATTGCATGCTTTCATACGAATCACTTTTGCATTTTGAATATCAGGTACAACACGCAACCAACAATTCACAACCATATAGTAACTACAGGTTCCAGGATGCAATCCACCAAAGAAAAAAACTGAAAAATAATTGAAAAAAACTACTCCTACCAACTACATTTCCCTTAAGATGGTCGTCATCCATCCATCATAGGGAACAGTCACTAACTATGACGTCGGTTCAATGGGACCATTCTCGGTAAAAGAACCGAAAACAAACGCCGAGAAACCCAAAAATAAAAAATATTGAAAAATTTTGCAAAACATCGATCATTTCGATAGAAAAATTATTTACAAAATATTTTAAATATGAACAAAATATTTTCACAAAATTTTTAAAATATCGATCATTTCGATAAGCAAAAATATTTACAAAAATTTTTTACAGACTCAGCTGGCAACATTCCACAACACACATCAATTTCACAAATATGTACAGATACGGAACAATTTAAAAATTCACAAACACAAGGAAACATAACATACAAATATACAGAGGAAAAACATACAAGCAAACTAGCCCAGCCCAGCACCTAACTACTCCCACCCTACACTTAAACCGAACACTGTCCCCAGTGTTCACAAAAATCAAATAGCACAAAGTCGGGTGGTGGAACTCCCTGATAAGTCAAAGTATTCCACTTCTTCATCAGGTGCTGCTGCCTCATCTCCCATGTCCGAGTCACCTCCATCGTCGTCATCAGACTCCACATCGGAGTCCTCCCGACGTGTCTCCTCATCCGTGGGGACATCATTGTCTGTGGGCTCTACAAAGGCTGGCCCCACTCGGCATAGAGCCCTGGCATTTTCACCAAACGGGTAATCTAGCTCGAGCTGTCATAGCTCCTCCTCCGTGGCTGGTCTCCCACCTATCCTGAGCTGGAGCATTTGCATCCCATACATCTGCGCCATGTACTGGTCATCACGAGCATGTCGCTCGCCAAGTGTCAGCAATGGCCCGTGGGTGGTGTTGGGAGCCTTAGTTTTGGTCACATCCAAGGCCCGCCGCTCCAACTGCGGGATATAATCCAAAGCCTCCTCCTCGATGTCGAGGCCCCGGAGAAAGGTGGTGAGTAGTCCACCGAACCCATACCTGTGGCCCTGGTGCAATCGGGCTCTCTTCATGGCGGATATGATGACCGCCCCGACATTAATCTCCAGCCCTTTCATCAGGGCGTACACCAGGCAAACACGGTCCCGGGTCACATCAGTCATGTGTACCCCCGGGATTAGGCACGAGCAGACTATCTTCAGCCAGATTCGGGCTTCCCTGTTCATCTGAGAATATGGCAGAGTCTGGTGGTAGCCCCTTTCTTTGTGTCTGCTCCATCTAGCTGTAGATCGAGCCCCACACAGTGTGCGTCTGATGTCGGCATACGGTGGGGTAATGTTCAGCTGGCGGAGAACGTGGGCGTCTGTGTCCCGCGCTCCGATGATGGCATTTAGCTGGTGGGGTTCCAGAGTGACTATCTGCCCTCTGATCTTGATGGTGTGGCTTCTGATTGGCGGGTTCCAATTAGCATAGAACTCCCGGACCAGGTGCAGGTTGCATTCCTTGGGCTCCTAAAATATGAAACCGAGCCCAGCTGCCTCGATCTGGTGAACCATTCTGGGAAACTCCTGTGCCAATGGCTCCCGTGCTATATGCTCCTCGGGGAAATATTTATTCTCTTTGTGCTTGGCATACCACTTTTTCCCCTCGTCAGTCACCCATCTCGTTCCGTATTGGCGGCGCTGGCTGCGTGGAACTGCTGTGCCCAGTCTGAGTCTTTTCCTTCCGGTGCCTGAAGTTGATGTACTCTTACCTTTATCTTGCCTGCTTGCCATTTTACCTGTCAACACAAGTAAACAAGCTCAATGTCAAGCTAAATGAATATTAACTTCGGCTAAGGTCAGGTTATGCTAAATTTACCCCACACTTAGTCCTTAGCAACAGTTACGATACTACGACAAGAATAACTTTATTTACACCAAACAACCAACTATACAATCATGCTTAGTGCGTTCAAACGAAAATTCGACGGTATAACTTCTGCGTACTACTCAGACTTCGTACAGCTAATCCCAATCACTACCGTCGCTAGCATTTTAACCATCGCACTTAGCAAAGAAAAACAACGAAACAAAAACAACAACAAAAATTCTATACACATGAACCTATACAACCAACCAAATTTGAACAAAATTTCAACATTTTCCCCAAACCCGAGAATTCGTCGTCTATTAACATTCAAACAATTTTTACAATGATTCAACCCATTCACCACGTACACCCCGACATAGAATTCACGAATTCAACACATTACCAACTTCAAATTCAACAACAAAGCCCTAGAATTGATTTCTTCCATCAAATTCGAATAATTCATGCAATCGACAAGTTCAAACAATCCTTACAACATTCTGAACGTTTATCAATCAACAAATAACTCGAATTCATGCTTAATTTCGACTTAGGGCGATTTATCTCACCTCCCATGCTTAATTTCGAATAAAATCGACAAAAATTTGTGAGAGAATCGGAAAACATACCTTGTAGTTGAATAAGCGAAGAAGACTTGGTAATTTATTGCTATAAGCCGTGGCACGTTGATGGGAGAGGGGTTTTGGGACGTTTGGTCGCGGAGGAAAATGAAAATGAGGGAAAAAAAGGGAGAAATCGGGGTTTAAAAGGTAGAAAACACGTGGGTCACCCGGCAACCCGGTGTGACCCGTCGCAATTTACACGGCAACGTGTCACGGAGTGCATCGCGGTGCACTGCCTTCGCGACACGGAGCAATCGCGACAGCATACTGGAAATTTTTAAAATTTCCAGATTACACCTCAACGTGTTACGGAGGGTAACGCGGAGGTCTTCCTCCGTGACACGAAGCTATCGCCCCAGCTCACTGTCTCTACATTTTATTAATTTTTCATACCTCGCCTTTTCCTTCATGATTCCATGCACATTTTTCTCCGTTTGACCTGAAAATCATCTCACTAAACAAAATTGGTTAGAATAATAGGTTTCACCTAACTAAAAATAAAAAACACTAACTAAAACAAAAAATTTCGTAATAAATCAAGAAAAGAAAAAGAAAAATCTATTTACACTTTACAAAATGAAAAAAAAAAAAATTCACAGGTTGCCTCCCGTGCAGCGCCTGGTTTACCGTCTCGGCTCGACGTCATTTAAGCTCAATTGTCCGCTAGGGTGATGGATGATTTCTCACGATCACTGTCCTTCCCCAAGTAGTGCTTACACCTATCCGGTGGTCTTCCCATTAACTCTCGGGAATGCTTCATTTGCTTAGCATTACCATGATCAATTACATTGATCACCGAGAGTTCTTCATGCACCATCGGGAGCTTGGGTGCTTTATACACATCGAACACCTCTACCTTGTCATGTGCTCGCATTGTAAGTTGCCCCGCAGCTACGTCGATTAATGCTTTCCCGGTTGCCAAGAAGGGTCGTCCCAAAATAAATGGGACTTCCGCGTCTGGTTCAAAATCCAGAACAATAAAATCTACCGAAAAAATTAGGGAGCCAACTTGCACTAGAACATCTTCAACAATTCCATCCGGCCTAGCTAAGGATCGATCTGCCAACTGCAAGATTACGGTTGTAGGTCTAGGACTCCCTAGACCCAACTTTCTGAATACTGAAGATGGCATCAGATTTATGCTCGCCCCCAAATCACACAATCCACGAGCTTGGATGCTTTGCCCAATAGTAAGCTGGATAGTAAAACTTCCAGGGTCTTTTAGCTTTGTGGGCAATCTATTTTGGATCCGGGAAGTGCACTCCTCCGTCAAAGCCACCGTGGCATACTCAGTCAAACGACTTTTGTTGGCCACGATGTCCTTTATGTATTTAGCATATTTCGGCACTCCCTGCAAGACATCAACAAGAGGTAAGTTAACATGTACCTGTTTAAGCACCTCCATGAATTTCTTGAAACACACCTCCTTGTGTTTCTTGAGTCGCTGAGGGAACGGGGGTGGAAGTCTTTCTGATTCAGCTTCTTTGGTCTCCCCCCTTTCCGAACTTTGCTCCCCCTCAACTTCTGTTGCTCCCGAATTTTGAGGTGGTCTTTTTGGTTCCACCTCCTTCAGCTGCAAACCACTTCTTGTGGTCACTGCATTTACCTGCTTCGGATTCGGATCCGTGTCGCTTGGCAGTCCTCCTCTGGGCCTTGTATTTTGGGCACTAGCAAATTGCCCAAATTGATACTCAAGAGCCTTAGTCGCTAACTGGTTATTTTTCACTTCGGCTGCCAATTTAACATAGTCAGCCTGCAATTGCACTTGGTTAGCGATCATGGTCTTGAACATCTCCTCAATGCTGGGTGATGGTGGTGGAGGAGGTGCATTGTTATTTCTGAATTGAGATTGGTAGTTCTGTTGCCCTCCTTGATTCCTTTGCATACCCTGACCCGAACTTTGGCCTTGATGGTTGTTGCTACCCCATGAAAAATTTGGATGGTTCCTCCAATTTGAATTGTAGCTACTCCCATACTGCTGATGATTTGTTTGTGCATTCCCCACAAAGTTAACCGAATCAGGGTTGGCTCCACAGCACTCAGCTGAGTGCTCACTGCTTCCACACACTTCACACCACATTTGCTGGACTGCATTAACTGGAGCTGAAGGCTGGTTCAATGCCATGTTGCTGAAGTGGTTGTTCAATTGATTTTGCAAGGTAGCTATCTGTGCAGCGATAACTGTAAATCCATCCACTTCAAGCACTCCTGCTGCTTTCCTTGTTCCACCTCGTGATGAATCAGCATTCCATTCTGGATTGCCCTGTGTAATCCAGTTTAGCAAGGTGTACATCTCCTCATAAGTCTTTTCCAGCGCTTGCCCTCCTGCTACTGAATCTAGCAAAATTTTGGTATGGGGTTCCAAACCCTCAATAAATGTGTGCACCAACACGTCATTGGACTGATGATGATGAGGACAGTCCCGCAACATGGATTTAAATCTCTCCCAGGCTTGATATAAGTTTTCTCCCTCCCTCTGTTTGAAACTTAGAATTTGACTTCTAAGTCTTGCTGTTTTGCCAGAGGGAAAAAACCTTATCAAGAACTTTCGTGCAAGATCATCCCACGTTGAAATAGAATTTGGTGGCTCAACTTTCAACCACCTCTTGGCTTCTCCGAGTAATGAGAACGGAAATAATGTAAGCCGAACATAATCAGGTGACACTCCAGCGGGTATATAAGTGTCACTTATCTCCAAAAAGTTTTGGAGATGCTATTGTGGGTCTTCATGAGGGAGACCGGTAAATTGCCTGCTTGTGTGCAACAATTGCACCATATTTTGCTTGAGTTCAAATCTCCCTCCAGGCTCTGGTTTGCGGATACTGGATGTAACATTGTTGGCATGTGGGATTGCCACCTCGCGAATCGGCCTTGCTGCTGCTTCTTCGGGCACTAACACTGCCCTTACTATCGGTGGATTTTGTTGCTCCATTATGGTCTGTCTGAGCAACTGCAGCTTCCTTTGTAGAGCTTCTCTCCGTTTACTGTGAAATATACGTTCAGGCTCTATATAAGATTCCACCATCTCTTTGTCTCTTGCCAGTGTTTACAGCAATTAAGTCTGCAAAATACAGGCTAAGACAAAGTTGTCAACACTTGAGAGAATAAAATAAAAATACAGTAAATTGACACTTAAAACAATTTCACCAATTGCCAAGTCCCCGGCAACGGCGCCAAAAACTTGTTCGGGGGTTCGTTGGGTATCAAAACCGACACGCAAGTGCACGTGGTTGAACAAGTAGTAAGTGGCTTTAGTAAGCCAAGTATCGATCCCTCAGAGACTCGGATTAAGTGAAGTTTGCTTAAGTATACTATACTATATTTAACGTCTAAATATGCTAACAACAACGTAACCAAAAAGTGAATAATTTCTTTTATAAATTTTATACTAAACTACAAACAATTATCTACTTTGAATTTGGACTATGAATAAGAGCATGCTGAGGTTAAAGAACATGTAATGAAACTGATTATCAACATAAATTGGTTAATCTTTTCTTCGAGTTGCTAGCCAAGACATTAGCCAAGAGATTAAAACTCTCGTATTTAATCTCACTTAAGAATCATAAACCATCCGTCTACATTTCTGTGATCAAATGCAATTCATGACCTAGCAATACAATTCCGGTTCATAAATTGACTAATATGGCTTTCAAGTATATTTCTATCAGGAAAGCACATCAAAACTCAATTTTCCCAAATCAAGTAAAGAACAATATCCTATTAATTCACAACTTTCCAATTTCGTGCTCTCTCGAGTGAAATCGGACTTTTTAGATGTACATTAATGTAGGCCACACACCAATGCAGTAGAAACAAGAATTAATAGAACAACATGGAAGAAAAAGATGAAAAACCAGATAATTAATAATCAAAATTCATCACAAGTGTTCATAACCTCAGCAAGGAAGGGAATTAGCCACTCATTTGTGGATTAATCATCCTAAAACAAGTGTTAATCATACAAACAATTGAATTAGAGAAGAAAGAAAGAGAGAAAAAACCCTGAACTTTTCGTCCCTCAACTGCCTGTAACCCGCGTCCTTGCTCCACCAAGTCTGAATTATTGAAAAATGAACCTAAGTGTTCTATTTATAATAGTGGGAATTTTTCCCAGAATAACAAGCAACGTGTCACAGAGTGCATCGCGGAGCACTGCCTCCGTGACACGCCGTGGACGCGGACACTCACTGGAATTGGGGGTCCGGGAATATAACACCAACGTGGCACGGCATGCAACGCGGAGGCTAGCCACCGTGCCATGGAGCTGTCGCGAACCTCCACTGGAAATTGGTGAATTTTCACCCTCCAGGCAGAATGCCTCCACGATGGCAGCGTGACACGGCTCCATCGGGGAGCCCCTTTAATTTGTGCAGTCCAATGCCTTTTCCCTTGCTCGCATCCAATTCTAACTCCGATATCATCCAACATGCATTTTAGCTCCTCTAAATCACATGTTACCTACAAAACAATGCTAATCATATTGGTTAGTATAAATTCACATTTTATTACCAATTACATGAAAATGTATACACATTGCTAGATAAATAAGGCGAAAATGATACTTTTGAGTATCACTTGGGCATATAAATCTGCCCAAGATCAGTGGCATACTGAGGATCCCAGGCAGTGTACTTGACGGGAGTGACCACGAGTCGTGGTCAGTCACCACGACCCGTTAGGTCACCCGTTAGGGGCACCTGTCAGTTTTTCCTAGTGAATTTTAAGGGCTATTTAGTAATTTTCTATTCTCCTAAGCTTTAAACCACGTCATTTTGGACGTAAAATCAGACTTACTAGAGGGTTTGGACGGTTCCTCCCCTCATTCTCACGTTTATTCTTAGGAAACTTATCGAAATTCCTCTCAAAACACTCTCAAGCAAGCTTAGGGTTCTCATCTTAGTGTAAGTCTTCTTCTCCGGGAGAATTTTAGTCAGGTATGTGAGAATTCAGCAAGGAAATTGTCCTTCCCTTGTGTTCCCCAAAAATCTTCCCATAATCTCCCTACCAGTTTTAGCCCTGAGCTTTCGAACTAATACGAATGAATTTCATGTGAGTTTTCGTTAACTTCATCTTGAATAATTCCATGCTGATTGTCTATATTATCTTTATCAATTCATAATTAATTTATCAATGTTTGTATAAAAGTGAATTTAAGCCCTAACTTTCGAGTAATGACTTTTGCTTATTAAATTCCATCTAGTGAATGAAGATTGTTTTGGGCTGAATTTCCTAGAAATTCTTACTATATATATGTTGAGAAATTATTTCATTGATAAGAATGATTTTAGCTTTGTCGGATGAGATTTATTTAATTCTTGAATTATTGCCATATTATGAAATTCACGTGTTGTTGGGATAAGTTGAGTTCTCTATTAGCTGCTAGTAGTTCAGACCAGTTAGAACATAGAATCTCTTCAGAATCTTTCAGAAAATTGTCAACTAATTAGTTTGACTTCGGTCTTATTTCGAGGTGTCAGTGGTGCCTCTCAGTTATTAGAATCAGACTCAGATTATAGTTTTTGGTCCATTAGGTGGTCATGACATTCTAGCTTATAGCTCTGACCAGCCCCAGGACCCCAGTTCAGTTACAACTTGTTCTTAGACGGTTACGATGCTTCTAGGCAAGCAGCTCTGACCAGTCTAGAACCCAGTTTCAGAATCTGGTCCGATAAGACTCTCAGGGTGCGTGTAGTTATACGTCCCTGACTAGTCTTGGACCCCAGTTTTGAGCTATCAGCTTAGTAGTTCAGTTTAGGTTTTCTAGTGGGAGTAGAATTTAGCACCGAGCGGGCCGGAGTTCTAGCACACCTAGGTTCCCAAAACTACGTTGTTAGTGTAGGTTACAATATTACTTGGCCTGATTGGCCCCTGACTTTTGTGATCACTCAGTTCATGCCTTTATACCCTGGCAAGGTATATCGGGTCCTACTGGTGGGATGTATACATCGGACTCCACGTCTAGCTCACATGGTTATATGTCAATTATAGACTCTCTCACTAGCTAGTCCAGTCTAGTTTCAGGATAAGAATCTCAATCCAATTTCAGATTTATCAGTTCAGTTCAGTTCAGTGCTTTATTTCAGATTTAGTATTACAAATTTAGGACATGTCTTTTACCACTAGGTAGGATCATTTTTGACCATCTTAGATACTTCAGATTATTTCAGTTAAGATAATTAGTTGGCCAACTGAATGTCTTTCCAGTTCAGTAATTTACATCTATCAGTATATTCCTCTCGCACACTAAGTACATTCAAAGTACTGACACATACTTTTATGTTGTATCATTTTATGATACAGCTGCAGGTTCTCAGGTGCAGCACAGATAGTTGCCAACGTTCAGAGTATCCCACCTCAGCAGTTGAAGTGTGAGTCCTCATCATCCGAGGCATAACTTCTTTCTTCAGTAATTTATTAGTTTTATTTAGAGTTAGAGTTAGCTGGGGGTTGTTCGGTGTTTTCACAACAACACGCAAGTGCACGTGGTCGAACGAGTAATAAAGTGGCTCAAGTAAGCCAAGTATCGATCCCACAGGGACTGGGCTAGGGTAACAATCTACTCAAGTATCAATAAACCTTAACTCTAAAAATGCAGACAACAGTTTTAAGAAAAGTTTGATATTTTGGTTTCTAATTTTATACTAATTATAAAACGAATATACAATTTGAGTCTGAACTATAAGTATGAGCATGCTGAGGTTAAACGAACATGTAGAGAAATAAATTATCGATACAATTTGGTTAATCTTTCTTCCGGTTGCTACTCAAGAATTATTGCCTATGGATTAAAACTCTCGTATTTAACCCAACTTAAGAATCATGAACCTTCCACCTACATTTCTGTGATAAAACAAAATTCATGTTCTAGCCATACAAAACCGATTCCTTAATTGACTAATACGACTTTCAGGTATATTTCTATCCTGAAGGTAAATCAATTCTCAATTTTCCCAAACTAAGAAAAGATCATATCCTATTAATTCACAACTTTCCAATTTCTTGCTCTCTCGAGTGAAACCAGACTTTTTGGATATACATTAACGTTGGCCACACATTAATGCAGTAAGAACAAGAATCAATAGAACAACCATGAAAGAAAAGATGAAAAAACCAATTTATCAATAATTACATTTCAATACAATTGTTCTTAACCTCAGCAAGAAGAGGATTTAGCCACTCATTTGTGGATTAAACATCGTTAAATGAGTGTTAATCATACAAGCAATTGAAATAAAGAAGAAGGAGATAGAGAAAAACCCTGAGATTTTCGTCCCCTCAACTGCCTGTAACCCACGTTCTTGCTCTACCAAGTCAGAATTATTAAAAATGAACCTAAGTGTTCTATTTATACTAGTGGGAATTTTTCCCTGAATAACAAGCAATGTGTCACGGAGAGCATCGCGGAGCACTACCTCCGTGACACGCCACTGGCGCGGACCCTTACTGGAATTTGGTTGTCCAGGTATTAAGGCCCAACGTGTCACGGCGTGCAACGCGGGGCTAGGCCAATGTGTCACGGCCCCAATGCGCACCTTCACTGGAATTTGGCGAAAATTCCATATCCAGGTAGAAGGCATCTGCGATGGCAGCGTGACACGGCTCCATCGCGGAGCCCCTTTAATTCGTGCCTTCAAGTGCTTTTTCCCTTGCTAGCGTCCGAGTCCAACCCCGATTTCTCCCAACAAGCATTTTAGCTTCCCAAAATTATATTTCACCTACAAAACAACGCTAATCATGTTGGTTAGTATAAATTCATATTTTATTACAAATCACATGAGAATGTATAAACATCGATAGATAAACAAGGCAAAAATGACACATTTGAGTATCACTTGGGCATATAAATTTTCCCAAGATCACTTACCCCACACTTAAATCCTTGTTCGTCCCCGAACAATAATCTTACACCTCTTGCAATTGACACCCCAACTTGGCTACTTTGGTTCGACAATTCAAGCTATGGTTATACTGATTATTTAATACAGCAATTCATCAAGAAAACAAGAATGGTCATATCAATACAATGACCTTCAACACATTAAGACCTCCTAGACTCAAGAATCGACTCTTGATACTGGCAAACTCATGCAAATCAGCTGATCAAGATATCCGACACGAAATTTAATCTCTCGTCAAGCATGTGCCCTCACAACACAAGAGAATTTTCCCCTTTTTAATCTCATGAACTCAAAAGATTACATACAGGGGCATATAAACACAATTTCGCTCTCTCTCCCAAAAGAATTCACATGCATCATGTCATGAACCATAGGCTTGCCCTTAGTGTATTACTCCACTAATATAAGGAAGTGTGATGTAAGATCACGTAGGACTTAACGGGTTGTAATGTAAGCTATGGAACTAGTGAATACTAGGCTAACCAATAATAACAACTAGCATCCTTAAGCGCTTTTCCAATACATCCCATCAACCTTATGGTCATTGTTTCTTCCTTCATCTTCCCATTCTTGAATTCTGTCTTTATTTTTGACCCCATCTCTTTAAGCACACTTGACTCAATAACAAAGATTATTTATACATCTTCATTCTATTTAGTTTATAACAAGTGCACCTTCGACCTTTTCTTTCCTTTCATCACTCTGCTTTTTCTTTTCTTTTCACCATTCTCACTCCTTGACACTTTGGGAAAATTCTTTTCTTTTCTTGAGCGCTTAAGAGTTTTGGATCAAATTCACGGATAATGAAAAGAAGGTTAAGCTCAGTTTAAGCCTTTTTGACAAAATAAAAATAATAGGCTAAAGTCTCAATGGGCTAACTAGGGTGTACATTCTGTTCGGCTGTTCGGTTGGTATTATATATTATAAACCGACACGCAAGTGCACGTGGTCAAACAAGTAATAAAGTGGCTAAGTAAGCCAAGTATCGATCCAAGGAGGCTCAGGATATGTAAAATTTGCCTAAGTATACTATATTCTTATCTTACTTCTAATTATGCTAACAACAATGTAACCAACAGTTAAATGAGTTTTTGTTTATAAAATATATACTAAAACTATTAACAATTATTTACTGTGAATTTAAACTATGGATATGAGCATGCCAAGGTTAAGAACAAGTAATGAACTCGATTGTAATAATAATTCGGTTAATCTCTTCTTCATGTTGCTAGCCAAGAACAGTAGCCTAGAAATTAAAACTCTCGTATTTAATTTCACTTAAGAATCATAAACCATTCGTCTACATTTCTGTGATCAAATGCAATTTACGACCTAGCAATACAATTCCGGTTCCTAAATTGACTAATACGGCTTTCAAGTATATTTCTATCAGGAAAGCACATCAAAACCCAATTTTCCCAAATCAAGTTAAGAACAATACCCTATTAATTCACAACTTTCCAATTTCTTGCTCTCTCGAGTGAAATTGGACTTTTTAGATGTACATTAATGTCGGCCAAGCACTAATGCAGTAAGAACAAGAATTAATAGAACAACATGAAAGAAGAAGAAGAAAACCATATCATTTACAATCAAAATTCACTACACATGTTCAAAACCTTAGCAAGAAAGAGAATTAGCCACTCATTTGTGGATTGATCATCCTAAAACAAGTGTAAATCATACATACAATTGATTGAAAGAAGAAAGGAAGAGAAGAAATCCCTTAGCTTTTTCGTCCCTCAACTGCTGCTAACCCACGTCCTAGCTCCACCAAGTCTGAACTAATTAAAATAAACCTAAGTGTGCTATTTATACCAGAGGGAAATTTTTCCCGGAATAACAAGCAACGTGTCACGGAGGTCAACGCGGAGCACTGCCTCTGTGACACGGCGTGGACGCGGACCTTCACTGGAAATCCAGGGTCCGGTAAATTAGCCTCAACGTGGCACGGAGGCCAACGCGGAGGCCTATCTCCATGCCACGGAGCTGTCGCGAGGCCTCACTGGAATTTGCCATTTTAATTTCCTCTCCAGGCAGTGTGCCTCCGCGATGGTAGCGTGGCACGGCTCCATCGCGGAGCCCTTATATTGTGCATTCCAATGTCTTTTCCACGCTCGTATCCAAGTCCAACTCCTATATAGTTCCAACATGCATTTTAGCTCCTAAAAATCATATTTTCCTGCAAAACAAATGCTAATCATGTTGGTTAGTATAAATTCACATTTTATTACCAATTACATGAGAATATATACATATTGCACACAAACAAGGCGAAAATAATACTTTTGAGTATCACTTGGGCATATAAATCTGCCCAAGATCACTTACCCCACACTTAAATCCTTGTTCATCCTCGAACAACACATACACATTTCATGCAAATTACATCCCAACCTTCGTCACTATGGTGCGACCATTTACGCTACGGTCATACCGATTATTCAATTTTTGCAAATCATCACGAAAACATGCTTGGTCTTACAATACAATGACCTTTAATACATCAAGACTTCCTAGACTTTAAGAATTTATTCTTGATATCGGCAAACTCATGCAAATCAGCTAATCAAGAAATCCGACATGAAAATCAATCTTTCATCCAGCATGTGCCCTCACAACTCAAGAGAATCTTCCCCTTTTTGTTCATGCAACACACAAACATTAAAGTAGGGGCATATAAAAATTAATTTCACTCACTCTCCCAAAAGAATTCACATGCATCATGTCGTGACCCATAGGCTTGCCCTTAGTGTATCACTCCACTAATATAAAGAAATGCAATGTAGGATCAAGTAGGACTTTAATGGGTTGTAACGGGGCTATGGATCTAGTATATATATTGGATTAGCCAATAATAGTCGCTAGCATCCTTAAACGCCTTTTCAACACATTCCCATCGACTCATGGACATTGTTCCTCTCTTTTCTCTTTTTCTCCCATTCATGCTGGTTTACTTTCGTACTGCCCATTTCATCAAACACACTTGACACAAAACAAAGGGTTTTCATGTACCCTCAATATCATTTAATTATAACAAGTGCCTCTTCAACATCATCTTTTCTTTCCTCACTCTGCTTTTCTTTTTCTTTTCACTCTTTTCACTCTTTAACACTTTGGGAAACATTTTCTTTTCTTTGTAAGCGCTTAAGAGTTTTGTATAGACTTTAAGGCTAATGAAAAGAAGGAATAAAGCTTAGTTTATACAATTTTGGACAAAAGAAAGAAAGAAATCGGCTAAAGGCTCAACGGGCTGACTAAGGTATACAACATATAAAAAGGTAGAATTTGACAAGAAAAAAAATGGAAACTATCGGTTAAAACAAAGAAATGCCTACATCCTTTCCAACACTACACCTCCTTCATTTCATTTTGTAAACACACCAGGAAAGTTCTAGACAATTCACAATGGCATGGAATAACAATACCTCACTTCACAATTCATGCACATGCTTGAATCAAGATGCATTCACAGACTCTCTAATTAGCCAATCACATGAATTCAAAATTAAGCCTCAATCATACTGAATCAAATTCTATAGCCTAGGTAACTCAACATATTTGCAAAATTGCATGCTTTCAAACGAATCACTTTCACATTTTGAACATCAGTTACACACGCAACGAAATTTTAGCAACCATAAAGCAACTACAGTTCATTGATGCAATCCACCAAAGAAAAATTTAAAACAAATTAAAATCCTACTCCTATCGACTACATTTCCCTTAAGACGGTCGTCATCCATCCATCATAGGGAACGGTCACTAACTATGACATCGGTTCAATGGGACTATTCTCGGTAAAAGAACCGAAAACAAACTCCGAGAAACCCAAAATAAAAACCAAAAAATTTTGCAACACATCGATCATTTCGATAAGAAAGAAATATTTACAAACTATTTACACTGGCAACCATAACTTTTCATAACACACATCATTAACCACACAAACAAATATATACACATACACACAAATCAGTTCACCACAGGGAAAACACAAACATACATGCAAACCAAGGAAAAAGCATACAGCAGATTAGAGCCTAAGTCCCAGCACCTAGCTACTCCCCACCCCACACTTAAATCGAACACTGTCCCCAGTGTTCACAAAAATTACAAAACAACATTTCGGGTGGTGGAACTCCCTGATCAGTCGAAATATTTGACTTCTTCATCTGGTGCTGCTACCTCGTCCCCCATGTCTGAGTCAGCTCCATCGTCGTCATCGGACTCCACATCGGAGTCCTCCCGACGTGTCTCCTCATCAGTAGGGACATCGTCATCAGTCGGCTCCACGAAGGCTGGTCCCACTCGGCATAAGGCTCTGGCATTCTCGCCAAATGGGTAATCCAGCTCCAGCTGCCATAATTCTTCCTCGGTGGCTGGTCTCCCACCAATCCGTAGCTGAAGCATCTGCATGCCGAACATACGTGCCATGTACTGATCGTCACGAGCATGTCGCTCGCCCAAAGTCAGCACTGGCCCATGTGTGGTGTCGGGGGCCTTAGTTTTTGTCACATCGAGGGCCCTCCGCTCCAACTGCGGAATGTAATCCAAGGCTTCTTCCTCGACATCGAGGCCTCGGAGGAAGGTGGTGATGAGTCCGCCAAACCCGTATCTGTGGCCCTGGTGTAGTCTGGCTCTCTTCATGGCGGATATAATTACCGCCCCAACATTAATCTCAAGCCCATTCATAAGGGCATACACCAAGCAGACACGGTCCCGGGTCACATCCGTCATATGAACTCCCGGGATCAAGCACGAACATACAATTTTCAGCCATATTCTGGCCTCCCTATTCATCTGCGAATAAGGCAGAGTCTGGTGGTAACCCCTCTCCTTATGTCTACTCCATCGGGATGTGGATCGAGCCCCACACAACGTACGTCTGATGTCGGCGTACGGTGGGGTGATGTTTAGCTGGCGGAGAACGTGGGCGTCTGTGTCCCGCGCTCCAACGATGGCATTAAATTGCTGGGGTTCCAAAGTGACAATCTGCCCTCTGATTTTGATTGTGTGGCTTCTGATGGTCGGGTTCCAGTTTGCATAGAATTCCCGGACCAAATGTAGGTTGCACTCCTTGGGCTCCTGGAAGATAAAGCTGAGCCCAGCTGCCTCGATTCTCTGCACAATACGTGGGAACTCCTGTGCAAGTGGTTCCCGTGCAATATGTTCCTCGGGGAAGTACTTGTTTTCTTTATGTTTCGCGTACCACTTCTTCCCTTCATCGGTTACCCATCTTGTTCCGTATTGGCGGCGTTGGCCGCGCGGAACAGCTGGTGCAGCTGGGACTGCAGTGCCCAACCTCAATCTTTTCCGTTCGGTGCCTGAGGTAGAAGCACCCTTGCCCTTGTCCTGTCGACTTGCCATTGTACCTGTCAATATACATAAACAAGCACAAAGTTAAGTTAAATACAAGTTGACTTAGGCTAAGGTCGGGTTAAACTAAGTTTACCCCACACTTAGTCCTTAACTATATTTACAATACTTCGGCAAGGATTACTCTATTTACAACCCCAAACACAAGCAACTATAAGGTATATTGCTTAGTGCGTTCACGAAAAATTTCGACAGCATAACGGTTAGCGTACTACTCAGACTTCATACAGCTACTCCCAATCCTACTATCGATAGCAATCCAATCATCGCACTTAGCAACAAAACAAAAAAAACAAAAACAACAACGAAAATTCTATTTACATACAAATCTAAATAATCAAACCAATTTACAAAATTTTCGCATTTTCCCCAACAATTCGAGAATTCGTCTTCTCTTAACATTCATACAATATTTACATCGACTTATCTCAATTTACAACCACACCCCGGCATCTAATTCATCAAACTATCAAGTTCCCCAATTCAATTTCAATAACTCAAGCCCTAGAATGCAATATTTCAATCAAATTCGAATTATTCACATAATCGACAAGTTCAAACACTAATTACAACAATCCGAACATAATCAATCACAAAATAATTCAACATCATGTTTAATTGCTACTTGGGGTGATATATTTCACCTCACATGCTCAAATTCGACTAAAATCGCCAAAAACTTGAGAGAAACGATGAAAACATACCTTTTAGTTGAAGAACCGAAGAAATTTGACGTTTTCCTTGCCTATTAGCGTGGCACGTTGGTTGGGGAGGGGGAATTGGGTGTTTTGGTCGCGGAGGAGGAGAGAAATGGGGAGAAAAGGGGCAAAACTTAGGTTAATTTAAAGAAAAACACGCGGGTCACCCAGCAACCCGGTGTAACCCGGCACTGAATAAAGGGCAACGTGTCACGGAGGGTAACGTGGAGCCCCTCCTCCGTGACACGGAGCCAACGCGTTGGCTCTCTGGAAATTTTAAAAAAATCTGATTTTGCCTTCAACGTGTCACGGAGGGTAACGCGGAGCCACTCCTCCGTGACACGGAGCCAACGCCCCAGTGCACTGTTTCTTCAATAAAAATTATTTTCATACCTTGCCTTATTTTTCCCGCTTCCATGCATATTTTTCTCCGTTTGACCTGAAAATCACTACACTAAACGAAATTTGTTAGATTAACAGATTTCCCTAACTAAAATGAAAAATATTAACTAAAACAAAAATCTAAACCTAATCAAGAAAAGAAAAATAAAAATAAAAATTATTTACACTAAGAAAAGAAAGAAAGAAAATATTTTTCACGGGTTGCCTCCCGTGCAGCGCCTGGTTTACCGTCGCGGCTCGACGTCCATTATGCTCAATTATCTACTAGGGTGAGGGACGATTTTTCACGATCCTTGTCCTCCCCCCAGTAGTGCTCAACCTCATCTGGTGGCCTTCCTGTTAACTCTCGGGAATCATTCATTATATTAGCATTCCCAAGATCAATCACATTGATCACCGAGAGTTCCTCATTTACAATCGGGAGCTTGGGTGCTTTGTACACGTCAAACACTTCTATCTTGTCATGTGCCCGCATTGTAAGTTGACCCGCAGCTACATCAATTAATGCTTTTCCGGTTGCCAAAAAGGGTCGTCCCAAAATAAATGGGACTTCAACATCTGGTTCAAAGTCCAGAACAATAAAATCGACCGGAAAAATGAGGGAGCCCACTTGCACTAACACATCCTCAACAATGCCATCCGGCTTAGCCAAGGACCTGTCTGCCAATTGCAAGATTACAGTTGTAGGTCTAGGACTCCCTAGACCTAACTTTCTGAATACCGAAGATGGCATCAGATTTATACTTTCCCCCAAGTCGCATAATCCACGAGCTCGGATACTTTGCCCAATAGTCAGCTGGATAGTAAAACTTCCAGGGTCTTTCAGTTTCGTGGGCAGTCTATTCTGAATCCGGGAAGTGCATTCCTCCGTTAAAGCCACCGTGGCATACTCAGTCAAGCGACTTTTGTTAGCCACGATGTCTTTAATATATTTTGCATACTTTGGCACTCCCTGCAAGACATCAACAAGAGGTAAATTAACATGTACCTGTTTAAGCACCTCCATAAATTTCTTGAAACACGCCTCCTCCTTGTGTTTCTTAAGTCGTTGAGGGAACGAGGGTAGAGGTCTTTCTGCTTCTGCTTCTTTGGTCTTCCCCCTATCAGAACTTTGTTCCTCCTCAACTTCTGCTGCTCCTGACTTTTGAGGCGGTCTTTCCGGTTCCACCTCCTTCAACTGTAAACCACTCCTCGTGGTCACTGCATTTACCTACTTCGGATTAGGATCCGTGTCGCTAGGTAGTCCTCCTCTGGGTCTTGTATTTTGGGCACTAGCAAATTGTCCAAACTGATATTCAAGAGCCTTGGTCGCCAACTAATTGTTCTTCACTTCGGCTGCCAATTTAACGTAGTCAGCCTGCAATTGTGCCTGATTAGCGATCATGGTTTTGAACATCTCCTCAATGGTAGGTGATGGTGGTGGAGGAGGGGCATTGTGATTTCTGAATTGAGCTTGAAAGTTTTGTTGCCCTCCTTGATTTCTCTGCATACCCTGACCAGAACTTTGGCCTTGTTGGTTGTTGCTACCCCACGAAAAATTTGGATGGTTCCTCCAATTTGAGTTGTAGCCACTACCAAAATGCTGCTGATTTCTTTGTGCATTGCCCACAAAGTTAACAGAATCAGGATTTGCACCACAGCACTCAGCTGAATGCTCACTACTACCACACACTTCACACCACATCTGCTGGACTGCATTGACTGAAGCTGAAGGCTGGTTCAAGTTCATATTGCTGAAGTGGTTGTTTAACTGATTTTGCAAAGCAGCTATCTGCGCAGCGATAGCTGTAAATCCGTCCACTTCAAGCACTCCTGCTGCTTTCCTTGCTCCACCTCTTGATGAATCTGCATTCCATTCTGGATTGCCTTGTGAAATTCGGTTGAGCAAAGTGTACAGCTCCTCGTAAGCGCTCCAGCTGCTGAATCTAACTGAATTTTAGTGTGGGGTTCCAAACCCTCAATAAATGTGTGTACCAATACCTCATTGGACTGATGATGATGAGGACAGTCCCGCAACATGGATTTAAATCTTTCCCAGGCTTGATATAGATTTTCTCCCTCCCTCTGTTTAAAACTTAGAATTTGACTTCTAAGTCTGGCTGTTTTACCAGAAGGGAAAAATCTAATCAAAAACTTCCGTGCAAGATCATCCCACGTTGATATAGAATTGGGTGGTTCAGCTTTTAACCACCTCTTGGCTTCACCAAGTAAGGAAAACGGAAATAAGGTGAGCCGAACATAATCAGGTGACACTCCAGCGGGTATATAAGTGTCACTTATCTCCAAAAAATTTTGGAGATGTTGTTGTGGATCTTCATGAGGGAAACCGGTAAATTGCCCGCTTGTGTGCAAGAGTTGCACCATATTCTGCTTTAATTCAAACCTCCCTCCAGGCTCTGGTTTGCGGATGCTAGAATGTACATTGTTAGCGTGTGGGATTGCCACCTCGCGAACCGGCCTTGCTGCTGCTTCATCGGGCACTAACACTGCCCTCACAACTGGTGGATTTTGTTGCTCCATAATAGATTGTCGGAACAACTGCAGCTTCTTTTGTAGAGCTTCTCTACGTTGACTATGAAATTCACGTTCAGGCTATAAGTAAGATTCCACAAGCTCCTTGTCCCTTGCCAGTGTTCACAGAAACAAAATCTGCAAAATACAGGCTAAGACCAAGTTGTTAACACTTAAGAAAATAAAAATAAAAATACAGTAAATTTACACTAAACACAATTTCACAAATTTGCCTAGCCTCCCCGACAACGGCGCCAAAAACTTGTTCGGCTGTTCGGTTGGTATTATATATTATAAACCGACACGCAAGTGCACGTGGTCAAACAAGTAATAAAATGGCTAAGTAAGCCAAGTATCGATCCAAGGAGGCTCAGGATATGTAAAATTTGCCTAAGTATACTATATTCTTATCTTACTTCTAATTATGCTAACAACAACGTAACCAACAGTTAAATGAGTTTTTGTTTATAAAATATATACTAAAACTATTAACAATTATTTACTGTGAATTTAAACTATGGATATGAGCATGCCAAGGTTAAGAACAAGTAATGAACTCGATTGTAATAATAATTCGGTTAATCTCTTCTTCATGTTGCTAGCCAAGAACAGTAGCCTAGAAATTAAAACTCTCGTATTTAATTTCACTTAAGAATCATAAACCATTCGTCTACATTTCTGTGATCAAATGCAATTTACGACCTAGCAATACAATTCCGGTTCCTAAATTGACTAATACGGCTTTCAAGTATATTTCTATCAGGAAAGCACATCAAAACCCAATTTTCCCAAATCAAGTTAAGAACAATACCCTATTAATTCACAACTTTCCAATTTCTTGCTCTCTCGAGTGAAATTGGACTTTTTAGATGTACATTAATGTCGGCCAAGCACTAATGCAGTAAGAACAAGAATTAATAGAACAACATGAAAGAAGAAGAAGAAAACCATATCATTTACAATCAAAATTCACTACACATGTTCAAAACCTTAGCAAGGAAGAGAATTAGCCACTCATTTGTGGATTGATCATCCTAAAACAAGTGTAAATCATACATACAATTGATTGAAAGAAGAAAGGAAGAGAAGAAATCCCTTAGCTTTTTCGTCCCTCAACTGCTGCTAACCCACGTCCTAGCTCCACCAAGTCTGAACTAATTAAAATAAACCTAAGTGTGCTATTTATACTAGAGGGAAATTTTTACCGGAATAACAAGCAACATGTCACGGAGGTCAACGCGGAGCACTGCCTCCGTGACACGGCGTGGACGCGGACCTTCACCTGAAATCCAGGGTCCGGTAAATTAGCCTCAACGTGGCACGGAGGCCAACGCGGAGGCCTATCTCCGTGCCACGGAGCTATCGCGAGGCCTCACTGGAATTTGCCATTTTAATTTCCTCTCCAGGCAGTGTGCCTCCGCGATGGTAGCGTGGCACGGCTCCATCGCGGAGCCCCTATAATTTGTGCATTCCAATGTCTTTTCCACGCTCGTATCCAAGTCCAACTCCTATATAGTTCCAACATGCATTTTAGCTCCTAAAAATCATATTTTCCTGCAAAACAAATGCTAATCATGTTGGTTAGTATAAATTCACATTTTATTACCAATTACATGAGAATATATGCATATTGCACACAAACAAGGCAAAAATAATACTTTTGAGTATCACTTGGGCATATAAATCTGCCCAAGATCACATTCAAGGTGGGTATGATGATGAAAGAAGAAAAAGTTCGGTTAAAGCAAAGAAATACCTACATCCTTTCCTACAATACACATCCTTCATTTCGGTTTGTACACACACCAGGCAAGTTCTAGACATTTCACAATAGCATGGAATAAACAAAACCTCACCATACACTTATTGCACATGCTCAACTCAAGACATATTCACAGACTCTTCAATCAGCTAATTACAAGAATTCAATCATGAAGCCTCAATCACATTGAGTCAAACTCTATGGCCTAGGTATCTCAACATATTTGCAAAGTTGCATGCTTTCATACGAATAACCTTTGCATTTCAAACATCATGTACAACACGCAACCAGAATTCCGCAACCATAAAGTAACTACAGGTTTTGGGATGCAACCCACAAAAGAAAAAACTGAAAAATAAATGAAAAAATCTGCTCCTAACGACTACATTTCCCTTAAGACGGTCGTCATCCATCCATCATAGGGAACGGTCACTAACTAAGACTTCGGTTCAATGGGACTATTCTCGGTAAAAGTACCGAAAACAAACGCCGAGAAACCCAAAAATTTAAAAATTCATAAAAAAAAAATTTTAAAAAAATATCAATCATTTCGATAAAACAAAAATATGTACAAAGCCAGCTAACAACATTCAACAGCACAACAGCTTCACATTAATTACAATACAAAACATAAACATCACAATCACAAATTCACAATTTTCCACAGGCACGACAACAGAACAGAAACATACATTAAAAACAACAGCAACCAACACCTAACTACTCCCACCCCACACTTAAATCGAACACTGTCCCCAGTGTTCACAAAAATTAGCATAGTACAAGAGTGGGTGGTGAAACTCCCTGATCAATCAAAGTATTCCACTTCTTCATCAGGTGCTGCTGCCTCGTCTCCCATGTCTGAATCGCCCCCATCGTCATCATCTGACTCCACATCGGAGTCGTCATGATGTGTCTCCTCATCTGTGGGGACATCATCATCCGTGGGCTCCATAAAAGCTGGCCCCACTCAGCATAGAGCCCTGGCATTTTCGCCAAAAGGGTAGTCTAGCTCGAGCTGCCACAGCTCCTCTTCTGTTGTCGGCCTCCCGCCTATGCGCAGCTGGAGCATCTACATCCTAAACATGCGAGCCATGTACTAATCATCCCGAGCATGTCGCTCGGCTAGTGTAAGAACTGGCCCGTGAGTGGTGTCCGGTGCCTTAGTTTTGGTGATATCTAAGGCCCGCCGCTCCATCTGCGAGATGTAGTCAAGGGCCTCCTCCTTGATATCCAGGCCCCTCAGGAACGTGGTCAGTAATCCACCAAACCCGTATCTATGCCCCTGATGCAAACGGGCTCTCTTCATGGCGGAGATAATCACCGCACCCACGTTGATCTCCATCCCTTTCATCAGGGCGTATACCAAGCATACACGATCCCGGGTGACATCTGTCATATGCACCCCCGGGATCAGGTAGGAACATACAATCTTCAGCCATATCCTGGCTTCCCTGTTCATCTGTGAGTAGGGCAAGGTCTGGTGGTAGCCCCTCTCCTTATGCCTGCTCCAACGTGCTGTAGACCGAGTTCCAGACAAAGTACGTCGGATATAGGCGTATAGTGGAGTGATATTCAGCTGTCGAAGCACATGGGTGTCTGTGTCCCGCGCCCCTAAGATAGCATTAAGGTGATGGGGCTCAAAAGTTACTATTTGCCCCCGTATCTTGATGGTGTGACTTCTGAGAGTCGAGTTCCAGTTGGCGTAGAATTCCCGAATCAAGTGCAGGTTGCACTCTTTGGGCTCTTCAAAGATGAAGTTCAGCCCGGCTGCCTCAATTCTGTGGACAATCCTGGGGAACTCCTGTGCCAACGGTTCCCTAGCAATGTGTTCTTTGGGGAAGTACTTGCTTTCCTTATGCTTCGCGTACCATTTCTTCCCCTCCTCTGTCACCCATCTGGTTCCATATTGACGGTGTTGGCCGCGTGGAACCGCTGGTGCTGCTGGGACTGCTGTTCCCAGTCTGATTCTTTTCCTTCCGGCGCCTGATGTTGATGCGCCCTTTCCCTTGTCTTGCCTGCTTGCGATTGTTCCTGTCAAACCCAAAAGACAGTCCCAATGTTATTCCAATTAAAATTAGCTTCGACTAAGGTTGGGTTAAGCTAGGCTACCCCACACTTAGTCTTTAGCCCCCAATCACCACGTTACGACAAGATCATACTCATTTCCAAAAACAAACAACAAAACATAACAAGTATGCTTAGTGCATTTAGAGAATTCGACAGTATAAATTCTTTTGTACTACTCAGACTTCGTACAACTAACCACAACATTACCATCAATCACTCTTCATCCCATAGCACTTAGCAAGGAGAAACAAAGAAAAGTTATCTACATGAAGCCATATAATTCACCCATTTCTTGCAATTTCCACAATTTCCTTGACCCGAAAATCCATCGGTCTTTTAACATATTAACAGTTAGCACAACCGACTCATCTCACCCAACATAAACAACCCAGCACGAATTCCAAAGTTCAACTAAAATTTTCCTTTTCACACTCAAATTCAAGCCCTAGCTATGATTTTATCAAAAATTCTATCAAGCTATGTAATTATCGAGTTCATGCAATCACAATGATTCTACGAACATCAATCAACAATAACTCAATTGAATTTAAGCTCAATTTCTACTTAGGGCAAGTTTTGCTCATATCACATGTTCAACATCGAAAAATTCGACAAAAAATGAGATAGATTTGAAGAACATACCTTGAATTCGATGAAATGAAGAAAACTTGATGAAAATGTGTGCCTAGGTCCATGTCACGTTGAGGGAGAAGGGGTTCTTGGGATGTTTATCGCGGAGGGAATGAAAAATGAGGAAAAATGAGGGGAAATCGGGGTTAAAAAGTGAAGATTTCGCGTGGGTCACCTGGCGACCCAGTGTGACCCGTCGTGATATACACCTCAACGTGTCACGGAGGTAACGCGGAGCATGCCCTCCGTGACATGGAGCTATCGCGCAGGTGTTCTGGAATTTGAAAAAATTCCAAAATCACCTTCAACGTGTCACGGAGGGTAACGCGGAGGCCCTCCTCCGTGACACGGAGCCATCGTGTGGGCTCACTGTTTTGCCACTTTTTATTATTTTTCATACCTCGATTTTTCCTTTGTGATCCTTTGCGTATTTATCCTCCGTTCAACCTGAAATTCATCTCACAACAAGAAATTGGTTAGAATTATAGGTTTCAATTAAAATACAAATTTTGTTTTTATTTTTATTTTTCTCTTTTTTTTTTCATTTTTACGAAATCTAATAAAATATTACAACAAAAATTTCACGGGTTGCCTCCCGTGCAGCGCCTGGTTTACCGTCGCGGCTCGACGTCATTCAGCTCAGTCATCTTCTAGGGTGACAGACGTTTTCTCTCGACCACCTTCCTCACCCCAGTAATGCTTACGTCTTTCCGGTGGTTTCCCCAATAACTCCCGTGACTCAACTCTCTGGACAACATCAGCTTGCTTAATCACATTGATCACCGAGAGTTCCTCATACACAGTCGGGAGCTTGGTGGCCTTGTATACATCAAACACCTCCACCTTGTCGTGTGCTCGCATAGTTAGCTACCCTGCAGCTACATCAATCAGCGCTTTCCCAGTTTCTAAGAAAGGACGTCCCAAAATAAATGGGACTTCCGCGTCTGGCTCAAAATCCAGCACGACGAAATCTACCGGGAAGATAAGGGAGCCCACTTGCACCAGCACATCCTCCACAATGCCATCAGGTCTGGCTAAGGAACGATCCGCTAGTTGCAATATCACTGTTGTTGGTCTAGGACTCCCTAGACCCAACTTCTTGAATACCAATGTCGGCATCAAGTTAATGCTCGCTCCCAAATCACATAATCCGTGAGCTCGGATACTCTGCCCAATTGTAATTTGTATTGTAAAGCTCCCAGGGTCCTTGAGCTTTGTGGGCAACCTGTTTTGTATCCGGGAAGTGCATTCCTCCGTAAGAGCCACAGTAGCATACTCAGTCAACCGAATTTTGTTCGCCACGATGTCCTTATTATACTTTGTTTACTTTGGCACTCCCTGCAAAACATCAACAAGAGGTAAGTTAATATGTACCTGTTTCATCACCTCCATGAATTTCTTGAAACACGCCTCCTCCTTGTGTTTCTTTAATCTTTGAGGAAACGGGGGTGATGGTCTCTCTGGTTCAGCCTCCTTTTTCTTCCCCCTCTCTTCACTTTGCTCCCTCTCACTTTCTGCTGCTCCCAACTGTTGAGGTGGTCTTTTTGGTTCCACCTCTTTAAGATGCAAGCCACTCCTTGTGATTACTGCATTCACCTGCTTGGGGTTGGGATCCGTGTCGCTCGGGAGTCCTCCTCTAGGCCTGGTGTTTTGGGCTCCAGCAAATTGCCCAAATTGATACTCCAGTGCCTTGGTAGCTAAGTGGTTGTTCTTTACCTCGGCTGCCAATTTCACATAGTCAGCCTGCAATTGAGCTTGGTTAGCTATCATTGTCTTGAACATCTCCTCAATGCTGGGTGATGGTGGTGGAGGAGGTGCATTGTTGCTTCTATATTGTGCCTGATAGTTTTGTTGTCCTCCTTGATTCCTCTGCGCCCCCTGACTCGAAATTTGCCCTTGATGGTTATGCTACCCCAAGAGAAATTCGGGTGATTCCTCCAGTTGGAATTGTAGCTGTTTCCATACTGTAGATGGTTGTTTCTCTGTACATTTCCCACAAAGTTCACCGAATCAGGATTTTCTCCACAACACTCAGTTGAGTGTTCACTACTCCCGCATACTTCACACCAAATCTGCTGCACTACATTCACTGGGGCTTGATATTGGTTCATGCTCATGTTACTGAAGTGGATGTTGAGTTGATTCTGTAAAGCAGTTATCTGTGCAGCAATAGTTGTGAAACCATCCACTTCTAACACTCCCGTTGCTTTCCTCATTCCTCCTCATGATGAGTCCGCATTCCACTCCGGATTTCCCTATGAAATACGATTCAACAAGGTATACAGCTCCTCATAAGTTTTCTCCAATGCTTTCCCCCTAGCTGCTGAGTCTAGCAAGATTTTTGTATGGGGTTCCAAACCCTCTATGAAAGTATGCACCAGCACTTCATTGGATTGGTGATGATGAGGACAATCCCGCAACATACATTTGAATCTCTCCCATGCTTGATACAGATTCTCTCCCTCTCTCTGTTTAAAACATAGAATTTGACTTCTAAGTCTTGCTGTTTTACCGGATGGAAAAAAATGTATCAAGAATTTCCTTGCAAGATCATCCCACGTAGTAATAGAATTAGGTGGCTCAACTTTCAACCACCTCTTGGCTTCTCCCAAAAGTGAAAATGGGAACAATGTATGCCTGACATAATCTGATGACACTCCTGCGGGGATGTAAGTGTCACTTATCTCCAAGAAATTTCGGAGATGTTGCTGTGGATCCTCATGAGGGAGACCCGTGAACTGCCCGCTGGTGTGCAGCAATTGCACCATGTTCTGCTTAAGCTCGAACCTCCCTCCTGGCTCAGGTTTGCAGATGCTAGATGTGACATTATTAGCATGTGGGATTGCCACCTCGCGAACCGGCCTGGCTGCCATGTCATCGGGCACTAACATTGCCCGTACAAGTGGTGGATTCTGTTGTTGCTCCATAATTGTTTGTCTGAGCAACTGCAGCTTTTTCTCTAGAGCTTCTCTCTTTTGACGATGAAATTGTCTTTCCGGCTCTAAATATGAGTCCACCAGCTCCTTGTCTCTTGCCAGTGTTCAACAGAAATTAGTATCTGCAAAATACAGGCTAAGACCAAGTTGTCAACACTAATGAGAAATAGCAAACTAACACTTAAGAAAAATTTACCGATTGCCAGTTCCCGGCAACGGCGCCAAAAACTTGTTCAGTGTTTTCACAACAACACGCAAGTGCACGTGGTCTAACGAGTAATAAAGTGGCTCAAGTAAGCCAAGTATCGATCCCACAAGGACTGGGCTAGGGTAACAATCTACTCAAGTGTCAATAAACCTTAACTCCAAAAATGCAGACAACAGTTTTAAGAAAAGATTGATATTTTGGTTTCTAATTTTATACTAATTATAAAACGAATATACAATTTGAGTCTGAACTATAAGTATGAGCATGCTGAGGTTAAACGAACATGTAGAGAAATAAATTATCGATACAATTTGGTTAATCTTTCTTTTGGTTGCTAGTCAAGAATTATTGTCTATGGATTAAAACTCTCGTATTTAACCCAACTTAAGAATCATGAACCTTCCACCTACATTTCTGTGATAAAACGAAATTCATGTTCTAGCCATACAAAACCGATTCCTTAATTGACTAATACGACTTTCAGGTATATTTCTATCCTGAAGGTAAATCAATTCTCAATTTTCCCAAACTAAGAAAAGATCATATCCTATTAATTCACAACTTTCCAATTTCTTGCTCTCTCGAGTGAAACCAGACTTTTTAGATATACATTAACGTTGGCCACACATTAATGCAGTAAGAACAAGAATCAATAGAACAACCATGAAAGAAAAGATGAAAAAACCAATTTATCAATAATTACATTTCAATACAATTGTTCTTAACCTCAGCAAGAAGAGGATTTAGCCACTCATTTGTGGATTAAACATCGTAAAATGAGTGTTAATCATACAAGCAATTGAAATAAAGAAGAGGAGATAGAGAAAAACCCTGAGATTTTCGTCCCCTCAACTGCCTGTAACCCACGTTCTTGCTCCACCAAGTCAGAATTATTAAAAATGAACCTAAGTGTTCTATTTATACTAGTGGGAATTTTTCCCGGAATAACAAGCAACATGTCACGAAGAGCATCGCGGAGCACTGCCTCCGTGACACGCCACTGACGCGGACCGTTACTGGAATTTGGTCATCCAGGTATTAAGGCCCAACGTGGCACGACGTGCAATGCGGGGCTAGGCCAACGTGCCACGGCCCCAACACGCACCTTCACTGGAATTTGGTAAAAAATCCATATCCAGGCAGAAGGCATCCCGATGGCAGCGTGACACGGCTCCATTGCGGAGCCCCTTTAATTCGTGCCTTCAAGTGCTTTTTCCCTTGCTAGCGTCTGAGTCCAACCCCGATTTCTCCCAACATGCATTTTAGCTTCCCAAAATTATATTTCACCTGCAAAACAACGCTAATCATGTTGGTTAGTATAAATTCACATTTTATTACAAATCACATGAGAATGTATAAACATCGATAGATAAACAAGGCAAAAATGACACATTTGAGTATCACTTGGGATAGCTTGTCCTAGTAACTCCTCAGCTAGATGGCTCTCATACAAACATGACTTCTAGTTTATTCAGTGTTATTTAAATATTTGAACTGTTTACTCCCAGACTTGTATTTTTTAAATTTTTTATGCTATTATTTAAATTTTGTTGTGCATGTTTACTCAGAATGCTAGTGAATGATAGACCAGGGGTTGACTTGGGGTTACTTGTGGCGTCAAGTACCGTGTTATGTCTAGGGTGTAGACTCAGGCGTGACACCGAAGTTCACTGGAAATGAATGCAGAAGAAATGCAAGTATCCGGTAGTTCACGGATTTCATCAGTGAACCGCTGGTACCTTCGCTGGTTTTAGAAAGATGTTTTTAAGGGTATAACTATCCATTGCTGAAAAAGGGAGGAAAAGTACCCTACTTTTCAGGGTATAAATAAAAAGAGAAGTACTCTGCAAAAAGGAGAAAAAAAAAAGGAGAGAGGAAGAATATATAGAGTTAGAGAGAAAAGCCAAGTACATATCACATTATTATTTCCTCTTTTAGTTGAAGACAATTTCTTAGTTGATAAAGGAATTTTGATTGGAATTTGTAGAAGATACTGTGCTCTATTTTCTTCTTTGATATTATTAAGTTTCAGTTGTAGTGAAGGATAATTGTGTTTTTGATTTATCTACTCTTCTTATTAAATTCACTGATGCTATTGATGATTGTATTTTTGAATTTCTTAACTATGAGTAGCTAAAATCATTAACTAGAGGTGTGTGATGATGAATACTTAATTGGATTGGGTATTGCTAGAGTTAACTTCATGATGTTCAATTAAGTGTAAATCTATTGGATTCCCTTCAATCTATTAATGAAGATCCATTGATGATGATATGGGTCTATCTATACTTGCTTGATTGTTGCTCAGGAGAGAATAATTAAGTATTGGAAGAGAATCTAGTAGTGGATATGGATAAAATATTGTAAATTAAGCTAGTAATAGCTGAAATTACTTTATCCTTCCTAATTAGCAGCTAATAGCTAGGAATAGTGAAGTGCTGATCCAAATCAATTCAGGTGCGCTAAATCGCAGATAGAGTTTGAGAAAACTCTAGCTAGGGGTAGTCAATAGGCTGGGAAGCTGAGGCTACCTATTTCCTGAGATTATTTACACTTATTGAACTTATGAATATGACCTGGCCTATCCCGATCTAGTTAGTATTTCATCTACACCGCACCTCTAGTATTTCGCACTATTGTCAACAACTTAGCTAATCCTTTTACTTTTAGTTCACTAAAGAAATTTGTGTAATTCTCTGCAAAGTTTATTCCCCCATTTTCCTTGTTTTTATGTTAAATCTATATGGTGCAAGCTAATATCAATTTATCAATCGATGCTTAAATTCATCACTCTCTAGTCCTTGTGGGATTCGACCCGGGTACTCGTCGGGTTACTTGTTTTGATACAATGACCGTCTGTATTCTTTGATTTAAGAATATATTTTGGACATTATTAATGACCGATTTTGATTTTATCCTCGACATGGATTGGCTATTTTCATGCTATGCCTCAGTTAATTGTAAAACCTGGGCAGTAGAGTTTAGATTTCTGGGTGAGCCAGTCCGAGAGTGGAAGGATAGTTCAATTGTGCCTGTAGGTCATTTCATTTCCTACCTTAAGGCCAGAAAGATAATTTCCAAAGGTTGTGTGTACCATTTAGTTAGGGTTAAGGATGCTTCATCCGAAACCCCGACTATCCAATCAGTTCTAGTAGTATGTGAATATCCAGAAGTGTTCCCTGATGATCTACTGGGTATTCCTCCCGAGAGAAAAATTGATTTTGGTATTGACCTTCTTCCCAACACGCAGCCTATATTTATTCCTCCTTATAGAATGGATTCAGACGAGCTAAAGGAATTAGAGGAGCAGTTGAAGGACCTATTGGACAAGGGTTTCATCAGACCTAGAAAGTCTCCATGGGGTGCACCAGTTCTATTTGTCCGAAAGAAGGATGGTTCTCTTCGTATGTGCATTGATTTTCGGCAATTAAACAAGGTCGCCATCAAGAACAAGTATCCTCTTCCAAGGATTGATGATTTGTTTGACCAGCTTCAGGGTTCCAAGTGCTTTTCGAAGATAGATCTCGGATCTGAATACCATCAGCTCAGGGTTTGGGAGAGTGATATCTCGAAGACAGCCTTCAGGATGCGGTATGGACATTATGAGTTTGTAGTTATGTAGTTTGGACTAACGAATGCTCCTGCAGCTTTTATGGACTTGATGAACAAGGTGTTCAAGCCATACTTGAATATGTTCGTGATCATGTTTATTTGATGACATCCTGATATACTCTCGAAATGAGGAGGAGCACGCCACTCATTTGAGGGTGGTATTACAGAGTCTCCAGGATCGACATTTATATGTTAAATTCATCAAATGCAGGTTTTGGTTGAACTCGGTGGCATTTTTGGGCCATATGGTGTCAAGTGAGGGCATAAAGGTGGACTCTCAGAAAATAGAGGCGCTGAAGAATTGCCCTAGACTGGTGAATCCTTTAGATATCAGGAGCTTCTTGGGCTTAGCGGGATACTATCGGAGGTTTTTTGAGGGATTTTCATCTATTGCGGTGTCGTTGACTTGACCCAAACGAAAGTGAAATTTCAATGGTCAGATGCTTGTGAAAGGAGCTTTTAGGAATTGAAGGCTCGACTTACCTCAGCACCGATGTTGACTCTATCAGAGGGTACCAATGGGTTTGTAGTGTATTGCGATGCTTCTAGGATTGGCCTTGGTTGTGTATTGATGCAACATGGTAAAGCAATAGCATACCTTCCAGATAACTGAAGGTTCGTGAGAAGAATTACCCGACCCATGATCTTGAATTGGTGGAGGTGGTATTTGCCTTGAAGATATGGAGACACTATTTGTATGGAGTCTATGTAGATGTGTTTACGGACCACAAAAGCCTACAATACGTGTTTACACAGAAGGATCTAAATCTACGCCAGAGGAGGTGGTTGGAGTTACTCAAGGATTATGATATCAGTGTCCTTTACTATTCGGGTAAGGCCAATGTAGTAGCAGACACACTTAGTAGACTCTCTATGGAGAGTGTATCCCATGTGGATGAGGGGAGGAAGGAGCTGGTGAAGGATGTGCATCGACTTGCAAGGTTGGGAGTTTGTCTGGTCGACTCAACCGATGGTGGTATTATAGTCCAGAACAAATCAGAATCGTCCTTGGTGACTGATGTGAAAGCTAGACAAGACAAAGACCTTATTTTGGTAAAGTTAAAGGAATCCGTTCAGAATCAGAAGGTAGAGGTCTTCTCCAAAGGGGGAGATGATGTTCTTCAATATCAAGGTCGCTTATGTTTCATGGATGTTGATGATTTGAGAAGTCAGATGTTGCATGAGGCTCACGGTTCCAGATATCGATACATCCAAGAGCTACCAAGTTGCACCGTGACCTAAGGGAAGTCTATTGGTGGAATGGTATGAAGAAGGACATCGCAGAATTTATAGCTAAATGTCTGAATTGTCAGCAAGTGAAGGTTGAGCACCAGAGACCAAGAGGTGTGCTTCAGGATATCAGTATCCCCACTTGGAAGTGGGAATAAATCAATATGGACTTCATAAGAGGGTTGCCTCACACTCGTCGACAGTATGACTCCATTTGGGTGGTCGTGGACAGGTTGACCAAAGCCGCTCATTTTCTTCCGGTCAAAACGCGGATTCAGCGGAGGATTATGCCAAACTATACATCCGAGAACTAGTTCAATTGCATGGAATGCCCTTGTCCATCATATCAAAAAGAGGTATTCAGTTCACCTCTCAGTTCTGGAGATCGTTTCAGAAGGGACTTGGGACTCAAGTTAAGCTTAGCACAATCTTTTGATGTTCTATGGATTTACAGCACTTTCGACGTTCAAAACTAAGAAAATAACATAGAGTTAGGTGTATTTATGTGGATATAAGACATTTTTCCTTTGGTTACAGGATAAATTGGTGTTGGAGCTAAAAAATGCAAAAGATAGCCTGAAGTGTGCAAAATAGGCTCAAAGTGCAGTTCATAGTACGAGCAGTAAGAAGGTCCTACGAGTCGTACTAATAGCCATGATAAGTCGCAAAAGGATAATGTTGAAGAGATGCAATATATGAGTCTCAGTACGAGTCGTACCAAGCTTGTACGAGTCGTGCTGATGAAGTCATGAAAAGATTCAGAAGATCTGCATAAGAGGCTGACTCCTGCTACAGAAAGTAAGTATGAACCATAGAATGAAGGTATGAGTCATACCATGGCGATCGTGATGAACTTTAGAAAAATTTCAAAGTTTCAGAGTCAAGCCACGGGAGCTTAGTACGGATCATAGGATAGAGGTACGAGTCGTACCAGGATCCAACACTTAGCCAAAATTCAGCCAGTCATGCAATGTACAAAAAGATGCTACGGGTCGTATGATGGTGCTACGAATCGTAGGAGGACTCATGATGTGGGCGGAACCAAATATGGAAATTCACCGTGTTAGACTAGGAAAAGGATTCTTGTGTCTGTATAAATAAATTTTCGATTTATTTTTTATCGGAGATCGATCAGAGAAGAGATTTTGAGGAGAGAAAGAGAGAATTGAGTTGATTTTACTTGTGATCAACCTTTTATTGAATTCTTCTTGTTCTTGCTATTTGTTCTTCAAGATTTTGCTGATTAATTAAAGGAAGTATTTTTCTCATTCATATTTGTAAGTATTGATTTATGTTTTTAATCATGAATGCAATTCACAACCTTATAACTATGAGAGGCTAAAACCTCCATAGTTAGGGTTGTGGGAACCATGGTGGATTAACAAGCTAGGGTTGCAAGAAGTGATTCTAAAACCAATACAAACACTTATATTGTATTCTCTTCATGCTTAAACATTTCTTAATGGTGCGCAATGTTAGAACATGCCTAAATTCTTTACTTGCTTAGGTCTAAGAGGTAGAGATTAGGAAAAGAGAATTACAACGGAGCCATGATCTTGATGATCATTGTAATAACTTGAGTTGTGGTCGCAGGATAGTTAAATATGGAACTTAGTGATAACGGATAGTTTGAAACCACTCATGAGACTTGATCGAGTAATTGGAGTGTAGTCATTCAATAGGGACTGATCGGTCGTTTGAATAAACCTAAGTTATCAGTTCTTTAAGTAAGTATTAGTGATGATCACAAGTGTACACCTGAAGTAGTTATGAACCCATGGGGAACACAAACCCTAGTTATCCTTTAATATTGATTCAAAACTAAACTTTTTTAATTGTTTTTATTATTGCTTTTCTTTAGAACCCCCCAATTTTGAAGTAACTACCTTACAAGTTCACTTACCAGCTATAATCTAGCTCTTCCATATTCCATGTGGGATCGACTCCAACCTCTAGTTGAGTTCTTTATTGACAATGTTCGCTTCATACTTCAGTAAGAGGTGTGGTTTTAGTATTATCAAAAAGTGGCTCCATTCCGAGGAATACGACTAAGACTAGGTTATTTGCTTGTATTTGATTTTTTGGTAGTTATTTCATTAATTACATTTATTTTTGTGTTTTTGGATACCCACAGTCTGTTCTCCAATAAATGCCAAGCACTCGGAGTAGTGAAGATCCCCTTGTTCCACTAAATCCAGAAATCGAAAGAGCACTGCACAGAATGGAGAACCACAAACAAAGAGAAGCCCGCATAGCTGAAGAAGCTAGGCAAGTCGAGCTAGCTCGGCAAGCTGCACTACAACATGCGGAAGATGACAGAGAAGAGGTAGTAGATTCGGGTCAATATGGGAGGGGCAACAGAGCTCATAGATTGTTCCCTCAATTCTTTGATGATGAGGACCCAGATATTGATGAGTTGGGTTGACTAGAGCAATTGTGCTACCACCACTGCCCACTGGGGCCAAATTCGGCATTACGAGCACCATGATTCAATTGTTAAACATGAAAGGGGTGCTCAATGGTCAAGCAGTGGATGGAGACAACCTGCATTTAATGAACTTCATAGGAATATGCAAGGCATACAGGTTGCCCAGAGTAAGCCAGGATGCCACAAGGCTCAGGCTCTCCCCTTTTTCTCTATCAGGGGAAGCTACTTTATGGTTATCGGAGTTGCCCAACGACTCCATAACCCACTGGAAGGAGCGCAAGTGGGCCAGAGCAAAGAGCATGAGGACTCACGACACACATATTTCTGAGTTGCATGAGAGCTAGAGGACTAGGAAACTCCACCATAGCTCAGCCCGAGCTTGCCAGTGGTCGTGACCCTTCGGGAGAGCCACATTCAGCCCCGATAATTATAGAGGCCGTCGAAGTAGCCACGATTACTGGGGGGGACCACTCCCCCTATTGACACACCATTGAGCGCACCGGCCACCGCTAGTGACACTATTACAGCGGAGGTACCACCTCCGCAAGATGACATGAGCGCCTAGTGCGCCACAGGTATGTTCTCTTCCCTATGATCTTATAGTTCATGCTTCGAGGACAAAGATTACTTTTCAAAAAAGGGGAGGGGTGTACTTGTGATTTTTTGAGATTTTTGATTCATCTGATGGTTTTCCTTGCCATGTTTCTTTTCCCTCAGGCATGCTATCTAGTAGAACCGGCATGTGTAGGATTTTTTTTAGCTTGTAATTTTTGTTTAATTAGAAAGTAACTTAGGAATACTCAGCCAATAAAAATGCATTAGTTTTGGTTTTTGAAAAACTTGACCCTGTTTTAAATTTTTTTTGATGCATTTGCTATGTATTGGCAACAACATGCATGATTTCCATGAATCTTTTGATGTCATTTAGTTTATTAATATGAGTAGTCTTATTAAGCCATGTATAAACTGGATAGATGAGGTGAAAATAGTTCATGTACCATGTGTGAATGAGGTATAGTACTCAGTTTGGTATTGTGTTGAAGATCTAAAACTTGCATGGTTGGTCTTTGCATAGGCTAAGGATGGTTGGTTAGGATATGATCATAGGCCATTCTTGTTTATCTCACTGTTAGCCTATATTACCCTACCAAAGTTGCATGAATCCCTTGATCCCAAGTTTGAGTCGTAATAGACCATGTTTCTTTGATTTACCAATTAACATACCCATTTTTTTTCAATGAACCTGTTTTGGCCCTGGTCCTTCCTTGGATATTGTGAACCTCAATATAAGTAAAATGCTTAAGTTGAGTGTGGCTAGATTAGGGGTGCGTAAATTGTGGGAATGAAAGAAAGGAAAATAAAAGAGAAAAAAAATGGTGAAAAATGAGGTGTGGTGTGGTGAAAAGAAAAAAGATGAAAAATATTGAGAATCTTGAAAAAGAAATTTCAAAAGAAAATAAAAATGTTGAAAAAGTTAAAAATTCACCACACACATGCAAATGTGTATAAAGAGAAGTGAAAAGGGAAGAAAAAGGGAATGAAAGAATAAAGGGTGAAATAGGTAAATGGTGTAGCCAATGTATATAGTGTCAAGAAAGGGATAGTCACTTATAAAATCTTCCATCTTTATTATGTCCATCCCTAAGCCTACATTACAAGCCATACCAAGTCCTATAGTGATCCTAAACCAAAGCAGAGAAAATAAGGGCAAGCATATGGTATTTGACACATAATACTTGTAACTTCTTTGTGAGAGTGAGCAGCTTACTTGTTTAGTCCCATGCTATGTTTGATATTTCATATCTAAGTGGGGACTTCATTTGTGTGAGGCTACATGGATTATGTTTTCTTTTACCATTGGTCTATGTGAAAAAAATTGATGATGACTTGATTGCCTGTTGATAGCTAGATGACATGTCTTGATCCCTGTTTATGATGTTTTGAGGTTTCTTGTAATGCATTAGCTGATGTTGTTCCATGAGAAAGGGGCAGTAGAGTTTGTATAGAAAGTGCAAGTTTTGTTTGAAATATTGGTTGTAGTATCTTAAGTCTATTTTCTAGTTGAGCATCGTGTTTAGTTTATCTTTTCTTTGTCTGAGGACATGCAAAAGTCTTAAGTTGAGGGTGTTGATGTGTCGTGGATTTACAGCACTTTCGACGCTCAAAACTAAGAAAATAGCATGGACTTAGTTGTATTTATGTGGATATAGGCACTTTTCCTTTGGTTACAAGATAAATTGGTGTTGGAGCTGAAAAATGCAAAAGATAGCCTGAAGTGTGCAAAATAGGCTCAAAGTGCATTTCACAGTACGAGCCGTAGGAAGGTCCTACGAGTCATACTGATGGCCGTGAAAAATCGAAAAAGGCTAATGTTGAAGAGATGCAATATAAGAGTCTCAATACGAGTCGTACCAAGCTTGTACGAGTCGTGGTGATGAATTCGTGAAAAGATTTAGAAGATTTGCATAAGAGGCTGACTCCTGCTACAGAAAGTAAGTACGAACCGTGGAATGAAGGTATGAGTCGTACCATGGGCGGTCGTGATGAACTTCAGAAAAATTTCAAAGTTTTAGAGTCAAGCCATGTGAGCTCAGTACGGATCGTAGGATGGAGGTACGAGTGGTACCAGGATCCAACACTTAGCCAAAATTCAGCTAGTCATGCAATGTACAAAAGGATGCTACGGGTCATATGATGGTGCTACGGATCGTAGGAGGACTCATGACGTGGGCGGAACTAGATATGAAAATTCACCCTGTTAGCCTAGGAAAAGGATTCTTATGTCTGTATAAATATGTTTTAGGTTTTTTTTAGCGGAGATCGATCAGAGAAGAGATTTTGAGGAAAGAAAGAGAGAATTTACTTGATTTGACTTTTGATCAACCTTTTCTTGAATTCTTCTTGTTCTTGCTATTTGTTCTTCAAGATTTTGCTGATTAATTAAAGGAAGTATTTTTATCATTCATATTTGTAAGTATTGATTTATGTTTTTAATCATGAATGCAATTCACAACCTTATAACTATGAGAGGCTAAAACCTCCATAGCTAGGGTTGTGGGAACTATGGTGGATTAACAAGTAGGATTGCACGAAGTGATTCTAAAACCAATACAAATTCTTATATTGTATTCTCTTCATGCTTAAATGTTTCTTAACGGTGCGCAAAATTAGGACATGCCTGAATTCTTTACTTGCTTAGGTCTAAGAGGTAGAGATTAGGAAAAGAGAATTACAATGGAGCCTTGATCTTGATGATCATTGCATTAACTTGAGTTGTGGTTGCATGATAGTTAAATCTGGAACTTAGTGATAACAGATAGTTTGAAACCGCTCATGAGACTTGGTCGAGTAATTAAGTATAGTCATTCAATAGGGACTGATTGGTCGTTTGAATAAACCTAAGTTATCAGTTCTATAAGTAAGTATTGGTGATGATCACGAGTGTATATCCAAAGTAGTTATGAACCCATGGGGAACACAAACCCTAGTTATCCTTTAATATTGATTCAAAATTGAACTTTTAATAATTGTTTTTATTATTTATTTTCTTTAGATACCCCTAATTTTTAAGTAACTACCTTACAAGTTCACTTACCAGCTATAATGTAGCTCTTCCATATTCCCTGTGGCGTCGATCCCAACCTCTAGTTGGGTTCTTTATTAATAATGTCTGCTTCATACTTCAGTAAGAGGTGTGGTTTGAGCATTATCACCTTTCACCCGCAAACAGATGGTCGGGCAGAAAGGACTATTCAGACTCTTGATGATATGTTGAGAGCCTGTGTTATTGATTTCAAGGCTAGTTGGGATGATCATTTGCCTCTCATCGAGTTTGCTTATAAAAACAACTACCATTCCAGCATTCACATGGCTCCGTTTGAGGCTCTCTATGGGCGGAGATGTAGATCGCCTATTGGTTGGTTTTAAGTTGGTGAAGCTGTGATGATAGGACCCGAATCGGTCCACGAGGCCATGGGGAAAGTTCAGCTCATATGAGGCAGGTTGAAAACATCTCAAAGTCACCAAAAGTCCTATGCTGATGTGAGAAGGAGTGAACTTGAGTTCGAAGTTGATGATTGGGTGTTTCTAACGGTGTCTCCCGTAAAAGGGAGTGATGAGGTTCAGAAAGAAAGGGAAACTCAATCCTCGATATGTAGGCCCGTACCGAATTGTGAGACGTGTGGGCAAGGTACCCTATGAGTTAGAGTACCCTCAGAGTTAGCTTCAGTTCATCTCGTTTTCCATGTATCGCTCTTAAAAAAGTGCTTGGGTGATCTAGCTTTAGTTGTTCTAGTGGAGAGTGTAGGAGTGAAAGACAGACTTACTTATGAGGAGATTCCGATGGAGATATTGGATCCTTAGGTTCAGAAGCTAAGGAACAAGGAAGTAGCTTCAGTTAAAGTTTTATGGAGGAATCGGCATGTTGAGGGAGCTATGTGGGAAGCCGAAGTAGATATGATGGCTAGATACCCACATTTATTTCCTACCGGCTCAGTTCCAGCTTGAGGTATCAGCTTTTGCTCTAAAACTCTATTCAGTTTCATTTTTAGTTTATGTTCCCCAGTTTCTTTCATGTATATGGATGTATATATGATTCATGAATTCAGTTCAGACATGTAGTTTAAATCGAAGTTAGTCATTATGTTAGTTTTTAGCTTATATGAGTAGTATTTGAGTATAATGATCGTGTTTCTCTGCTTTTCTGTATGATTTTCAACATTCGAGGTCGAATGTTTCCAAGGGGGAGATATTGTTATACCCCAAAAATTCAAGATCAGACTCGGTAGTTGAAACGGAGAAAATAGGATTTTCTGCGCCAGGTCACAGAAAGGGTCGTCTTGTGACCCCTCAGGTTGACCACGAGTTGTTAAGTGATTCGTAGTGAGGGGTTTGACTTGAGTTTGAAAATTATGATTTGAGATCCCACAGGCCACGAGTCGTGGTTAGCCCCCACGACTCATTGAGTCAGTTGTGGTCAAAGGCAAGGGAAAGATGAAGGTTGGGTGGAAGTGTTCCCTACAAATGGACACAATGAATTGTGGTCAGATGCCATGATCCGTTAGGTTGGTCGTGGTCAACAATGATTAAGATCTTGAGATTTTGGGGCAGTGAAGGTGACGAGTGGTGACCACAAGTCGTGGTCACTAGTAACAACTCGTAGGGTCCCCCGTGGAAAGCCCCAGACAAATTTTGGACAATACACACAACGACTGAGACCACGAGTCGTGGTCCTTGGTAATGATTCGTCTAGTCCCTCGTGGTGACTGGCAGTCAGTTATTTTCTATGAATTTAGTAAGGACTTTTCCATAATTCCTATGATTCTAAGGCTTAAACTACATCGTTTTAAGCTATGAATAATGAGTTTTAATAGGGGTAAGTTCATTCTAGGCTATTCTTATTCATGCATGCAGACTTAGAGAGCTAGAAAGGTGATCAAGTTCAATTCCTTCAATTCTTTCTTCAATTCTTCATTGGGCTATTATGGGAGTGGTAGAATCTGATTCTCTCGGGTATGTAGGGTTATGAATGGGTGAATTTTTTCACACCCATGCCTAATCCCTCCCTAAATCATGAAAATTCATATGTTGATCCTATGGGATTTTAACCCAATGCATGAAATTCCTAATTTTCTACATGGGCATGATCTAAGTATGTTTTTACTGTTGATTTATGATTCATGGGCAAGTTTTACATTGTTTTCAACTATAAATCATGTTCTCAAGATTTATAAATTATAATTCCCATTTATGAGAAGTTCATGAAAGTTGAGATATTTGATGAATGTTTAAGTATGAGGAGATATTATTGATAAAAAGCATGTTTTTAAGTTACCCATATTTATAATCATGTTTTCAAGTGAATTAAGTATTTTCAAGCATGATTAAAGTATTGGACAATGCCCATATGTTCAAGTATGATTTATAATTTCACGAATTAGTTTACCACATGGTTTTGGAGTTAAGACTCCCAATTAGGTTCATCCCTCATGTATGATTTCAAAGTTGATATGTATTTGATTATTCAGCTTTGTCAATAGACGATGGTAAGCTTCATTGAAAAATGATAGAGAGCATATATATGTTTTTGAAAGTAGTGTCTAGCATCTAGTAGGCTAAGGGTCGATCCACCTTATGCCTCAGAACTACGCGCCAATATAGGTTTATACATTTATACTTTGGGACCTCCCTTATGATCTATCCCCTGGCCCAAATTGGCCTTGAGCTTGATACCGATATCATGGTATTGTCTTTAGCCCTGACAAGGCTTTGGACGACTCTACCCACTTGACTATGATAGTTGGGACCATGTAAGCTCTATCGTGGTATGTCGGTTATAAGACAAGTCTCCCATTGTTCCTCATGATTTTAGTTATTCATGTTTATTATTCATGATATACATATATGTTCTAGAGCAGGTTTGACCCAATGTTCAATTTTACTTATGATTATTAGATTTCAGTTTTGGGTTATTCGATTCAGTTATGATGTTCAATTAGCAAATCACGATTTTAGAAAATAGCATGCAAGCCCTACTCTGAAATTCTTGATATGATTATGCTTCATATTTGTCACGCCCCGCCTTGGGGGGTATGACTGGCACCTGGTGCCTTACTAGGACCTGAACTGCTAGACTGGTGAGCCTAGGCACTTCTGGTGCCTGGCTGGCTCTAATTCTGATTTATGAAATCAACGGGCTATATAACGGCTGTAAATACAACCCCGGCCGACTAGGCCTATAGCCACCTGTACAACAGCAACAGCTAACCAGAATCGCATCACTATAAGGGAACCTATGCGGGCCGACAAGGCCACCATACTGTCTAGTTACTTCTGAATCAAGAAAACAAGAGCTAAACTACTACGTGACCGGCAAGGTCACCACTACCAACTGAATAAGGCCCCACATGGCCATCATAAACAAGCTAAGACATACACCCGGCCTTACACGACCGGTAATACTAACCACAGGGAATACACAATCTGCAAGCTTCTAAGAATACTGATAAGATGGTCGGGATAGGGCCCCGGCCTGCCCGTACTGTACAACAAAAGAAAATAAATAAACCTCTAGCTTTCTAGCTCCGGATGATAGGAGCTAATGACTTCATGATCTGGCTGGAATCACGAGGGATCGACTCCTCATCTATGAGTACTTGCAGGCAAGTAATGCAGCGCCCCAAATGGGCGTCAGTACCACTAGTACCGAGTATGTAAAGCAAACTAAAGGTAACTGAATATAAGCAATAATACTGGTAGTTTTGAATAGCAGAAAGTAGCTGAAACTATCTAGGTTGGCGGGATCTGAAATAAGCTTATCTGTACTGAAGGTAAGGTAGAAGCATACCTGTCGACGTGGCGACCTGCTATCTATCAGCTAATAAATAACATGTATATACATATATAACATACAAGGACCTATACCAGCCCCCATAAGCCGGAAGGTGCCAACCAACACACAATCTATATACCCCTACCCGGGTCAAAACCATCCAAAAGTAAATCACTCCACTCGCCTACTAACTATGAGCACCTCCATCGGCCCCCCTGGATATGAAGCTTGGTCTCTCTGGGCCCCTGACTATAACTATGTCTGAGTCCGAAAGACTCCTATAACTGTAAACTGTAATCTATATCTATATCTGTATCTGTAATCTGCCCCCTGGACACAAGCGCTCGACAGGGTAAGCTATAATGCTATGCTGATAAGCCTGATATGGGGAATGCTGCATCCATCTTCGTCCTACTGCAGACGGCATGCCACTCCTTGGAGTGACGTATCCTCATCCTCTAGCGGGCGAGTCGACACAGCTATTAACCCTAGGCGGCAAGGAAGCTCTAAGGGTGCCCACATATCATAAACAAGTCTCAATAAACAATAATCACATATAGCAAGCATGTTCGATCTAAAAATACTGTCCATGTTTTGATATTCTATTCTAAATCTCTTTTCTACATTAAACTAATTATGTTACTGTGCTAACTGTATCTGAAATAATATCTGGTTGTCTGATACTAACTTACTGATTTTTATTATGAATATAGCATAATAACATAAAACATGCTTGTTGAATTCATACTGGACTCAATACTCGACTTCTGAATTCTTTCTTCTAGAGATCACGTTGTTTACTATACCTCTGTTTCTGATTTCCCGGCTAACTGGCGTAATTCGGTCAATATTCCGCTATTTCTCCCAACTGCATCAATATATATATATATCAATTAGGACTAAATACATTAATATTCTGAGATAAAATATCACTTCTAATATTTATATAGCCCAAACTTTGGCTTATCGAAAAATGGTCGAAAACTCACTATTTCTCAAAAGTCCAGAAGGGAGAAATGCTTACTTTAGGGCTAGGAGTATATTGACACTAATTTGGAGCAATTCCACTTACCTTAGCTCGGTAGCACGATGGTTCTCCAGTAGAATTTCACGAAACTAAACCCGTAGGAATGCTCTATGCAACTTTATACTTCGGTATCTAGGTTTAATCTGAGTTTGAACCGCGTTTGATGGCGTAATCAAAAGGAAAATTCTAGATTTTGTTCGTGTTTCCCTCTCTCTGGTTTGCCTTCTGTTTCTTACTGGAAATTATGAGAAATTTCATGAAATAAACGAAGTGGGGGTTTATATAGTAGGGCCTGGACAGGGCCTCAGTGGCACGGCGCCATCGCGGAGGGGTTCTGCCCCGGCTCCTCCCGCGATGGTTCAATGTGATGTTCGTCCAGTCTTCCCCCGGGCCTTTTTCTAGCATTTATGACATTCAAAAACACTTAACCAACATGCGAATAGGCCATCTACATATCGAGAATTTACGGGGTGTAACAATATTATGCATGTTTTAATTGATTTTACTTATTTAAACGATTTTACTTACCTTGCATACTTGGTACATTCCGTGTAGTAACCTCATATTCTATATTGTACCATTTTATGATACAAGCTCTTATGTTCAGACTCAGCCCTGCCATTAGCCAGTTCCGGAGTTAGCATCCAGCTTAGTGGTGAGTCCTTATCTCCCGAGGACCATTTTCTATCAGATATATTTGTACTTTTTGTTTTTAGACTTGTCGGGTTAGTTGGGGGTGTTGTCCCCTCAACCCATCAGTTATGTAGAGGCTTTCAGACTATGTGTAATAATCAGGTCGTCATGTATTATGTAGATTCCGATTTCAATGTTATGTTAAGCTTAGACTTCCGCTATGTTTATTATGTCAAGTCTTACACTTTATTTGATTGAGTTAGAAGTATGTTCATGCCATGGGTTGACTTGGGGTCTCTCAAGGCTCCTTGTTCTGTGTCTCGATCGGGCCTATGTTCGGGTCGTGACATTTAAGGATAAGAATGGCTAAAATATTAACTATTTCCTGAAATGAGAGGCTCGAGCCCGATGGGAGTATCCGAGCGAACCAATATTATTATTGAGTGGCTCGTGTCCGAAGGAAGCATCCAGACGAACATATGAGTAGGAGTAGGTACTACGCCTATACCATACATGGATTTCTAGAGTCCCCTACAGGTCATGACTGAAAGAGCAAAAATAAGATCCTTTGGCATGTGTGTACACTGATTGTGTGATTGAGTATTTATGGTGAGATGGCGGAGGCGTGTGCCTTTCATGTCATCTTTGGTTTTCATATAATGCACATTACTTATGTGGTGTTGTCCTTATATACAAATGAAGTGTATGAAAAATGTGTTGAGAGGTTGTGTCAATTATAGTTATGTTATGTGATTTTGGATATTGAAGAACATGTTTCTAGTTCTAAGTGTGAGTTGTAACAATATTGGAACTGATGAGTGGTTTACTGTTGTATTTCCTGTTGAACTCATGAGTGGTTCTTGATGATGTTAATTGTTGTTCTTAAGTGTGCTTATCTGAAAGATATTGGTGGATTATGTGAATAATGAACCTGTTAAGCTGAAGAACTGGGAAAGTGCAACATAGTCGAGCTATTGCCTAAGGTAGTACCACTGCAGCGGAAACCTTTCTGCTGCGGCAGACCGCTACAGTGGTCGAGTGACCGCTGCAGCAAATGGCCCAACCTAGTGTGCAGGCCAGCTATTTCCTTGAGTGGAGCTTTTGTGTATGAAATGTTATGTAGGTTTTTTTTATGTTGAAGACTGGTCTTGTATTGTTATTACTGTGCATATTTGTTATTATTTAGGGTCGGTCGATGATCCCTACCAGTACTGTATTTTGTACTGACCCTACGCCTGCACTTCTTTCCTGAGTGCAGAACTTGATCCAGGAAGTTCTTCACGTCCTCACCTATAAAGAGCAGTGGAGTTTAAGAGATGAGCTGACCAAGGAGGAAATATCACTCTCCTGTTGAGGATGTCTTTCTTTCTCTAGACATTTGATTTTTCTTTATATTTTAGACTTAGCATTTTGTAAAGTTGTAAGGAGACGTCTGGTGCAATGACAATCAGGTTTTTGGAGTAGAGTTTCTTTTGAGATTGTCTACTCTTGATAATTAATTTAGTTTGTTGTATTTTGGTGAAAGTTTTCTTGTGAATGATCAATTTTGAGCTAATGTTTGGGAATCGATGGTTTGCCCACCGGGGAGATTAGTACGGGTGTCAATCGCGGCCAATTGGGTCATGACACATTATCATATACAGTTTTTCAGATATATAATATTAACCATGAGTTATATAATATTTATAACCATGTGTGTTTAGATATAATATTTATTACAGAACAATTGTTTATTCAATTATAGTAAAGATTTAAATAAATCTTATATTTGTCGATGCATTCTTTACTTATATCGTAGATAATTTTGCGATATAGAGTTTATCTTATAAGATTAAATCATCAGTTCTTATATGTAGAAAGTTTATATATGTTCATAATCTACGATGAAAATTGGACAAATTCATCGGTATGATTGTAGCACAAGATTAAATATAATTTATCTTGATTAAGGAATGGTATAGTTCTAACTTCTTGTGTTAGTACATTTTGTATGTATTGAACAGACCAAGTAAAGATAAATATTTTATACTGATTTTTTAAAATAAATTCTCTAGTCCATTAAATGTACTTATACTCTTAATCTTGATAAAATCATTATTAGCTATATATATTATTAATTATTTTAATTTATTAAAAGATGAGATTCTTTTGTGTGTTAATATGCCTGATAAAGTAAATGATAAAAATATATATTACCGAAATAATAGTTAGTTGATAGAATCCATGTCTCAGTCTTGAGATTGATGATACACCTTTATGAAAGATTATAAGTTTTCATGTGTAAATCCTTCAGCTGAATTTTTTATCTGGCGCATAAAATAAGTTAAGTAAAACTCTAAAGAAAACAATTATAGATTGCAGGGCTACTTGAGATAGGAAGTGAAGCAACATAAGACACAAGCAATAAAAGCACCGATAGCTCAAAATTGGGGGATGCAATGTGACTATAACAATGTTGAGAATGGAAGGATTTGGGTGGTTTGGGATGAGCATTAATATAATGTCACTACTCAACTGCTAGGATCATAGGTGATACATTTTCTACTACATGATATTGCGAAAAATATAGACTGAAAAGTCTTAGTGATTTATGAATTTAATCCATTGAGAGCAGGCAGGAATTATGGGCAGATTTGATTAGGATTTCTTAAATGGTTACAAATCCATGACTTGTAAGTGGAGATTTCAACTCAATTCTATATTCCATTATAAGTCTCCAGTAATTCAGTAACATTAAATGAGATCAAAGATTTCACTGATTATATCCACAATATACAATTCATTGAATTATAATGGAGGAGGGATTACTATACTTGGAGTAGTAAGCAAATGGGAGATTATAGAGTTTGTTATAGACTAGATAGAGACTTTGGTAGGCTGATACTATAGGAGAAACAGATTTCTGAAAATAGAGAAAATATCACTCATTTAAGAGAGCATCCTGAAACAGAAATCTAAAGCCACGTGGATACTAGGGGATGGTGAAACCAAAGTCTCAGTTGTTATGAAGGAGAGAACACAGAGAAAACAGATTACTGAGCTTACTACTTTAAGTGGAATTAAGCTACATGATCAGGAGTCCATCAAAGTATAAATACAACAGTTTTACAAAGCGCTGCAAGGCACCTCAAATAGTACACTACTAGCTGTGATAGAGAAACAATGAAGAAGGGTCCTGTCTTATCCCATACACAATAGTTGGGCTTGATTAGTGATATTATAGATCAAGAGGTTCGGGAGGAGTTGAAGTCTATAGGTGATGATAATTCTCCAGGAATTAATGGCTATAATGCTCATTTCTTTAAAAAGTCTTGGAAGATTATTGGAATAGAAGTGACTCAGGTAGTTAATGAGTTCTTCTTTACAGGGAAAATGACAAGATCAATTAACTGTACAACTATTACCTTGATACCAAAAAATGATAATCCTGCTACTATCAAGGAGTACATGCCTATTTCTTGTTGTACTGTTCTGTATAAAATGATTTCCAAGATCCTAACAGCTAGAATGCAGAAGGTGATGCCTTTGTGATCAATGATGCTCAATCTGGTTTTGTTCCAGGAAGGAGAATTTTAAATAACTTTGTCCTTGCTCATAAATTGGTTAAAAGTTATTAAAAGAAGGGTACCTCTCCTAGATGCATGATAAAAATAGACCTCCAAAAGGCCTATGACTCTGTGGAGTGGATCTATTTAGATCTATGAAAATAATCAACTGGTTAATAGAGTGCATCACAATAATGAGCTACTTCATCCAATGGTGAACTCACTTAGACCTTTAGTACTTCTAAAGGCCTAAGGCAAGGGGATCCAATATCACCTTTCGTGTTTACCATCACCATGGCGTATTTGAGTAGGAAATTGAATGAGCTAAAGGATATTAAGGTGTTTAAGTATCATTCTAGGTGTGCTAAACTAGAAATAACTCATCTAAGATTTCCTGATAATTTATTGATCTTTGCAAGGGGAGATCTTCAGTATGTCAGTCACATTCATAAGTGTTTCTTGAAGTTCTCAATGGCTTTAGGCTTACAAGAAAATATAGGGAAGATCTCAGTGTATTTTGGTGAAGTCAAAGCATAAATGTAAACAAGAATCTAACAACACTTAGGGTTCTCTCAAGGGGAATTGCCCTTCAAGTATCTTGGTATTCCTCTATCCATTAAGAAGCTTACTATTTTGTAGTGGCAACCCTTAATAGCTACGTAGTAGTCAGAATCTCCTCTTAGACAGCAAAGAAGCTATCTTATGCTAGCAGAGCACAACTGATCCGATTTGTATTGTTTGGGATACAAGCTTACTAGTCACGGTTATTTATGATACCTACCAAAGTTTTTGAAACCATTGAAGCCTATTGTAGGAGCACTTGTGGTCCAAATTCAGTTACAAGGAAGGCACTGATTGTGTGGCACAAGATATATATTTCTAAATCAGTTAGTGGATTGAATCTAAACAACATAGCAATCTGAAATAAAGTTGTTGTTGCAAAAGTTGTTGGGATCTCACTCTCCTAAAGGAAAACTTATGGATACATATTTACCACATCAAAGGGCAGGATATTAATACTCTTGCCACTCCCCAACAAGCTAGTTGGATGGTAAGGAAGATCATTGAAGCCAAAGAGGTCATCAATCAGTTTCATCCTACTCAACTACTTTGTAGTTTGGTTAAGCAGTTCTATTTGAAGTTGATTGGAGATCAGCCTAGAGTATCATGGAAGTGTCTAATGTTCCAGAACTATGCTAGACCCAAAGCACAGTTTATCATGTGGCTAGCCATCCAGAACAAACTGTTGACAGCTATAGACTGCACAAATGGGGTATGAGTATTGATACTATCTATTCACTATGTCATGATCATGAAGAGACTAGAAATCACCTAATGTCACAATGTGTATACTACTGCATGGGATAAGCTTCTTTGGTGGATACATCTCCAACCTGTGACATGGAATTCTCAGGAGCTACATATCCACTTGGCATAGAGGAATGCAAAGGAGAAGTCTGCAGTAGCTCAGCTATTTAGAATGGTATATGTTGAAGTAGTCCATGCTTGGTGGATAGAAAGGAATCAGAGGTTTTTTAATGATCAAGTGAGGAGATGAGACCTGGTAACAAGAGAGATAGCTTATATGTGTCATGTGCGAGCTAATGCTAGAATCAATAGTGTTCTACAAACCTATATAGTTTGAGTCCTATTAGTAGTTAATATTGCTTTACTGTTATAAGATAGCTGCCTGTGATAGCCTTGCTATAATTTTGTAAAGTTACACTTGATAATTATATGAAATGGTTAGTTACCAAAAAAATTCAAATTCAAATAAAACTATAACTATCCTATTAGATAGAACGTGGTTGACCCATTATCAATAGATTTCTCTATAGTATTTATCTTTTAATTTACTAGATTTAAATTATCATTTTTTTATATTATAGTGTAGAGAAATTAAAAAGATAGACGTAGATACGATAGTATCAAGAGGAATAATCTGTAAGTAAGCTTCCCAAATCCCATTTTAATTTTTTTTGCACAAATTCTAGGGCGGAAAAAAAAAAGGAAATTTGAATTGCTACAGGAGAAATCTGATTTAAAAATTTACAAATGGTTGCAATGACTTTTGTTTTTTAATATGAATTATAGATAGAAAAAATCTAATATTCTATAAAGTAGAGGATAAAAGTAGATTTTTTTTAAAAGAAAAAGGAAAAAAAATTAAAAAAAGACGAAAAAATAAATTAATAATTAAACCAACAAAGCCCACGTCAGGATTCTTGTTCTTATTATATTTGGCTTCAAATTTCCCATATATATATATGTGTGTATATATATACACACACACATACATACATTAATAGCACTTAATATTATAAAATATATCAAGATTTTTTAATTTAGAGTTAAGGTTCAAAAACACACCTGAACTATATCGCTTGCGATTTAGTACCTGAACTATGAGAAGTTTGTGTTAGATACCTGAACTATCACTCTTAGGTTATAGAAACACACCTGAACATTTATATTGCTTCGGTGTGATACACGCGCCAATTTATTTTTTAAAAAATATCAGGTGGCTGTCCACGTATTACTGTATTAATTTTGAGGCTCTCTCCCCCATATTTTTTTTTGAGTTAAGGTCCAAAAACACACCTGAACTATACCGCTTTTGCGAATTTAGTACGTGAACTATGCGAAGTTTGCGTTAGGTACCTGAACTATCAGCCTCAGGTTATAGAAACACAACCTGAATATTTATATTACTTCGGTGTGATACATGTGCTAATTTATTTTCTTTAAAATGTCAGGTGGTGTCCACGTATTACTGTATTAATTTTGAAGTCCCCCCCCCCCCCGGTTCCTTTTTCTTCTTCTTTCCCTCCAGCTTCTTTTTCTTTTTCTTTCTTTTTCTTCTTTCTTTTTTCTCTTCTCAATATCCTCCTCCCATACAAGTCATGTCACTAGTTTGTTATCAATTGGGTCTTCTTTGGTCCTTTTATCAGTTGGATGGAAATAATTAGATAAATGGATTAAAAAGTAAAAGCCTTACACAATAACTTAATTCCAACAAACAAACGTCAATTAGAATGATCTCTTTTACTTAGAAAAAAGAATGATTTTTACTTCAGTTAAGATTTTTTTTTAAATTTATTATAAAAATTTATACAGTCATCCTTAGAAAAGAAAACTAGATATGTTTAAGAAAAAGGAATGAGTTATTATAAAATGAAGAATAAATTAAAGAATGATAAAAAGAAGAGGGAAGGAATCTACAATTTTGCATAAAAAATGAAGAAGAAATGAAGAAGAAAGAGTATGAAGAGGAAGAAGAGTATTAAAGGTAAAAAAATTTATAAAAAAATTGCTCACTCAGCAATATAGCTGTTATAATGCCATGTAGGTAATTTTAACAGCTAAAATATCCACACGTGCGGGAGTGATTGAACACATGATTTTGGTTCACTTACTCAGGTATGTTTCTATAACTTGAGGGTGATAGTTCAGGTACCTAACGCAAACTTCGCATAGTTCAGGTACTAAAATTGCAAAAGTGGTATAGTTCAGGTGTATTTTTGGACCTTAACTTTTCAGTTTACAAAACATAACATTAAATTCGCTCAAATTTTTACTCAAATTTTTGTGTATAAAAACTATATGAAATGTATATATCTCGCTCTGAAATTTTGTGTATGAATAAAATGTGTATATCTGTCACGACTCAAATGACCGTGATTGGCACCCACACTAATCCCCAAATGGGCAAACCAACGATTCCCAACAAATACTCCGACATTAAACATTCAGAAAGAATTAAGACTTTTATAATAAAATAAAATAAATCATCAGTAGCGATAACAATCCTCTTAAAAACAAAACAAAATGATAATCCCAAGATTCGATGGTCATTGCACCAGACGTCTATCTATAATACTAGGAATGATAAGTCTAGGAAAATAAAAGAACTAAAATGTCAGGAGGAGAGACATCTTCAACGGAGGAGTGGGACTGCCCGTCTTGCGACCACTCACCTTTCAAGTATAACTGCTGTTGATTTATAGGTGAGAATGAGATGAGCTTCCTGGTTCAAATTCTGCACTCGGAAAAGAAGTGCAGGAGTACCGTTAGTATGAAATACGATATTGTAGGCATCATCGGCTGACCTTACATAATACCATATAAGCATTGCAACTACAATATGAAACCAGTCCAAAACATCATACATAAGTACAGTAAACATTTCAAGAACGATACCTCTGCACAAGTGACAACCAATTTGCTCACTAGATTAGGCCTTTCGGTACACGATCTCGCTGTAGCGGAATAAATCTCGTTGCAACGGTACTTCCCTGGGCAATAGCTCAACTTAGCTGCACCTTCATCATTTCACCAGCTTCTAGAAATTCACACATTCTAGTACTCATTCAGATATAGCACAAGCTTTGACATCAAATAACAATTACTCATCATCACATGCAATTTAAAGCAATTCATCATAAGAAAGAACAACTCAATATCAATATTCGTTTAAACATATCACACATTGAATCTTTTTCACTTTCCTCATTTAGGTTACAATTACAAGATCACAAACTCAAATCAACCACTTAGCACTTACTCATTTCAAGTCTTTAACATTATTACTAATACATCATAAAATAGAACAAATGGTGACATGTTGGGTACACGCCTCCACCAGTCACCATAAATACTCCGTCATCAATATCAATATACACACATGCTAGATGGTCTTAATTATGCCTTTCCAGTCATGACCTACAGGGGACTCTAGAAATCCATATACTATACCGGCATGGTACCGCTCCCACTCATATGCTCATCCGGATGCTCCCCTCGGACACGAGCCACCTAGCTAATATCGCTTGCCCGGATGCTCTCCTCAGGTACGAACCTCTCATCTCAGGATACTATTACTATCCTAACCATTCTCAAGCAATTGAATATAGCATGGTTCATTATTAATACACTCAGGAGTTTACAATAAACTCCCTCACTTGAATAACTAACAGATCATCAATCATTTCAATAACAATGTAAAAGAACTACTCTTAACAACTCAACACAGTTTCATATCTATTCAACGATGAGATCATATCCAAATTACTTCAATAGTTTAATGTAACAGGAAAATCACCTTAATAAGCAATGTCTGCAGACTAATCAACATATCATCATTGCAGAAACATACATGACATTATATAAAGTCTAACTCCTCTAAACAATAACCTACCTCGATTTTAGGATAGTATAAGTCAGCTACTCTGCAGGAGTCTTGCCCTTTCTCAAAGCCTCAGAATGCTTGAAATATACAATAATTATAGAGTAATTTTATTATTTACTCTTCGAATAAGGGCCTTAGAACTTCAAACTCTTCCCTTCAGGGCACTTTAAAAGTAAAACCCCAATTCCACCTAGTTCTAGGACTCAATTCCTGTATAACCCACATTCTCTAGCAATTAAACCTTGGCAAATGATCATTACCCCTATAAACTTCTAATCAAACCACCCCATTAACTCCCTATTATTCAGCCCTAGTCTATCAACCTAGTGTTTCTGAGCTTAGAATATTACCATTGAAGGTTCTCTATGAATTCTAGAGTCAACATAATCCATAGAGGTAGGGATTCAAGAGACTTACCTTGGGAGAGGAATTCAACTGTTCTGAGGGAGAAAATTGCCTTTAGACCTTAACTCTTCCTATTTTAGAAATAATGGGGTATAACCCCATAAATCTCACTTAAACTTACTTTCTGATTCCCTTCATCTACTACAACAGTCACATTTCTGTTGTAGCGGACCCCTTCAAAAAACTACTATAGCGGATCTGGCGGTTATTTCCTGATCCATTACGGAGGGACTCCGACCTTCACCACGGTCTCGCTGCAGCGATCCCCCGGAACCAATAACTCCCCAAAACTCATCAATTCATACTAGCTCACTCCATAACATTTCTATAATTGTTGTCTATCCTCGTTTAGAGTATTCTAGGTTCATTTCTCCTCGTAATGACATACGGGTCATTACATCATATACTAATTAAAACACCATTCATCCCCAAATGATCTACAAAGAAAGGAAGAGAATGTACCATATTTCGCAATAGTTGAGGATATTTAATACGCATATCAGCCTCGGTCTCCCAAGTGGCTTCCTCTATCAGAAGATTCTTCCGCTGGACCTTTACCGTCGCAATTACTTTTGATCTCAGCTTGTAGACCTCCCTAGCCAGTATTGCCATAGGCTCTTCCTCATAGGATAAGTTCTCATCTAGCAGCACGGAGTCCTATTTAATAATATACGATCCATCCCTTTGATATTTCTTCAACATTGAAATGTGGAACGTTGAATGTACCCTTGAAAACCCTGGAAGCAAAGCTAGATCATAAGCTACTTCTCCCATACGCTGGAGAATTTTCAAACGGTCCAATATATCTAGGGCTAAGCTTGCCCAACTTATCGAACCTCATCACCCCCTTCATGGAGGATACCTTGAGCAAAACTTGTTCTTCCTCCATAAACTCAATATCTTTCACCTTTTTGTCTGCATATTATTTTTGTCTACTTTGAGCCACCACCAGATGCTATTGGATTAACCATACCTTTTCTAAGGATTCCTTTAACAAATCGATTCCGAAAGGTCTCACCTCAAATGCATCAAACCACCCGATAAAAGACCTGCGTTTTCTCCCGTATAGAGCTTCAAATGGTGCCATATCAATGCTTGAGTGGCAGATGTTGTAGGCGAACTCTGCCAACGGTAGAAATTTATCCCAATGGCCCCCAAAATCTAGAACACGGGCTCAGAGCATATCCTCTAATACCTGAATGGTCCTTTGTGACTATCCATCTGTCTGAGGATGGAAGATTGTGCTCAAGTCCAACCTGGTGCCTAACTCTGCCTGCAAGGTCCTCCAGAAATGATAGGTGAACTAAGTACCCCTGTCAGACACAATCGACACCTGCACCCCTTACAACCGAATCACTTCCTTTAGATACAGCTTGGTCAACCTCTCGGCATTGTAAGTCACTTAGACAGGCAAGAAGTGAGCAGACTTGATCAATAGGTCTACAATGACTCAAATGGAGTCAAACATTCCCAAAGTCTTTGGAAGCCCAACTATGAAATCCGTATCTATTCTCTCCTATTTCCACTCGGGGATAGGCATCCTCTGAAGTACTCCCCCAGGCTTTGGGTGCTTGTATTTCACCTGCTGATAATTCAAACATCGGGTGACTTAGTCAACAATATCTCTTTTCATTCTTCCCCACCAATAGTTCTACTTCAAGTCATGGTACATTTTTGTGACTCCAGGGTGAATGGAGTACCTCGAGTTGTGAGCTTATGCCAAAAGAGTCTTAATTAGCTCACTAACTCGGGGAACACACACGCGCCCTTTTATCCTCAGGACCCTTTCACCATCCAGCACTGCTTCCTTCGCTTTTCCCCGCAGAACCTTATCTCGGATCTTACCCAACTTCTCATCCTCAAATTGTCTGGCCTTTATTTCCTATAATAGCGATGACTTATCCTACATGCTAGCTAGTATTCCACTTGTTTCTGTCAAAGAGAACCTCATTAAACTGTTTGCTAGTGTCTGAACTTCTCTTGTCATCGGTCGTCGAGTAGCTTCCAAGCAAGCTAAACTGCTCATACTTACTACCTTCCGACTCAATGCATCTACCACTACATTAGCCTTCCCTGGGTGATACAAGATGGTGACGTCGTAGTCCTTGAGCAGTTCCATCCACCTCCCTAGCATCCAATTGAGATCCTTTTGGAAAAACACATATTGCAGGCTCCGATGATCTGTGAATACCTCGCAACGAGCCCCGTATAGATAGTACCTCAAAATTTTTAGGGTGAACACTACCACTATTAACTCCAGGTCATGCGTGGGATGATTCTTCTCATGCACCTTTAGCTGTATCGAGGCATAAGCAATGACCTGCGCTTCCTGCATTAACATAGCACTCAACCCATACCGTAAGGCATCATAATAAATAACAAAATCTTTATCTTCTACAAGTAAGGCCAAGATAGATGTCGTGGATAGCAGGGTCTTGAGATTCTAGAAACTCGATTCATATTCCTTTGACCACTGAAAAGGTACATCCTTTTGGGTCAACCTAGTTAGTACTGAGGCAATGGATGCAAACCCCTTCACAAACCAGCGGTAGTAGCTGGCTAGCCCCACAAAACTTCGAATCTTTGTCACGTTAGTTGGCCTAGCCCAGTTTCTGACTACCTCCGCCTTTTGTGGGTCAACTTTGATTCCCTCCTTGGAGACCACATGCCCCAAAAAAGACACCGAGTCCAACCAAAATTTACACTTAGTGAGTTTGGCATACAACTACTTCTCCTTCAGCAACTCCAACATGATTCTCATATGATTCTCATGCTCCTGCTTGGTCTTGGAGTACACCAAGATATCATCAATAAAAACAATCATGAAGAAATTTAAGTAGAGTTTGAAGATACCATTCATCAAGTACATGAATGCAGCTGGGGCATTACTGAGTCCAAACAACATGATCAAAAACTCGTAATGCCCATACCTAATCTGGAACGCTATTTTGGGAATAGCCTCAACCCGAATCTTTAGCTAGTGATAACCCAACCTCAAGTCAATCTTTGAAAACACAGCTTCTCCCTGTAACTGATCAAAAAAATCATCTATTCGAGTAAGAGGGTACTTGTTTCGAATAGTTACCTTGTTCAACTAATGGTAATCAATGCACATCCACATGCTACCATTTTTTTTCTTCACAAACAAGACCAGAGCACCCTATGGAGAGACACTTGGCCTAATAAAACCCTTACTAAGAAGCTCTTGCAACTACTCCTTGAGTTCTCTCAACTCAACTGGTGCCATTCGGTACGGTAGAATAAAATGGGTTGGGTCCCTAGCGTCAAATCTATACAAAAATAAATATCACGGTTTGGCGGCATTTCGAGCAGAGCAGCAAGAAACGCCTCTAAAAACTCACAAATTACTGAGACCGATTCTATGGAAGAACCCTCGGAACTAGTATCCCAAATATGCATAGTTACTGTCACGCCTCGAGTCTATACCCTGGATGGGACACGATACTTGGAGACACAAGTAACCCAAAGTCAACCCATGGTCTATCATAATATTGGCATTCTGAGTAAAACCTAGAAGAAGCTTTAAAATAATAATATAAAACATTTATGAAAACAAAGTTGAATCATAAACTTTTAAAAAGAAACAACTGAAACAAAGCTGAAGGTCTGAAACTATATCTATGACTGAAACCCAACTACAACTGATGAGTTGCTAGGACAAGCCCCCAGCTAACTTCAAGTCTAAATAAAATAAATATAACTGAAAGAAATAATCCTTATCCTCGAAAAATGAGGACTCACCAATGATGCAGCTGGAAAAGTCTGAGCAAGGCTGGCTAACGGTGCTGTGACTGAGAACCTGCAGTTGTATCATTTTACCTGCAGTTGCATCATAAAATGATACAACATAAAAGGTATAAGTTAGTACTTTGAATGTACAGAGTAAGTGAGAGAAACCATACACAAGGAATAAAATAACTGAACTAGAAAGACATGTAATGACCAACTGACTGAAATTGAATAACTGTGATATACTAAGATGATCAAAATGACCTTGTCTGATGGTCAAAGACGTGCTTTAAATCTTAGATACTAATCTGAAATACTGCAATCGACTGATCTGAACTGATAAATTTGAGACTGAACTGAGATGACTAGTGCGAGAGTCTATAGTCGACATATAACCACGTGAGCTATACCGTGGAGTCTGATGTATACACCCCATCGATAGGACCCAATATACCTTTCCAGGATGTAAAGGCATGAACAGAGTGATCACGGGTCTGGGGCCATGAGACCAATAAAATATATCCTACAATGGCAATGTAGTTCTGGGAACCTGGGTGCGCTGGAACCCCGGTCCGCTCGATGTTAAGTCCTTCTCCCACAGGATAGTCCTAGACTGACTGCTAAGCTGATAACTCAAAACTGGGGCCGAAGACTAAGTCAGGAATACCTTTCTAGAAGCACCCTGAGAGTCTTATTGGACCGAATTCTATAACTGGATTGTAAGACTGGTCAGAGCTGCTTATCTGGAAGCGTCGTAACCATCTAAAGAATAAACTGTAATCTGAAGCTAGGGTTCTAAGGTTGGTCAGAGATGCTTATCTGAAAGTATCATGACCTCCTAACGACCACTAAAATCTGATATTGAGTCTAATACTGATAACTAGGAGGTATCACGGACACCTTAAGGATTAACTATAGTCAAACTGATATTTCTGAATAACATTGAGTATTCTAACATTTTGACTGAAACTAAACTAACATGCATCTAACTGAGATTTCAGTACATACTAACAATATGGGAATCCCCAACATTGATAGAATCAAGCAATTTGGATAATTAATCAAATATGCAAGACTCTAGTTTTTTCACATTCAAAAGCTAGGGCTAGAATTCACTTACAGGGACAAGCATCAATATAGTCACAAACTAGTGGAAACACATCTACATTTAACATGAATAATAATCCACATGAATTAGATGATCTAGCTGACAACTAAATTCACATTTGATAACTCAGGAACTAGAACTGATAGAGAAAATAGAAAAGATTTTGATAGAATTTTATGTTATCTCGTCTTTCAGTATTATTCAGGTTAGTTGGGGATGTTGTCCCATCAACCCATCGTATGTATTAGAGGCTTTCAAACAAGTATGTAGTACTCAGCTTATGTGTACGTCTACTATTTTCTGATGTTATGCTATGGTTATTTTTTCACTATGTTTTATGTTTAGTATTCCGCTTATTTAAATGAGATTAGCTGTATGCATGTACCATGGGTCGCCTTGGGGTCTCTTGGGGTCCCTTGTCCCGTGTCTACGATCCGGGTGTGTGTTCCGGTCGTGACAACTTTATGTTCAAGAATACTAAAATCATTGTTATGAATTTGTTTCGTGGAGTGATACGGCTATGAGCCATGAGATTGGGGTATTGTGTATGCTTCTTGATATCACTGGGCATTTAAGAATACTTCTTGACAGTATTGGGCTTTGTGTATGCTTCTTGACAATACTGAGAATTATATATGTTTTCTAGTATATTTGGCGCATTGTGTATGTTTTTTGACAGTATTGGCATTATGTATGCTTTTTGAAAATACTGAGCATTGTGTATGCTTCCTAATATATTTGGCGCATTGTGTATGTTGTTGTTGAATAGTGGTGTTGATTAATTGATTTAAATGTCATTCATGATAAGTCCTCACGGTAAATTGTATTGTGATATATTGTATTCTTGATAAATAATTGTGTGAACCTTTTTGGAAATTATATTATGATATAATTCTTATGCATAATATTTCTGTGCTTTTGGTGTGTTTATATTTTCTAACACTTGTTCCAGGGGTATTTAAAGTGGTGGGTCGAGAATCTTACCGAGTTATATTACGTATAACTCACTCCTTACCTGCTTGTCCATACAGATACTGTTGGTGACGCCGAAGCTAGTAGATGATGAGGGTGCTGGAGTTGATCTAGTTGCTAAGGTGAGCCATCGTATTGTTCTTGGAGGCTTCCAAAAAAGTCTTTATCATTTATTTAATAATATTTTCGTATTGGTGATAACGCTCAAACCACACCTCCTATTGAAGTATGAAGCGGACATTGTAAATAAAAAACCCAACAAAGAGGTTGGGGTCAAACCCATAGGGAATATGAAAGATCTAGACTAATGCTGGTAAGCGAACTTGTTGGTTAGTTACTCCAATTGGGGGGTTTAATAAGAACAATAACTAAAAACAATGATTGAAATTGTGATGTAAAATCAAGAGTTAATACTAACTAGGGTTTGTGTTCCCCACAGGTTCATAACTACTTCGGGTATACACATGTGATCAATACCAATGCTTACTTGTAGAACTAATAACTAGGGTTCATCTAAATGACTGGTTCGTCCCTATCGGATGACTATACTCAATCACCGGGTCAAGTCTCATGAGAGATTTCTAATTAACCGTTATCAACGATGGGGTTTTAAGATAAAGAGGTACGAAAGTTACAAAAATAACCCTAGAATAAGATCTAGAAATCTGCCCGACAAGATCCAACGAGCCACAAAACTGGTCGTTGGTCGAAGCCACGACCCGTTAGAACCAACCATTGGTCCTGGATCCAAAAATCAAGCTCACTGGAAAGGGACCACGGGAGGATACCATGACTCGTTGGGACAACTAACGAGTCATTGGTACCTCTCTTTGTCACTGGTGGGGTAATCTGGGCCCTAAAAAAACGGGCAACACAACGACTCGTTAGTAGGACCAACAGGTCATTGCATCGACTCATTGTTAGCACTGTTGGGCCTGGGACTTGGTTACGTGTGGTAGGAACGACTTGTTGGTAGGAACCACAAGCTGTTAGTTCCACTCATTTCCTCTGAGAAAAATACGATAGACCTCTGAATTGGGATCCAATAGACGATAGGATGGCTCGTTGTTTCTTCCAACAGGTCATCTTATGCCCCATTGTTTCCCCCGAAGGGAATAGGCTGAGCTGACAACGACTCAGACAACGGCCCATTGGATCTGACCACGATCCGTTGTCTGGGTTGTTCTACAATAAAATTTTCTGGTTTCCCCTGGTTTTTCTTACAAGGTCTGAGTCTGGTCTAGGAAAGTTTTCGGTTGTTACAATATCTCTCTCTTGGGATCATTCGTCCTGGAATAAAGTCTAAAGCTGCAATAAAACTAGGAAAAGAGCTGAAATTTCTAGACTGAGACTATGAGCTGGTTTCTGAAGGAGTAACTGACTCCGAGCTAACTTAACCGTACTAACAGAGCTGATGCAACTAGAATGCACATAGAAAATCTAAATAGAGCTGATGAGTACGGAACTGAATAGAGTACTGAGAAGGAATTTAATACCTGGTGTCGGATCTGAACTAGAAGGGAATAAGTGAGGGCATTTGGCCATCATGTCTGCTTCTGCTTCTTATGTGGCTCCCTCAACTAGCTGGTTCCTCCACAAAACTTTCACCGAAGCGACTTCCTTGTTTCTCAACTTACGAACCTGACGGTCAACGAACTGGACTAAGACCTCTTCGTAAGAGAGACTATCTTTTATTCCCACACTGTCTAGTGGCACAACCAAGGATGGATCACCGATACACTTCTTCAATAGTTACACATGGAAGACTGGGTGCACCAATACTAACTCTGGAGGTAGTTCTAATTCATATGCCACACTGCCAATTTTCTTCAGAATTTTGTAGGGTCCCACATATCTCGGAATGAGTTTTTCTTTCTACCCAAATCTCATCACCCCTTTCATGGGAGAAATTTTTAGGTAAACTCATTCATCCGCTACAAACTCTAATTCTCTTCTCCTCAGATCTGCATAAGATTTCTGATGGCTTTGCGCTGTTTTTAACCTTTCCCTGATAAGTTGCACCTTCTGCATTGCCTCGTGAACTGAGTCTATCCCTATCAGAGTAGCTTCACCAACCTCAAACCACCCTATAAGAGATCTACACCTCCTGCCATATAATGCCTCAAACGGGGCCATCTGGATACTGGAGTGGTAGTTGTTGTATGCAAACTCAATGAGAGGCAAGTAGTCATCCCAACTTCTCTTAACATCAATCATGCATGCTCTCAGCATATCTTCCAAGGTCTGTATAGTCTGCTAAGCTTGTCCATCTGTCTGCGGGTGAAAAGCTGTGCTGAGCTTGACCTTGGTACCGAGTCCTTTCTGAAACGACTTCCAGAAATGAGAGGTGAACTGGGTACCTCTATTTGAATTAATGGACAACGGCACCCCCATGAAGTCAGACCAACTCCTAGATATATATCCTGGCATAATCCTCAGCTGAGTCTGTAGTTTTAACTGGAAGGAAGTGTGCTGACTTAGTCATCCGGTCTATTATCACCCAGATCGAATCATGTTGCCGACGAGTCCGAGGTAGACCTGTAATAAAATTCATATTTATTTTTTCCCACTTCCATATGGGTATGCTGATGTCCTGAGTCATACCTCCCGGCCTCTAGTGTTCTACTTTGACCTACTGGCAGTTCAGGCACTTAGCTACAAATTCTGCGATGTCTCTCTTCATGTCATTCCACCAGTAAATATCTTGTAAATCACGGTACATCTTAGTAGCACCTGGGTGGATAGAATATCTCAAACTTCGTGCTTCATCCAGTATCTGCTATCTCAAATCACCCACATCCGGTACGCACAACCTACCCTAGTAACGGAGTACACCATCTCCCTCTTGGGAGAAAGCCTCCACTTCTTTTCTGAGAATCACCTCCTTCAGTTTAAGCAATATGGGATTTTCATCCTGCCTTGACTTAACTTCAACTACCAACAAGGAATCTAATCCACTCTGCATTACTACTCCGCCCTTAGCGGTATCAACCAACTGTACTCCCAACCGAGCACATCTGTGGATATCCTTTGCCAGTTCCTTATTGTCCTCTTCAACATGAGTCATGCTCCCCATAGACATCCTGCTTAGGGCATCAGCCACCACATTGGCTTTGCTCGGGTACAGCACTCTCATGTCCTAGTCCTTCAGTAGTTCCAACCATCTTGTCTGACGAAGATTTAGATCTGTTTTACTGAACACATACTAAAGGCTCTTGTGATCGGTGAAAACATCCACGTGCCCCGTAAAGGTAGTGTCTCCATATTTTTAATGCAAACACCACCACTGCCAACTCCAAGTCATGAGTCAGATAGTTCTTCTCATAAACCTTGAGCTGTCTAGAGGCGTAGGCTGTCACCTTACCCTGTTGCATCAGAACACAACCAAGTCCTCTGGAAGCGTCACAATATACCATGAACTCATCTATTCCATCCGGTAAGGTCAACACTGGAGCAGTAGTGAGTCAAGTTTTTAACTCCAAAAAACACTTCTCACACACATTTGACCACTAAAATTTCACCTTCTTCTGAGTTAGCCTAGTCAAAGGGGATGCTATAGAGGAAAAACCTTCCACAAAACATCGGTAGAAATCGGTTAGACCCAAGAAACTTCTAATTTTAGTTGGAGGGATAGGTCTGGGCCAGTCTTTCACCCCTTCTATCTTTTGAGGATCTACTTGGACACCTTCACCCGAGACCACGTGACTAAGAAAAGTCAAAGACTTTAACCAAAATTCGCATTTGCTGAATTTCGCGAACAATTGGCAGTCTCTGAGCGTCTGAAGCACTATTCTCAGGTGATTAGCATGTTCTTCCTTATTTCTAGAGTATACTAGAATGTCATCGATAAATACAATGACGAACATATCTAGATACTGCTTGAAAACTCTGTTCATCAGATCCATGAAAGTTGTGAGGGAATTAGTCAGTCTGAAGGACATAACCACAAATTTGTAGTGACCATACCAAGTTCTAAAAGTTGTTTTTGGTATGTTGCATTCTCTGACTCTTAGCTGATGATACCCCAACCTGAGATCTATTTTAGAGAAACAACTGGCTCCCTGAAGCTAATCAAACAAGTCATTAATCATGGGTAGGGATACCTTTTCTTGATTGTAACCTTATTTAATTGACGGTAATCGATGCACATTCTAAGGGTAACATCTTTCTTTCACATAAATAGTACTAGAGCACCTCAGGAAGAGATGCTGGGTCTGATAAAACCTTTATCAAGAAGGTCTTTTAGCTGCTCCTTCAACTCCTTAAGCTCAGCAGGAGCCACTCTATAAGGAGGGATGGAGATGGGCCGAGTATTTGGGAGAAGGTCTATACGAAGTCTATTTCCTACTCAGGATGTACTCCGAGAAGATCTTTGGGAAGCACATCAAAGAACTCGCTGACAACTGGGACTTACTGGATAGTTGGGGTCTCGAGCTGGAATCTTTGACCCGAACTAGATGATAAATACACCCTTTGGAAATATGCTTTCTGGCCTTAAGGTAGGAAATAAACTGAACCTTAGGCGCTGAACTACTGCTCGTCCACTCTAAAGCTGGCTCGTTAGGGAACTGAAACCTGATGACCCTAGTTCTATAGTCGACTGAGGCATAATCAGAGTGTAACCAATCCATGTCAAGAATGAGATCAAAGTCAATAATGTCTAACTCTACCAGATCAGTTAGGATGACCTTACTCAATATAGAAACTGGGCAGTTTCTATATACCCGGCTGGCTCTAACTGACTTGCCAACTAGGGTGGAGACTGATAATGGTTCTGAGAGGACCTCTGGACTGATATCGAACTGGACTGCTACATAGGGAGTCATGAACGAAAGGGTGGCTCCTGGATCTAGTAGGGCATACATGTCTAGATGAAAAAGGCGTAACATACCCGTGACCACGTCAGGTGAGCTCTACTGATCCTGACGAGAGGACAAAGCATAAAAACAATTTTGGCGTTGGCCACCATCCGTACCTGAAGGGTTGTATGCTGAGCTAGTCGGCCTGCTGGAGCTGCTGGAGCTGATGAAGCTGTGGATTGTGATCTCCCTCGTCCCGCTGACGGGCATTCTTTGAGTTGATGACCAAGTTGTCCACAACCAAAACAACTCTCTCAGCCCTGAAGACACTCTCCTGGATGGTTCTTGCCACACTTAGGGCAAGCTGGGTAGCTGTAGAGGTTGTTGGCGCTATGACTCTGGGATTGTGAGCCAGATGCTCCACCCCTCCGATCCTTGCGGGATCAGAAAATCGGGACACTGATTGAAGTGGCTTCTGGAGCCCTCTGCTACTGTTGTGGGCGGTTACTATCGCTAGATCTCTGATGGCCATAATTTGACTGGCCAATTCTTACCTCTTTGTTCTCTCGCTCCAAATCTTTTAATTTTTCTGCCACAATTTGTTGGGCATGAACTATGAGGTTGAAGAGATCGATGTCCTTAATGAGCATTGCAATCCTACACTCCTTAAGGACCAAGTTCGACACCCCATTAACAAATTTCAGCAAATGAGCCCTTGGCTCGGCTACCATCTCTGGAGCATATTTAGATAATCTGGTGAACTCCAGTGCATACTCTTCCACCATCCGATTTTCCTGTTTCAGATTCATGAATTTTTCCACTTTTGCCTCCTTAAGCTCCCATGGGGAGTATCTATCTAGGAAAGTTGTATTTAACTCCTTCCATTCCATCGGTCCTTCTCCCCGTAGTCTCCTTTTCTTCCACTGCTCGTATCATATATGGGCTACCCCTTTCAGCTGGTAGGCAGCCAAGTCGGCACTCTCTGAGGAAATGACACCCATAATTCGGGTGGTACTTCTAGTCTCATCCACAAACTCCTATGAGTCCTCTCCCACCTTAGATCCATGGAAAATTGGAGGGTTTATCCGAGTGAAGTCCCGAACTCGGGCAGTTGCTGCGGACCCATTATTGTTGATCGGAACCACCTACTGGTTCACCCGATTGGTAATTGTCTGTGCGAGCAGTTGGATAGCTTCCCTAAACTCTATGGTGGACACTAAGTCGTCCTGAGAAGCTGCTGGAGCTGGTTGGGAAGGTCGGTGAGCGTTACCGGCCCTTCTTCCATTACCATGTTGCGGAGGCATGATTTCACTGAAATGAAATAGAGCACGAGTTAGGAGAAAGATTCTGGAATTGAATTTCAATGCACGATAAAGAGTATGAACAAAAAGGAGTTTTCCTATTAACATCTTGTAGTCTCCCCATCATAAGTGTAGTGCGCTTCACACCTATGAAAAGGACTCTACTAGACGTGGCTTTCAAACATCCGAGGATACTCTAAACCTAGTGCTCTAATACAAAGATTGTTACGCCCCGAGTTTATACCCTAGACGAGACACGATACTTGGAGTCACAAGTAACGCCAAGTCAACCCATGGTCTATCATAATACCGGCATTCTGAGTAAAACCTAGCGGAAGCTTTAAAATAATAATATAAAATATTTATGAAAGCAAAGCTGAATCATAAAGTTTAAAAAAAACAATTGAAACAAAGTTAAAGGTCTGAAACTATATCTGTATCTGAAATTCAACTACAACTAATGAGTTGTTGGGACAAGCCTCCAGCTAACTTCAAGTCTAAATAAAAGAAATATAACTGAAAGAAATAATCCTCATACTTAAAAAATGAGGACTCACCAATGATGCAGCTGAAAAAGTCTGAGCGAGGCTGGCTAACGGTGTTGCGACTGAGAACCTGCAGCTGTATCATAAAATGATACAACATAAAAGGTATGTGTCAGTACTTTGAATGTACTAAGTAAGTGAGAAAAACCATACACAAGGAATAAAGTAACTGAACTGGAAAGACATGCAATGACCAACTGAAAATACTGAAACTGAATAACTGTGATATACTGAGATGGTCAAAATGACCTTGTCTAATGGTCAAAGACATGCTCTAAATCTTAGATACTAATCTGAAATATTGCAATCAACCGATCTGAACTGACAAATCTAAGACTGAACTGAGCTAACTAGTGGGAGAGTCTATAATCGACATATAGCCACGTAAGCTAGATGTGGAGTCCAATGTATACACCCCATCGGTAGGTACCAATATACCTTTCCAGGGTATAAAGGCATGAACTGAGTGATCAAGGATCTGGATCCATGAGACCAATAAAATATATCCTATGGTGGCAACGTAGTTCTGGGAACCTGGGTGCGCTTGAACCCTGGTCTACTTGGTGATAAGTCCTACTCCCACTGGACAGTCCTAGATTGACTGCTAAGCTGATAGCTCGAAATTGAGGCCCAAGACTAAGTCAGGAATACCTATATGGAAGCACCCTGAGAGTCTTATATGACCGAATTATGTAACTGGGTTCTAAGACTGGTCAGAGCTGCTTATCTGGAAGCATTGTAATCGTCTAAAGAACAAACTGTAATCTGAAGCTGGGGTCCTAAGGCTGGTCAGAGATGCTTATCTGAAAGTGTCATGACCGCCTAATGAAGCACTAAAATCTGATACTGAGTCTAATACTGATAACTGGGAGGTATCACGGACACCTCAAGGATTAACTACAGTCAAACTGATTAGCTGACAATTCTGAATAACACTGAGTATTCTAACATTTTGAATGAAACTGAACTAACATGCATCTAACTAAGATTTCAATACATACTAATAATATGGGAATCTTCAACACTGATAGAATCATACAATTTGGATAAGTAATCAATTATGCAAGACTCTAGTTTTTCCGCATTAAAAAGCTAGGGCTAGAATTCACTTTACAGGGACAAGCATCAATATAGTTACAAATTGGTGGAAACAAATATACATTTAACATGAATAATATTCCACATGAATTAGATGATATCTAGCTGACAACTAAATTCACATTTGATAATTCAGGGACTAGAACTGATAGAGAAAATAGAAAAGATTTGGGGACACAAGGAAAGAACTATTTCCTTGTTAAATTCCCACATACCTGATAAATAATTTCTGGAGAAACTCCCTTGAGAATCGAAGAAAATGTCGAATGCCCTAGCTCTGCTCTTATTGTTTCCTGACTGTTTTCTATGATTTAAACTTTGAGGGGAGGAGTGGAATGAAGGGAAAAATGTCATTCTACCCCTTTAACTCCCTCCTAAATAAGTCCAAAAAGATGGAGTTTTAAGATAAAGAGGCTAGGAAGTTACAAAAATAACCCTGAAATAAGATCTGGAAATTTGCCCAACAGGATCCAATGAGCCACAAAACGGGTCATTGGTCGAAGCCACGGCCCGTTAGAACCAACCATTGGTCCTGGGTCCAAAAATCAAGCTCACTGGAAAGGGACCATGGGAGGATACCACGACTTGTTGGGACACTAACGAGTCATTGGTATCTCTCATTGTCATTGGTGAGGAAATCTAGGCCTTAAGACAACGGACAAAACAATGACTCGTTGGTAGGACCAACGGGTCATTGCGTCGACTCGTTGTCAACACTATTAGGGCCTGGGACTTGGTTATGAGTGGTAGCAATGGCTCGTTAGTAGGAACCACGAGCCGTTAGTTTCACTTGTTACCTCTGGGAAAAATTTGATAGACCTCTGAACTGGGATCCTATGGACGCCAGGACGGCTCGTTGTTTCTTCCAACGGGTCGTCTTATGCCCCATTGTTTCCCCCGAAGGAAATTCGTTGAGTTGACAATGACTCAGACAATGGTCCGTTGGATCTGACCATGATCCATTGTCTGGGTCGTTCTATAATAAAATTTTCTGGTTTCCCCTAGTTTTTTTTTGCAAGGTCTGAGTCTGGTCTAGAAAAGTTTTGGGGTATTACAGATACGTTGAACAGCCTCTCTCTATCAACTTACGAGCATGAAATATAAGAAATGATTTTCTTAGGAGAAAGACTACCGTTCCTTTTCCACTCCAACATGGACGACCCTGGGCTCGATATAGTGACGGTCTTAGCATGGCAATCTAGAATGACATGGTAAGGAGATAACCAACTCATTTTCATAATCACATCAAAATAAACTATGTCCAAGATCACTAAGTCTACTAGAGTATCAAACCCTATGAAATCAACAAATACAATCCCAAATAACCCTATCTACCACATTGTATATAATTTTCATACAAATTTATACATATTTAATATGACTACAATAACATAAACTTAAATTCATACAACTTTAATACAATTTAATTCAAAATCGCATCAAATCTACATTAAATCATCCTAACTAAATTTGAGACATAGGCTCCCCAAGGTGTTCTCTAATTTTTGGAACCACACCCATTTTAAAATTATTTTAATTTTTCAAATCCAAATTTCAATTTTGAAGGTTAAAGCTTCATTCATGGTGGTATTCAAGATTGAATCTGAAATTTTATTCAAAATTACATCATCTTAAATTTGAGATATAAACTCCCTAAAATGTTTCAAATTTTTTGAACCACATCCAATCCAAAATTATTTTATTTTTTTTAAATTAAATTTTAACGTTGAAACTTCAAAAATTCATCAATGGAAAATTCTAGAAGGGGCTGGAAAGGAGGTTAGCAGTAAAGGAGAATGGAAGGGGGTTGGTAGTGAAGGAGAAGGGGTATTGGCAGGTGAGGGAGAAGGAGAAGGGAAATTATTTTTCCAAATATGTCAAGTTTTGTAATATATTTTTATATTTTATAAATAAGGTAAAATATTATTATATTTAATAATTTAAAGTGTTAAGTAGGTGTAGAAGGTATATTTCCTATTATTAAACTACAATTGTAAGGATAAGGATTATTCCTCTAATTAATAAGTGAAGCTTTTGTAGTACAGCGAATGAAATTTTTGACTAATTGAATTCTATCGTATACCCTTTGTAGCAGTTGGCTTCAAGTAGTGATAACACGTGTATCCTATTTTCCCAATTAGAAGGTGCTCTCTTCTTTTTTTGAGGCTCATATCACTTTTTTTTTCCTCTCAGACTTTCTCTATTTCCTCCATAGTTAGCATCTTTCTTCTTCCTCCTTTTTATCTCAATTGTAACCCTCCTTTCTATTTCATCAAAATTATGTGGCCAACTGTACAACAACCCAGAAAAAAAAAGAGTTCTTATAGAGGCATTTATAAAATTCAAGAAAGGGTGGTCTAAAAACCCTGCCTTTCATCATACATATGTTTGTCTTTTTACTTCTTCTCATTTTCTTACTCTTTTTGTTTTCTTCTTTAATTTAATTATGGATAAATATGAGAAACATTGGAGATAGGGATCTTTCTTCCTTGTACTTCTCTTTTATCTTTTATCTTTTAAAATAAGTGAAGCTTTTGTAGTACGACGAAGGGTATTTTTGACTAATTGAATTCTATCTTATGCCCTTTGTAGCAGCTGGCTTCAAGTAGTGATAACACGTATATCCTATTTTCCCTATCAGAAGGTGCTCTCTTCTTTTTTCGAGGCTCATATCACTTCTTTTTCCCTCTCAGTCTTTCTCTGTTTCCTCCATAATTAGCATCTTTCTTCTTCCTCCTTTTCGTCTCAATTGTAACCCTCCTTTCTGTTTCATCAGAATTATGCGACCAATTGTGCAACAACCTAGAAAAAAGAAGAGTTCTTACTGAGGCTTTTATAAAATTCAAGAAAGGGTGGTCTAAAAATCCTGCCTTTCATCATAATATGTCTGTCTTTTTACTTCTTCTCATTTTCTTACTCTTTTTGTTTTCTTCTTTAATTTAATTGTGGATAAATAAGAGAAACATTGGAGATCGGGAGCTTTCTTTATTATACTTCTCTTTTATCTCTTATCTTTTAAAATAAGTGAAGCTTTTGTAGTACGACAAAGGGTATTTTTGACTAATTGAATTCTATCTTATGCCCTTTTTAGCAGTTGGCTTCAAGTAGTGATAACACGTGTATCCTATTTTCCCAATCAGAAGGTGCTCTCTTCTTTTTTTGAGGATCATATCACTTATGTTTCCCTCTCAGTCTTTCTCTGTTTCCTCCATAGTTAGCATCTTTCCTCTTCCTCGTTTTCATCTCAATTGTAACCCTCCTTTCTGTTTCATCAGAATTATGCGGCCAACTGTGCAACAACTCAGAAAAAAGAAGAGTTCTTACAGAGGCATTTATAAAATTCAAGAAAGGGTGGTCTAAAAACCCTGCCTTTCATCATTCGTATGTCTGTCTTTTTACTTCTTCTCATTTTCTTACTCTTTTTGTTTTCTTCTTTAATTTAATTGTGGATAAATATGAGAAACATTGGAGAGCGAAAGCTTTCTTCAGTTTACTTCTCTTTTATCTTTTATCTTTTAAAATTAATGTTGTCCGGATAAATAAGATTTTGGTGTGCATAATACTTTTCCCCTTTCTTATGGATAGTTTTTATTAGATTTCTATATGCATGTGCATTTCTCTGTATGATTTACACACCGGTACAACTGAATATTATTATTTTCTTAAAAAAAATCTCTTCTGACAGTTTTTCTACAACTTGAAAATTATGCAATTAATGAATTTTATTATTATTTTTTATAAACTCGGTTGATATTGAGGTGCAATTAATGGACTAGTGCTCTGTGTTTTTTCTGTTGTTGACTTGGTTGATTGATGGTTGTAGGTAAACCGGTTGATTTTGGCTTTAATGTGAGATAAGATCAGAGTATAATATTTTATTTAAATGCTGCTGAAGAACTAGTAGGAATGTGAGATTTCTACTTGTAAGAGGTAATTCTTGTTCTCACGATTATTGTGCACCTCTAATTTATTTAAATTTGAAACAATTGTTTCCATATTGATAAGGCTCACTAGTCGTTAGACCCTCTTTTCTTTGAAAGATTGAAGCTTAAACGATATATACTAAATTACATCATATATATCTCTCTATAATAATATTGTGCATCACTAATTTTCTTTCAAACTTCTAAGCTTATCTAAAAGGACAATTTTTTTATAATCACCTGTATGCAAAGTTCACGTGGCACGACTAATTTGAATTTGCACCGCACAAGAAACATAAGAGTGACACATAAGAGGGAAATGTTTCCTACGGGTCAAACTCAAAATATTTAGTTAAAGGTGGAATAACATCATCCATCCCATCATAATCTTAATGGTATTAAAAATGGCAGTTGAGAGTGATAAACCTCCTCTATGTGCAAGGTCTAGAAAAATTTTAAATTATATTAAATTTATTACACACAATTTTATTTTGATATATAAAATTTAAAGTTGTGATACTATAACATAGGATCACTTCACCATTGATAATTCCCAAGGACTCTTTCTCTTTTTCATCAACCATCCTTTTATGTGTAGGAATTACTTTCTATTTGGCCACCGACACAAAATCTAAGAATTTCATTTCAACAAAAATATTATTGCATTTGATGTCATCTCCCGTCCTCACTACTTTCTTCTGAATTAATTGAGCATTAAACTCAATTAGAATTGAAATAATAATAATAACAAATTGATAGGTTGGAAGCAAGTGACATATATGTAATATAATGTATAATTATGACCTACTTGTACACATTAGATCAACAAGTGACTATTACAATGGCTATAGCCTATAAGCATATCCATTAACTTGTCAACATTATTTCATGTCCTAAATCCTTTAGAAGTAGTCAGCAGTTTGATCCATTGTTATTTCTTCATTTAGGTCCGCCTTATTAATTGACTTATTATTGTTAGAAAAACAAATCTACCGGTGCTCCAATTTAGAAACAAGGCACCAATCTTCCTAAAGGGCTCTGTCTTTATTTAGGTAAAGGTGAGCAGCGCACTAGCCAAAGATTTCAGCCTATTTAGTAACGAAAAACTTATTCATTTGTGCATCCTCTTGTTTCAGGTCTGCTATCTTAAATTACTGAAAGGAGAATTTATGATCTCTTGAAGAAGAGAATAATTTGGGCAGGTGTACTAAAGAAAGCTCATGGTGATCAATTGATTAACTTCTTAATATAAAGAAAGAAATAAGAATTAAAGAACAATAAGAAGGAATTATTTAGAGCAGATAGGAGTAAGCAGTAAGAACCTCTTACTTTTCACTGGCTTGTGCAATTCAACGTATTAGAATTGTATTGTAAGTTGAAAATAAAAAGTGCACTAAGATTCTATGTTGTTGAGAATTACTTCAAAGATTGATTCAATGGTAATTCCTTCTTGATTTAGAAAGTAGTAGAGTCTGCTACAATTCCGGGTTGTTGAGCCATCTCAATGTATATGTGCTCAGTATAGGTGATTCATGTCTATAGTTTTTCTCATTTCTTACTCTTGCACTCAGTAGTACATTGAAAGATTGGAAGACTGTTAAAATGCTGATTTTGTCAATTTCAGTGCTACTTATTTTGAGAAACCAAGATATAACAAGATGTCTAAAGTTGCTTACTCAAGCAACACATCCTTAAATTCTTGGGATGTTGTAAGCTTATTCTTCCATCTCTCTTTGTTGTGTTTTTATCTTCTCTCCTCTTATCACCATGTTGTCTTTAATAAGAAGAGCTTTTCAAACTTGATGCTTTAAATCTGGTGGTTTAATTGGCTTCGTATTTCCATGAAAACTTAAATATTGAAATAAAATTCTGACATATTTCTTGAATGGATATTCAGAATTACATAAGATGAAAAGATGTCAAATGTAAATGGTACTAAAAACCTAATGCTTCCTTATGCACGAAAGTAGTCATTTTAAGGGATTAACAAAAAGTATGATGGGCTAAAGTTCTTGTCAAGCTACTTTGATTTATTTGCCTCACTATTATGTTATGGTTGTACTTAAATATTTTCAATATATGATGCTTTTTCCCCCTTTTTTAATTTTCGTGAATTGTGCAGTTTGCTATTCACCATTCTTGACCCACGTGATTATGCTTAGAAAAATTATGTTTGGTTATGTGAATGGCTATTCAAGCTCAACAACTCATTAAAAGTTTAGAGTTAACTTCTATCTGCTTTATGCTTCAATTTGCTTTCAACAGCTCATCTTGGTGGAGTTCCAAAGAACTAGAGTCTTTGCCGACTCTATCAAAAAATTAACGTTGAAAGTAATATTTCAATCTCCGCCCTGTCATGAGATGAAGTCTCTTGGTCTGGAGTGACAAGAAAATAATCAGACTCTACCCAATCAAATATTAACTCCCAATAAGAAGTGACTATTAGAGTTAGAGAGATACTGAACTAAAGATCACGAAACCATTAAATATATAGAGAGAGAGAATTTTATATGTGTATTCACCTATGATTCTTTCTTTTGTTTCAAAATTAGAAGGATCTATTTTTCTTTAATTGTAATTCTGCGGTGTGTGTGTCTGTCCACAATAATGCTGGTATTAATGCATTCAGGATTTAATCACATGTTGAATTTTTAATCTGTATAAGTGTGTTATTAAATATTTAACTGGTAATTGATTTTTAACAGAATAATTAAATTATTAGGGGAGAATTTTCATGGGAGAAGAAATTGCCAATATAGATGGAGAAAAAGTGAAATGGAAGATAGAGAATTGGGGTAATGATATAACTTCAGCTTTTGTAGTTTAGTCACTTCTATCGGATTCAAATGTGATAATTCTTTGCTTTATCTATTCAGACTATATCTCTTGAAAATATAGATACCAACTCAGAAACTCAAGGGAAGTTGATAAAGAAAATATGTTCAAGTTGCAAAGGCAGAATAACAAACAAGTTGAATTTGGCGAAAAGGTTGATTTCATATTTCTCCAACCTCCAAGCCCTTCAGGTACAATTCCACAATCTTTTCAAACCAGAATACTCTTTTTGTTGAAGAAAAAATTTCAGTGGTTTGTTCTTTATAATAATTATGGGCAGTAACTGAGTTTGGTGTTGTATTCGTATTCAACAGTTGTTCATAGATTAAAGCTACAACTTTTGGTTGCAAAACTTAGAAAACGCTTCACCTCTTTATACCCATTAAAGAAGAGTTTTTCTTATTGTATGCATTGCCACAGTCAAGATCAAAGCTTTTACACTAGGTTCATCTAGGCCTGATGTTGCTTTATAATCCTTGTTTTGGTAAAGCATCATGAGATTATAATGCGTACTTGATTCAAGCATGCGTTTCTTACTCACCTAACTATTCTAGAGGAACCTGAGACTAATTTAGGATCAAAGTAAGTTGATATAGTTAATTTATTATGCCCGATTCATTATTTTGTTCGTTAAAATATCCAAGTCCCTTTTGCAATTACCTTTTGGCTTTCAAGGAACAAAGGCAATTAAAGTCTAAGCTTATTTTCTGTTCACATGAACGTTTCATAATTCTCTTGCTCACTTTTGTTACAAAACTTCTAAGGGAATTTTTTTGTAACTGAGGGACTAATTATTTGGTTGAACCATTGAATGTGCTTCATTTCTTGCACTAATTAGTTGGCATGACGTGTGTAATATGATTTGTTACTTTGCTGACAAATAAAGGTCAGAAATGAACTTTTTTTCTAAAAGTTCAGAGATGGGTTTTGTGGTGTTAGTATACATTCGGTTGTCTGCAATAATTGTCACACTAATTTCCTAAATTTATTATGTGAATGCAGAAAAAATTCTTGAAATTGTCGGTCTTTCAATAACACAAGGCAAGCCGCCTCTTTTACTTTAGCATTTATCATCCTAGATTTAATTAGTTTGATATGCTATGTTCCAATTCTAATGCTTGATTTTTTCTTATTTGTATGGATACCTAGATGAATTATGTACTGTCTGCTCCCATTATTAAAAATCAAATTGTCTCCAATTATGGCATAGTTTCTCCATTAGTTGGACCGCCAACATGAAAATGAACAAGCTCACCATTTTAGTCTCTCATTAGCAAGTTCAAGAATGTAACTGTGCAACTTTGTTTTGCAAATAAATATAAATAGAGAAGTATACTATGTAATACTTATTCAGCTTATTCAGTATGTAATACTTATCTTACTTAGTATCAAACCTCTTTTCTACAAGGATGTTGGGTAAATGTCCGTGCTCAGCACGGGCACGGGCCATCTAATAACTTATAAAATGCAGGTCTTGGCTTTCTTAGTCGTATATTCTTTTTAAATACATTTTGTCTCAAATAATCACTTTAAAAAAAATTACGTTCATTTTACTTTATGAGAAGACTTTTTTCTCTTCTTTTAATAATATATAAATATAGATTAATCACTCTCATGATTTAAAAATTTTAATTTCTATAATATTTAAATAATTTATTAATTCCTAATTCTTAATAGTTAATTGAGAATGTATTCGAGTCTGGAGAATTAATGAGGGTCAGTTATAAAAATTATTTAAGATGTAATTATTTATCATTAAATAGAATAAATTTTAAAACATGAGATAACTGTTGAACTTATAACTTATCACATAAATTGAGATAATTAAGAAAAAGGAATTAGTTATTAGATATTAGGTACTAATAGTTAATTAGTAAATAATGTACCTGTGACCTTTTTTTATTATGCCACATAGTTTAATGAGAAGGCTTTATTCCTTCTATTAATAATACTAGTTTCTGATCACGTGCTTTGCACGTGTATTTCATGTTAATTGGTATAATATTTTTTCACTTATAAAAAATATCAATAAAATATGTTTGTGAGGTATAAATTAAATAAAAGAAGAAAAAAATATAAACTTAAAGTGATAAGAGGTGATTCTAATTCTGGCAGTTATATTATATGAACTAAAATTTTAAGAATTATTTTTTTAAAAAAATGTTAAGATATTAGATATGACCACCTGAATAAGTTCATTGAAATTGCTCATGCAAACTTTTTAAAGGCTAAAATTTGGAGTTTATGAGTTTTAAATTATAAAAAAAATAACTTTTTTATGATCTAACATTTGTGTTGATAAATTATCTTTATTTTGCTTTAGGTTACTGATTTTGAATAAATTATTTTGTACATATTAAGTAATATTTTAAGTATAAACACATGACATGGGAGAAAATTGTTGGTATCTGCCAAACTCGTAACTTTTATTTTTCAAAAAAGAAATTGGGAGAGATGGGAGAAATTACAACATGGGAAATCAAACTCTTAATAATAAGATAAATACTCGTATAAATAACTAACTAAACTACTAAAATCTCTCATAAGTTGTATAATGGCTCTGTATATTCCTGATCATCAACATACGAATATCAAATGCAACAGTCAAGAAAGCTATATTAGAAAAGGAAAAGAGAGGTTCTATATTCAAATAAATTTCAAGCAAATTACTTAAACTCACTAATTCAAAAAGTGAAAGAGATAAAACAATTCATGATTTACAGTAATTTAAAGCAAATTATATAAACCCATCATTATTCAAAGTAAAAGAGATAAAAATGAAATAAACCTTATATATTAGAAAAAGATAGAAGACCTTGTTAAAGCTTTAGCCAAAATTCTCTCATATCTAATTTTCTGCTCAAATAAATCCTTCTATATTGAGTTGTTTATATATTTTTGCAAGGTATGAAAAGTGGATAAAAGATAAAAAGTTTGGATATATCAGTAATTGTATCTTTAATTATTCATTATTATTTTTAATATTGTTAAAATATCTCATTAGAAAGAATTTAGGCAGAACAAAAGTATTGCATTAACACGTAAGATGAAAAATAATATATACTAAATATGCATTTATTTATAATTTAATTAGATAATAAATATAGTTGCAGTGTTACTCAATTTCTTGATCAAGTAGTAAAAGAGCACAAAATAATAAAAGAATTGAAGAGACTCAAATGCGATGGTGATAATGATTAACTGTTACTATTTATTATAAATATCTTTATTTTTTATTTAATATAATATAAGCTTATATTATTTTACAGAAGTATTATATATGAATAATATTTCTCTCGAAGTAACCAATATATATATATCATATTATAATATTTTTATTATTTATTTATTTTATTTACTGGAGAAGCAAAATGGTAATCCAATTTCGAAATTAGGAGCTTTTCAATTTTATTATAAGATAATTGTTATTTATTTAGTGGAGGAGTAAAATGATAATCCAACTTTGAATTTAGGAGCTTCCCACTTTTAATGTAAAGTTTCTCTTTCTTCTTATTCTGATTATTTTTATATATATATAAAATAATTAAATATAATAAATATTGAAAGATGTTACAACCCTTTATCATGCATTTAATTTTATTCCAAAATTATTTATTTAGCTAAAAAATCACATTTTTTAATGAAGGGGTATTTTTGTAATCTAACTTTTGACTTGGGGGCTTCCTACTTATGATATAATATGATAGAGATATAGACTAGTTTATGGGCAGGCGCGATACGCATGTATACTACTTTCAAGAATTAAAAGAATGAGGAGTAAGTTTATTAATTACTTGTATCAAATGAATAACAAACGCAATGAGACCTACATCTTTACTTCATATGATCAATTAATTTTTTATCGACATTTTTGTAATTCAATTTTAGACTTAAAAATTTCTCACTTTTGGTATAACTAGTTTTAGACACATGTCTTACATGTGTATATTAAGCATCTACCTTAATATGTAGCAAAAATTTTATTACTTAAATGTTATACATATTGTAAAATATTAATTTATAGCACATAACACCACCTTTGTTTATAATAATTATATGTTAAACCATATCTATTGTATGTTCATGTTAAAAAAAAAATGTAGCCGTAATACACTATGAAAAATAAATTAATAAATGACAATTTTAAAGTCAATTTATCAGAAAACTAACCGTTTTTTTTCCCTAGCTCAAATCTTAGCTTGCGCTATAGATGGAGATGGCGGTCTTCATTATTCGTGAAGATTGAAAGTGACAGGTGTTGAATTTAACGATTATTTTGATTTTAATGTTCATTATTCATTACCTTTACATATTTCTTCAATATCTCAATTTTTCTTATTTTTTACAAATTTTTCTTTAGGGAAGAAAAGAAAGAGAGATTAAAAAAAAATCTACGAAACAGCAAAGTATCCTTGAGGAAAATCGAATCATTTCTTGTCTTTATAAAATTGCTTCTTCATTAATATTCTTTGAATTTCCCTTTCATATATTTATTAATTGAATTAATCTACATTTAATTAGTTAATGGCTCTTCAAATTTTACAATTTTTACTTTTAATAAATAATAATGGTGTTAATTATATGGGTAGTGGAGTTTCACGGTTGGAGTTATTACGACGATCAAGGACGGTGGTGATTTTATCAACGATTCATTCCTAAAAGCGAGTCGGACTCGATTTGTATCTGAGTTGGATTAGCGAGTCGAGGAAGAGAAAAGACGAGTCTGTTTAAAGTAGAGTGATTGCCTAAAACGACGGCCTAATGTACAGGGCTGTAACTGTAATCTTCTAATTTTATCCTCATCGTCAGTGACGCCATTACCGCTGATGTTGTTTAAGCCTAAGGTATTCTCAAAATCACATGTGTTTAACTTCTTCTTTTTTGTTTCTGCTTCTTGCCTAATGTTTTTTTTAGATTTTAAAAAAGAAAAAAGTTATGAATGTACTAAAATTTAAAGTTAGATACTTTTGAATATGTGTATCTATGTATTTAATTATATATATTATAATTATAAATTTATAAAAATGTTGATACGACATAAATTTTTTTGCAAAAAATCAGTCTTTTTGACTCTTTTCACTTCTTATTTCAATCCTCTTAATCTATTTCTATTTTTTCCATCCGTGAGCTATGTTAAAAAACAAACCTTAAAAGTAATTTTCTCCCTTCTCTATAATTGCATGTTTATTGTAGTAAGGTTGCAATTAGTTCACTAATGCTATTAAAACATGGCCTTTATTAGACAAAATGGTATTTATATGTTAGAAAACTGACTATAATTTTTAAAAAGAAAAAATTTAAAAGATGGGTTCTTTAATTTGGCCAATATGCATAGTGAATTTAAAAGGGCAAAACACACACACACATATATATTGAGATTTAGTTTATGATGATTAGTTATTAAAGAAGCAATTTGAATATTTTTGTTCAGTGAAACTTATAGTCGTACAACTAGTAATACTAGAGATGTGAAATCATAAATCTGACTTTGCAATTACTCACCTCGTCCACTTTTACTTATTCATGTTTGACTTGACACACTCCTTAAAAAGCAATAAATAAATAAATAAATAGTAACTTTAATATATCACCTATAATTATTGTAAGTTATCTAAATAACTGAAATCTATCAAACGTACTCTCAAAGTTGTATAGTCAACTAACAATTCCTTGAAGTTCCAACCAAATAACGAATAGAGGGTTGATGCACTTATTAAGTTTAACAAGAATCATAAGTATTCCATACAATATATACACTATTCCCTCTATCTCATTATTCATCGATTTTTGTTTTATATGTCTTTTAAAAAATATTAATTATGATGGGTTCTTGACTATTTTAATCTTATTTATAACTAAGTTATAATCTCTTTCTATTAAATGTTTACTCAATAATTAAGGACTTTGTAGTATTCAAAAAAATTATACTATGGGTAAAATTAGAAAAAATAATTAATTTTATCTTGAACTTATAAAAACGACAAATAATTTGAGATAACTATCTTTAAAAAAAAGACAGATAATTTGAGACAGATGGAATAATTGGTTAACGCTGATGTAATTAATTAACTATTGAAAACTTAAATTGGACCATTATAAATTTAAAATGTTGAAAATGACTCGTACTTAATAATAAAGGTAAAATAGATATAAAATGGTAAATTGTCTTTTAATTTTTTAAATTGAATAAGTAAAAAATAAACACCTATTTTTAGTATAATGGAGAAGTAAATGTGAACGGAGGAAGTAGTGCAATTCATGCCTTGAAAAATACTCCCTTTGTAATACTATATTTCTAGAAAATATAAAATAACTGAAAAATCCATTAGAGAGAAGGGTAACTTTGAAAAAAAATATTTAATAACCTCTCTAATTTTGAAAAATCCATCTATTTTATATCAAAAAAAGTATTGAAAACTCATTTATTTTGAATTGAAAAGAGTACTAATTATCTAGTTCAACTTTAAATATAAGTTAGAAGATAAAAAGTTGAGAAGCTATGATACAATTTTATCCTCTTACAGTAAAGAAACTACACATCAAGTTTGCCACTTTCCTCGAGGCATAAAAATTTCAACATACACATCTGATATACTTTACAAAGATGCTGATTCATTTTTCAGTAAATCGATCTTTAAGTCAATTTTTTTACTTACACAAAGAAAAATAGTAATATCATATATTAGAATATTCGTAAAATGACACATAAAAGTAATCAACTTTAGAACAAGTCAACAATTTTGAGGCTTAACTATTGTATAAAATCGGAGAGAAAATGAGCATTAACTTCTTTCAGATTTGTAGCATACTTATGATTTTTCTCATCTTCAGTTATCTTTAAACTTGTTAGCCATATTAATTTGTAGTGTTCCACGGGACTTTTCAGATAATGAGGAGGCAGAAGAATTAACAAAATACTCCTCAGTTTAATTTTTTTTGCTTTTATTTACTCCTCTGTTTATTTTATTTTTTTAATTTGAGTTCGTTCCAAATGAATGTCTTTTCCTAATTTGACAACTCTTTAATTTTAATATTCTACATGACATGTTTAACACCACAAAATTAAAATGGTATTTTGATATATTATATATATCTTTGGTTAATAACCACAAGATATAAAAGTCTTCTTTATTTTTTTAAACTTCATCTCTAGTTAATTAAGACAAACAAATTAAAACAAATGGAGCAATAATTATCTTGTGCAACATTAAATATAAGTTATAAGAGAAAGATTTAAAAAGCTTTGATACAATCTTGCCTTGTCAGTTACCTTATATTAAAACCCGAAAGACTCTTACACACTTACGAAATTATTACACAAACTAGTATTTTACAAAGGTTGATTTATTTTATAAGGTTGTAGGTTTATTTCGGTATAGGTTGGAAGCATGAAGGTAGGTAGATGAAAATGAGGGGGAATATGGATGCTTTTTTGAGTTTCTCTTCTTCTTTCTCTTCGCTCTGCTCTTTAGAGTGTCTGAAGGTGTCTATTTATAGGCGAGTCCGGACTTGAATTCCGGACTTCTAAAAAATCTTCTTCTTGAACTATTCACAGGAAATCTTTCTAGCAGCGGTCTTTATTTATCTTTAGCTTATGTCCATTCACGTTTGTACTTTTTTCTTATCTCTTTCGTACTACTTTTATCTTGAATAGTTTCCTTTGTCTGCCATTATTTTTCTGACCATCCACGTATTTTTTTTGTACAGTCCTTTGTCTGCTAGCTACTATTTTTGTCGTATCTTCAAAGACTGTTCACGTGTCTAGGTTGTGTAATGCGATTAAATCGAAGCTCATTACTGAGTCATAATTTTCTACACCATGAACTTCTTCATTTGATTCGTTCTAGGTTTCTTCTTTCTTTTTTGTGTCTTCATATTTGTGCTAGAATTTGTATTCTGTTGAGGTATTCTGTCTGTTTTGTGGAAATTTTTTCAGTGTCTGTTCAATTTGGTATTTCTTTTTCTTTTTTATTTTCATTGTCCTTTTCTTAGACGACTCACCCTTTATTGTTTCGGGGAGTATTCTTAATTATTTTAATCAATATTTATACTTTTTGGCAAAGTGTCAGCCATCAAAATATTTGATGAGTCTTTACCGACCACCACTTGAACCAGACTAGCTGTGTCTCTACCCGACATAGTGGATCTTGCTGCATTCGTTGGAGAATGCACACCCTTCTCATCCACTTTCTTTGGAGATGGAGAACTCCGTTGTTCTTGTGTAATGCCTCGAAAATCCTAAGACTAGACCCGAGAGTTGAAACACAGAAAATAGGATTTTTTACACCAGATCACAGAAAAAGTCATCTTGTATCCCCCGTGGGGTAGGCCACGAGCCGTGAAATGACTCGTGGGGAACGGTCCGGACATGGTTGAAAATTTGGAAAAAAATGAGGTGACCACGAGTCGTGATGTAATCCGCGGTCAAGAATAAATTGAAGACAGAGAAAAAATAGGCAGTGTATCTAACAACTAGGAACCATGAGTCATGGTCCATGCCACGACCCATTAGGTGACCCGTGGTCCAGTATTGTTTGGGGAGTTGAGAATTTGGCAGTGTAGTTGACGAGTGGGTCACCACGAGCCGTTGGGTACACCACTAGTCATGGTGTCCCTCGTGGTGACCAATAGGAGGTTCTTGGGCAGTGCACTCGACGATCGTGACCACGAGTTGTGGTCACTGGGCATGAGCCGTTGAGTCCCTCGTGAGGACTGGCAGTCAGTTTTTCCTGCAAATTTTCTATGGGTGTTTCAGTAATTTTCTAACCTCCTAGACCCTAAACTACATTATGTTGGATTATTTTGAAGGAATTTAGAGGGACTAGACGGTTTTCCCACTCAGATTTTCAGAAAAGTAACGCAAGTTCTCTCTCAAGAACTCTCAAGCAAGACTAGGGCTTCTCATCTATTGAGGCGATTCAAGATTTCTTCTCCAAGGAATTCATAGCCAAGTATGTGGAAATTCAATAAGGGAATAGTTCTTCCCTTATGTTCCCAAAATCCTCCATGTCTTCTCTATCAGTTCTAGCCCTAAAACTTTCAAATGCGAAAAAATTACATGTCAGACTTCGTTTAGTTCATGTGGAATATTGCTTACGTTAGTTGTAGACATTTTTCCACCAATTTGTGACTCTATTGTTGCTTGTTCCTGTAAACTGAAATCTAGAACTAGCTCTTAAATGCAAAAAAAAATTAGAGTCTTGCATAATTGTTCAATTATCAAAATTGCTTGATTCTATTAGTGTTGGCGGTTCCCATAATATTAGTTTGTATTGAAAACTCAATCAGGTTTATTTTAGTTCAGTTTCAGTTAAAATGTTAGAATACTCAGTGTTAGTTAGAAATGTCAGCTGATCAGTTTGACTACAGAAATTCTCGAGGTGTCAGTAATGCCTCCCAGTTATCAGAATTAAACCCAGTATCAGATTTTAGTGGTTCTTTAGACAGTCACACTTTCAGATAAGCAGCTCTGACCAACCTTAGGACTCCAGCTTCAGATTACAGTTTGTTCTTTAGACGGTTACGACGCTTCCAGATAAGCAGCTCTGACCAGTCTTAGAACCCTGTTACAGAATCCGGTCCGATAAGACTCTCAAGGTTCTTCCAGATAGGTATCCCTGACTTAGTCTTGGGCCCCAGTTTTGAGCTATCAGTTTATTAGTCAGTCTAGAAATATCCAATGGTAGTAGGACTTAGCACCGAGCGGACTGGGGTTCCAGCGCACCTAGGTACCCAGAACTACGTTGCCATCATAAGTTACTTTATTGGCCTCATGGCTTCAGAACTTGTGATCAGCCAGTTCATGCCTTTATACCCTGGCAAGGTATATTGGGTCCTACCGATGGGGTGTATACAGCGGACTCCACGTCTAGATCATGTGGTTATATGTCGGCTATAGACTCTCCCACTAGCCAGCACAGTTCAGTCTCAGATTAGTTATTTTACATCAGTTCAGTGCGGTGTTTCAGACTAGTATCTCAGATTTAGGGCATGTCCTTGACCATTAAATAAGGTCTTTTATACCATCTCAGTTTACTTCAGTTATTCAGTTTCAGCTGGTCATTATATGCCTTTTTAGTTTAGATATTTTATTTCTTATGTATAGTTTATCTCACTTACTCAGTACATTCAAAGTGCTGACGCATACATTTTATGTTGTATCATTTTATGATACAACTGCAGATTCTCAGACACAACACCGTTAGCCGACCTCGCTCAGTGTTTCTTAGCGACATCTGTGGTGAGTCCTCATCTTTCAAGGAGGGAGATTATTCTTTCACTTTTTTTCTTTTTTTAAGACTTGAAGTTAACTGGAGCTTGTCCCAGTAACCCATTAGTTATAGTTGGATTTTAGATACAGACTTAGTTTTTAAACTTGTAGGTTCGTTTCAATCGATTTAAAACTTTATGATTCAGCTTTATTTTCATTAACGTTTTATATCATTATTTTAAAATCTTCCACTATTAATATTTACTCAAAATGCCAGAGTTATGATAGACCATGGGTTGACTTGGGATTACTTGTGACTCCAAGTACTGTGTCCAGTCCATTGTGTAGACTCGGGGCGTGATAAACTTGGTATCAGAGCACTAGGTTTAGAGTATCCTTGAATGTCTGAAAGCCGCATCGAGTAGAACCCTCCAGATTTCCACAGATCTAATGTGGGAGAGGACCCACAAAAGTTTATGGATGAGATTAAAAATATCACCCAAATTATGGGTGTTGATGGGGCCCGCAAGTGTACGGGTCGTACAAGTAATATAATGGCCCTTTTTAAGAGCCGGATGTCGAACCCACAGGGACTGGACCAATTTAGCTAACTATCAAGTTCAAGTGTGACATTAAATGCTGCAAGTGTTGATTATAGAAGTTTTCGATAGAGTTAATTAAGTATAAGGACGGTCAACGAAATACTCTGAATTAATTCAAGGAGCAACTAGAGTTAAAGCCAGATAATCATGCGATACTACGATTTGCAATGGTTTAAGTATGAAACTATCAATTGTCGTCTCACAAAATTGGAATTGCATGTTCATGGTCTTTTGAACCTCTAAACACGACAAACTAGCCTCACTACTACATTGTAGAACGAGGATGTTATTTCTAGTTCGTGGGCAATTCACTACGTGGATGTGGTTTATGGGGTTATGCCATTGATTTGGGTACTTCGGTACCTCTAACCATTTAACCAAACTTAGCTTCACAACTACTTCTACGAGTGGTGGAGTGACAAATCTAAGCCAGTGTCTTTCTATCTTCCCATTTTATCAACCAAACAAGGTATTAGGTATATTTCTATCCTAATCACAAATTATATCGTGAGATACAATCTTGCTCCCTACATTCTCTTGTTCTTGCCTAGGTTATCTTTCTCAAGCATGTACCTAAGCTTAACGCATGTGTTTTCATGGTGATCAGTCATAAAAACAACCATAATTCAGAATTCAAGGCAAAACAACAATCAATAACTTAAAACCAAAACAAAATCGCAAAATCACAATCATATCTTGTGGCTTCAACCCTAGAGGAAGGGGTCTAGCCACTCATGTTCGTAAAATTACAAGAAAACATAATTAAAGTAACCTACTTACAAGAATTGGTAGAAGAGAAGATGAAATTGATGAACCCTAGGTGAGCTCTCCCATTTCTCCCTCACTCCTTGGCAGTTTTTCAGAAATAAATCGTGACTTTTTCTTTTTGGGAGCTAAGGGACCTATTTATAGTAAATGAGAATTGTGCAAAATTATGCCTGTCGTGGAATGGCTCCGTGGCACAGAGTGTATCGCGGAGCACTGCCTCCATGACACGGAGTGTATCGTGGAGCACTGCCTCCATGACACGGTGTGTATCGCGGAGCACTGCCTCCGTGACACGGAGGTATCGCGGAAGCACTCTGGAAATCGCCCAATTTATTCCAACTTTGGTGTTTCGCTCCCGATATCATTCCTCCACTTCACCAAATCATAGATTGGGTCCTCCAATGCATTATTTACCTTCAAAAACAAGGACTAATCATGTGGGTTAATACATATTCACATTTACATAAAAACACATGAGAATGTATATAAATAAAAAGATAAACAAGGCAAAACTAAGTTATAAAGTATCACTTGGGCATGCTATTTTGCCTACGATCAGGTGTCAGCTCCTCGGAGAGTGCCGACTTGGTTGCCTACCAGTTGAAAGGGGTAGCCCAAATCTGATACGAATAATGGAAGGAGGGGAGACCAGCAAGAGCAGGACTAGTGGAATGGAAGGAGTTTACCACAGCCTTCCTGGATAGATTCTTCCCTCGGGAGCTCAGGGAGGCAAAGGTGGCGGAATTCATGAACCTGAAGCAGGCCAACAGAACATTAGAAGAATATGCACTGGAGTTCACCAGGTTGTCTAAATATGCTCTAGTGATGGTAGCCGAGCCAAGGGCTCGCATGCTGAAGTTTGTGAATGGAGTTTCAAATTTAGTCCTTAAGGAGTGCAAGACAACAATACTTATCAAGGACATCGATCTCTCAGCCATAGTTCATGCCCAACAAATTAGGGCAGAAAAATTGAAATATTTGGAGCGAGAGAACAAACGGGCGAGAACTGGCCAGTCAGAATATGGACATCAAAGATCTGGCAGTAGTATCCGCCCACAGCAGTAGGCTCTAACACCTAGTTCATCCAACACCCCTACCTTCTAGTCTCGCAAGGATCGGAGGGTGGAGCATCTGGCCCTCAATCCTAGAGCTTCAGTGCCAGCAATTGCTACCCAGCTTTCCCTAAGTGTGGCAAGAACAATCCAGGAGATTTTCTTCAGGGTCGAGAGGGTTGTTTTTGTTGTGGAAATCTTGGTCATCGGCTTAAGAAATGCCCATCAACCGGTGATGTGTTGTGGATTTACAGCACTTTTGACGCTCAAAACTGAGAAAATAGCCTGAACTTAGGTATGTTTATATGGATATAAGGAACTTTTTCTTTGATTGCAGGATGAATTGATGTTGGACCTAAAAATGGCAAAAGAAAGCCTGAAAGATGCAAAATAGGCTTAATATGCAAACCACAGTACAAGCTGTAGGAAGGACCTACCAGTCGTACTGAGGGCCATGAAAAGTTACAGAAGGCTTAAGGTGCAGAGAGGCAATGTACGAGTCTCAGTATGAATCATACCAAGATGGTATGAGCCATGATGATGAAATCGTGACAAAATTCAGAAAATTTGCATAAAGTGCTGACTCCTGCTACGGAAGGAATGTATGACCCGCGGGAAGAAAGTATGAGTCGTACCATGACGGTCGTGTTGAACTTCAGAAGAATTCTAAAGTTTCAGAATTAAACTATGGGAGCTTAGTACGGATCGTATGAAGGAGGTACGAATCATACTTGGATCCAACACTTAGCCGAAATTCATCCAACAATGCAAGGTACGACAGGCAGCTACGAGTCATAGGAAGCTACTACGGATCGTAACTTGGCTCGTGATGACTGCGGCACCAGATATGGAAATTCATCCAGTTAGCCTAGGAAAAGGATTCTTGTGTCTATATAAATATGTTTTAGATTTTATTTTTCTGTAGACAATCATAGAGAAGGAAAACAAGTAAGAGAGAGAGAGAATTGAGTTGATTCAATTTGTGATCAACCTTTTCTTGAATTCATCTTGTTCTTGCTACTTGTTTTTCAAGATTTTGTGGAGTAATTAAAGGAAGTATTTTTCTCAATCATTATTGTAAGTATTGATTTTTATTCTTAACCATGAATGAAAATCACAACTTTACAACTATGAGAGGCTAAAAGCTCCATAGCTAGGGTTGTAGGAACCATGGTGGATTAACCAGCTAGGGTTACTCAAAGTGATTTTAAAACCAATACCAAATACTTATATTGTATTCTTTTCATGCTTAAACATTTCTTAACGGTGCCGCAATGTTATGATATGTCCGAATTCTTTACTTGCTTTGGTCGAAGAGGTGGAGATTAGGAAAAAAGAATTACAACAGAGTCTTGATTTTGATAATCATTATATTAACTTGAGTTGTGGTCGCAGGATAGTTAAATCTGGGACTTAGTGTTAACGGATAGTTTCAAACCGCTCATGAGACTTGATCGAGTGATTGAGTATAGTCATTCAATAGGGACTGATCGATCATTTGAATGAACCTAAGTTATCAGTTCTATAAGTAAATATTGGTGATAATCACGAGTGTATACCCAAAGCAGTTATGAACTCATGGGGAACAAAAACCCTAGTTGTCCTTTGATATTGACTTAACACCAGAATTTTAATATTTGTTTTTATATTTATTTTCCTTAGAATTCCCCTATTTTGAAGTAACTACCTCACAAGTTCAATTACCAACTATAATCCAGTCTCCTTATTCCCTGCCGGTTCGACCCCAACCTCTAGTTGAGTTTTTATTGACAACTTCTGCTTCTCACTTCAGTACGAGGTGTGGTTGAGCGTTATCATCCGGACAGGGAAGGATGGAAGGTCACAATCCACTACTTCAGCAGCTCCAGCAAGCCAACACTTCAGGTACAGATGGCAGCTAGCGCCAAAACCGTTTTTATGCATTGTCTTCTCGTTAGGAACAGGAGAGCTCACCTGATGTGGTCACGGGTATGTTACGCCTTTTTCATCTAGACATGTATGCCCTAATAGATCCAAGAGCCACACTTTCGTTCGTGACTCCCTATGTAGCTTTCCAATTCGATATCAATCCAGAGGTCCTCTCAGAACCATTCTCAGTCTCCACCCCAGTTGGCAAGTCAGTTAGAGCCAGCCGGGTGTATAGAAACTGCCTAGTCTCATTCTTCGATAAGGTCATTCCAGTTGATCTTGTAGAGTTAGTCACGGTCAACTTTGACCTTATTCTTGGAATGAATTGGTTACACTCCGGTTATGCCTCAGTCGATTGCAGAACTAGAGTTGTCAAATTTCAGTTCCCTAATGAACCAGTGTTAGAGTGGGCGGGCAGTAGTTCAGCGCCTAAGGGTCGGTTTGTTTCCTACCTTAAGGTCAAAAAGATTATTTTGAAAGGGTGCATTTACCATCTAGTTCGGTTCAAAGATTTCAGCTCAAGACCCCAACTATCTAGCCAGTCCAAGTTGTCAGTGAGTTCCCTGATGTGTTTCTCGAAGATCTCCCCGGAGTTCCTCCTGAGTGGAAAATAGACTTCGGTATAGAACTTCTCCCAGATACTCAGTCCATCTCCAACCCTCCTTACAGAATGGCTCCAACTGAACTTAAGGAGTTGAAGGCGTACTAAAGAACCTTCTTGTTAAAGGTTTTATCAGACCCAACATCTCTCCCTGGAGTGCTCCAGTATTATTCATGCGAAAGAAAGGCAATACCCTCATAATGTGCATCGATTACCGTCAATTAAACAACTTTCTTGATAAAGGTTTTATCAGACCCAGATCTCTCCCTGGAGTGCTCCAGTATTATTCATGCGAAAGAAAGGCAATACCCTCATAATATGCATCGATTACCGTCAATTAAACAAGGTCAGAGTCAAGAAAAGGTATCCCCTACCCGGGATTGATGACTTGTTCGATCAGCTTTAGGGAGCCAATTGTTTCTCCAAAATATCTCAGGTCGGGGTATCATCAGCTAAGAGTTAGAGAATGTGACATATCAAAAATAGCTTTCAAAACTCGATATGGTCACTACGAGTTCGTGGTTATGTCCTTCGGACTAACTAATGCCCCCGCAGCTTTCATGGACCTAATAAATAGAGTCTTCAAGCAGTATCTGGATATGTTCATCATTGTATTTATCGACAACATTCTAGTACATTCCAAGAATGAGGAAGAACATGTTAACCACCTGAGAATAGTGCTTTAGACGCTCAGAGACCGCCAATTGTTCGCTAAGTTTAGCAAATGCGAATTCTAGTTGAAGTCTGTGACTTTCCTCGGTCACATGGTCTCAGGTGAGGATATTCAGGTAGATCCTCAAAAGCTAGCAGCGGTGAAAGATTGGCCAAGACCTACCTCCCCAATCGAAATCAGAAGTTTCTTAGGTCTAGCCGGTTACTACCGACATTTTATGGAAGGTTTTTCCTCTATAGCATCCCCTATGACTAGGCTAACTCAGAAGAAGGTGAAAGTTCAGTGCTCAGATGTGTGTGAGAAGTATTTTTAGGAGTTAAAAACTCGACTCACTACTGCTCCAGTGTTGATCTTGCTGGAAGGAACAAATGGGTTCATGGTATATTGTGACGCTTCCAGAGGACTTGGTTGCGTTCTGATGCAGCGGGGCAAGATGATAGCCTATGCCTCCAAAAAGCTCAAGGTTCATGAAAAGAATTATCCGACTCATGACCTGGAGTTGGCAGTGGTGGTGTTTGCGTTGAAAATATGGAGACACTACCTGTACAGGGCTCACGTGGATGTTTTCACCGATCACAAGAGCCTTTACTATTTGTTCAGTCAGAAAGACCTAAATCTCGTCAGAGAAGATGGTTAAAGCTACTGAAGGACTATGACATGAGCGTGTTATATCACCTGGGTAAAGAAAATGTTGTGGCTGATGCCCTGAGCAGAGTGTCTATGGGGAGCATGGATCATGTTGAGAGGAGAAAAAAGGAGATGACAAAGGATATCCACAGATTAGCTCAGTTAGGAGTAAAGTTGGTTGATACAACTGAGGGTGGAGTAGTTGTACAAAGTAGATCAGATCCCTCATAGGTATTTGAAGTTAAGTTAAGGCAGGATGAAGATCCCGTACTTCTTAAACTGAAGGAGGCGGTTCTCAGAAAAGAAGTGGAGTCTTTCTCCTAAGGGAGAGATGGTGTACTCTGTTACCAGGGTAGATTGCGCGTACCGAATGTGGGTGATTTGAGACAGTAGATACTGTTTGAAGCACACAGTTCGAGGTATTCCATACACCCTGGTGCTACTAAGATGTATCGTGATTTATAGGATATTTACTGGTGGAACGGCATGAAGAGAGACATCGCTGAATTTGTAGTTAAGTGCCCTAACTGCTAGCAAGTCAAAGTAGAACACCAGAGACCGAGAGGTATGACTCAGGATATCAGCATACCCACATGGAAGTGGGAAGAAGTAAATATGAATTTTATTGCGGGTCTACCTCGAACTCGTTGATAGCATAATTCAATCTGGGTTATAGTAGACCCGATGACTAAGTCAGCACACTTTCTCCTAGTTAAAACTACAGATTTAGCTGAGGACTATGCTAGGCTTTATATCCGTGAGTTAGTCAAACTTCATGGGGTGCCCTTATCCATTATATCAGACAGAGGTACTCAATTCACCTCTCACTTCTGGAAGTCCTTTAAGAAGGGACTTGGTACCCAGGTCAAGCTCAGCACAGCTTTCCACCCACAGACAAATGGACAAGCTGAGCAGACTATTCAAACCCTAGAAGATATGCTGAGAGCGTGTGCGATCGATTTCAAGGGCAGTTGGGATGATCACTTGTCTCTCATCGAGTTTGCATACAACAACAGCTACCACTCCAGTATCCAGATGCCCCGTTTGAGGCATTGTATGGTAGGAGGTGCAGATCTCCTATCGGGTGGTTTGAAGTTGGTGAAGCTACTTTAATCGGGCCAGACTCAGTTCATGAAGCTATGTAGAAGGTACAACTCATCAGAGAAAGATTGAAAATAGCTCAGAGCCATCAGAAATTTTATGCTGATGTGAGGAGAAAAGAGTTGGAGTTTGTAGTAGATGACTAGGTTTATCTGAAAATTTTCCCCATGAAAGGGGTGACGATTTTTGGGAAGAAAGGTAAACTCAATCCGAGATATGTGGTACCCTACAGAATTCTGAAGTGAATTGGCAAGGTACCTATGAGCTGGAGTTACCATCAGAGTTGGCATTTGTGCACCCAGTATTCCATGTGTCACTATTGAAGAAGTGCATTGGAGATCCAACTTCAGTTGTGCCATTAGACAGTATGGGAGTGAAAGATAGTCTCTCGTACTAAGAGGTCCCAGTTTAGATCCTTGACCGTCAGGTTCGTAAGCTGCGGAACAAGGATGTAGCTTCAGTCAAAGTCTTGTGGAGAAATCAACAAGTTGAGGGAGCTACGTGGGAAGCCGAAGCAGATATGATGGCTAGATACCCACATTTGTTCTCTACCATCTCAGTTTCAGTTTAAGGTATCAATTCTTTCCCTAGAACTCTATTCAATTACATGTTCAGTTCATGTGTCCTAGTTTCTTTCATGTAAATGAATATGTGTATGATTAGTGAATTCAGTTCAGACATGTGGTTCAGTTCGAAGGTAGTCATTCCGTTAGTTTTCAACTTTCAAGATCAGTATTCGAGTATATTGATTGCAATTCTCTGCTTTCCTTTGTGTTTTCCAGCATTCGAGGATGAATGTTCTCAAGGGAAAAATATGGTAATGCTCCGAAAATCCTAAGACTAGACCCGGGAGTTGAAACAGAGAAAATAGGATTTTTTGCACTAGATTACAGAACGAGTCATCCTGTGACCCGTGGGGTAGGCCACGAGTCGTGAAGTAACTCGTGGGGAATGGTCCGGACTTGATTGAAAATTTGAAAAAAAATGGGGTGACCACAGGTGTGACCATGAGTCATGGTCAACACCACGAGTCGTGATATGATCCATAGCTAAGAATAAGTTGAAGATCGGGAAAAAGTAGGCAGTGCACCTAACGACTAGGCACCACGAGTCGTGGTCCATGCCATGACCCGTTAAGTAACCCGTGGTCCGATATGGTTTGGGGAGTTAAGAATTTGCCAATGTAGTTGACGAGTGGGTCACCACGAGCCATTGGGTACACCATGAATCGTGGTGTCCCTCATGGTGACCAACAAGAGGTTCTCGGGTAGTGCACTCGACGATCGTGACCACGAGTCATGGTCATTGGGCACGAGCCGTTAAGTCCCTCATCAGGAATGACAGTCAATTTTTCCTGTGAATTTTCTAAGGGTATTTTAGTAATTTTCTAACTTTCTAGACCCTAAACTACGTCGTTTTGGGTTATTTTGAGGGAATTTAGAGGAACTAAATGGTTTTCCCCCTCATTCCCACTCAGATTTTCATAAAAGTAGCGCAAGTTCTCTCTCAAGAATCTCGAGCAAGACTAGTGCTTCTCATCTATTGCTCCAAGGAATTCATAGTCAGGTATGTGGGAATTCAACAAGGGAATAATTCTTCCCTTGTATCCTCAAAAATCCTTCATGTCTTCTCTATCAGTTCTAGCCCTAAAACTTTGAAATATGAAGAAATTACATGTCAGACTTCGGTTAATTCATGTGGAATATTGCTTACATTAATTGTATATATTTTCCACCAATTTGTAACTATATTGTTGCTTGTTCCTGTAAAGTGAAATCTAGCTCTAGCTCTTAAATGCAGAAAAGTTAGAGTCTTGCATAATTATTCAATTATCGAAATTATTTGATTCTATTAGTGTTGGGGGTTCCCATATTGTTAGTTTGTATTGAAAACTCAATTAGGTTTATGTTAGTTCAGTTTCAGTTAAAATGTTAGAATACTCAGTATTAGTCAAATATGTCAGCTGATCAGTTTGACTACAGAAATTCTCGAGGTGTCAGTAATGCCTTCCAGTTATCAGAATTAGACCCAGTATCAAATTTTAGTAGTTCTTTAGGGGGTCATGACACTTTTAGATAAGCAGCTCTGACCAGCCTTAGGACCTCATATTCATATTACAGTTTATTCTTTAGACGGTTATGATGCATCGATAAGCAGCTCTAATCAGTCTTAGAACCCAGTTACAGAATCTGGTCCGACAGGATGCTTCCAGATAGGTATCCCTGACTTAGTCTTGGGCTCCAGTTTCGAGCTATCAGCTATTAGTCAGTTTAGAAATATCCAGTGGGAGTAGGACTTAGCACCGAGTGGACCGGGGTTCCAGCGCACCCAGATTTTCAAAACTACGTTGCCACCGTAGGTTACTTTATTGGCCTCATGGCCCCAGACTTGTGATCACCCAGTTCATGCCTTTATACCCTAGCAAGGTATATTGGATCCTACCGATGGGGTGTATACATCAGACTTCACGTCTAGCTCACGTGGTTATATGTCAGTTATAGACTCTCCCACTAGTCAGCTCAGTTCAGTCTCAGATTAGTCATTTTATATCAATTCAGTGTGGTGTTTCAGACTAGTATCTCTGATTTAGGGCATGTCCTTGACCATTAGACAAGGTCTTTTAGACCATCTCAGTTTACTTCAATTATTCAGTTTCAGTTGGTCATTGCATGCCTTTTCAGTTTAGTTATTTTATTTTTTATGTGTAGTTTCTCTCACTTAGTACATTCAAAGTACTGACACATACCCTTTATATTGTATTATTTTATGATATAGCTGCAGGTTCTCAGACACAACACCGTTAGCCGACCTCGCTCAGAGTTTCTTTGCGGCATCTGTGGTGAGTCCTCATCTTTCGAGGATGGAGATTATTCTCTCAGTTTTCTTTCTTTTATTTAGACTTGAAGTTCGCTGGGGGCTTGTCCCATTAACTCATCAGTTATAGTTGGCTTTCAGACACAAACTTGATTTTCAGACTTGTAGCTTTTTTTCAGCTGATTTAAAACTTTATGATTCAGCTTTATTTTCATTAATGTTTTAAATCATTATTTTAAAAGCTTCCGCTATTTATATTTACTCAAAATGTCAGTGTTATAATAGACCATGAGTTGACTTGGGGTTACTTTGAGTCCAAGTACCGTGTCCCGTCCATGGTGTAGACTAGGGGCGTGACATCTTGTTCAGTTCTATAATCTTCCATACCTGTCTGTGTCTAATATAACTCAAATTTTACCTTCTGCAACCTTTGTTCCAACAGCTTTGTTTTTTTCATAAGTCTGGCATTCTCTTGTATCAGGGCTTCGTTTTTATAGTTTAGTCTTTTGAATGCTTCAGTCATAGACTAACAATGGTCATAGAAGATGATTTTGTCTGTGTCTTTCTGGACATTATACTGGATGGTTTTTTTTTGAATTTTGTTTGAGGGATGGAGAAATATAGTAATTTAGCCCTACTATTCCTCTGACATAATCTAATGCTTCAGTGAAATCATTAAATTCTTTAAAAAGTAGTTTTTTCATGCCTTTTATTGAGTCTAAAACCTCTATCCATATGAAAAATACCATTGGTCTTTCCATGCATAACTACATAGTATTTAAACTTGTTTTCTTTATTTTTATCTGTAAAATATTGAAACAACACATTTACAACCGTTATAAAATATTTATTATCCCTTTTTATTATAAGTTATCCATAAATTATCTATTAAACACCTTTGTGGTCTATCTATCGCACATTCTGGTAAAACTCTGAGTGATAAATTCGAAGGTGGACAGAATATCAAATTATGTTTTCCAAAATAAATTCTTTTCATTGTCTCTGCTGCTAATATCTAAGGTCTAAAATGAATATTACCTAATACTAGTATGTGCATATGTGTCTGAAGTTGAAGCTACATTTTTCGCCTTGTCTATAGACTTTGGAACTGTTGGTCTCATGCTGAAAAACCAATATGTTTCATTAGTTAATTTTTATATTTATTCTACTTAATTGATCTGTTAAGTTATTATCTTTTCCTCTAATATATTCAAAGACAATATTTTCATAAGTTGTTTATCATTGGCCTCTATGGTAGAATCAGCTGGAGGACCTGAGAGGCGGTGGTTTACCCTGCGGCGATGTCAGCGGCTCGAGTCCGCTTATCTCTAACTCGTGAACTTAGCCGACTTGTTATTGTATTCATAAAATTTAGTCATCTTCTTCTACTACTTGTTTTTTCATTTATTTTTTGATGGAATTTAACAATTGATTCACAATCTGTCCTTACTAGTATTTTTTTTTTGTTTAAAATGTATAATCCAAAACTATATAATCCATATACTACCGCTAGTATTTCTGCATCTATGCTACTCATATTTTCTTTTTATTTATATTTTTCACTTTGATAAGCACATATTTTTTTCTTCATTTTTGCTGCTATATTTATTTGGTCTAACTTTTAATACCGCTCCCCATCCTTCAAAACTTCCATCTGTTTCTATAATTAAATAATATGTTTCTAGAGGCATATTTAAATCAGGAACATTTTTAATTTTTTTCTTTAATCTTTTTGTACTAATCTAATATCTTCTATATTAAAGTATTTTTGTTATTTACTACCTGTCTTAGAGTATAATGGTCTTGCTATCTTCCCTAGGTCCTTAATAAAATTTCTAGAATAATTTATTAATCCTAGAATCTTTGTAATTATTTGTATTTTCTAATTTGTCTGGCATTTCTAAAACTTTTTTCGCTATATGTGGTTGTAATTTAATTTTTCCATCTCCTAATATTACTCCTAAAAAGTTTATATGGGCTTTACACAACTCCATCTTCTTTTTACTAATTATTATACCATTTGTACAAACAGTCTAAATACTATTTGGAGGTGACCTAAAATGCTCCTTAATGTCTTTGTTGAATACTAAAATATCATCTACATACACTAAAATAAATTTTTTGTAATCTCCAAATATATTATCCATTTTTCTTTGAAAAATTGGTGGCACAGTTTTTAATCCAAATGACATTTCCAACCATTCAAAATGTTCTTCGGGGCAAGTAAATGTTGTCCATTCTATACTTTCATCATGCATTTTTACCTGCCAGTATCCTGATTTACAATTGAATTTGCTAAATATCTTCTTTCTTTGTATTCTATTTATTAATTCATTTTTATCTGGTAATTTATATGCATCTATTCTAGTGTTATCATTGAGGTTTTTATAGTTTATTACCATTCTCGATTTTCCTCTTATCACTTCATTATGGTTTCTTACCATAAAGGCTATCGATCTATGTTTTGAAGTAGATCTACTTATTATTCCTAAATTTAATAGTTCTTTGATTTGTATAGTAAAGTCTTCTATATCTTGATTAGTGGCCTCTATTGAAGCTGTTTTTATTATATATTCTGGGTTTATGATATCCAATTTACATACTACTTTATTTGTTTCCTAGTGTTTTAATGGTTGTTCTCCTATTATTTTTATTTCATCGAGTATATTTACTATATCCTCTAATTCCTTTTGACATTTTATTATTCCTATCTTTTCTATTCTTGTCTTAAAGTTATAGAATTTTGTTTCTATTTCTATTAGAGTATAATCTTTATTAAGTATATCTTTATAATAGTCTTCTTCTTCATACATATCTTGTTATTTTTTACAACATATGCTATTATTATTATAATTTTTACAACATGTCTTTTGCAGGTCTCTGTGGGATGATGCAAGGGGGACTACAATCTCTTTTTTAGCATTATTAATGTATTTTCCTTTTGTTTCTATTTTTGTTGTTTATACCGGTATATACGTAATATTTTTAAAGAATACCACCCAATCTCTTGTGATCAAGCAACTCCCATTATTATGTAATATAAATTATAATCCTAGGACAAAATCTACATTTATATTTAAGTCTCTTACCCATATTCTATCTATCTTATAGGTTGGCTTATAATATTCATTGCACGTATTTATAAAATTAATCTAAGTGTTATCTATATAATATTGATATATATTATGGTTCCATCCATTTGCACTGTTGCAATTGGTCTTTCTAGCGTTTTTATTAGATTTGATGATATTATTTTCTTATTTATTATGCATCCCGTACATCCCGTATCTACTAACGCTAGTGTCTCTATTTCTATATCTTCTATTTTGATTCTAGCAAGTATTTTTATTGTGATGAATTTTTTATCTTCATTACACATTAGGATTTCATAATTTTCTATGTTCATTAGTTCTTCTTCTTGTATTGTTTCTATTATTTCATCTTCTTCCAATTTCTTTTTTCCTTTTTCTAGTGCTTGTATTCGTTGTTCTAACTCATTCATCCTAGTTTCTAGTGCCATTATTCTTAAAGTAGTAGTTTGATTTCTTGCTTCTTTGTATTCTTCTTCTCTTATTACCTTAACTTTGAACACTTCTTCCACACATTTAATACATCCTTCCACATAGCATATCTTACATTTTGCTCTTTTCTCTTTGCTAGGGTACCATTTATATGTAACACATTGATTATTGTCTATTCCTTTATTCCTTTCAAATTCATGACTACATTCTTGTGAAATATTCATCATTGCGCTTGCTTCTATTTCTTCTAAATCTAAATTCTCCATTTCTAATCCTATTTCATTTATTAACTCTTCTATTTTTAAATCTGATGAATCCAATTGTGATTTTGCTACTACTTCTACACTTACTATTGAATATATACTTTCATTATCTGACATATATTTATCCACATTAATTAATGTTTCTTGAAAATCTTCTATTAATTGTGAATTTGTTCTACTATTATTCCTTTTAGGACATACATTCTCTAAGTATTCTATACTTCCACAAGTAAAACATTCTAATTTATTCTTATAATTTCTATTGGTTCTGTATTTTCTGCCATATTTATTTTTGTCTAAGTATGGTTTTTTGGCTGATGATTTTCTCAGGTAATATTTTATTTTATTATATGTAGTATTATATAGTGGTCTATTTCTTCTATAACGCTTCTTTCTATTATTATTCTTATCATAACTTTGAGTAGTGTATATTATGTTCTTATAAAAACTCATCTCATTTTGTTTTAATTATGTCTGAATCTATATATTTGTACATTTATCTGTTAATATCTCCATTACATGTTGTACATTTTGTCCTAATGACCATTTAGCAGTTCGGGTTTTGAATCACTCCTTCTCTTTTATACCACTGTCTTCTATTTTCTTCCCAAGGCTCCTGGTAATTTATGGAATAATTTCTTTCCTAAATCTTCATCAAAAGAATTTTCACTAATCATACAATAATAATAATAATAATCTTTTAAAATATTTTTTATATGAAACTAACTTGTAATACTTAACTGTTCTAATTTTATTAGAGCGTTCCTTTGCAATATTATTAGTCCACTATTTGGGTCTTCTCCCGTGATTCGGCTATGTATTTTATTCATAAAATTATATGGATTTGCTCCCATGTTTACTAGGGTTTGAAATTTTTGTGGAAAATTAGACTTATAAGCTTCCCATAGGGTTTTTGCTAATTCTCCTAAAAAGGTCTCCATATATTTATATATTTTCTCTGCATCTGTATCTTGATATATTTTTGTATAGTCTGCTACTAATATTCCTTTCCAAAGATCTATAACTGTATTCTACATTTGAGGGTCATGTGCAGGTATATTTAGTATTTTTTCCTTTATTACCTCCTTCTTATAGCCTAATAGGTTCTTCTATTAGCATACTTTTTCCTATAGGTTTTACATTTTTCGTTATTATTTCCGGATTTATCCTGTGTACTCTTCTTCTTGGTACATTTTCCATACTTGTGTTTACTGTATATTGTTGTAATGTTCATTGGAAAGGAGTAGAACTAGTTGATTCCATAAATTCTTTTTGAATTTAATTCTGTTTCTTCATCTCTATCATAAATTCTATCTATGATTTTGTCGAGGTTGTCTAACTTTATTTGTAAATCATTTTGTTCTCTATATCCTAAATTATCTGTACTAAATTCACATTTCTTGAAATGCCCTTCTGTTTCCATTAAGTTCATTCCTCCTATCTTACATCCTTTACATCTAAATGTTATGCTTGTGTCTTCTTTATATCTTCTTTTTGCCTTTTCTAAGGCCTCATCTACCTCATATCCTTCTTGAATTATTTCTATATTCATGAGACCATCTTCTGTTTCCATATCCGTCTCTGTGTCATTATCTAATTCCTTTTGCACAGTATAATTATAATCTATAAATCTTATAGATGTTTCTCCTCTAGTATTAGTATACATTAAATGAGATTATGGTGCTAATACCTTTTTCTTATTAAATTTTTCTAGATTCCATTCTAACCATGCATATTCTTCTGGATTTATTTTTATTGGTTTTATTAGTTTTATTCCCTTATCTCCCATTACTTCAACTACATCATCTACTCTAATTTTAAATTTTGTATTACTGTTAACGATCATTTTTTCTATAAATCCTACACACATTAATATATTATTTTCATTATTCATTTCTTCCTAGCCATTAGTATGTATTCCTATCTTAATATTCTTTTCAAATTCTCTTAAATTTATCATGAAATCGGGGCTAATATAAAATATTCCTCTGTTATTAGTTATGTCTACCTCAGTTAGTCCTACAATGGATTTCTTTAAATCTGACCATTTATCATCATATATTACAATTAATACTTTAGTTCCTAAATATTTTCTAGTTAATCCTTTTAATCCTATTACAATTAATCCCATATACATTAAAGTCATTCTTGTATTCATTATTCCTCTTAGAGATTCAGGATTAATTAAATTTATTGTTGCTATGTCATTTCTTATAGTTAATAATCATTCCTCCCTATAGTCTCTATATAGTTGTGTACCTCTAGAGAAATATCTTGTGTCATACAGAGTCTTTGGATTAAGTAGTTTTAGCTGATTTTATTGAAAAATTCTTAAATCCCTATCTACGTCTATTATCTGATTTAGCTCCTGATTTTGTTCTTGTTTATTTCATGATAGTATTCTTGTTATAAGGTTATTTTCTACTCTATTGTCTGAAAAACTTACTCGTGGTCTATATTCGGCTGTTCTTGTCCTACCTGAAAAAAGGTCCATTGTAGTGGCTTTCTAACTATCTTTGATTTTTTTTATGTGGGGTTATTTCTATCTTTTTTAACTATTCAATTAATTTGTCTACTTCAGCGTTCCTTGGTTGTTCTACTATATTTGTTTTTCCTTTAATAATTTTATCTATTTTTATATTTAATTCTAACAACAATGCTATTATTGTATTATTTTGTTTAATAATAACTTGATATGACTTGCTTTGAGGCAGATAATCTGAAAATCCTTGTGGATTAGCCTGAAGTTTTGATGTAAAGTTTAAAGTTTTAGCATAAATCGGGTCTAAATCGTTCATGAAAGAGAGATCTCTTCAAGTTTCTCTATTATCTTTTTTAATTCGTTAATCTCGATAGTTAATGCTTCTACTTCTCCTGTTATTTTTCTTACGAATGGAGTCGTTTTAATTTTCAATTCTTTAGGTTTATCTGTGATTTTCTTAATCAGTTTTTTTATTTCGATTTTTGTAGGTATCTTTTCTAAATTGAATTTATTATTTAAAAATTATATTTTTCTATCTATTTCGAATTCTTGCGATTTTAAGAAGTCAAGGTTTTATTCTAATCTCTCTAATATCTTCTTTTGTCTATTCTTAGTGATCTCTACTAAACCTATTATCCTTATTATATTTTATCATTTTTTTGAGTTTTTTCACTAAAATTTATTATTAAGTGTGTGTGTATATATATATATATATATGTATGTATGTATGTATGTATATATATATTAGTAAGGAGATATGTGAAAAGTTTGCAGGGAACCGTGACTTTGCAGGGAATCTTATAAAATAATGCTATTTTTATTTGTAGTATTTTGAAAGAATGCAGAGAATTGTGACTTGTGAAACTTGCATAAACATATAAACAAATAATATATAGTACAACATTACATAATATAATAAAAATAGCAAACAACAATTATTGATTCCGATGAGGGTAATGATTCTTGTTATGACCAGTTTCTTTGTATATACTACATTTTTGTGCCATGTGAGTAGGAGTATTATCCATTTCATTCCTACATCATCTAGTACTATGCACTCTAGAAGTTCATATTTATTGATTATTTGTAATTAAAATAAATAAATAAGGTGGCCAATAAATCTCATCATTCAAAGGGAAAATTTCTACTGCAACCATAGAACTTACTAAGATAGTTCTTCAGCTCAATGCCATGAATATCACAAAATATGATGACATGCGAACATGACATATGGTAATTTCTCCACTTCCCACAAGACCACTTTTTTCCATCTTCAGAGACTACGTAAATATTGCCTCTTACCATCGCGTGCATATGTGAGAATCTCAAAAGTACCAAGAGCAGTATTGTACTACATTTTGTCTATGTGCATATTGGCCCACTTCTAATACTCCACAAACTTCTTTTCAACATTAAGTGGTCATAGCTTGTTATTGCAATTAACAATCCTACAAGAGAGCTTCTTTCAACGAATCAATCAACAACATTTGAAGGGCAATCGAACCATCCAGTAAAGGGAAACCCACAAGCTTTCTTCAACAAAATAATTATATGAATCACACACATTGGTTGTCAAAGTCCACCACCTACGATCATTTTCCTTGTACAATATCCATTTTTCAATAGGAAGATCACTTAACCGTGTATGCATAGTAGGTGCTAATAATTTGATTTGTTCCATTTGCTACATTAACTTCTTCTTCTAGTGCTCTATAGCCGCCAACCACATTAGGTTCTCAAGATCCACATTAAGGAACTTTTTGTTAACGTCACTTTTCAAGTGACGCACACAATATCTATGATAGGGAATAGATAGTTGTAGCCACTAATGTGTGTGGATACATTGCAATATGACTTGATGACGGTTAGAAATAAGTTCAATACCTTGTCGATCACAATTAACATGCCTCCATAATAACTTAAGAAATCATGTCCATGATCCAAAGCTCTCGCCTGCAAAAATGCATATGTAGGTGCGAAAATATTGACACTTGTATCAATTTCAACAGTGATTAATAATTTAATTTCATACTTACCATTCACATGAGTGTCGTCTATTGAGATGATCAGCCTGCAACTTCTAAAACCATCAATGCTTGATTTAAAGGCCCAAAAAATAAATTTAAAAATTTATTGACCTTGCATTGTAGTTGACTAATGCTCCCACTCAATAATGGTGCCCGGATTGAAATGTTGTAGGGCAGCCATGTAAAGAGACAAGGTTTTGAAAAAATCTTTATAATCACCAAAAAACTCTTTCAAAAGCTTTGCTATGCCAGTTTAGTTTTTCTATAACTAGGAGTAATATTAGACTTAAGTTTTATAAATTCTTTCATCGATTTAATAATAAGTGTGCATCGGTCATAATCGATGGAATCAATAAAGTCGCTATCATATTGCTGCTTAAATTACAATGATCTTCCTTGTAATCATTTGTTAGACAAGTATGTTTATCAATCATTCTGTTGGCCACCCACATCCCAATTTGAAGCTCTCTAAAACGAATCATCCACTTGCAACCCAAATCACAAAACTTTCGAATGACCTTCCAAAATTTTGCTTTACATTGGTCACAAGTGAACTCTTTCTTTACTGCGATCCAATATTGTCTTATTGCATCTTTCATTTGTTGTTTGGATTGACATATCATAGCTAGTACATACATAAAAAGAATAAATAACACACGATTTATTGTCATTAAATAATAACTAAAATATCAAAATTATAAAAATTTAAAAAAAATACTAGGGGATTCACTCACATGGCTTGATATATTTAGGTTTTTTAGGATTCAATAGTGTAGCCTGAACAAAATTGTTTTCTCTAAAATGGGAAAAATCATCATGTCCTTCTTCTATGTGATCCAAATAATAAATGACATTAAAGTGATAATTAACACTATCATCACGGGGTGGGATAAGAGTATCATCCTCATCTAAATTGTCAGCATCATCAGACAATTGATCATCTTTCCTTCTACTATCATGTAATTTATCTCTATCCGACTCATCAAGTCAATCATTAGCTAGCTCATGTGGTTCATCATTTCTGTGAGCTGATTAAACTGGGGTCGTCTTCAAAATTGTGGCACCTAAAAATTATCAAGAATAGTAATATTTAAAATTCAATTAAAATTGTAGGACGCCTAAAAAGAATAAAAATATGTTACATTTACCTAATAATTGACTCAATTGAAGTGGGACAATGTAATTTGGACTATTGTGGGTTGCTTGGTCCTCCAACCACACAGTTTTGAGAAGTTCAATTAACATTACATTCGTTCAATGAAGACAAACCGTAATTTTGTGTACCAAAATTACTCGTATAGTTTGAGTGATTAGCAAATTCTACCATTATCTGTGGTTAAATTAAATCTCTTGGAATCAGATGTATTACCTAGGAGATTATACTCATTATCGGTTAGTTCTTCATTCTGAATAGTACGTTAAATTCTTGCATATATGTTTAGTATTGTTAGACACATAACATTGCAAAAATTCTCTGGAGTATGAAGAAAGATCGATAAAGAGTCATCATTCCAAATTCAAGTCTCATAAAAAATTGGACACTCATTAGCCATAAATGATATTGAAAATCATCTCGTAATAACAATCAAAATTTGAGATCATGTATATTCATTTTTCTCCTAAAGTGTTATACCCCGAAAGCCCAAAGATCAGACCTGAGAGTTAAAATGGAGAAAAGTATAAAAATTGGCAACAGACACAGAATGAGTCGTGCGATGACTCGTTAGTGTAGCCCACGAGTCGTGATGTGACTCGTGGGGAGGCTAGTTTTGGAAGATTGAGAAAAAGTATCCCCACGGGCATGAAAACGACTCATGGTCAGACCCCACAAGTCGTTAGGTCAGTCGTGGGGTGGGTAAGGAAAGGAAAGAGAAGAAGGGAGGCAATGTACTCGACGAAAGGACCCCACGAGTCATCGTCAGTCCCTACAATTTATGGGGTGAGTCGTGGTCCAAGAAGGGAAGGTTTTTGTTGAAGCTCATGCAGTGTACTTCACGACCGGCTCCATGAGTCGTAACCCTTGACGACAAGTCGTTAGGACCACCTGACCGTTAATTTCTGCAAATTTAATAAGAGCTTTTTCCTAATTCCTAAGTTCCTAAGGCCTAAACCACAACATTTTGAGTTATGAATAGTGACGTTTAAAGGGGTGAAGTTCATTTTAGGCCTCATTCATTCAAGCATGCAAGGTAGAAGACTTGAGAGGGTGATCAAGCTTAGCATTCATCAATTTCTTTTCAATTTCCTATTGGGCACCTAAAGAAGTGTTAGAATCATCTGCCAACAGGTATGTAAGGTTATGAATGGGTGATTTCTTTCACACTCATGCCCAATCCCTTTCTAAAGCATGAAATTCTTTGTCTAATCTCTGGGGTTTTAACCCAAATGCATGAATCTTCTATTTCTATACATGAGTATGATTTGATTATGATTGTACTATTGAATTATGAAGCATGGGCATATCTTATAATATTTTCAATTTAAAATCATGATTGTAGTTTTATGAATTAAAAACCCATGGAAGAGATGTTCATGAAAGATAAGATTTGTGATGAATATATGATAATGATGAGATATTATGATGAAAATCATGATTTGAAGCTACCCATATTTACAATTATGTTTTCGATAAGAATTGAGTATTTCTAAGTATAATAAATCTTTGGGCAATGCCCACATGTTAAGTACGAATTATGATTTTCCCAAATTAAGTTTACCACATTATCCTGGAGAAAAGACTCCCAATTATATTTTAAGCTTGTAGTATGTTTTGAGTTCAAGTTTTTCTATGTATAGCTCACCACATGGTTTTGAAGCGAAGGCTCCCAATTATATTTTCAGCTTATGGTATGTTTTGATCTAAAGCTTCTCATATGCATGATTACATATTTGAGATATATTTGATCATTGAGCTTCATCAATAGACGATTTTGAGCTTCGTTATAAAATGATGTAGAGCATATTCATATTTTGGGAGTAGTGTCTAGCACCGAGCAGGCTAAGGGTTGATCACCCTGTGCCTCAGAACTATGCGCCCCGTAGGTTTATACATTATGACTTTGGGACTTCCCTCATGAGCTTCCCCTGCTCGAATGGGCCTTCAGCTTGATATCGATATCATGGTATCGTCTCTAGCATTGGCAAGGCTTTGGACGGCTCTACCCACTTGAGTGTGATAGTTGGGACCACGTAAGCTCTATCGTGGTATGACGGTTAAAAGACAAGTCTCCCATTGTTCCTCATGATTTTAGAATATGCATATTCATTATTCAGGAGATTTATATATATATGCATGTACTAAAGCAGGTTTGACTCAATGTTCAGCTTTACTTATAAATGTCAAAATCCAAATTTAAGTCGATCAATTCAGTTATGATGTTATGAAATTATGTTACATTATGTTATGGAGAGATCATGATTTCAGAAAGAATGCATGTAAGCCCCACTCTCATACTCTTGATGTTTATGTTATATTATGCATTGTCTTTAAATGATTTTATTTATTTTAGCGGTTTTACTTACCCTGCGTAGTCAATACATTCCATGTACTGACCGCATACTCTATGTTGTATCATTTCATGATACAGTACCTAACCCTCAGGTTTAGCCCCGCTCATAGTCAGCTTATCTGAGTTAGCATTCTTATTGTGGGTGAGTCCTCATTTTCAGAGGACTAGACTATCCAAATTTTCTTTATGTATTTCAGTTCCAGTTTTGTTGAGTTAGTTGGGGTCTTGTCTCATCAACTCGTCATGTTTAGAGGCTTTCCAAACATATGTATGTGTTTAGCTTTGGATTTCGTATTCTGACGTTATGTTCAAGTTAGACTTCCGCTATGAGTATCTAATTAATTATTTAGTTTCTTGATTGAGATTAGATATATGTTTATGCCATAGGTCGACTCGGGGTCTATCAGGGCTCCTTGTCCCGTATTACGATCAGGGCCTCCATTCGAGTCGTGACAAACTTGGTATCAGACCAATAGGTTTGAGGTGTCCTAGGGTGTCTGAAAGTCGCGTTAAATAGAGTTTTTTTCATGGGTGTGAAGTGCGCCACACTTATGACGAAGAGGCTACGAGACATTTAGGAATGTTCCCATTCTTTCATGATCTATATCATGTGATGAAAGGTCTTTCTATCCTTCTAATTTGTGCTATTCGCGATTGCAGAATCATGGCTCCCAGAAAAATGAATAGTAGGAGAAATGGGAATGGTGAAGGCCACGAGGATGGAAATGGTAATGGGCACCAGCAGGCCCCACCAGTTCAAGAGCACCAGGCACTAGAGCCAGATGCTCACGCTGAGTTCCGGACCACTATTCAGATGCTTGCGCAGGCCTTGACCGCTCAGGTCCATCAGTAGGCTATTGCACATATTCCGCAAAATGGCAATACATCGGTGACTCAAGTTAGAGACTTCCTAAGGATGAACCCACCGGAGTTCCTTGGGTCCAAGGTAGATGAGGACCTGCATGAGTTCATAGATGAGATTGTCAAGATTACCCAAGTCATGGGGGTGAATGGAGTTGAGTGAGCAGAGTTGGCCTATTACCAGTTGAAAGGGGTCGCACATATCTGGTTTCGCCAATGGAAGGATAGAAGGGTTGCCGGAATTTGTCCTGTCACTTGGGAAGACTTTCATGTTGCCTTTCTAGACTGGTTCTTCCCTTGTGAGATGAGGGAGTTGAAGGCAGTTGAGTTCGTGAATTTGAAGCAAGGGAGGATGACTGTACAAGAGTATTCCCTTCAGTTCACTCGCTTATCAAAATATGCCCCAGAGTTGGTAGCCGATCAGAGGGCTCGGGTGAGTAGATTCGTCCATGGAGTAGCGAGCTATTTGGACAAGGATTGTAGGACCACTATGCTCCATAAGGATATTAATTTCACACGGATAGTGTTGTACGCCCAGCAGATGGAGGAGGCACATCAGAGAGAAGGAAGCCAAGAGGGCCAAGACTGTTGACCACAGATTCTCCTAGCCGAGGTCAGGTGGTGGGCACCGATAGCAGACCCACCAGAGATCATCAACCCCAGCATCTTCAGCATTGAGTGTACCATCCAAGCGTAGACATGATTAGAGAGAGTGGGCATCGGGCTCAAGGGGTTAGAGTAATAGAACCGCAGATTCTAACATCCTAGCTTGTCGCAGATGTGGTCAGGGGCACACAGGCCAGTGCTTGGCATGTTCAGGTGCTTGTTTCGGGTGTGGGAAGCCCAGACACATGCTTAGAGATTTCCCAGCAGCAAGACAAGATCAGGTTGGGGGTTTAGGCCCAACTTCTAGTTCAGCAACCCCTTCCGCACGCTCAGCCCATCAGGAGGCATCTACTAGCACAACTGGCGGTCAGTGCCAAAATAGACTCTATGCCTTAGCATCCCGTCAGGAGCAAGAGGTCTCCCCGAATGTGGTCACTGGTATGTTACGAGTTTTCCATATTGACGTTTATGCCTTATTAGATTCGGGGGCTACCTTGTCTTTTATGACACCTTATGTGGCCAGTAGCTTCGGAGTCGGTCCTGAAGTCTTGTTAGAACCCTTCTCAGTTTCTACTCCAGTAGGTGAATCAGTTATAGCTAGACTGGTGTATAGAGGTTGCCCAGTCTCAATTCTTCAAAAGGTCACCTCAGCAGATCTGATAGAGTTAGCCATGACCGATTTTGATGTTATTCTCGACTGGATTGTCTATTTGCATGCTATGCTTCAGTTAATTGTAGAACCCGGGAAGTAGAGTTCAGATTTCTGGGTGAGCCAGTCTTAGAATGGAAGGGTAGTTCAGTTATGCCTATAGGTCATTTCATTTCCTACCTTAAGGCTAGAAAGATGATTTCTAAGGGGTGTGTATACCATCTAGTAAGGGTTAAGATGTTGAGTCCAATACCTCGACTATCCAGTCAGTTCCATTAGTACATGAGTGTGCAGAAGTATTTCCAGATGATTTACCAGGTGTTCCTCCCGGGAGGGAAATCGACTTTGTATTGACCTTCTTCCCAACATGCATCCTATATTTATTCCTCCCTACAGGATGGCTCCAGCCGAGCTAAAAGAGTTGAAAGAGCAGTTGAAGGACTTGTTAGATAAGGGATTCATTAGACCGAGCAAGTCCCTATGGGATGCACCAATTCTCTTTGTCCGAAAGAAAGATGGTTCTCTTCGCATGTGCATTGATTATCGGCAATTGAACAAAGTCACTGTCAAGAACAGATATCCTCTACCCAGGATTGATGATTTATTTGACCATCTTCAGGGTGCCAAGTGTTTCTCAAAGATAGATCTCAGATCCGAGTATCATCAGCTTAGAGTTTGGGAGAGTGATATCCCGAAGACAGCCTTCAGGATGTAGTATAGTCATTATGAGTTTGCACTTATCTCTTTTTGACTAACGAATGCTCCTGCAGCTTTTATGGACCTGATGAACAGGGTGTTCAAGCCATACCTGGACATGTTCGTGATCGTGTTCATTGATGACATCTTGATATACTCTCAGAGCAAGGAGAAGTATGCCGCTCATTTGAGAGTAGTGCTTCAAACCCTCAAGGATAGTCAATTATATGCCAAATTCAGCAAGTGCGAGTTCTAGTTGAACTCCGTAGCCTTTTTGGGCCATGTGTTGTCAAGTGAGGGCATAAGGGTAGATTCTCAGAAAATTGAGGTGGTGAAGAATTGGCCTAAACCGGTGAATCCTTCAGATGTTCAGAGTTTCTTAGGTTTAGCTGGCTACTATCGGAGATTTGTTGAGGGTTTTTCATCTATTGCAGCACCTTTGAATAAATTGATCCAAAAGAAGGTGAAGTTCCAATGGTTAGAGGCTTGTGGGAAGAGCTTCCAAGAGTTGAAGACCCGACTTAACTCAGCACCGGTGTTGACCCTGCCCGAGGGTATCGATGGATTCGTGGTGTATTGCGATGCTTCAAGGATAGAACTTGGGTGTGTATTCATGCAGCACGGGAAGGTTATAGCATATGCCTCTAGACAGCTAAAAGTCTACGAGAAGAATTACCCGACCCATGATCTTAAATTGGCTGCGATGGTGTTCGCACTGAAGATATGTCGACATTACTTGTATGGGGTCCATGTGGATGTATTTATGGACCATAAGAGCTTACAATATATGTTCACGCAAAAAGATCTCAATCTTTGACAAAGGAGGTAGTTGGAACTGCTCAAGAACTATAATATTAGTGTCCTTTATCATCCGAGTAAGGCTAATGTGGTAGCAGATGCACTTAGACTCTCTATGGAGAGTGTGTCCATGTGAATGAGGGGAAGAAGGATCTGGTGAAAGATGTACATCGACTTGCTTGGTTGGGAGTTAGGTTAGGAGACTCGACTGATGGCGGTGTTATTGTCCAAAACGAATCAGAATCGTCCTTGGTGACTGATGTGAAATCTAGACAAGATGAGGACCCGATCTTGGTAAAGTTGAAGGGAGCAATTCAAAGTCAGAATGTGGAGATCTTCTCCCAAGGGGGAGATGGTGTGCTTCGGTACCAGGGTCGCTTATGTGTTCCAGATGTGGGCGATTTGAGGAGCCGGATGTTGCATGAGGCTCATGGATCCGGATATTCTATCCATCCCGGTGCCACCAAGATGTACTGTGACTTACGGGAAATTTATTGGTGGGATGGAATGAAGAAGGATGTTGCAGAATTTGTAGCCAAGTGTCCAAACTATCAGCAAGTAAAGGTTGAGCATCATCGACCGGGAGGCGTACTTCAGGATATCAGCATTCCCACTGTTCGGTCTGTTATATGGGTATATAACTACACGCAAGTGCACGTGGTCGAACAAGTAGAAAAGTGGCTTAAGTAAGCCAAGTATCGATCCCACAGGGACTGGGATGAAGTGCAATCTGCTCAAGTGTACTATATCTTAGTTCTAATAATGGAGACAACCGTGTAACCAAGAGTTGATATTTTGATTTATAATTTATATGCTAAATCTAAAACAACTATCTAATGTCAGTCTGAACTATGAATGAGAGCATGCTGAGGTTAAACGAATATGTAATGAAATTAATTATCGATGTAATTTGGTTAGTCTTTTCCTCCGGTTGCTAGTCAAGAACTATTGCCAAGGGATTAAAACTCTCGTATTTAACCCCACTTAAGAATCATGAACCATCCACCTACATTTCTGTAATTAAATGCAATTCATGTTCTAGCTATACAAACCCGGTTCCTAAATTGACTAATACAACTTTCAGGTATATTTCTATCCTGAAGGTAAATCAATTCTCAATTTTCCCAAACTAAGAAAAGATCATATCCTATTAATTCACAACTTTCCAATTTCTTGCTCTCTCGAGTGAAACCGGACTTTTTAGATGTACATTAACGTAGGCCACACATTAATGCAGTAAGAGCAAGAATTAATAGAACAACCATGGAAGAAAAGATGAAAAATCAAAGAATCAATGATCACATTTCATTACAAGTGTTCATAACCTCAGCAAGAAGATGAATTAGCCACTCATTTGTGGATTAAACATCGTTAAATGAGTGTTAAAGATACAAGTAATTGAATACAAGGAGAAGGAAAGAGAGAAAAACCCTGATAATTTCGTCCCCTCAACTGCCTGTAACCCACGTTCTTGCTCCACCAAGTCAGAATAATGAAAAATGAACCTAAGTGTTCTATTTATACTAGTGGTAATTTTTCCCGGAATAACAAGCAACGTGTCACGGAGTGTATCGCGGAGCACTGCCTCCGTGACACGTTGTGTATCGCGAAGCACTGCCTCCGTGACACGGTGTGTATCATGGAGCACTGCCTCCGTGACATGTTGCTGTTTCACCACAGGCCAAATTTTGCATTTTTTCCTTGTTGACATCCGAGTCCAACCCCAATCTCTCCCAACACGCATTTTAGCTTCCCAAAATTATATTTTACCTGCAAAACAACGCTAATCATGTTGGTTAGTATAAATTCACATTTTATTATCAATCACATGAGAATGTATAAACATTGATAGATCAACAAGGCTAAAATGACACCTTTGAGTATCACTTGGGCATATAAATTTGCCCAAGATCACTTACCCTACACTTAAAGTCTTGTTCGTCCTCGAACAAACCTTTTACATCGCATGCACATGAAGACTTACACATAGCTAATTTTAGCAAGACAATTCAAGCTACAGCTACAATGACTGTTTAAGATAGCAAGCTAAAAATAGAGCATGCAAGATTTAATCATTGAAATGGAATACAATTATGTTAAGACTTCCTAACCTCAAGAATTGACTCTCTATCTTAGCAAACTCATTCAAATCAACTAATCAAGAAATCCAACATGAATTATATCCTTCATTAAACATGTGCCCTCACAATAAGAGAGTTACCGATTTTCACACGCAAATTTTTAAATCACAACATGTATGGGTAAATGAATAGAATTATGCTCACTCTCGCAAAGAATTCACATGCATCATGTAATGACCCATAAGCTTGCCCTTAGTGTTTTACTCCACTAATTTAAGGATGTTTGAACGTAAGATCAAGTAGGACTTAATGGGTTGTAATGTAAGCTAAGGGACGGGTAGGTACTATTCTGGCCAGTAATAGTGACTATCTCCCCCAAGCGCTTTTAATACATCCAACATTCATTAAGGACATCTCTTTTCTTACTTCCTCCTCATTCTTTTCAATCCTGAATTTTCTCTTCTTGTTCCCCTTTCTTTAAGCATACTCAGCTTAGTAGTAAGGAGTACTTAAGCAAAAAAAAAAAAAATTTCATTCATTTATTTTCTTACTCCCTACTAATAATCAATCATTTTTACACAAGTGCAACTTTGTCCTTTTCTCAACTTTCACAACTTCTACTTTTCCTTCTTTTTCACGCTTCTCGCTCCTTCACTCTTTGGAAATTTTTCACTTAAGCGCTTAGGAGTTTTGGATCAAATTCAAGGCTAATGAAAGAAAAAGGATTAAGCTTATGTTGTAGCTATCAAAAAAATAGGCTCAAGGCTCAATGGGGCTAACTAGGATTAAATATTCAAGGTAGGTAAAGTGAGGGATAACATTTAGGTTCATTCAAAGAAATGCCTAAATCATCTCCTACAATTCACATCCTTCATTTCGTTTTATATACACACCAGGCAAGTTCTAGACATTCCACAATAGCACAGAATATTCGAGAAACTTACACTCACAACACATGCTCAATTCAAGACATATTCCGCAGACTCTTAACTCAGCTAATCACAAGAATTCAAAATTAAGCTTCAATCATATCAAGTCAAATTCAAGAGCCTAGGTGTCTCAAACATAGGTATACCACTTGCATGCTTCAACACTAAACATACTTGCATCTTACAATCATTTATTCATAACAAGAATATCAAGCCATCAATTAGCTACGGGTTCAAAAACCAACCTACTGACTAATTTTTCTCAAGATGGTCGTCATCCATCCATCGTTGGAAACAGTCTCTAACTATGACTAAAAATATTATATACAGATAAAGAAAATTTTTTATTCTTCGGTTCAAAGACCCCCCGTCGGAAAAGAACCGAAAAGAAAAACCAACGGGTGATGAAGGCATGCTTGACTCACCAAAAAGAATTTTTTTTTCCAAATTTTCTCACAAGCATTACATTCACCAAAAATCGTTAAGCACAAAAATTTTAAAATTTTCCTCACCCCACACTTGAATCATGCTATGTCCTCATAGCATCAACTTAACATTTAAAGAGGGTGAGAAATACTCCCTGAGGCCTTTAGGCCTAGCTAACAACATGCCTTTCTTCAACTTTGCACAAGTGGGTGTTCGACCCCATACTTTTTCTCTTCCATGCTTGTTAGCTTCCTCCTCCACGGGTACTCAGACTTCCCCTCCATCTGTGCTTAACTTTCCACCAAAACAACACAAGATGAAAAAATAAATAAAATCAACTTAAATTCAAGAAATTAAAATGGTACCCATGGTACCCTTGGGTTGCCTCCCAAGCAGCGCCTAATTTTACGTCGCGGCACGACGTATCAAGTTTCACCGCTTTTTCCTCCACCTTGAGGATATGAATCTCACCCCTAATTTCTTCTCTAATTTCCTCTTATGCTCCAGGGGTGGTGGTGAAAAATTGTAAGGACCAAGCAGTAGATGTTGCCTTTTGAACTTATTGGCCCTTAAGTAAGCGAAGTCATTTTGTCTCTCCAAGTCAGCATATTTCAAAATATAAGGGGCTTGGTCCTCCTCTAGACATTTCTCTATAATCTTGGAAGACTCTATTTCTATGTTGTCAACCAAACTTAATGTCGAAAAATGCTTCGAGTGTGGTCCAATAAACCTCAACTCTGAAACTGCATTGTGCTTGACCTCCTTACTTGTAAACACCTTCTCAGCATCGACATCTATCTCTCCATTAATGACAGCTAGGGGATACTCTATCTCTTCTTCCACGAATAGATTTTCCATAAGTGTGAGCCCATCACGGGGACACTCAAGAGATTCTAATTGTTGGGCTTCATCCAAAAATTCACCCTTGTCTTCCTTTTGTAGTTCCTCTTGAATATCGGCTAAAACTATTACCTGCAATTTATCACAAGCTTCAGCCTCAGTAATCATCTCCGTGAATTTGATGCTCATCCTTTCTAGAGTCTCTGCATTCTCTTCTTGCTGAATTCTCAATACTGTCATCGCCTCTTTCATTGCTTCTGAATGCTCCAGGAGTTGTTTCAGCATGTCTTCTATTTGAGCTTGGCGTCCCAAGTCCGCATTTTCAGCATGCCTATATTCAGCAAAAACAACAGAAAGATCATAGTAGGGGCTTGGGGGAGGGGAATATGCATTCAGACAGCCATCCCAATGGCCATCTTGACCACCACATATATTGCACGTGTTACAGTATTTCCACGAGTGGTGTCCTCCGCAATTTAGACAAGATTCGCCAAAATATGAGTATCCACCATTTAAACTATTTGTATTCCACGATGTCATGTCAATAAGGGTATCTGAAAAAAAATAAAAAAGAATTAAAACAAACACTAAGACCAAGTTGTCAACACTAAGAAAAAAAAATATAGTGAATAAACACTTAAGAAAAGTTCACCAATTGCCAGTCCCCGGCAACGGCGCCAAAAACTTGTTCAGTCTGTTATATGGGTATATAACTACACGCAAGTGCACGTGGTCGAACAAGTAGTAAAGTGGCTTAAGTAAGCCAAGTATCGATCCCACAGGGACTGGGATGAAGTGCAATCTGCTCAAGTGTACTATATCTTAGTTCTAATAATGGAGACAACCGTGTAACCAAGAGTTGATATTTTGATTTATAATTTTTATGCTAAATCTAAAACAACTATCTAATGTGAGTCTGAACTATGAATGAGAGCATGCTGAGGTTAAACGAACATGTAATGAAATTAATTATCGATGTAATTTGGTTAGTCTTTTCCTCCGGTTGCTAGTCAAGAACTATTGCCAAGGGATTAAAACTCTCGTATTTAACCCCACTTAAGAATCATGAACCATCCACCTACATTTCTGTGATTAAATGCAATTTAAGTTCTAGCCATACAAATCCGGTACCTAAATTGACTAATACGACTTTCAGGTATATTTCTATCCTGAAAGTAAATCAATTCTCAATTTTCCCAAACTAAGAAAAGATCATATCCTATTAATTCACAACTTTCCAATTTCTTGCTCTCTCGAGTGAAACCGGACTTTTTAGATGTACATTAACGTAGGCCACACATTAATGCAGTAAGAACAAGAATTAATAGAACAACCATGGAAGAAAAGATGAAAAACCAAAGAATCAATGATCACATTTCATTACAAGTGTTCATAACCTCAGCAAGAAGATGAATTAGCCACTCATTTGTGGATTAAACATCGTTAAATGAGTGTCAAAGATACAAGTAATTAAATACAAGGAGAAGGAAAGAGAGAAAAACCCTGATAATTTCGTCCCCTCAACGCCTGTAACCCACGTTCTTGCTCCACCAAGTCAGAATAATGAAAAAGGAACCTAAGTGTCTATTTATACTAGTGGTAATTTTTCCCGGAATAACAAGCAACGTGTCACAGAGTGTATCGCGGAGCACTGCCTCCGTGACACGTTGTGTATCGCGGAGCACTGCCTCCGTGACACGTTGTGTATCGCGGAGCACTGCCTCTGTGACACGGTATGTATCGGGAGCACTGCCTCCGTGACACGTTGTTGTTCCACCACAGGCCAAATTTTGCATTTTTTCCTTGTTGACATCCGAGTCCAACCCCAATCTCTCCCAACACGCATTTTAGCTTCCCAAAATTATATTTCACCTGTAAAACAATGCTAATCATGTTGGTTAGTATAAATTCACATTTTATTATCAATCACATGAGAATGTATAAACATTGATAGATCAACAAGGCTAAAATGACACCTTTGAGTATCACTTGGGCATATAAATTTGCCCAAGATCACCCACTTAGAAGTAGGAAGAAATTAATATAGATTTCATCATCGGTCTGCCTCGTACTCGTTGATAATATGAATCCATTTGGGTTGTGGTAGATAGGTTTCCCAAGGCTGCATATTCTCTACTGGATAAAACCACAGATTCAGCGAAGGATTATGCCAAACAATATATTCGGGAGTTGGTCTGATTGCATGGAGTGCCCTTATCCATCGTTTCAAATCTAGGTACTCAATTTACCTCTTAGTTTTGAAAGTCGTTTCAAAGAGGATTAGGTACACAGATTAAGCTCAGCACAGCATTCCACCCGCAAATGGATGGTCAAGCGGAGTGGACAATCCAGACTCTCGAATACATGTTGAGAGCATGCATAATTGACTTCAGAGGTAGCTGAGATGAGCATTTGCTACTTATTGAGTTTGCTTACAACAACAGCTATCACTCTAGTATTCAGATGGCGTCGTTCGAGGCTCTCTATGGGCGGAGATGTAGATTATTCAGATGGCGTCGTTCGAGGCTCTCTATGGGCGGAGATATAGATTACCCATCGGATGGTTTGAGGTTAGTGAGGTGGCAATAATAGGGCTGGATTCGGTTGATGAAGTAATGGAGAAGGTTCAATCGATAAGAGACAGGTTGAAAACTGGCCAGAGTCGCCAAAAGTCTTACGCGGACGTGAGGAGAGTTAGAATTTGAAGTCTATGACTGGCTATTTCTGAGGGTATCTCCCATGAAGGGATTGATGCGTTTTGGAAAGAAAGGGAAACTTAGTCTCCGCTATGTCGGCCCGTATTATATTGTGAGACATGTTGGCAAGGTGGCTTATGAGTTGGAGGTGCCTTCAGAACTAGCTTCTGTGCATCCTATGTTTCACATTTTGCTTTTAAAGAAATGCTTGGGTGATCCAGCTATAGTTGTCTTGGTGGATAGTGTTGGTGTAAGAGACAGCCTTAGCTATAAAGAGGTTCCGGTGGAAATATTGGATCGTCAGGTTCAAAGGCTAAGGAGCAAGGAAATAGCTTCAGTTAATGTGTTATGGAGGAATCAGCATGTTGAAGAAACTGTCTGGGAAGGCGAAGAGGATATGATGGCAAGATACCCACATTTATTCTCTACCGGTCCAGTTTTAGCTTGAGGTATCAGTGTTGCCCTCAGACTTTATTTAATTTTCATGTTCAGTTCATTTGAGCACATTTCTTTTATGTATATGCATGTGTGTATGATTCATTGAATCAGTTCAGTTATGTGATTCGTATTAGAGGTAGTCATTCCGTCAGTTTTCAATTTAAATGATCAGTATTTGAATATGATGATTGCATTTTCTTTGCTTTTCTGTGTGTTTCCTATCATTCAAGGACGAATGGTCCTAAGGGGGAGATATTGTTATACCCCGAAAGCCCAAAGATCAGACCCGAAAGTTGAAATGCAGAAAAGTATAAAAACTAGCACCAGGCACAGAACGAGTCATGAGATAACTCGTTAGTGCAGCCCACGAGTCGTGATGTGACTCGTGGGGAGCCCAGTGAGGAAGTTTTGGAAGTTTGAGTAAAAGGATCCCCACAGGCGTGAAAATAACTCGTGGTCAGACCCCACGAGTTGTTAGGCCAATCGTGGGGTGGGTAAGGAAAGGAAAGAGAAGAAGGGAGGCAGTGCACTCGACAGAAGGACCCCACGAGTCGTGGTCAGTCCCATGATTCGTGGGGTGGGTCTTGGTCCAAGAAGGGAAGGTTTTTGTTGAAGCTCGGGTAGTGTACTTCACGATCGACTCCATGAGTCGTGACCCTTGACGACGAGTCATTAGGTCGTTAGGTCCCTCGTTGGGACCACCTGACAGTTAATTTCTGCGAATTTAGTAAGGGCTTTTCCATAATTCCTAAGTTCCTAGGGCCTAAACCACGATGTTTTGAGTTATGAATAGTGACATTTAAAGGGTTAAGTTCATTTTAGGCCTCATTCATCATGCATGTAATATAGAAGACTTGAGAGGGTGATCAAGCTTAGCATTCATCAACTTCTTTTCAATTTCCTATTGGAAATCTAAAGAAGTGTTAGAATCAGCTACCAAAAGGTGTGTAAGGTTATGAATGGGTGATTTCTTTCACACCCATGCCCAATCCCTCTCTAAAGCATGAAATTCTTTGTCTAATCTATGGGGCTTTAACCCAAATGCATGAATCTTCTCTTTCTATACATGGGTATGATTTGATTATAATTCTACTATTGAATTATGAAGCATGGGCACATTTTATAATGTTTTCAATTCAAAATCATGATTGTAGTTTTATGAATTAAAAGTCCATGGATGAGATGTTCATGAAAGATGAGATTTGTGATGAATATATGATGATGACGAGATATTATGATGAAAAGCATGATTTGAAGCTGCCCATGTTTACAATTATGTTTTCGATAAGAATTGAGTATTTCTAAGTAAAGCTTTGGGCAATGCCCACATGTTAAATATGAATGATGATTTTTCTGAATTAAGCTTATATATTATTTTGGAGCAAAGACTCCTAATTATATTTTCAGCTTGTGATATGTTTTGAGTTCAAGTTTTCCTATGTATAGCTTACCACATGTTTTGGAGCGAAGGCTCCCAATTATTTTTTCAGCTTGTGGTATGTTTTGAGCTAAAGCTTCTCATAAGCATGATTTCATATTTGAGATGTATTTGATCATTGAGCTTCGTCAGTAGACGATGTTGAGATTCATTATAAAATGATGTAGAGCATATTCAAGTTTTTTGGAGTAGTGTCTAGCACTTAGCAGGCTAAGGATCGATCACCCTGTGCCTCAGAACTACGCGCCACATAGGTTTATACATTATGACTTTGGGACCTCCTCATGAGCTTCCCCTGCCCGAATGGGCCTTTAGCTTGATATCAATATCATGGTATCTTCCCTAGCCCTGACAAGGCTTTGGATGGCTCTACCTACTTGAGTGTGATAGTTGGGACCACGTAAGCTCTATCGTGGTATGTCGGTTAAAAGATGAGTCTCCCATTTTTTCTCATGATTTCAGAATATGCATATTCATTACTCGGGAGATTTATATATATGCATGTACTAAAGCAGGTTTGACTCAATGTTCAGCTTTACTTATAAATATCAGAATCAAGCTTTGAGTCAATCGATTCACTTATGATGTTATGAAATTATGTTACGTTATGTTATAAAGAGATCATGATTTCAGAGAGAATACATGCAAGCCCTACTCTCAGACTCTTGATGTTTATGTTATATTATGTATTGTCTTTAAATGATTTTATTTACTTTAGCGGTTTTACTTACCTTGCATACTCAGTACATTTCACGTACTGACAACATATTATATATTGTATCGTTTCATGATACAGGACCCAATTCTCAGGTTTAGCCTCACTCGTAGTCAGCTTATCAGAGTTAGCATTCTTATTGTGGGTGAGTCCTCATTTCCTGAGGACTAGACTATCCAGATTTCCTTTATGTATTTCAATTCCAGTTTTGTTGAGTTAGTTGGGGTCTTGAACCATCAACTCGTCATGTTTAGAGGATTTCCATACATATGTATGTATTTAGGTTTGGATTTCGTATTCTGACATTATGTTCAAGTTAGACTCCCGTTATGAGTATCTTATTGATTATTCAGTGTCTTAATTGAGATTAGATGTATGTTTATGCCATGGGTAGACTTGGGGTCTCTCGGGGCTCTTTATCCCGTGTTACGATCCAGGCCTCCATTCGGGTCGTGAAAAACTTGATATCAGAGCAATAGGTTTGAGGTGTCCTAGGGTGTCTGAAAATCGTGTTAAGTAGAGTCTTTTTCATGGGTGTGAAGTGTGCCACACTTATGACGAAGAGGCTACGAGACATTTAGGAATGTTCCCTTCTTTCATGATCTATATCATGTGATGAAAGGTCTTTCTATCCTTCTAATTTGTGTTATTCGCGATTGCAGAATCATGGCTCCCAGAAGAATGAATGGTAGGAGAAATGGGAATGGTGAAGGCCATAAGGATGGCAGCGGTAATGGGCACCATCATGCCCTACTAGTTCAAGAGCACCAGGCACCGGAGCCGGTTGCTCATGTGAGTTCTGGGCTACTATTTAGATGCTTGCGTAGGCCTTGACCTCTTAGGTCAATCAGCAAGCCGTTGCGCATGTTCCGCAAAATGGCAATTCAGCGGTGGCTCGAGTTAGAGACTTCCTAAGGATGAACCCGCGGGAGTTCCTTCGGTCCAAGGTAGATGAGGACCCGCATGAGTTCATAAATAAGATTGTCAAGATCACCCAAGTCATGGGGGTGAATGGATTTGAGTGTGCAGAGTTGGCCTCTTACCAGTTAAAAGAGGTCACGCATATCTGGTTTTGCCAATGGAAGGATAGCAGGGTCGCCGGAGCAGGTCCTGTCACTTGGGAAGAGTTCCATGTTTCCTTTCTAGACCGGTTCTTCCCTCGTAAGATGAGGGAGCTGAAGGCAGCTGAGTTCGTGAATTTGAAGCAAGGGAGGATGACTTTACAAGAGTATGCCCTTGAGTTCACTCGCTTATCAAATTATGCCCCAGAGTTGGTAGTCGATCAGACGACGCGGGTGAGTAGATTCGTCAATGGAGTAGCGGGCTATTTGGACAAGGATTGTAAGACCGCTATACTCCATCAAAATATGGATTTCCCACGGATAGTGTTGTATACCCAGCAGATTGAGACGGCACATCTGAGAGAGAGGGAGGCCAAGAGGGCCAAGACCGATGACCACAGATTCTCCCAGCGAGATCTGGTGGTGGGCACCGATAGCAAGCCCACCAGATATCATCAGCCCCAGTATCTTCAGCATTGAGTGTGCCATCCAGGCCTAGGCATGATCAGAGAGAGCGGGCATAGGGCTCAATGGGTCAGAGCAGGAAACCCGCAGATTCTAGCATCCTAGCTTGTCGTAGATGTTGTCGGGGGCACACAAGCCAGTGCTTGGCAGACTTAGGTGCTTTTTTGGGTGTGGGAAGTCCAGAAACATGCTTAGAGATTGCCCAGCAGTGAGACAGGATCAGGTTGGGGGCTGAGGCCCTGCTTCTAGTTCAGCAACGCCTTTCGCACACTCAGCCCATCAGGGGTCATCTACTAGCACAGCTGGCGGTCAGCTCTAGAACATATTCTATGCCTTAGCATCCCGGCAGGAGCAGGGGGGCTCCCTGGACGTGGTCACTGGTATGTTACGAGTTTTCCGTATTAATCTTTATGCCTTGTTAGTTTCGGGGGCTACCTTATCTTTTGTGACACCTTATGTGTCCAGTAGCTTCAAAGTCAGTCCCGAAGTCTTGTTAAAACTATTCTTAGTTTCTATTCCACTAGGTGACTCAGTTATAGCTATACTGGTGTATAGAGGTTGCCCAGTCTCAACCCTTCAGAAGGTCACCTCAGTAGATTTGATAGAGTTAGCCATGACCAATTTTGATGTTATTCTCGATATGGATTGTCTATTTGCATGCTATGCTTCAGTTAATTGTAGAACCCGGGCAATAAAGTTCAGATTTCTAGGTGAGCCAGTCTTAGTATGGAAGGGTAGTTCAGTTGTGCCTGTAGGTCATTTCATTTCCTACCTTAAGGCCAGAAAGATGATTTCTAAGAGGTGTGTGTACCATCTAGTTTAGGTTAAGGATGTTGAGTCCGAGACCCCAACTATCCAGTCAGTTCCAGTAGTACGTGAGTATCCAGAAGTATTTCCAGATGATTTACCAAATGTTCCTCCCGAGAGGGAAATCGACTTTGGTATTAACCTTCTTCCCGACACGCAGCCTATATCTATTCCTCCCTACAGGTTGGCTCTGACCGAGCTAAAAGAGTTGAAAGAGCAGTTGAAGGACTTGTTATATAAGGGTTTCTTTAGACCAAACAAGTCCTTATGGGGTGCACCAGTTCTCTTTGTCCGAAAGAAAGATGGTTCTCTTCACATGTGCATTGATTATCGGCAATTAAACAAAGTCACTGCCAAGAATAGATATCCTCTACCCAGGATTGATGATTTATTTGATCAGCCTCAGGGTGCCAATTGTTTCTCAAAGATAGATATTAGATCCGAGTATCATCAGCTCAGTGTTCGGGAGAATGATATCTCGAAGATAGCCTTCACAACGCGGTATGGTCATTATGAGTTTGTAGTTATGTTTTTTGGACTAACGAATGCTCCTACAGCTTTATGGACCTGATGAATATGGTGTTCAAGACATACCTGGATATGTTCATGATCATTTTCATTAATGACATCTTGATATACTCTCGGAGCGAGGAGGAGCATGCTGCTCATTTGAGAGTAGTGCTTCAAACCCTCAAGGATAGTCAATTATATGTCAAATTCAGCAAGTGCGAGTTCTAATTGAACTCTGTAGCCTTTTTGGGCCATGTGGTATCAAGTGAGGGTATAAGGGTAGATTTTTAAAAAATCGAGGAGGTAAAGAATTAGCCTAGACCGGTGAATCCTTCAGATATTCAGATTTTCTTGGGTTTAGTTGGCTACTAATGAAGATTTGTTGAGGGTTTTTCATCTATTGCAGCGCCTTTAACCAAATTGACCTAGAAGAAAGTGAAGTTCCAATGGTCGGAGGCTTGTGAGAAGAGCTTTCAAGAGTTAAAAACCCAACTTACCTCAGCACCAGTGTTGATCCTGCCCGAGGGTACCGATGGATTCGTGATGTATTGGATGCATCAAGGATCGAACTTGGGTGTGTATTGATGTAGCACGGGAAGGTTATAGCATATGCCTCTAGGCAACTAAAATTCTACGAGAAGAATTACCCGACCCATGATCTTGAATTGGCTGCAATGGTATTCGCATTGAAGATATGGCGACATTACTTGTATGGGATCCACGTGGATGTGTTTATGGATCATATGATCTTACAATAAGTGTTCACGTAAAAAGATCTCAATCTTCGACAAAGGAGGTGGTTGGAACTACTCAAGGACTACGATATGAGTGTCCTTTACCATCCGGGTAAGGCTAATGTGGTAGCAGACGCACTTAATAGACTCTCTATGGAGAGTGTGTCCCATCGACTCGCTAGGTTGGGAGTTAGGTTGGTCGAACGACTGATGGCGGTGTTGTTGTCCAGAGCAGATCAGAATCGTCCTTGGTGACTGATGTGAAAGCTAGACAAGATGAGCACCCGATCTTGGTAAAGTTGAAGGGAGCCGTTCAAAGTCAGAAGGTGGAGGTCTTCTCCCAAGGGGGAGATGGTATGTGTCACACCCCGCCTTGGGGGGTATGACTGGCACCTGGTGCCCTACTAGGCTTTCATATCTTCTTTAGCTTCCCACGTTATTTCCTCGCGGTTCCTGTTACGCCACATTACTTTGATAGACGCAACATCTTTAGTCCTCAACCTGTGAATCTGTCTGTCTAAGATAGCTACGGGAACCTCTTCATATGCTAACTCTTCTGTGACCTGGACGTCCTGAACTGGAACTACTGTAGAAGGGTCCCCTACGAACTTCCTCAACATAGATACATGGAATACTGGGTGAACAGAGGCTAACTCCGGAGGCAAGTTCAATTAGTATGCAACTCGGCCTATTCTTCGCCGAATCTGATATGGCCCAATGAATCTCGGGCTAAGCTTGCCTTTCTTGCCAAATCTCATTACCCCTTTCATCGGAGACACCTTCAGATATACCCAGTCATTTACTGCAAATTCTAGATTTCTGTGCCGCATATCTGCATAAGACTTCTGGCGGCTCTGAGCAGTCAGTAGACGTTCTCGGATAAGCTTTATCTTTTCCTCTGACTGCCGAACAATGTCTGGGCCAACCAATGCTGATTCTCCTATTTCAAACCAGCCCACCAGCGATCTACATTTTCGCCCGTATAATGCCTCGAAAGGCGCCATCTGGATGGCTGAATGATAGCTATTGTTATAAGCAAATTCAATTAACGAAAGATGCTCATCCCAGCTCCCCCCAAAATCTAGCACACACGCTCGTAGCATATCTTCGAGCGTCTGAATTGTACGTTCAGCCTGCCCATCTGTCTGGGGATGGAATGCTGTGCTCAAGTTAATCTGCGTTCCCAAACCTTTCTGAAACGACTGCCAGAATCTAGCTGTGAACTGTGCTCCCCTATCTGAAATAATGGATACTGGCACTCCATGCAATCTAACTATTTCTCTGATATATAATTCGGCATAATCCTCAGCTGAGAAGGTAGCCTTCACTGGCAGGAAATGAGCTGATTTTGTTAGCCTGTCAACTATTACCCAAATGGAATCATTTCTGCGTCTGGTACGGGGTAACCCTGTTACAAAATCCATGTTTATCGTCTCCCATTTCCACGTAGGCACCGTTATATCTTGCGTCAAACCACCCGGCTTCTGGTGCTCTGCTTTCACCTGCTGACAGTTAGAACATCTAGATACAAATTCCGCGATCTCAGCTTTCATACCTGGCCACCAGTAGATGTCTCTGATGTCGTGGTACATTTTCGTCGCTCCTGGATGAAGGGAATAACGAGCGTAATGTACCTCATGCATGATCCACCCACGAAGCCCTAAAACATTCGGGACACAGAGGCGGCCCTTACAGCGTAACACATCATCCTCAGTCATTTGGAAATCTGACTCCTTACCTTTCTGAATTCTATCTCTGAGCTGGACTAAATCAGGGTCCTCGTACTGCCGTTCTTTTACTTCTGTAACTAATGATGACACAGCAGAATTCTGAATTACTGCTCTATTATTTTCTGTTTCCATTACTCGAACGGCTAAACCAGCTAACTGATGAATTTCTTTGGCTAACTTCCATTCCTCAGGTCGCAAATACGCCAAACTCCCCATTGACTTACGGCTCAGGGCATCCGCTACAACATTAGCTTTTCCAGGGTGATACAGAATATTCACATCATAATTTTTTAACAGCTCCAACCAGCGGCGCTGCCGTAGATTCAACTCCCTCTGAGTGAAGATGTACTGTAGGCTCTTATGATCTGTATAAATATCAACATGGACGCCGTACAGGTAATGCCTCCACATTTTTAAGGCGTGGATTACTGCGGCCAATTCCAGGTCGTGGGTAGGGTAGTTCTTTTCGTGTTTCCTCAGTTGTCTGGAAGCATATGCAATTACTCTACCATGCTGCATCAACACACAACCTAACCCGACGCCTGACGCGTCGCAATAGACTGAATAACCTTCTGTGCCTTCTGGCAATGCTAATACTGGGGCGGAGGTTAATCTGTCTTTCAGTTCCTGGAAGCTCTGCTCACATGCCTCTGTCCACTGAAACTTTACTACTTTCTGTGTCAATCTAGTTAGGGGTGCCGCAATGGTCGAGAACCCTTCAACGAACCTCCTGTAATATCCTGCCAACCCCAAAAAGCTACGAACTTCAGTCGGAGTGGTAGGCCTAGGCCATGACTTAACTGCTTCTATTTTCTACTTATCTACCTGTATACCAGTATCCGACACGATATGCCCTAAAAAGGCCACTGAGTTAAGCCAGAATTCACACTTAGAAAATTTAGCATACAACTGACGGTCCCTAAGAATCTGGAGCACTGTCCGCAAATGAGTCCGGTGATCTGCTTCAGAGCGAGAATACACTAGAATGTCATCAATGAACACTATCACGAACAAGTCCAGGAAAGGTCTGAAAATACTGTTCAGCAGGTCCATGAAGACTGCCGGGGCATTCGTTAACCCGAAAGACATGACTAGAAATTCAAAATGTCCATATCGGGTCCTGACGCTGTCTTGGGAATATCTTTCTCACGTACTCGGACCTGGTGATATTCGGACTGCAAGTCAATCTTAGAAAAGTATCTGACTCCCTGCAACTGATCAAATAAGTCATCAATTCTGGGGAGTGGGTACTTATTCTCTACTGTAACTTTGTTTAATTGCCGATAATCTATGCACATTCGGAGCGAGCCATCTTTCTTCCTCACAAATAAAACTGGCGCACCCCACGGTGAAGTACTCGGCCTGATGAAACCTTTATCCAATAAATCTTTCAACTGCTCCTTTAATTCTCTGAGTTCTGCCGGAGCCATACGATAGGGAGGAATTGATATCGGGTGAGTGCCTGGTAACAAGTCAATAGCAAAGTCTATTTCCTTTTCTGGGGGAATACCAGGTAACTCATCTGGGAATACATCAGGGAATTCGTTTACCATTGAAACAGACTGGAGCGTCGGAAATTCTGCTTGGACATCCTGGACTCTGACCAGATGGTAAATACATCCCTTAGATATCAACTTTCTCGCCTGAAGGTAGGAAATAAACCTTCCTTTTGGCGTAGCAGTGCTGCCCTTCCACTCCCGCACTACTTCTCCCGGGAAGTGGAATCGGACCGTCTTGGTCCAACATTCAACGTTGGCAAAACACGGTACTAACCAGTCCATACCCATTATGGCATCGAAGTCTATCATTTCTAACTCGACCAGATCTACTGTGGTCTGACGGTCAGCAACCTTTACTGTACACCCGCGGTAGATTCGATTAGCTGTGATAGAGTCACCGACGGGCGTGGATACTAAAAAGGACTGCTGCAATAATTCTGGTGCAATACTAAACTTTCGTGCCACAAATGGAGTAATGTAGGACAAAGTAGACCCTGGATCAATCAACACATAAGCAGGGTGTGAGGAGATAGTTAGCATACCTGTCACAACATCAGGTGACGCTTCTGAATCTTGCCTCCCTGGTAAAGCATATGTGCGGCTTGGACCCGCACCTGTACTGGAGGCCCCTGATCTTCCCCGACCCCTGCCTGCTGAAACTGAGGGCCTGCGCCCAGTCGAGGATGCTGTGGCTCGTGACCCTGCAGATGCCCTATCCTGCCTATCTCGGTCCTCTCAGCCTCTGGCTGGGCAATCTTTCATCAAATGGCCTTCTTGGCCACAAATATAACATGCGGTGGAACCATACCTGCATGCTCCAGGATGGCGTCGACTGCATATAGGGCAAAGTGGTAGGGTATACCTACTCTGCTCCGCCCTCCTCTGTAATGGTGAATCTGCCATCTGCGAGCCTCTACCAGTCTCTGACTGCCCCCTGCGGCTGAATCTACCCCCCTGCAACTGTGGCAGAGGCGGGGGTCTGGGCGGCCTGTCTAACAATCGTGGCCTGGGTCCTCCCCGGGCCTCCCTATGTAACTCAACTGGCCTGTCCCGGCGACGCTGCTCCTGATTAACCCTTCTGATCTCCCGATGTCGTTGTCTGATGCCCTCAATATTCTGGGCAAATGCCTGAATTCGAGCAATGTCCATGTCCTCTCGCAGTGTGGCCGTAATACAAGTCTCAACATATTCTGGATTCAACCCCATGATAAAGTGGTGTACTCTGGATGCCATGGTATCAACAAAGGCCGGTGCATATCGAGCCAAAGAATCAAACCGCAAGGAATATTCCTGAACACTCATGACCCCCTGCTCCAGGTGTAGGAACTGGTCTACCCGGGCCTGTCGAATCTCCCGCGGCAGATAATGATCCAGAAAAGCTCCTGAAAAGCTGGGCCAGGTGGGAGGGGAAACATCTCTCCCTCGGGACCCTTCCCAGCTTTCATACCATAACACGGCGATGTCCCGTAACCGAAATGCTGCCAACTCAACTGATTCTGTAGGCGTGGCATGCATAACCCTGAAGATTCTCTGCATTTGATCCAGAAAATCCTGAGGGTCCTCTGTCCGGTCCGTACCTGTAAACTGTGGGGGATTCAGAGCTAAGAACTCTCGGACCCTCGAACTACCGGGCCCTCCTGATGACTCCGCAACTGTAGACGGCATTGGCTGACGCTGAGCAGCCATCATCTATGCTAACATAACTACAGCACTCCTAACCTCCTGTTCGGAAGGTGTCAGTATAGGGACTGCTGAAGGTAGTGTCGCCCCAAGCGGCTCCTGATGTGGTGGAGACTGCTGAGAAGGCTGGGACGATGCCTCTGTAGTGCCCTCTGATCGGGTTATTTCTAAACGAGGGTGAGGCATCCTGCTGGTGCCTTCCCCTGCTGCAACATCTAAGCTCCGACCTATGATAGGATGTCACTGGTCTGACATTATCTGTAACCAAAGAATATAGTAAGCTTTTAGGGACTCAATCCTATATTGTACCTCTCTACAGCACGACTGAATAAGAATAAAAGACAACCATCCTATCATGCCTTGCAGCCTCCTACCCATAGTATGTGGTGCACAACACATCCATGGACAGGACTCTACTTAGTACGGCTTGCAGACTCCCTGGGATACGACCTGCTCTGATACCAAGTTTGTCACACCCCGCCTTGGGGGGTATGACTGGCACCTGGTGCCCTACTAGGACCTGGACTGCTGAACTGCTAAGCCTGGGCACATCTGGTGCCTGACTGGCTCTATCTCACATTTCTGGAAACAAAGGGCTATATAACGGCTGTAAACACAGCCCCCGGCCCACTGGCCTATAGCCTCCTGTACCTGTACAAACAGCTGACCAGAAACATGTCAATATAGGGAAACCTATGCAGGCCGACAAGGCCACCATGCTGTCTAGTTATCTATAACTTAATCATGAAGTACTGGATAGCTACGTGACCGGCAAGGTCACCACTACTGTCGAACTATGGCCCTACACGGCCAACATAAAGGAAACACAAGTACTAACAGCTATACAACTGCACGGCCTCACACGACCGGCTCATCTGACCACAGGGAAAATATATACAGACTGCAAGCCTCTAGGAATGGCAATAGAAATGATCGGGACAGGGCCCCGACCTACCCGTACTATACAACAAAAGAAAATGAAATACACCTCTGGAATTCAGTCTCCGGATGACAGGATCTGAATACTCGATCGCTGACAGGAATCACGTGGCATCGCCTGCTCGTCTATGAGTACCCGCAGGCAAGTAATGCAGCGCCCCACCGGGCGTCAGTACCGCTGGTACTGAGTATGTAAAGCAATAACTGAAAGAAATATCTAAAAACAACAATATAACTGATGAAACTGAAGTAGGGAGAATAGATTAACTGTCTGATAATGTAAGTCATACCTTCTCTCAATTATACTGGAAGGAGTAGGAGTCATACCTGAGGATTTATCATTCTACTGTCGATCTACTCGTATCTATTATAACACGGCACAACATATCATAACATACATAGCACACACAAACCTTACCCGGCCCCCATAAGCCGAGAGGTACAACCAGCACAGAATCTATACCCCTACCCCGGTCGTCCCATCTCCTATAATAACTATAAGCATCCTTCCGGTCCCCTGGGTATGCACTTGGGCTCGCTGAGCCCCTGACTATAACTGTACCTGAGTCCAGAGGACTCCTGAATCAACACCCCGGGCGTATCCGCTCGACGGGGGTGTATAAGGGCCGACCAAGGCACAATATGGGGAAAACTGGCATCCCATCTTCGTCCCCTGTGGGACGGCATGCCACTCCGTAGAGCGACGTATCCTCGTCCTCTGGCGGACGAGTCGATACAGCTATTAACCCTGGGGCGGTCATGGATGCTAGGTAGTCCAACCCCAAACAATACAACGGTCTCAACTAGTAATACTATCTGCATGTCTCACATACTGAGGCTAATAGTGGTAAAGTATTGTATATACTATATGCTGAACTAGTGATAGTAATATGTACATACTTAATACATGCTGAGACTGACAATAGTATATATGTATAGATATAGTCTTCTGCCAGACTGTACTGGGGCTAATGCTGAACAGGATATAGTGTTTCTGCTGAAAACTGTGTTGTATACCGAATTTCTATAGTAACATGATTTACTAATCCTAACATGCTTTCCAACTTCATTTTAACTTATTATTCTATTTCTGAGATGTCTTACAGATACTACATTGCTCTACTGGGTTTCAACTGAATACAATGATATCCTAACATTCTGTGTCAGATCACATACTGAGCATGCTGTGGAATTCCTAATACTTATATTAGAATCTATATCGCGCCAGCAAGTTTCGCGCAAGTTATAGCCTGATGCTTCTAATATCGTATCAACATTCGTAACAAACATAATACATGGCTTCTGACATTATATTGGCCTTTAAATTACTGTACTGTACCGAGATTACTTAACTTGCCGAGGAAACTAACTTTACATACCTTATTCTCGAACTATCCGGCTGTCGGACGAGGCTCGGCCAGTACCTCAACTATTTCCTCCCAACTGCATTCATAAATATGTCAATTAATACTAAATACAGCTTTATTGTAAAGAGCAACGTCACTTTCGATTTAGTTTATAGCCTAAACTTAGGCTTATCGAAAGACGGTCGAAAACTCGCTATTTTTCAGCGGTCCAGAAGGGAGAAATATTCACTTCACAACTAGAAACACATAGACACTAATTTAGAGCAATTCCACTTACCTTAGCCCGGTGGCTCGACGATTCGTCGGCCGTATTTCACGAAACTAAATCCGTAGGAATGCTCTCTGCTGCTAAATACCTCGGTATCTGAGGTTAATTTGAGTTTGGACAATATTTAGCAGTATAATCGGACGAAAATTATATTACTACTTCGTTCCTTTTTCCCCCTCTGCTGGTTTGCTCTGTTTTCTGAAAATTTATAAGTGTTTTAATCATTTAAAACCGAAGTGGGGCTTTATATACTTGGGCCTGGACAAGGCCAACGTGTCACGGAGCCAACGCGGAGGCTTCACCTCCGTGACACGCTGCCATCGCGGAGGGGTTCTGCCTCGGCTCCTTCCGCAATGGTTCGACAGGTTTCTCGTCCGATCTTTTCCCGGGCCTTTTCCTAGCACGTATGGCCTTCAAATATGCTTAACCATCGTGCGAATAGGTCATTTAGGTGCCGAAAATTCTACGGGGTATAACAGTATGCTTCGGTGGTTGCTTATGTGTTACAGACGTGGGCAATTTCAGGAGCATCTATTAAAATTATATAATAGCAAACGGTTCACATGGCAGATGAATGGGCCAATATTCACCCTTTTATAAGTTTCAAAATTTTAGAGAATATAATTCCAATTTTAGCTGATCAAGATCATTCTATCACGAGAACAAGCAACACAAGAGAATTCTTGAATAATCTTTTATTTGTTCAACATATAGCAATGTGAATTCTTCAATTATTTTTGCATCACATCTGAACCGGGATGGCCAACCAGTTATGTCAACTTATCTTTATTTCAGTAAACTTCTAGTTACTTTCGTATATGATTTTGTCATCATACTCATATTTATGTACTGCAAACAAAAGAAAACGACAGGTAATCTTTTGCATAAATATTTATAGCCACTTCAATTGTAGTAATATGAAGATATTAGATCTTCCCATAATTTATAGTCTCAATTTTTTTTCAATATCTTTGAAACTTATAAGTTTTCTTTTGAGACTTAGTAGTAACACATTAGCTCTTCCAGAGCTCTCAATTAATTTTGTGTACTACCACATATTCCATCATATCAACATTATTAATAGTTTCTCCACATAGTTTAAATTGAGAAACAATTATGAATGTTGAAGAATTGTACTCATGAACGGACTTATAGTCTTGATGGATCCAATCATATCGTGCCTTTGGGTGGATGACCATCTTCAGGTGGTCATACCTTTCTTTAGGCTATTCCACAAAATAAGTGGATCCTTAATCGTGAGATATTCAATTTTCAGAATTTCGTCAATATGATGACGCAAGAATATCATAGCCTTGGCACGATTTTGGTTTGCTGCTTTATTTTTCACTTTTAATGGTGTCTCCAAGACCCATTGCATCCATATGGATTTTAGTATCCAACACCCATGAAAATTAGTTCTTGCCCCAACCTTAAAGGACAATGAAATCAAATTTCGTAAGGTTAGCCATATTAAAAGAAAGAGAAAAATAATACCTTGGCCTTCAAATTTTGAGATGGTAGAGTCATAGAGCAACAATATCACCAAAGGGATATCATTCCTGTGGTTAAGTAAAACATCTTTCGAAAAAGAAAATTTAATTTCTCTTACCTCAGATCTTTCAAAGTGAGTGTTCAAGGCATAGACTCGTGCTGATAACGTGTTATGAAATAATAAAGAAAGAACAAGAATATTGTAGCGAAAGAGAGAAGGAGAGTAGTTCTTATTTCTCTTGATGGGATGAAATACAATGAAGGAGAACCCCTCTATTTATAGGGATAATTCCTCCTAACTTTTCTCCAAAAGATGTACTTTCACTATAATATAAACACATATCTACTACAATACAAATACATTTATAGATATTCACTGTAATACAAATATGTTTATAACAATTTTAAAATTAAAAATTTAGAAGGGGAATCTTTTTTACTAAAGTTTTTAAAATTCTATTTTACACCCAAAAAATTTTAATCACTCTAATTATATTTATTTTTTAGTTAATAACAATTAATCAAGTCAATGTCAATCTATTTTAATTTCAAAACTTATTTTTTAACTCCAACTCAATTTTCTCAAGTTAGTTTACTTCGTCTCTCGTTCCATGGAACACTAGTAGCTTTTCTTTTCCAGTTTCCAACTTTCCATTTTACCCAAGAATGGTTTCGGATTCCGTGTTGGTTGACCGGCTCCAGGAAATGCTCCGAGTTTCCGACCTTGAAACTGCCACAGCCGGAAGCGTTCGTCGGAGGCTTGAGGAGGAATTTGGGGTGGTTTTACTTGACAGGAAAGCCTTTATCAGGGACCAAATCGACCTTTTCCTTCGAACCCATGTTGAGGAAACCCCAAACGACGACGTACAAGAAGCAGAGAATGTGAAGGAAGGTGAAAGTGATGATTCTTGCTCCCAAGAAGAAGAGGAAGAATAAGATTCTGATAATGTGAAGGAAGAGGAAAATGAGAGTGACACAGGGGCAAAGAAGAAAGCGCGGTATGGTTTCTCACTTTCTTGCTTTTCTTTTTTCTCAGTTTTTCCTTTTATTGTATTTGTTGGACCTTTCTATTCATTCCTTTTTATTACAGGGACTAGCTCTTCTCTCTGTTTTCTTCTTTTTGGCTGAGGGATGGAGAGGAAATTGAATGGCGCCCTTTTGGTTCTGGACTTGTTTCATATTGTGTCTTACAAATGTTAGTAGGCGACAGTTCAAATATTTATCTATTTATAGTGTCTTACAAATGCTAGGATATATGCATGGTTATATAAGACTGGACATGATAAGAAAGGATTGCATCCTAAGTACAGATGGTCTGATTGAAGGCAATAAAAGGAGAATAGGCCTAAAATTATACAGAGGTGCTTTTTTCGTAAAGGTCTACAATCTCTCAGAATCAAAACAAACTTTGTTAAGGACATAATCCGCTGGAACTGGGAACCAAAGAATTCATATGATTGATGCCAAGACATTGGGCTTAATACTTACTTGTTGTTGTTACACTTAGGTCCAGCATAGCCAAGAGTCTTTTCTAGATTGGTTATAGACTTGTTCGTCAGGTTAATAAGTGTGATATTCTATCAAAGAAGTTTTGAAGACCCCTAAATTACCTTGGAAGATAAATTATATACTAATGGAATAAAATGGGTATAGAGGGAAATGTATGTAGATGATTAACATAACTGAACCCAACTAGCTTGGGATTGTAATATAGTTGATAGATTGATTCATTTATCAGTAGTCCATCTCATTGCGTTGAATTCGATTTTGGATTCTGCGTGAATAAATTGTTCAATGCATTCTATTATGTTGCTGCAAGACATTTTATAGATAGTAGAAGTGAAAGAAAAAAAGTAGATGTGAAAATTTGTATGCTGGTACATAATCTAGATGCTATTGTTTACTCATAATTCTCGCAAGTATCAACAGTTACATGTGATTTGGTAAAGCTATCATAGGAGTAGAAAACTTTTTGCCGGCTTAATCTTGATCATGCACTTGTAAATTGTGCTTTGTCCAATGTTGTTCACCCCGAATTGTCTTACAATATTTTCAAGAAGGTCTGAGAAAATGAATGGAGAAGCAAAGAAAAAAGGGGGGTTTAACAAACCATGTGCACTTTCTCCACAGCTTCAGAAATTGATTGGCGAGTCAGAACTTGGCAGACCAGAGGTGATGCTTAACTTGCATAGCATGTTGTTGTTATGATCCTTACTTTATCCTCAGTCTAATTTCCTGTATGCCTTTTGATGATGTCTTTTGGTTAGTAGGTCGTCAAGAAGATTTGGGCCTATATCAGCAAAACCCACAGAACAAGCGGAAAATCTTATGTGATGAAGTTTTGAGTGGAATTTTTTGGGTCAAAACCATAGACATGTTCCAAACGAACAAGGTGCTATCCTCTGTGAAGAGAAGGCTACCGAAACAAGGCAGAGAAAAAGGTGAGAATAAATTGTTCGAAGCCCAGAAAGTAAAAGGCAGGCTTCAGTTCCAAAATGCTTTCCGCTCTTTATCTAGGTTGGTTGCAGTATGGTGGAGCCTTTGCTTCAGCTTTTCTCCAAGCAATGACACATCCAGTGTTTTGCTAAGCCAAATCTACAACTCTCAATTAACCAGCTTTAGATGAACCAAAGCAGAAAGAGAAAAGGCAGAAGGGCGGAGGATCTGGTTTTCTTGCTCCAGTTCAATTATCAGATGCTCTTGTGAAATTCTTTGGTAATGGTGAAAATGCATTGCCTCGAGCTGATGTGGCAATATATAAAAGAAAATGAGCTGCAGGTTTGTTGCATTTTCTACTCACATCCTTCACCATCTTTAGCTCTTGTTTTAGTTTTAATACTCATTCAGTTAACATATTCCTTTTTATAGAAAATTGGCAGTCTTTGAGCTTCTGACTATGTAGCATTGTCATTGCAGCTGTTATCATCAATTAAATTTAAGTGACGACCATTCTGGTAGTAAAAGCTTTTCTATGGTTCATACATACTATCCCGAACCTAACACTTTTAATTCTAGGATGAGATCACTCCATCTTGGGATAAAAAATGAGTTTGACAGGAGATTCAGAATATATGCAACCTTTACCTTATGTACGATGGTATGAGAATATTAATTGTTAAAAGGGATTCATGGTTTGACATTTTCTTTGTTTTCCAAGAATCTATTGTACTCGACTTAACAAAAGATAATCCATTGAACTTCTGACCCTGCTAAAATAAATTTATCTGATGCTCTCATTAACTTCTAAGCAACAACATTAAATCATTACTATTAGTTATGTCTTCAGTCATCTTGTTTTGTTTGACCTACCTTTTAATTTTTGTTTTGAGCTATGGCATTTACCTTTTCAACTAGCTTGCCATAACAAAGAATTCAAATATGAGAAAATGTTGACCCTTTTCTCTTTTGGGCAGCAACCTATTTCGTGTTTAATTAATGCGACTTATTTTCCTCTTTCCCTTGTAGTTTCTTCCTTTCCCAAGAAAAAAATATTTTAAACGTCCCTTAACTTGAATAATTTGAGAGCAGTATTGCTATATAGTGTATGCATGTGTGTGAGTTTGTTGTTATATCCATGATATTGATGTCTTTCAACCATTTACTCCACCTTTAGTGCCTTTTTACTTGCACCTTTTTTCTGAAGTTGTTTCCAAATCCTATAAATAACATGAGTAGTCTTTTCTTGATCAAGAAACATATTGTCACGACCCAATTATGGACCCGGATGCGATATGGAACCTAGAACCACGAATGATTTCAAGCTAACTCATGGTACATGCATGACATAACATAAGCAAACAGCTACGCATAAACAAATCATGGATATAACATAATCGGAATAAGTCTGAGATATCATAAAATGTAAAACTGAGACAACATAAATCAATTCGCTGAATATCTAAATATGATGGTCTGAAAGCCTCTAAAACATATAACGAGCTGAAGGGACAAGCCTCCAATTAATTCTATAACTAAAAGAAAGCATAAACCGAAGTTGTCGTCCTCGAATGATAAGGACTCACCAATCAACTGCTGAATCACGGACAAGAGCATATCTAGCAACGGAGATGAGATTGAACAGCCGAACCTATATCATGAGACGATAGAGCACTAAAGTATGTGGTCAGTACTTTGAATATACTAAGTATTGAGAATAAGTAAAACATGAGAGTAGAGATAACATGCTAAAAATCATGATCGTGATATAGACATAAAACGAGGTTTTCATTAGAAGTATAATGACCAGGGACAGAGCTACTCTTGGGGAAGGGTGGTCAGTCGTACACCCTTCGTTGGAAAATTATATTGTATATATAGGTTTAATATTACTCTATATTCGTATATATAATATTTTGAACACCCTTAGACACAATTGATGCCTGCAGCTCTGTGGAAAGGGTGTGCAGAATGCTGTAGGATATCTCGTGTTCGATTCCTCGCATTAACACTATTTATGTTATTATTTTGTGATATAAAATTAAAATGCAACCAAAAAACGCAGGTTTTGTGTAACTGGGAGCCATAGCTCGGTGGTAAAAATGTTCTCTATCTTGTCGGATGCCCAAGTTTGAACCCCTGCATCGATTGGGATTATATTCTCTAGAATTTTAGAACTTATAAAAAGGTGAATATGAGCTCGTTCACTTGTCATGTGAATAGTTTGCTATTATCTAATTTTAATATATACATCTATGATATGGTCACATATGCTTTAATATCAACTTGCAATTGGTTTTTGCAAGGTTGTTTGCTCGAATTGTTAAACTAAGAGCACAGTTTCAAATTATAAAACCATGTTGATAATGTTGTTTCATATCTAAGTTGGTTTAGCAAAAATTATATGCCTCCAGTTATAGCTAAACCATTGGCTATGAAAACAAAACTCCTAAAATAAAATTTGGCATGAGATATGTTTATTTAACATGTAGCAAGATTTGAATGCATCAAGCCAGCAAGGTTCCTCTATCACAATTAGTTCAGGGTCAGGAATCAAATAATTTCATCTAAAAATTTGAATGTGCAGTATATGATGCAATTGCTCCACCATAACGCACAAAAATGGGTCCCCAAATGAAGTTGGGGGTAAATGTTAGTTTTTCTAATATTAGGGGGAGAAGTAATTAGTAGCTGAAAATTATGTGTGTGATGAATTATTTAGATTTTTGAAAAACAAAATGTAAACTTGAAGTTCAAGAGATAATTCACTTGCAAAATATTGCAAATCGATTGTCAAATGTATTTGCTGACCCTATTTTATAATTCAACTGCAAATACTCTAATGAAAATTAGAGTCCTTGAAAGACTAGTCTATGATATGCCTGAGGCGTGATAGATCAATCAATTCTAGAAATAAGAACTCCTTGAAGAAGGAGAAGAACAAATGATCAAGATGGTCAGAATAATGAGACAAATGCTTTAAAAGGAGCACCACGAATAATACTTCATAAAACCTTCGCAAAGGTTCAGATACCTGAAATGATAAAAAATGAAGAGATCTTGATAAGTTATGTCCTATTGGACCGATATCAAAATGATCGTCAATGATACCTTTGATATAATGTAGTGCTTATTATTGTAAATGTTGACGAGGATCATGAATTCAAATTTGCTAGAAAAATGTGGCGAGATAAATGATTGGCCAAATAAAAATACGCAATTCAAGTATAATGCCAATGGGGGTATAAATAAATTCTTGTGCAAAATGTGAAATAAATAAAATTGTAAAATAGTATGACTTGTGCTTATGGCATGAAGGTTTTCGCAAATCCTGACATTATTATATGGAGAGCTCCTCATGTGGTGGATGCAATTATTTTGAGGTTGCTCATAAGTCTGACAATACATGAAAAACTTGATATGCATATGATGAAATTATTTTCATGTTTAGATAGACAGTGAAAGATATATGAAAATCCTTGAAGGATTTAAAAAGTTTTAAAGTGATTCTATTGAATACCCCAATGGTTGTGAGATCGCTTAACATAAATAAAAATTAATGTCGATCTCATGAAAGTAGTTGGAGAGTACAATATTTTAGTACGATTGATGTGAACTTATATATCCTGCTATTACTACCCATAAAATAATATTTTTATAATGTGCAGGAAATATATAATTTCACTTTTATTAGTAGAGATACGAGTGAATGAATATACTAATATGAGTTTATTATTTCTAACAAATATGCAATGCAAGAAAGTTATTTAATTTTATATGAAGATAATATAACATGCATAGAAAAACTAAAGGGAGGATTCATAAAAGGAGATAGAACGAACCACATTACGCCAAAATTTTTCTTCACACATGAGCTCCAAAAGAATGGTGATATCAACGTGTAACAGATTCGTTCAAGTGACAATGTGGCTGATTTATTCACCAAATCTCTACCAACTGCAACTTTCAAGAAAATAATGCACAAGATCGGGATGCAAAGATTCAAGGATATTCACATTAGGGGGAGTTAGAACGCGTTGTACTCTTACGAGGTTTTGTCCCACTGGATTTTCCTTGTAAGATTTTTAATGAGGCATCTATCAATGCGTATTACAAGATATGCGTACTCTTTAATTTTTTCTTCACTAGAATTTTTTTCCACTAGGTTTTTTTTTAGTAGGGTTTTAACGAGGCACATTATCTATCAAATAGACATTCAAGGGGGAGCGTTATAAATGTATTTGTATTATAGTGAATGTCTTTAAAGATATTTGTATTGTAGTGGATGTGTATGTTTGTATTATTGTGAATGTCTAAGTTAATATTAATCTTCCCCTATAAATAGAGGGGTTCTTTTCATTGTATTTTATCCCTCAAGAGAAATAATAATTATTCTCTATTCCCTCTTTCTCTACAATATTCTTCCTCTTGTTTTATTATTTCATAAAAAAATTATTATTTTTATAATGATTAAATATTATTATATTAATATTCAATATTAAAATAATATTTAAATATTTTTTAATTATTAGATTCTAATAAAAATTTAACTGAAATTTGTTTTCCTTACAAAAAAATATAAAAAAAGAAAAGAATAATAAAGTTGCTTAAGAGTTTACAAACTAATTTTCTAATATTTAAATATTAATATTAAAAGATCTCGTTGAATTTCAACTAATCTATTTCTAATATTTGAATATTAAAAACTATAAATATTAAAAAAACAAGGAAAAGATAATAGTAAATGAATACATTAGAAAAAATCAAAATATCCTATGCAAAGAAGCTTTTTTTTTATTTATCCCATTTTTAATATTTAGTGCTCTATTTTAAAAAAAATTTATTCATCAGATGAATTCAGTCATTTGAGATAGGGCAAATAGCAATATAAAACCCTTATTTAAGTCATGATTTTGGTTTGACTTTAACCATTTTGAAAATAACTTTTAAAGTACACACTTGAACTTTGGCTTTAGTAAGCCTAATTTTTACAATTAAATATTAAGGCTAATAACTTAAATTATAATTTGTAAATATAAACATCAGAACATGCTGCAATTTACAGTTATAAATATGTCAAATTAAAGAGAGAAAATTATAATCTATCATTTTATATACCTCATATTATTTTTTGAAGTGCATCTTCTTTTGAATTTTGAGGGTTATATATTTTCTTTAGTCTCCTGTTTTTTTTTTATAGTTTTTCCAATTCCTCAAGCAATTTCTTTCTTCCAGTTTAATACTTACCCTTGTAAAATAATTTGATGTAATTAAATTCAGTAGAATACTCTCTCGTTTTAGTAAAAGACATTCTCAACAACTATGATTACACTAATATGAATGAATATAATAATTGTACAAAAAATATGTATTTAGAAAATGATCATTACAATTATGACAAATTTAAACTGACTCTTACTCTAGTAATAATCAACATTAAAAGTAAACATATCATTACCATCTATTCTTGACCAGCATAAAATTAAAAGTACTTATTATCTTTCTAAAAGATACATGAGAAATCTACTCAAAAGTGTTACTTTCTATTTTCTCTAATTGAAAGAAAATTACCAAGATTCCTTTACGAACTTGGTCTGATAAAAAGAAACACAAAAAAAAATATAAAAGAATACTTTTATTCTGTTACTAACCATTATATCAAGAAGAAGAAGGAACATGTTCAATAAAAGATTAGCATTTTATATCCAATAAGTATTCAACATAAATTTTATAAAGAAACCTTCCTCTATAAATAGAGGGGTTCTTTTCATTGTATTTTATTCCTCAAGAGAAATACTAATTATTCTCTATTCCCTCTTTCTCTACAATATTCTTCCTCTTGCTTTATTATTTCATAAAAAAATTATTATTTTTATAATAATTAAATATTATTATATTAATATTCAATATTAAAATATTTAACATTTTTTAATTATTAGATTCTAATAAAAATTTAACTGAAATTTGTTTTCCTTACAAAATTATATAAAAAAGAAAAGAAAAGTAAAGTTGCGTAAGAGTTTACAAACTAATTTTCTAATATTTAAATATTAATATTAAAAAATTATAAACATAGAAGATCTAGTTGAATTTCAACTAATCTACTTTTAATATTTGAATATTAATAAATATAAATATTAAAAAAACAAGGAAAAGATAATAGTAAATGAATGCCTTAGGAAAAATCAAAATATCCTATACAAAGAAGTTTTCTTTTTATTTATCCTATTTTTAATATTTAGTTCTCTATTTTAAAAAAATTCATTCATCGGATGAATTCAGTCATTTGAGATAGGGAAAATAGCAATTTAAAACCCTTATTTAAGGTCATGATTTTAGTTTGACTTTAACCATTTTGAAAATAACTTTCGAGGTACACACTTGAACTTTGGCTTTAGTAAGCCTAATTTTTATAATTAAATATTAAGGCTAATAACTTAAAGTATATTTTGCAAATATAAACATCAGAACATGCTGCAATTTATTGTTATAAATATGTCAAATTAAAGAGAGAAAATTATAATCTATCATTTTATATGCCTCATATTATTTTTTGAAGCGCATCTTCTTTTGAATTTTGAGAATTATATGTTTTCTTTAGTCTCCTATTTTTTTTCTAGGTTTTCCAATTCCTCAAGCAATTTCTTTCTTCCAGTTTAATACTTACCCTTGTAAAATAATTTGATGTAATTAAATTCAGTAGAATACTCTCTCGTTTTAGTAAAAGACATTCTCAACAACTATGATTACACTAATATGAATGAATATAATGATTGTACAAAAAATATGTATTTAGAAAATGATCATTACCATTATGAAAAATTTAAATTGACTCTTACTCTAGTAATAATCAACATTAAAAGTAAACATATCACTACCATCTATTCTTGACCAGCATAAAATTAAAAGTACTTATTATCTTTCTAAAAGATACATGAAAAATCTACTCAAAAGTGTTACTTTCTATTTTCTCTAATTGAAGAAAATTACCAAGATTTTTTTAGGAACTTGGTCTGATAAAAAGAAATACACAAAAAATACAAAAGAATACTTTTATTCTGTTACTAACCATTATATCAAGAAGAAGAAGGAACATGTTCAATAAAAGATTATCATTTTATATCCAATAAGTATTCAACATAAATTTTATAAAGAAATTTCTATCAGCCTACTAAGATTCTTTTTGGTAGTATTATCAAATGAGCAATATTTTTATGTCAGCTTTATCATCAAGTGATGTGTCTTCACTAAAATCTCCTATACAATAATCAAAACACATTTATTTCTATAACAATTAAGAAAATTATTTTTATAATAAAATAAATAGAAAAATAATGAGAATTGAAATGAATTAAAAATTATGAGGATAAAAAAAAGTTATATAATTTTAAAGTAAATTATATAAATACACCATTTCTCAAAGTAAGAGAGAAATTAAGAGAAACAGACAAATCTTTAAATAAACATAAATGATTCTTCATAGTGAAAATTAATTAAATAGGTAATTCTGTATGAGTTATGGAGATAATAATTTTAGAGCAAATAAAGGAGAAAAATGAAAAAAGATAAATGCATATGAATAAATTTAAGAACAATAGTTGCATGGACTCGATTTAAGGAAATAAATTTTTATTTACAGTCTTTACTGGCTATTTCGATTTTGTTAGGCTAAGAAAACTAATTCATTTTTCTATTCTTTTTTATTTCATCGTGTTAAATAAATTGAAGATAATGAAAAATTTACAAATAAAAAGAATATATATATATATATATATATATATATATATATATATATATATATATATATATATATATATATATATATATATATAAATGGTCATAAAAAGATATCACATAATAAATAATTATTAAATAACTAAATTAGTGACAATAACTTTTGGACTTTTTAAACTGAAAAAAAGATACATAATTAAGAGAATGTAATTAATAAGTTTTAAATTTTTTAATAAATTATATAAATAAATAAATAAAAACTAAGAAAAATGTCAAAAACTTAAGACAAATAAATAAATGACATTCTTGACTTTAGATGCATGTCACATTACTTCTTCTAAATCTCTCTCTACACACACACAAATAGATCTGATTGCTAGCCACAACCTTTTTTTTTAATTGATCGGTATTTTTCATATTAGGTTATGAGATGTAGAATTTATTTATGATATTTTAAGGAAAAACAAACTCAATTGAAGTATTTAACTGTAAAAATAGAGTTTTAGATAAAAAACAATAAAATGAGAATTCAAAAGAATTGAAATAAAAGAAAAATAAATTGTGGGCTTTAGTGATATACCACACCATTAAATTATAGTGAGTTTAATGAGAATAAGCAAAGTAGTGAAAATAGAATAAAATGATGAATTATTGTCCAAAGAACTATGACATCTCATCATGTTATACACCATAATTATATAATATATAGATAAATTTAAAGTGTTATATATGTGTGTAAATAAATGGTTAATAAATGAATAAATAGAATAAAAGGGAAAAAACAAAATAAAAAAAAAATAAAAAGGAGAAGAAGAAGATAAAGATAAATAGGATTCTTGATCAAAGATACATATATCTTGATCAAAGATATATATATGTATGTATGTATATATATATTTTTAATGTAGTATATTTAACATAGTTAAGGGAGTTAAAAGAGTGACTTTTGAGTTTTTTTAACATGACACATAAATAAATGAAAAAAAGAAGAAGAGAAAATGTCATAAAAAGGAGAATTTTTGTTTTAGTCTTTTAGGCCATAGAAAAGTGACACATCATACTTGTTCTATATATATTATAATTGTGGTCTATAGAAAGATGATGTAACATAAATCTTTGGCCTTTATTTCATTTTTTTGGGCCTTTTTTCCACCATTTCTAATTTCTCAATTTTTGATCTTATGTGATATTATTTATTTATTTTGTGTTATGTTACAAATCTCAAGAGCCACTTATTTAATCCGCTTAATCACACCTCAATTCTTTCATCTTCTTTTTATTAATCCTCTTAATAATAATTTTCTATGTATCATATTAATATTTTTAATAATTATTTTCTATGGTCATATATATAAGATAAAAGAAAAGGAAAGGGGAAAAAAATAAAAGAAAAAATTAAAAGATTCATACAATTTGATTCTATGAATTGAAGCAAATAAGCTCAATTTTATATTTTTTGATTTATATTTCTTTGTTCCTTTTTAATTTTTTTAAAAAATTTAAAAAAGAAAAAAGTTATGAAGGTACTAAAATTTAAAGTTAGATACTTTTTAAATATGTGTGTGTATATATATATATATTGTAATTATAAATTTATAACATAACGATATGATATAATTTTTTACAAAAAATTTCAGTCTTTTTGACTATTTTCACTTCTTATTTCAATCCTCTTAATTTATTTCTATCTTTTTTTCATTTGTGAGCTATGTTTAAAAAAAAATTAAAAGTAATTTTCTCCCTTCTCTATAGTTGCACGTTTATTGCAGTAAGGTTGTAATTACTTCATTAATGTTATTAAAATATGACCTTTATTACACAAAATGGTATTCATACATTAGAAAACTGACTATAACTTTTTTAAAAAAAAATAAAAATAAAAATAAAAGATGGGGTCTTTAATTTGGTCAATATGCATAGTGAATTAAAAAAGGCAACACGATGTGACATCTTTCTATGATAAACAAATAAATTTATTTTTTAACTCAGTTTTTTTAGCTTTTTCCTTATTTTTCTTTAATTTTTGCGTTATATTAAAAAATTAAAAAAAAAAGCACATCTAAAATTCTCATAAATACAAATCATATTTATTCTTGATTTATTTTCACTAATTAAATATTATAATTTTAAATTAATTACAAAGCTTTTCACCTTCTTTTTCTTATCATGTTCCATAAATCCACATAATTCTCATGTACAAGTGTCAATCCTTCATCTGAAGGTTGCTGAAATATTTGTTAATTGGTATTGCAATTTGCAGGAGACATGTCTACAATATAGTTTCTTGAAATTTGGAGCTTAGTAAGCATTTTTTATTTTCTCATTATCATCAAATTTGCTGTTTGTATTGTTATTGAACTTACAATAATGAAGTAAAATTGTTTTCTTAATTTTTGAGATTTACATTTTTTTTAAATTCACTTTTGTTAATTAAAATTTAGAGTCAATTAACATGAAGTTTTCGTTATTTGGAATGAGACCTAAGATAATTATATCTAATTATACATAAAAATTATATCTAAAAGATCATAGTGCTGAAAATACATCTAAGTATTATGAATGCTCATTTAATATATACAGTTTTCTAGATAAACTTGTAATCAAGCAGATAGTTTGCATGCAGTTGAAAATTTTAATAAAAATTTTCTTAGACTTGTAATTGAATAGATAACTTGCAAATAATTCAAATAGATAAATTACCTCTAGGTTAAATTTACTTTATAGATTTTATTTTATAACAATCGAGTACTACTGAACTTATTCGCGCGATCTTAATTTTTTAAAATATAATTTAAATCTTTTCAATTATTTAAATACTAAAACAACCACAAAGTATATTTTGTGACATATAATGTTATTGTTAGTTTTTCTTTTGAAAAATGATCTAAACAAATAAATTTATAACTTTAATTCGTATGTATTTTTTCAAAAATAAATTTTCAAAGGCTAAAATAAAAGTCAAGTCAAATCAAATCAAAGTGTCACTTTATTTATTTAAATAAAAAAGTAACTACAAATACACAACAACAAAAAATCTAAACAAAAATCTGAAATCTTATAAGAGAAACCAACTATATGTACTAAAAATTATTATATGTTAAATAATTAATTTAATATTCCTCGTTTAGTTTTGAGATATTTAATTATTCTAAAAATACATAAATAGTTCTAATTAAGTGATTAGTTGCAAGATATATATCTCATTAATTAAGATGTAATGTACTTTTAGAAGTACAATTTTTAAAAATTTTAAAAAATATCATATGTCTTTTTAAGATCATTCACTTAAAGAATACATGATATTATTATTATTAAAAAGCTTTAGGTCTAAATATTTTATTAATTGTGTTAGAAGTGTTTAATTTTACAAATTTAAAGGACCATGTGTGTTTAAATATTAAAATAAAGATAAAAATAAAGGTATCTTTAAATTTAAAAGATCATTGGAGGTTAAAACTCATGTATCAATTAATTACTAATAATTTCAAAGGAAATAGTCCAGTATTTAAGTGACTTAGTTTGAACGTTAATTTCAATATTTTGAATTTAAAATTTTTTTTGACGTATTTTTTTCTTTAAAAGTCTCGCTAAATAAACTACAAATAAATTAAAATTTCATAGAAAAGTGATTAAAATATTCCTTGATAAAATACTACTAGTAAATAAAAATAAAATTTTATTGGCAGAAAATTTTGTCAACATTCTACTGCACAAAATTTGCTCTGTATTGTTATTTTTATATTAGCGATATTACTCGAATAATTATTGTGATTACTTGTTAGTGTATATGAGAATTTGATAAGTTATGCATTGAAGATAGTCATTTTACATAATTGAATTGAATATGATGTTGATAGTTGTGTTTTAAAAACAAAATTGAATATTTAGCTAGATAAAGATTTGAGATATATTGATCTTGCAACAATAATAATACAGATAAAGTAATCGTCATAAAAAATAATATCACCAAATACGAAATTTCTCTTAATGCTTATCTTACATATAAATTTATATAAATATTTATGGAGGAACACAATAAACTATTATAAATTTATACGTTAATATTTAAGGGTTATGAAAGAGTAAGACATAAGCATTATTTAGATTATTAAAAATATAGAGTTATGGAGATAAAAGTTGTGGGTTTTGAAGGTGAGTTCTTAAATTATATGATAAATTAAAAAAAAAAACTAAACAAAAGGAAAAAAGATGAATATATTTTTTGACCTTAAAAAAGTGTTAAGTCATTTGTTAAAATAAATATAACATTCATGCGATAAAGAATCTATTGAACTTAATTAATCATAAACAAATGTTAGATTAATAAAGATTAATTTTCTTCAATAAAATTATAGGATTAATATTTCATCATGTATTGATTTTATTATGATGATAAAACGTTATGGGAGTAATGAAAATAAAGACTAATTAAGTTTTACATTAGAAAAAAAAATTAAAGAAATGACTTTTTAGTTTCTTAACATTTCATAGTTAATATAATTAAGAGAGCTAAAAAAATGACTTTTTAAATTATTTTAATATAGCGCATATATAAAAACATATATATATATATATATATATATATATATATATATATGAGGAAAAAATAGAGAAAACCCTCTAAAAAAAAAGAAAAAAGATATTGTGTTTTATAATCAAAGTGAAGGCTACGTTACTTTTTCTATTCCTGCCTTCATTATTATGGGTAATGGAAGAAGTTATTGGCATTCTCTAAAGTCAAAATTTTATTTATCTTTTATCTCAATTTTTTTTTAACTTTTTACCCTTTCTATTTGTATTTATTCATGATATATTAAAAAATCAAAAAAAAATATCATTAACTTTGACATAATTGCATCTTTATGTTCTCTATATTATGATTAAAAAAAACTCAATTGTCCCTTCTCTTCCTTTTAAAAAAAAACATCTGTCAACAATCATTACAAATAGTGATTTCAATTTGAAAGGATATCTAAAAGAAAAATTATTTTTTACTTATAAAATAAATTTTCAAACTTGAATTTGTTTTCAAGTTGGAACGAAATATTGATACAATAGCAAAATAGTATTCGGTTAGCATAGTTTAATTTTAGGTGGAGTACATACAAAGTTGGGACTGTACTACAGAAGTTGATGAATGTGTCAGTGTACATTGTAAACAAACAAAGTACTTTAATATGTAGTTGGACTTTGATTTCTCCATATTGCTTGGCATGTTCATGATCTTCTTCGTCTTTTTTGTCTTTCTTTTTCAAGTTTACACATGTTCACTTTTTAAAATAAAAATTACGACTTGTATGGTCAAAGAAGACAACTCAAAAAGAAAAGAGAGAAAATAGAGGAAATTGAAAAAAAAAATCTTAGAATAAGCATATAAAAAATTATATAAATTAAAAATACCTTCATAGGTTGTTTTATGTTAAGGTATGACACACAAAAAATAATTCTTGAATGACTACATCTTTTAAATTTATGTTGGGATATTATATGAAATTTAACCTATACGAAGGAAGATATTAAAGCATAAATTTCTACATTTTTTGTCCTTATACTAAAAGAAAAAGATTCAAACATTTTAATGCTAAAGCCTATTGGTAAGGATAAATAAGAAGCCTCCTCACTATAATCAACCAAAAAAATTTATATAAAATGAGTTTATATATATAGACAAAAGGGGAATTAGATGCAATAGAATAGAAAAATATCAAAACACGGCCTAGACCACAACTTCCACATTAATATTATCTATATACTTTAATAGATATGAAATTATATTCATCTCAAAATAATTGTCATGCCCCACCTTGGGAGACATGACTGGCACCTAATGTCACACTGGGATCTGGGCTGACCTGGCTGGCTATATGCATCTCTAGTGCCTACCGGCGACTCAAAATCAAGAAAACAAACTGCTATATCTCGGTTGTATATACAGTCTACGGCCGACAAGGCCACACAATACCTGTAAAAGAAAACAGCTAACTCAGTAACACAATAGTAAAGGGATCCTACGCGGGCCGACAAGACCACCATGCTGTCTAGTTATAACGGAATGGAAAGGCTGCCAACTGGAAGCTATACTAGGCTCCATAGGGCCAACATGAACTTCTAACTGAAAACTTTAGTTTGCAAGCCACTAAGAATGAAAATATTGGTCGGGACAGGGCCCCGGCCTACCCAAATACTATATAAAAAAAACATATATACCTTTACAACCTGGCAACTCCGAATGAAAGGAGCTTGCCAATTTGTTGACTCTGAATAGCTACTAAGAGATCCCGCGATCTGTCTGTCTAAACCTGTAGGCAAGTATGCAGAGCCACCATAGTTGGCATCAATACAATATGTACCGAATATGTAAAGCAGTAATAAAAGCTGATTAAAAGCTAATAACGAACTGAAAATGAATGGCAAGAAGGAACAGAAGTTAACCTGTAAGCTCTCTTATCCATAACCTGCATCTAGTAAACCACTACACGTATATGATCTGAAACTGTACGACTATACATTCATAAGCTATAACTGGCAAGCAAGTATACAAACAAGAACCTAACCTAGCCCCCATAAGCCAGGAAGGTACAAGCAACACATTAGTAACCTACTTGGGCCCCTATAAACCTCGGCAAGCGCCAATCAATCTATATACCCCTATCGGTACCCCTCAAGCCCTATAAGTAACTGTAACTGTATCTGAGTCCTTTGGGCTCCTTGACTGAATATGAGCTATCTGGGACCCTGTAACTGAATGTGAGCCATCTGGGCTCCCGTAACTGAATATGAGCCGTCTGGGCTCTTGTAATTGAATACGAGCCATCTGGGCTCCTGTAATTGAATATGAGCCGTTTGGACTCCTATAACTGAATTCGGGATTTCTCGCCCCTGTAACTATACCCCGAGCACACGAGGCTCTACGAAGGATATGTAATGCCGTAACGACGTAGAAGAAGAACATAAGTGAGTAGACTTCAATATGGCTCCATAGGCTATTCAGTAGCTCCGTAAGCAAACATCATAGCTCTGTAAGCAGTTTATAGCTCCAAAAGCAGTTCGTACATCTCACAACCTCTTAGCCATTCATGGCGAGAGACGGTACTAAATACGATCTACCCCAACTAGGGACACTATGTTACAATCTACAAATCTAGTTAATCAAAAGGCGCATCTGGCTCCTAGGCCTAACGCGACTGCGACTCGCCTCTGGAATAGTCTCTATATAGCTGCCAACAAGCACACCCCATGTGCTTATACCTGACCAGAGGGTTCTGGCAGTGATTATAATCTCTAGGGCCTAAAAAGACTAGGGCAGGTTATAAAGTGGTTTAATCGATATTCTGGATGTCATGCTAGGATAATGATAGCTCATAAGCGAATATTAAGGTCGTAGACAACCAACTATTTAGTTCCCTCGCTTAGAATGACTATAGGGCTGCTACCAATTGGACATGCTCCTGAGCAGTCAGTCCTAACCCTTCACATGCAGCTTACTATAATTCTTGGCCTGAAGGTAATACTGTACTACTATGGTTCTAGTCCCTTAGACATCAACTTTGTCTATTCAGATTTTATATGACTTCTCTAGGCAATTCATAGCCTTGTAGGCAAGTTTATCTGGACCTAGCCATTCGCGGCAACCAGTACCTGAGTATCTATAAGAGCAGGCTGGGGCATTGGCCCCGCATCCAACTACTGATAAGGTTCCCTCCTTAGGGTACCAATGGGTCTATCTGACTTGTACCACTGGGATAACTTCCTGGGTGACCTGTATGACAAGAATTAAGTCGACTAAAACTAACAGTGACTGGCAGTAGCTAACTAGATGGAAGGCTATCACTCAGTTCACTAGGAAACCCTAGTGTTGTTGACTTTGAAGTAAGACCATCTTATCTAAATTCTGGCCCTGGAGGCATCAAGATACTCCAACGGCCTCTGGGCGAGCTTTACTAATAATACAGGTGCCAAACTGATAGTTATATTGCCCGGCTGTGCCCTATGCTATCCAACTTACCAACTCAAGCCCAACAACTAACCTTAAAAACTTCTAAGGCCTTGGCAAAACACCAGGATTCTACTAATATAGTGAACAGAAGAACAGATGAGTTTCTATGACATTCCTAGCGTGAGTCACACTTAATATACTCTTTCCTAATAAGGGTGATGTGTTGTGGGTTTACAATACTTTTGACGCTCAAAACTAAGAAAATAACATGGACTTAGGTGTATTTATGTGGATATAAGGTACTTTTCCTTTTGTTACAGGATAAAAAAATGTTGGAGCTAAAAATTTCAAAAGATAGCTTAAAAAGTGCAAAATGGGCAAAAAGTGCAGACCAGAGTATGGATCGTAGGAAGGACCTACGAGTCGTACTGGTGGCCGTGAGAAGTTGATGAAAGTTAAGGCTGAGCATATGTGACCCTCAAGTCCTAGTACGATTCGTAGCAGGCCTGAATGAGTCGTGATGAGGAAATCGTGATGAAATCCAGAAGAATTGCATCTGAGTCTGACTCCTGCTATGAGAAGAAAGTACGACCCATAAGACGAAGGTATGAGTGGTACCATTCTGGTCGTGATGAACTTCAGAAAAACTTCAAAATCTCTGATTCAAAGTACGGGAGCTCAGTACGAGTCATGAGTTGATGTTACGAGTCGTATCCAGATCCAACACTTAGCCAGAATTTAGCCAGCTGAGATTGTACGAGAGGAAACTACGAGTCGTAGGAGCATGCTACGGATCGTAGGCCGAGTCGTGGCACTGGCGGCGACAGATATGGAAATTCACCCTGTTGGCTTAGGAAAATGATTCTTATGTCTGTATAAATATGTTTTAGGTTTTATTTTTATAGAGGGGACATCAGTTTGATAGTTTTAGAGAGTAGAAACCTTGAGAAGAGAGAGAATTGAGTTGGTCTTAACTTGTGATCAACCTGTTCTTAAATTCATCTTGCTCTTGCTACTTGTTTCTCAAGAATTTTTTGGAGTAATTAAAGAAAGTGTTTTTTCTCAATCATTATTGTAAGTATTGATTTTTATTCTTAATCATGAATGAAAATCATAACCTTGGAACTATGAGAGGCTAAAACCTCCATAGCTAGGGTTGAGGGAACCATGGTGAATTAACAAGCTAGGGTTACACAAAGCGATCTTAAAACCAATACAAACACTTATATTGTATTCTCTTCATGCTTAAACGTTTCCTAACGATGCGCAATGTTAGGAAGTGCCTGAAATTCTTTACTTTCTTTGGTCGAAGAGGTAGAGATTAGGAAAATTACAATGAAGCCTTGATCTTGATGATCATTGTATTAATTTGAGCTGTGGTCTCAGGATAGTTAAATCTGGAACTTAGTGATAATGGATAGTTTGAAACCACTCATGAGACTTGGTCGAGTGATTGAGTATAGTCATTCAATAGGGACTGGTCGATCATTTGAATGAACCTAAGTTATCTGTTCTATAAGTAAGTATTGGTGATAATCATGAGTATGTACCCGAAGCAGTTATGAACCCATGGGGAACACAAACCCTAGTTATCCTTTGATATTGACTTAACATTAGTATTTTGATATCTGCTTTTATTATTGATTTTCTTTAGAATCCCCCTATTTTGAAATAACTACCATACAAGTTCAGTTACAGGCTATAATCCAGTCTCCCTTTTCCCTGTGGGTTCGACCCCAACCTCTAGTTGGATTCTTTATTGACAACGTCCGCTTCTCACTTCAGTAAGAGGTATGGTTTGAGCGTTATCAAAAAGTGACGCCGTTGCTGGGGAATACGGCTGAAACTAAAATATTAGCTTGTAATTGACTTGTTGGTGGTTACGTTACTTTTTATGTTTTTTTCTTTGTTTTTCTTTAGCGACTCTCAGGATACATCAAAGGAATAAGCTTTCACTAAAACATCCAAATGAACCATAGCAAGCTGCCAACACCTGTGGGAGAAATTATGATTCATGATACATTGGAAGCCATGATAATGAATTATGAAGAGGATGGAAACCCAGAATACATAAATACGGTTAACGTCTTAAATGGGACAGGGTCATATAACTTCAGCCCAAAGAATTTAGACCTGGACTTAAAGAACCGTTCAACACCGCTGACCAAACCATCTGTGGAGGTGCCACCAATCCTTGAACTAAAAGCGTCACCTCCTCATCTCAAGTATGCATTCCTTGGGGAGGACAACACTTTTCCCGTCATCATTGCAGCAAACCCGTTAGATGAGCAGGTGGAAGCATTGGTGAGCATTTTGAATAGATACAAGAAAGCAATTGGCTGGACCATAGCTGACATCATTGGAATTCCACCAGGCATATGCACCCATAAGATCCAACTTGAACCAGATTGTAAGCCAACTATGAGTATCAGCACCGCCTGAACCCTCCAATGCAAGTAGTTGTCAAAAAGGAAATTATCAAGTGGTTGCATGCTGGTGTGATATATCCTATAGCAGATAGTCAGTGGGTAAGTCCTGTCCAGTGCGTGCCAAAAAAAAAGGAGGAATTACAGTGGTGCCTAATGAAAAGAATGAGCTGATACCTACACAACCAGTCACAGGATGGCGTGTATACATGGATTATAGGAAACTCAACCGCTGTACCCAAAAAGACCATTTTTCGATGCCATTTTTGGATCAGATGCTGGATAGACTCACAGGAAGAGGATGGTACTGTTTCCTTGATGGATATTCAGGGTATAATCAAATAGCTATCGCTCCAGAAGATCAGGAGAAGACAACTTTCACCTGTCCATATGGGATCTTTTCCTTCAAAAAAATGTCGTTTGGATTGTGTAATGCACCAGCCACTTTCCAGCGCTGTATGATGTCCATTTTCTCAGACATGGTGGAGGATACAATTGAAGTGTTTATGGATGATTTTTCTATTGTAGGCGATTCATTTGAATCATGCCTTAATCATCTGGGCAGAGTACTGAAAAGATGTGAAGAAACAAATCTGGTCCTAAACTGGGAAAAATGTCATTTTATGGTTAAAGAGGGGATAGTGTTGGTCCATAGAATCTTAGGAAATGGGATCGAGGTGTACAAGGCAAAGATCGAGGTTATAGCAGGATTGCCACCCCCTATTTTCGTAAAAGGAGTCAGAAGCTTTCTAGGGCATGCAGGATTCTACAGGCGATTTATCAAGGACTTTTCAAAAATTGCACAGCCATTGTGCAAGTTGCTGGAGAAAGAGGTAAAGTTCGTCTTCGATGAGGCATGTACGAAGGCCTTAGAATGCTTGACGGAAAATCTCACCACTGCTCCTATCATCATTGCTCCAGATTGGTCTCTTCCCTTCGAGGTGATGTGTGACGCCAGCGGTGTCGCTCTTGGTGCTGTATTAGACAAAGGAAAGCGAAGATGTTTCATCCAATCTATTATGCAAGTAGAACACTCAACACAACCCAGAAGAATTATACAGTCATAGAATAGGAACTACTGGCAGTGGTCTTTGCATTTGAAAAATTCTGAGTATATTTGCTTGGAACTAGGGTGATTATTCATATAAACTATGTTGCGTTGACATATCTGATGTCTAAGAAGGATGCCAAGCCCAGACTAATTCGGTGGGTGCTCTTTCTCCAAGAATTTGAGTTTGAGGTGAAAGACTGAAAAGGAATAGAAAATCAGGTGGCAGATCATCTATACAGGCTTGAGTCTGAAGTAAAGGAGAGGATGGAGTTTGATATCAATAATGCCTTCCTAGATGAGTATGTACTAACTGCATCGTAGGATTTGATTCCTTGGTTTGCTGACTTTGCAAATTATTTGGTTAGTGATGTGATACCAGCAGACCTAACTCCTCAGCAGAAAAAGAAGTTCTTATTCGATGCCCGCAGATATTACTGGGATGAGCCATATTTATTCTGCATTTGTGCTGACGGTATCATTCGTAGGTGTGTCCCTAAAGTAGAGATATTGTGCAGTTTGAAGGCATGTCACTCATCGCCAGTTGGGGGTCATCACAGTGGTGTTAGAACGGCACATAAAATTCTACAATTTGGATACTTCTGGCCCTCTATTCATCAAGATGAGTATGATTTCTCCAAGTCTTGTGATCAATGCCAAAGACAGGGTAATATTACTCGTAGACATGAGTTACCACTAACGCCCATCTTAGAAGTAGAGTTATTTGATGTGTGGGGAATTGACTTCATGGGACCATTCGTCAGCTCATATGGAATGAAGTATATTTTGGTGGTTTTGGAATATGTCTCCAAATGGGTGGAGGCAATTTCCCTACCGAACAATGAAGGAAGGAGCGTGACAACATTCTTTAGGAAACATATCTTTGCCAGGTTTGGCACTCCCAGGGCTATTATCAGTGATGGTGTATCTCATTTCTGCAATCGCCTCTTCAAAACCTTGTTGGAAAAATATGGTGTCAAGCATAAGGTGGACACACCTTAGCACCCTCAGTCGAGTGGATAAGTGAAAGTTTCAAATAGGGAAATCAAGACCATCCTGGCCAAGACAGTAAATACTACCCGAATGGATTGGTCAAGGAAGCTCGATGACGCACTGTGGGCTTACAGAATAGCTTATAAGACTCCCATTGCTTCATCTCCATACCAGCTGGTTTATGGCAAAGCATGCCACTTACTAGTTGAACTAGAGCATAAGGCTTTATGGCCTTTAAAGAGGCTGAACAGGAACTAGAACGAAGCTGCCAAGTTAAGACTTAACCAGCTTAATGAGTTGGATGAATTCCAACTTAAGGATTATGAGAGTGCAACCATCTATGAAGAGAGAATAAAGATCTACCATGACAAAAAGATTGCAAGAAGGGAGTTCAGCCCAGGTGATTCGGTCCTACTTTTCAATTCAAGACTTCGATTGCACCCTGGGAAGTTGAAATCTAGATTGATGGGACCTTACAAAGTAGTGCAAGTATTTCCTTATAGTGTGTTGGAACTTGAGAATAGAGAAGGAAAAAGATTTAAATTAAATGAGAAAAGAATAAAAGTGTATCTGGGAGATGAGGAAGAATTAAAAAGAATTGAGGAAGTATACCTTGATAATGCTTGAGGAGTCACAAAAATCACGTCATGCAGCGACGTTCAATCAGGCGCTGCATAGGAGGCAACCTATGGCAGGTGAATTTTAAGTAGCCCAAGTATGTTCTCTTCCCTATGTTCTTCAAGATGATTCTTGGGGACGAAGCTAACTTTTCAAAAAGGGAGGGGGTGTACTTGTGATTTTTGAGATTTTTGGTTCGTCTAAAGGTTTTTCTTGTCGTGTTTCTTTTCCCTCAGACATGCTATCTAGTAGAACCGGCATGTGTAGGATTTTTATTTTTAGTTTTTGATTTTTGTTTAATTACAAAGTAACTTAGGAGTACTCATCCAAGAAAATTGCACTAGTTTTGGTTTTTGTAAAAAAATTGATCCTGTTTAAAAATTTTCTGATATGATACATTAGCTATGTATTTGTGACAACATGCATGATTGCTGTGGATCTTTGGATGTCATTTATTTTGTCATCATGAGTAGTTTTGTTAATCCATATATAAACCGTATAGGTGAGGTGAAAATAGTTCATGTACCATGTGTGAGTGAGGTATATTAGTCAATTCGGTATTGTGTTGTAGATCTAGAACTTGTCTGGTTGGTCTCTGGGCTAAGGATGGTTGGTTAGGATATGATCATAGACCATTTTTGTTTAGCTCACTTTTAGCCTATATTCCCTTACCAAAAGTTGCATGAATCCCTTGATCCCAAGTTTGAGCTTTAATAGATCATGTTTCTTTGATTTATCGATTAACCGAACCCATTTTTTGTAATGAACCTGTTCTGTCCATGGTCCTTCCTTGGATATTGTGAACCTCAACATAAGTAAAATTCTTAAGTTGAGGGTGGATAGAGTAGGGATGCATAAAAGGTGGGAATGGAAGAAAGAAAAAGAAAAGAAAAGAAAAGAAAAAAATGGTGGAAAATAAGGTGTGTGAGATGAAAAGAAAAGGATGAAAAATGATGTAAATGTTGAAAAATAAAGCTCAAAGAAATTTTAAAAATGTTGAAAAAAGTGAAAACTCACCACACCCATGCAAATGTGAATAAAAAGGAGAAAAAGGGGAAAAAGAGAATTAAAGAATAAAAAGGTGAATTAGGTGAATGGGATAGCCAATGTATGTAGTGCCAAGGAAGGAATAGTAACTTATAAAATTTTCCATCTTTATCATGTCCAGCCCTGAGCCTACATTACAAGTCATACCAAGTCCTATAGTGATCTTAACTCGACCATCTGAAAAACCAAAGAAGAGAAAATACGGGCAAGCCTATGGTAGCTGTTACAGGGTCAATTTTCATTTTATGCAACTCACTTGACACTGCACGGTAGTCACACGCACACAGCCGCTATGACTTTTGACACTTAGATTATTTGGCATACAAGTCACAATAGGCACACACACATTTACAGGAAAATCACTTCCCAACTTTGTATTAACTCGTGTACAAAGAAACACATAAGGCCTCAAAACTATTTGTCAAAAGATAGACTAACACTCTATCTTTTTTTCCTCTCTTGCCTAGTCGCAGCCTAGACTTCTCCCTTTAAAGATAGCCCACGCCCATACCACATGCTTGGCACATGCCTACGAAATTCCCTCTCAAAATTCAGTTGACATCCCTAACTGATAGGCAATTCAAATTCAAAATTCGAAAGGCACAACTGCCCTGCTGACTAGGCCACAGGCGCCCAGATTTCTGGAAACTGCCCAACCGCCCGGCATGTGCTAGGCATGCCTTGCGCGTGTGCCAGCCTTGGCGCCATCGGCCGCCTTGGCGCCATCGCCTGCCTTGGCGCCCTTTCTGCCTTGGCGCCATCGCCTGCCTTGGCGCCCTTTCTGCCTTGGCGCCATGTCAGTGCGCGCCAACGCCTGCCTTGGCGCCATGTCTTCATTACATGCCAACGCGCGCCTGTCTCAGCTGCTCCGCACAGCCGGTCCATGCCCCAGTTTCCTTGCCAGTGCCTTGCCTAACTCACATCTGCCCGTTGTGTTTCCAAGCCAAGGCAATGCCATGCCATTGCCCATATCAGCCTTGCCTTCATCATCATAGACATGGCATTTAGGCCACACGCCTAGTGCCATAGTCTGCCGACCCGTGCCTGCCCTTGCCGACTTGCACCTGCCCTTGCCCGGTTGTCTGCCACAATGCCATCATGGTTCCATCAGCCACATTGAGTCATGCGAAAGCCCATCATGTAAATTCCTTATCATGCCCATCTTTCCGCAAGCCTTGCCTTGCACTCGGCGCAAGGCCTCACGATCATGTCAAGGGCTAACAAACTTCCCCCACCAGATTAGCTCGTCGTCCTCGACGAGGCAGAATCTAAGTATGCCCGGGTTTGATCCTTAAACTGCCATAAAGATGCCCCTTTCTCCCAAGTCGCATCACATTCTGGTTTGTCTTTCCATTGAATTAGAAACTCTGTCCGCCGATTCTTCTTGCTTTGGCCTAACGTCCGGTGGTCCAGAATCTTTTCAATTGTCTCTTCATACTGCTGTCCCACAACTGGAGGAGCACGTCTGGCTGCCGCCCTTGCTGGATCTTCAGCATCTTCATGAAAAGGCTTCAAGTAACTCACATGAAATGTAGGATGCACCTTCAGCCGTTCCGGCAGATTCAACCGGTAAGCCACTGCACCAACCTTCTCTATGACTTCAAAGGGATCGTCATACTTTGGAATCAGCCCATGATGTCTCGTCTTGCTACTGATCTTCTTCTAGATTTCGGGTGTTAATTTCAGCAACACCTTGTCACCAATCTAAAAGTCCAATGCACGACGATGTTTGTCAGCATACTTCTTCATTCGCTTGGCAGCTTTTCGCAATCTGTCTTGCGCCTCAGCCAGCAACTCTTGCTTGTCACGCGCATACCTGTAAGCGGCAGGACACTTGCCCTGAGATTTCTGCTTAGCAACTTCAAGTGGTGTGTCAGGCTGCCTGCCCAACACAATCTCAAAAGGACTCATCTCTGTAGCCGACGACCTGTGCAAGTTATAGCAAAACTGTGCACTGTCCAACAACTTTACCCAATTCCTCTGACTCGCAGTCACATAGTGCCTCAAGTACCCTTCAAGCAGATGATTGATTCTTTCGGTCTGTCCATCAGTTTGTGGATGATTTGCTGTCGAGAATTTCAAATATGTACCCATCATTTTGAACAAAGCAGTCCAAAAACGGCCAGTAAATCGAGCATCCCTATCACTCACAATATCGGTTGGAACACCAAAATATTTTACCACATGCTTATAAAACAAGTCAGCAGCTATCTCTGAGGAACATAAAGTTGGAGCAGCAATGAATACCCCATACTTCGAGAATCTGTCTACCACCACCATGATTAACGCCTTACCATCAACCTTTGGAAATTCACTAATGAAATCCATAGAAACGGAAGCCCACGGACGTTCAGCAATCGGTAGAGGTTGTAGCAAACCTGCTTCCTTCTTTCGTTCTGACTTGTCAAGCTGACATACAAGACAAGTCTTGACATAGGCCTCAATGTCATCCTCCATTTTCGGCCAGAAATAACTTCGGGACAGTAATGCCATTATTCACTCAACACCTGGATGACCGGCATAAGCAACATCATGCGTCTCCTTCATCAAAATTCGACAGAAGCCCACACCTTGGGGTACCACGATTCTCCCCCTTTGAAATGCAACAGATCGTTCTCGATCCAATACCGCCTAACAGTCCCATCCCTCACTTGATCCATCAACTTCACATATAATGGATCATTCGCAGCACATAGTTTAATTGTATCAAGTAAATCAAATTCACTTCTAGTAAGCGAATAAACAGCAGCAAATACCTCTTTGCGACTCAACGCATCAGCAACCTGGTTTTCCCTGCCGGGTTTGTGCACCCACACGAAGTCATATTCAGCCAGCATCTCCTGCAACTGAGCCTGCTTTGGACTCAATTTCTATTGAGTCTTGAAGTAAGTATTGTCCACATTGTCCGTCCAGATAAAAAACTTCGTTCCAAGCAAGTACACTCTCCAAACTTGAAGGCAATGGATCACAACAACCATTTCCTTCTCATAGACAGAATACGTTGCTCCGCGGCATTCAATTTTCTGCTTTCAAACACTACCGGATGACCTTCTTGGACCAGCATACCGCCAACAGCAAAATCTGATGCATCAGTGTGGACCTTAAATGGCATATCAAAATCTGGCAGCCTTAGGATTGGCTCGGATGTTATGGCCTCCTTCAAGGAAGTGAAAGCCTTAGCACACGCATCTGTCCAAGTCCATTTGATATTTTTCTTCAGCAAATCTGTTAATGGGGCAGCCTTCCTGGAATAGCCAGTAATAAATTTCCGTTAGTAGTTTGCCAAACCCAAAAACGATCTCAGTTCTTTTACCCCACTTGGTGCCTGCCAATCAAAAATAGCCTGCACCTTCTTGGGATCCATCCGGACCTGGTTTTCACTAACCAAGTGTCCCAAAAATTTGATCTCCCGTTTAGCAAACTCACACTTTTCCATTTCACATAGAGTTGAAAATCTCTGAGGCGTTGCAACACCTTCTCTAAATGCAGCAAATGATCTTTAATAGTTCTACTATAAATGACTATGTCATCTAAGTATACTACTACAAAGTCATCAAGATAGTCATAAAGAACATTATTCATTAAGTTGCAAAAGGTAGCCAGGGCATTAGTCAGCCCAAACGGCATTACAAGGAATTCAAAGCTATCGTAACGAGTTACACATGTGGTCTTAGGGGCATACCCCTCGGCTATGAAAACTTGCCAATAGCCTGACCTCAAGTCTAACTTAGTAAAGAAACTAGCCTTAGATAGCCTATCAAGTAAATCTTGGATCAGCGGCAGCAGGTACTTGTTCTTCACAGTAACCTTATTCAGTGCCCTATAATCCACGCACATCCTTAAAGAGCCATCCTTCTTCTTTGGAAAAGGACTGGTGCGCCAAATGGAGCCTTCGAAGGCTGGATGAGGCCAGTTGCAAGCAGTTCATCAATCTGCTTCCTCAATTCAGCCAACTCCAAAGGAGACATACAGTAAGGAGGGCGTGCTGGTGGCACAGACCCTAGCAGCAACTCAATTCTATGGTCTATTTCCCTCCTTGGCGGCAACTGTCTAGGCAGTTCAGGACATCTTTGAATTTTCCCAAGAACTCTCTGACATCATCAAGGACTTCCATCCGCAACTCTGGCTTGACTTCCACCAAGACAGCGAGGTAAGCAGTCTCACTTCTTTTCAAGCCTTTGTCAAATGTAGCAGCCGACACCAATGCAGTAATCCCCGTGTTCTTTGACTTACTACTGCTTGCTTCACATGGGTTGATCCCCTTGAAAAAGCCAGGATCCTTTTCACCCATAAACATCAAACCATCCAGATGAGAAATTGGAGCAACCTTATATTTCCTCATAAAATCAATCCCAAGCATGAGATTAAAATCATCAAGTGGAATCACTGTCAAATTATGCAAATCTGACCAGTGTCCTATCCTTAGCGGCACGTCCAATGCCTGTCCAAGACCAGGCTGTGCTGGTGAGTATATCGCCTTCATCTTTGTTGGACATTGAGTCACCCTTAGCCCGTATTCCTTGACTTTCTTGGTCGCAACAAAAGTATGAGTAGCACCTGTATCAACCATGGTGACTACCGGTCTGTCCCCAATCATGACTTCAACATACATCAAATTGGAGTAAGCGTCCGTCAAGTCTTCAAAACAACCTGCATCATTCACAAGAGCGACTAAATCAGCAGCATCATCTTTTTCTTCATCAACCTGTTCTGCCACGCTTGCCACCAACGTGTTCAGCAACTTCAACGGGTTGATATAGGCAACAACTTCCTCTTTTTTTGCCACATTTTCTTCTTCAGCAAGAAGAGCATTCACTTTCGCTTGGTTGGGACAGTTTTGTGCCTGATGCCCTGGTTTTTGGCACGTCCAGCAGACCTTATCACTCGCCAGCCTGTCATTTCTAGATGAAGCAACAACAACTTTTGCCTCGCCTTTGTCATTTCCCTCAGATTTTCAATGGTCCTTCTTCTAGTCTTTCCCATTCTCCTTTTTATTTTCCTTAGTCATAGGAGTAGGGTCAGAAAGCACACTATTTGAACGTAAATCGATCAAAGCATCAGCAACTGCAATTACACTCGGCAGATCTTGCACTTTCTGTCGACGCAACTCATTCTGCGCCCAGCCTTGCATCCCAGAAATGAAATTATGCAACTTGTCCTTGTCTGACATATTTTTGATGTCCAGCAACAAGGAAGAAAAGTCTTCCACATACTCACGAATCGAACCAATCTGTTTTAGGTATTTCAGCCTGTCCCTAGCAACCCAAGACGAATTGCTAGGCAGAAATTTGTCTCTTAGCGCCTCCCGCAACTGCGCCTATGTTTCCACCTCGGGCCTGCCTGCGCTAACATCATCTGCACTTTTGGTGTGCCACCACAGAATCACATCCACTCTGAAATAGCAAACTACCATGGTCAACTTGTCATTTTCAGGAACATGGGCAAAAGCAAAGTAGTGTTCCATGTCCCACAAAAAATTTTCAAGCTCCTTCGCGCCCCGAATCCCATCAAACGGCTTTGGTTATGGGATTTTGATCTTGGCATGCTCCTCGCCAACTTTGGCAGAATTTGCTACTGCCTTGCGGAGCACCATCACCTCTGCCTTAAGATCTTCATTTTCTTTGGCCAGTTCCTCAGTTTTCGCAGCAGTTGCCTCCCAAAAATTGAGAAAATTAGACAGTTGGCCATCAACCTGCTCACGGTAGTGACGTAGTTCCGAGTTGAGACCATGGATCTGTGACAGCACGTCCACCAAATCGCTTGTGTTTTCAGTGATTCCCACCAACGCCTCCAACTTTGTGATCCTGTCACACAACTCATTGTAGTTACTTCCGCCAGCCATAGTCTTCTGTCTTCGAATGACCTGGCTCTGATACCAGTTGTTACAGGATCAATTTTCGTTTTACTCAACTCACTTGACACTACACGACAGTCACACGCACACAGCCGCTATGACTTATCCTACACGTTTGCCTTTTTGATCCGTTCGACACTTAGACTATTTGGCATACAAGTCACAATAGGCACACACACATTTATAGGAAAATCACTTCCCAACTTTGTATTAACTCGTGTACAAAGAAACACACAAGGCCTCAAAACTGTTTGTCAAAAGATAGACTAACACTCTATCTTTTTTTCCTCTCTTGCCTAGTGGCAGCCTAGACTTCTCCCTCACGCCCATGCCACATGCTTGGCACATGCCTGCAAAATTTCCTCTCAAAAATCAGTTGACATCCCCAATTGATAGGCAATTCAAATTCAAAATTCAAAAGACACAACTGCCCTGCTGACTAGGCCACAGGAGCCCAGATTTCTGGAAACTGCCCAACCGCCCGGCATGTGCTAGGCACACCTCGCGCGCGCACGCGCTAGCCTTGGCGCCATCGCCCGCCTTGGCGCCCTTTATGCCTTGGCTCCATGTCTGTACGCGCCATCGCCCTCCTTGGCGCCATGTCTGCGCACCAAGTCTTCATGCCATGCCAACGCGCGCCTGCCTCAGCTGCTCCGCACAGCCGGTCCATGGCCCAGTTTCCTTGCCAGCGCCTTGCCTAGCTCACATCTGCCCGTTGTCTTTCCAAGCCAAGGCAATGCCATGCCATTTCCCATATCAGCCTTGCCTTCATCATCATAGACTTGGCATCTAGGCCACAGGCCTAGTGCCGTAGTCTGCCGACCCGTGCCTGCCCCCTTGCCCGGTTGTCTGCCACAATGCCATCATGGTTCCATCAGCCACATTGAGTCATGCGAAAGCCCATCATGTAAATGCCTTGTCATGCCCATCTTTCCGCAAGCCTTGCCTTGCACTCAGCGCAAAGCCTCATGATCATGTCAAGGGGCTAACAGTATCTGACACGTAATACTTGTAACTTCTTTATGAGAGTGAGTGCCTTACTTGTTTAGTCCCATGCTATGTTTGATAATTCATATCTAAGAGGGGACTTCATTTGTGTGAGGGTACATGGATTATATTTTCCTTTACTGTTGGTCTGTGTGAAAAACATTGGTGATGACTTGATTACCCGTTGATAGATGAATGACATATTTTGATCACTATTTATGATGTTTTTAGGTTGCTTGTAATACATTAGCTGATGTGGTTCCATGAGAAAGGGTCAATAGAGTTTGTATAGAAAGTGCAGGTTCGTTTGAGTATTGGCTGTAGTATCTTAAGTCTATTTTCTAGTTGAGCGTCGTGTTTTAGTTTTTCTTTTCTTTGCCTGAGGACATGCAAAAGTCTTAAGTTAAGGGTGTTGATGTGTTGTGGGTTTACAACACTTTTGACGCTCAAAACTAAGAAAATAGCATGGACTTAGGTGTATTTATGTGAAAATGAGGTACTTTTTTTTTGTTACAGGATAAACAAATGTTGGAACTGAAAATTTCAAAAGATAGCTTAAAAAGTGCAAAATGGACAAAAAGTGAAGACCACTGTACAGATCGTAGGAAGGACCTATGAGTCATACTGGTGGGCCGTGAGAAGTTGCTAAAAGTTAAGGCTGAGCAGATGTGACCATCGAGTCCCAATACGATTCGTAGCAGGCTCGTACGAGTCGTGATGAGGAAATCGTGATGAAATCCAAAATAATTGCATCTGAGTCTGACTCCTGCTATGAGAAGAAAGTACGACCGGTAAGACGAAGGTACGAGTCGTACCATTCTGGTCGTGATGAACTTAAGAAAAACTTCAAAATCTCTGATTCAAAGTACAGGAGCTTAGTACGAGTCGTGAGTTGATGGTACGAGTCATACCCAGATCCAACACTTAGCCAGAATTTATCCAGCTGAGATTATATGAGAGGAAACTACGGGTCATAGGAGCATGCTACAGATCGTAGGTCGAGTCGTGGCACTGGAGGCGATAGATATGGAAATTCACCCTGTTGTCTTAGGAAAAGGATTCTTGTGTCTGTTTAAATATGTTTTAGGTTTTATTTTTATAGAGGGGACGTTAGTTTGATAGTTTTAGAGAGTAGAAACCTTGAGAAGAGAGAGAATTAAGTTGGTCTTAACTTGTGATCAACCTGTTCTTAAATTCATCTTGCTCTTGCTACTTGTTTCTCAAGAATTTTTTGGAGTAATTGAAGAAAGTGTTTTTTCTCAATCATTATTGTAAGTATTGATTTTTATTCTTAATCATGAATGCAAATCATAACCTTGCAACTATGAGAGGCTAAAACCTCCATAGATAGGGTTGTGGGAACCATGGTGAATTAACAAGCTAGGGTTACAAAAAGTGATCTTAAAACCAATACAAACACTTATATTGTATTCTCTTCATGCTTAAATGTTTCTTAACGATGCGCAATGTTAGGAAGTGCCTGAATTCTTTACTTTCTTTGGTCGAAGAGGTAGAAATTAGGAAAATTATAATGGAGCCTTGATCTTGATGATCATATATTAACTTGAGCTGTGGTCGCAGGATAGTTAAATCTGGAACTTAGTAATAACGGATAGTTTGAAACCACTCATGAGACTTGGTCGAGTGATTGAGTATAGTCATTCAATAGGGACTGGTCGATCATTTGAATGAACCTAAGTTATCAGTTCTATAAGTAAGTATTGGTGATAATCATGAGTATATACCCGAAGCAGTTATGAACCCATGGGGAACACAAACCTTAGTTATCCTTTGATATTGACTTAACATCTGAATTTTGATATCTTCTTTTATTATTGATTTTCTTTAGAATTCCCCTATTTTGAAATAACTACCTTACAAGTTCAGTTACCTGCTATATTGCAGTCTCTCTATTCCCTGTGGATTCGACCCTAACCTCTAGTTGGGTTCTTTATTGACAACGTCTGCTTCTCACTTCAGTAAGAGGTGTGGGTTGAGAGTTATCATAGGGATACAACAATACACTCTCAAAAATATCTTAGCAGCTAACCACAACATATATAATCATAATCTACTGACAACATCTAATCACAACATACATGATCCTTATCTACTAGCAGCAACTAATTACAACATATAGGATCGTTATCTTCGTTCAAGAACATAGGTCGTATCATTATACGACGAGAATAACTTGTTGAAGGGATAATCCTTAACATACCTCGAATTTTGATTCTCATTTATCCGATTAGTTTCAACCTATAGCCGGCGATTCCATTCAATTGTGGCCTTTATACTGAGAAAATAAGGCTATTTTTAATACCATAACTCGGAAAATAGCGATACCTTTTAATAACCTTAAATATAATTCAACTTCATTTATTTCAGTCAAAAACTTACAATTTCTCGAGAGTACAGAGGATAGAAGTGCTTGGCTATCACTTGTAGTCGCATAAAAGCCAATTAGAAGTGATTCCGACAACTTTTGCTCGGCGGGGTTTTGGTACTCCGGGTGAATTTTCAAGAAATAACTCTGCAGGGATGTTCCTTGTAGGCCTTGAACTTGATACCCAAGAAGAATTTGTGTTTGGATGGAGTTTAGGTGTAATTTGACAAAAAATGAAAGAACCCCACGCCCCTTTTCTCTTTTCTGCCGAGGGGGACTTTTAAAAATGAAGAACTTAAAACTTAAACATATATATATATAGGTGGGGCGGTTTCCAAGGGGGCGCGGCGCGTCGCTCGTAGCGCCGGCCAAGTGGCGCGACGCGCTGGCCATAACACCAGGCTGGCTGGCGCTGCGTGGCGCCCGGTGCGCTGGGCCTCCAGTCCCGGCCTCCTTCTCACTCGATGCCATGTTCATATATTCATCCCCTGATCCTTTTACCACATGCATCGAATACCAAAATTCTCAATATACATGCGCACGCGTCCGTTAAACGATAGAAACTTACGGGGTGTAACATTATCCCCCCTTAGGAACATTTCTCCTCGAATGTAATCTTAAGCTTAAGAGACTCAACACCTTTAACTATTACTAGAAATATTTCGGCAGATTCTCCTTTGTAATATGGACTATCCTTAAACCTGGAACATAGAAAAATACAACATAGGCGTCTCACAGTATGCTAGCCACTACTACTCCACAACATCCAGTGAATAACTTAATAGTACTGATAGTGTAAGCAATCAAATAACAATTGAACAACAATTTTACCTCAACTTCTCAATCTGGATCAGGTTTAGATAAGTGAGGATATTTAAACCTCAGGTTTTCCTCAACTTCCAAAGCAATTCCTTCTACCTTTTGTTCCTCTATAAGACTTTACTAGGCTACAACTTTGGTTCTCAAAATAGCCCCTATGGACTTGCCAATCTAATATCACTATTGGAGTCTCTTTGTAGGACTACTCAATTGGGTTAGCCTGAGAAAAGGTCTCCTACACGCTTGCGTAGTATTGATGAACAGATCCTAGCCTTGAAGGCAACTCTATCTCATAGGCCGCTAGGACAATCTTCCAAAAGATCCAGTATAGCTTAGTAATTCTAGGGCTAGGCTTGCCCTCCTTATCAGATCTCATAACGCCCTTCTTTTGGCGAAATTTTTAGGAATACCCTGTCGTTGCTTCAATCCTTAACTCCTTGTGCCATACATTAGAGTAGGACTTCTGGTGACCCTGGGCTGTCAGTACATATCTTCTAATAAGTTTAACTTTTCCCCCCTGACTGATGTAGTATTCCAAGTTCAACTACCCCTGACCTACCTACTTCAGGTTGTCATATAGGGACCTGCCTTCCCACCCGTAACATTTCTCCGAGCATTTGAATCGTGCACTCTACTTGGCTAGTTGTCTGGGGGTGAGAAGTTTTACTCAAGTTAATCTGTTCCCCAATCTGTTGTAACACACTTTCCAACACCTAACAATGGGTTGTGCCCTTATGTCAGAACCAATAGACACTGGGGAACCATATAGCCGAAATGTTTCTTTATTATTCAATTCAGTGTATTCTGTAGCTGAAACACCATTTTGACTGATAAAAAATAAGTTAATCTCATTAGCCTTTCAACAATGACCTAATGGGGTCACATTTACACCTGGTATGAAGTAAACTTGTAATTATATTTGGACTGGCTATTTCTCGCTTTCGCGCAAGCACGACTATCTCCTGAATTAGCCTACCCGGTTTCTGCTGTCTGGCCTTCCCTTGTTGGTCATTGGAGCTTTGTGCCACAACTCAACAATATCTCTCTTCTTTCCATGCCATCAGTAGGTATCTTTTATAACCTGACGCATTTTCGTCAAACTCTGGGTAGAGGGGATGAAAGACATGGTGTACCTTTCCTACAATTTGCTAATGAAGCCTCGCCACATTTGGAACACAGATTCAACCTATGGGTCTCAAGACTCCACCCCTTACTATCTCGAAGGCCGGTGACGTCTCCTGCTGGCCTTATCTCTGGCTCCAGTAGGCTAGGGTCTCCATGCCGTCACTCCTTTTCCTCTAGAATTGGTGGTGATATTGCAGTATTCTAGGTCGTAATATCACTATCCTTTAAATGTCAGCCTGATGCTTCTTTTTCGACATTCAGCGTTTACACCCCGTAAGATGTTAGCGGCTAGTGAGCGTGCGCATGGGCTTGCGATAAGTAGAGAGGGAGTTTAATGCGTACGGGGAAAAGTCTCAGAAGTAGGGTTGGGCAAGGCCAGGCCGTGAAGGTCCAGCGCGACGCGCCATCCTACTTGCGCGCTGGGCAGCACGGCGCGCCAGGCACATCAGCGCCCTGGAGGCGCAGCGGCGGCAGGCACCTTGGTGCGATGGCCAGCGCGGGGAGCCGGCCTCCTGGCCCGTTGGCCAGCACGAGGCGCCGCCCAGGCCATCGCCCTATGCCTATATATATGTTTCCTTGTTCAATTCAAATAATTCATCAAATATTTCCCTCGGCCAGAAACGAGAGAACACACAACTTTCATCATATTTTCATCAAATTGCGCTACCAAATGTCGTCCAATCTCAAATTAACTTTGAATAACAAGTCCTAGGCCCGCGGGAAGCATTTCTATGGAGTTATTTCCCGAAAATTCTCTCGGTATACCAAAACCCCGCTGAGTAAAGGTTGTCAGAATTGCTTCAAATTGAATCCTAAATGGCCACAAGCATCAGGTAAGCATTTCTCCATTCTGAACTCTTGAGAAATTACGGGTTTTCGCTGAGTTATTCAGAGTTGAATTATAGTTGATATTATTATTGAAAGATATCGTTATTGGCCAAATTTAGTATTGAAACTAGCCCTATTCTCTCAGTATAAGGACTGCAGTTGAGTGGAACTACTGGCTTCAGGTTGGAACTAATCGGTTAAACGAGAATCGACATTCGAGGTATGTTAAGGCTTATTCTTTCGGTAAATTATTCACTTCGTACAATGATATGACTTATGTTTCTGAGCATAGACAACGATCCTACTTGTTGTAATTAGCTATTGCCAGTACATAAGATCCATATATGTCGTGGTTAGCTGTTATCAATAGATTACGATTACATATGTTGTGACTTTCCTAGAAAGCATATTAAGAGTATATTGCAGTATCCCTCGTTAGGAAATAAGAGGTTAAGGGTAACTCACACAAGAAGCGTCATATAAATTCCTCTTCCCTTGAGTTCATTGAGTTAGCAAAATGGTGTTTTGCTGCTATGCGTAGGCTTGAGATGTTTGTGGGTAATAGTTGGGCCTGAGTTAATAAGTTGAGCAGCATAGGCGCAGCCGGGCGATATAACTATCAGTTTGGCACCTCTATTGTCAGTAGAGCTCGTATAAAGACCGTTGGCGTACCTTGACGCCTCTAGGGCCATAATTATGTTAGTATGGCCTTACCCCAGAGTCAGTGGCACCAGAGTTTCCTAGAGAGTTGAGGGTCAGTCCGCCACACAGTGGCTATCACCAGTGATAGTTAGTTTCAGTCGACGTGGTGCTTATCGTACAGGTTACTCAGGGCACCACCTCAGTTATACTGACCTGATAGAGCAGTAGATACCCTAAGGGGGGAAGTTTTATTGGTAGCTAGATACGGGGCCAACGCCCCAGCCTACTCTTATCAGATATTCAGGTATAGGTTGTCGGGAACAACTAAGTCCATATAAACACACCGACGAGGTTAGCAATCTCCTAGAGAAGGCATATGAAATCTGAACAGACCCAGTTAGTGTCTCGGGGACTAGAACCACAGTATTATAGTATGAGCCCCAGGCCAAGAGTTATAATAAGATGTCGATGGGAGGTTACGGCTGATTGTTCAGGAGCATATCCGATTAGTAGCAGCCCACAGTTGTTCTACATAGAGGACAAGTATTCCAGAGTAAACCTATTATGGTTAGCTATTACGAATAGAGTTGAGACGATAGTGATGACATAGTAACCCTCTCCAGAGTTAGCCCCAGCTAGATTGGGTTTTTCCTTATAACGTGGATTGTTAGATGTTATTGCCTATAGTGCCATGCTTGTAGGGGCAGTATGATGTCCAAAAGGATCAGACAGAGGTTATGAGGGCCATATTGAGTTCCATCAGATAAAGGTCGTGAGGGCCATATTGAGTTCCATTAGATAAAGGTCGTGAGGGCAATATTCAGTTCCATCAAATAGAGGTTGTGAGGGCCATATTGAGTTCCATCAAATAGAGGTCGTGAGGTCTATATTGAGTTCCATTAGATAGAGGCCGTGAGTGCCATATTGAGTTCCATCAGATAGAGGCCATGAGGGCCATATTGAGTTCCAGCAGGTTGAGGTCGTGAGGGTCGTATTGAGTTACACCAGATAGAGGTCGTGGGGACCGTATCCAGCTATAGCAGTTACAATATGAACCATAGTCGAGCCAAGGCTCGAGGTCCAGTTACACAGTTCAGACAGCTCAGATACAGCTACAGGAGCCCAGATGGCTCAAATATAGATACAGTTACTTGCAAAGTTTATAGGGTACCAATAGGGGTATATAGACTGATTGGCACTTGCCGAGGCTTATGGGGGCCCAGATAAGTTATTTGTGTGTTGCTTGCACCTTCCCGGCTTATGGGGCCAGGTTAGGTCCTTGTCTGTAAATTTGTCTGCTAGCCATAACTTATGATCGAACAGCCATACAGTTTTAGCTCATATACGTGTAGTGAGTTACTATATACAGGTTATGGATAAGGGAGCTTACAAGTTAATTTCTAGCCCTTACTACTGCTCACTTTCAGTTTTTATCATATTTAATCAGCTTCTGTTATTGCCTTATATATTCAGTACATATTATACTGATACCCAACTATGGGGCACTGTATACTTGCCTGCAGGTTTAGACAGATAGAGTTCAGGACCTCCATTAGTAGCTGTTCAGAGTCAGCAGTTCGGCTAGTTCCTTTCATTTGGAGTTGCCAGGTCGTAGAGATTACAGTCTTTTATTTATATGGCATTTGGGCAGGCCGCGGCCCTATCCCAACCATTATTCCTATTCTTAGAGGCTTGCAGACTACAGTCCTCAGTCAGTTGGTTGTTGTTGGCCTTGTGGGGCCCATATATATCTTATTTTACGTGTTGACTGTGTGGGGCCTAGTATAGCCACCTGTTTTCATTTTCGTTATAACTAGACAACATGGTGGTCTTGTCGGCCTGCATAGGATCCCTATTATTGCATTGTTGTTGGTTAGTTGTCTTCCTTTACAGGTGGTCTTGTCGGTTAGAGGTTGTATTTATAGCCGAGATATAGCCCATCGTTTCCTTGAATTAAGTTATAGGCGTGCACCAGAAGTGCACCAGGTCAGTTAGGTTAGTCCAGATCCTAGTATGGCACTAGGTGCCAGTCATGCCTTCCAAGTTGGGACGTGACACAACGGCGATTCCAATCTCTGTCAGCCCGCTACAACCTAAAGGTAGTTCTGCTCTCCCCCTGTAGCTTGGCATCCATGTTTTACCCTTACTCCTATAGGCTGAAAAACGGGGTTCATGCCCCATGCCCCGTACTAGCAAGGATAATACTGATTGAGTCTACTAACCTACTTTGTCCTAATCCGCACTTGGGACGTTTTCCCTCATATAATCTCTCTGTCCTTCGGTATAACAAGGTAGGGGCCATAGCCATTACTCTTCAGGCGTCCGCTACCATCATCAGGACACTGTGGTGGAATCAACCTATTTCTAACCTGAGCTTTACTATTGCTGGAGGTTTATTGCTTATGGACTCTCACACGTACTTGGGTGCTACTAGCAATCTTATTTGCTCCCCTGATTTACTACTGTGAAGGTCTAGGTAACTTCTTAAACACTAGGGTTCTTAACCACTTTCTAACCCTTCCTGGAATCAACGGTTCTAGCCCTCCTTTACTATTTATTCTGGGCAACATGGCGTTGATACTTACACTCTCTGTTATACTGAGAAAAGGTTGGGAGGCGGGAAATGACCCTATCATTCTATAATGGGGCTAAGGTGCGAAACTCAACAAACTCTAAAAGTTGGAGATAAAAACTTTGCACTGTCCTTCGCATATTTCAAGTAATCCAACATTAACTGTCGTCCCTGTCTAATTCCAAGTATCTACTAAATAAGACAACTCATGTATATATCACACTCCTGGCCTCCTGTTCCGAGGGCATAGAAAGAACTGAGGACGGTGTTGGCATATCTATTACCTTATGAGGTTTCCGGTGCCCGAGAGGACATTGGGGAGATTAAAAGACATCCGCTTTCGCCCTAAGCCTGGCTGTCCCCCAACTGTGGAACCTCATCGGTACCCTCTCCTGATACTGCAGCTAACTTGCGGCTGGCGGTAGTCCGTCTCATATCAACATTATTCTAGACGGACATAACAATGAAAGCTTAGAGACTCAACTCTATACAACTCGGCTCTATAGTACGATCTGAAAAGAAGGAGGGGTAACCATACTATCATGCCTCGTAGCGTCATGCTTATAAAATGTGGTGCACAACACATTTATAAACAAGACTTTACTAGATATAGCTTGCAGACTCCTTGGGATACGACCTTCTTTGATACCAAGTTTGTCACGCCCCACCTTGGGAGGCATGTCTAGCACCTAATACCACACTGGGATTTGGCTAACCTGGCTAAGTATATGCACCTCTGGTGCATATCGTCGACTCAAAATCAAGAAAACGAACTGCTATATCTCGGCTATAAACACAGCCTCGGGCCGACAAGGCCACACAACACCTATAAAAGAAAACAGCTAACCCAACAATACAATAGTAAAGGGATCCTTTGCAAGCCGACAAGACCACCATGCTATCTAGTTATAATGGAATGGAAACAGGTAGTCAAATATATACTATAGAAAATGAGGCTGCCAACTGGAAGCTAACTAGGCCCCACACGGCCAACACGAACTTCTAACTAAAAACTGTAGTCTGCAAGCCTCTAAGAATGAAAATATTGGTCGAGACAAGGCCCCGACCTTTCTAAATTCTATACAGAAAAAAGACAGATAAACCTTTGCAACCTGGAAACTCCGAATGAAAGGAGCTGGCCGATTTGCTGACTCTGAATAGCTGTTAAGAGATCCCGCGATCTGTCTGTCTAAACCTGTAAGCAAGTATACAGCGCCCCATAGTTGGGCGTCAGTACAATATGTACCGAATTTGTAAGGCGGTAATAAAAGCTGATTAAAAGATGATAAAGAGCAGAAAGTGAATAGCAAGAAGGGGCAGAAGTTAACCTGTTAGATCTCTTATCCATAACATGCATCTAGTAAACCACTACACGTATATATGCTGAAACTGTACAACTATACATTCATAAGCTATAGCTGGCAAGCAAGTATACAAACAATAACCTCACCTGGCCTCCATAAGTTGGAAAAGTACAAGCAATACAGTAATAACCTACTTGGGCCCCCATAAGCCTCGACAGGAACCAATCAATCTATATACCCCTATTGGTACCCATCAGGCCCTACAAGTAACTTTAACTCTCCTGTGACTGTATGTGAGACGTCTGGGCCCCTGTAACTGTATATGACCCATCTGGGCTCCTATGACTGAATATGAGCCGTCTGAGTCCCTATAACTGAATGTGAGCCGTTTGGGCCCCTGTAACTGAATATAAGCCATCTGGGCTCCTGTAACTAAATATACGTGAGCCTTCTAGGCTCCTATAATTGAATATGAGCCGTCTGGGCTCCTGTAATTGAATATGAGCCGTATGAGCTCCTGTAACTAAATGCGGGCTTTCTCACCCCTGTAACTGTACCCCTAGCACATGAGGCTCTACAAAGGGTTTGTAATGCCTCTATGGCATAGAAGAAGAGTATAAGTGTAGAATTCAATATGGCTCCATAGGCTATTCAGTAGCTCCATAAGTAATACCGCATCATAGCTCTGTAAGCAGTTTATAGCTCCAGAAGTAGTTCTTACATCTCGCAAACTCATAGTTTTTCATGGCGAGAGGCAGTACGAAATATGATCTACCCCAACTAGGGACACTATGTTACAATCTACAAATCTAGTCATTCAAAAGGTGAATCTGGCCCCTAGGCCTAACACGACCGCTACCCGCCTCTGGAACAGTCTCTATATAGCTGTCAACAAGCACACCCCGTGTGCCTACACCTGGCTAGAGGGTCCTGGCAGTGATTATAATCTCTACGGCCTAGACAGACTAGGGTGAGGTCTGGAGTGGTTTAACCGATACTCTGGATGTCATGATAGGCCAATGATAGCTCATAAGAAAACAGTAAGGTCACAGACGACTAACTATTTAGTTCCCTCGCTTAGAACGATTTTAAGGCTGCTACTAATCAGACATGCTCCTAAGCAGTCAGCCCTAACCCTTTACAGGCAGCTTACTATAATTCTTGGCCTGAAGGTAATACTGTACTACTATGGTACTAGTCCCTTAGACATCAACTTGGTCTATTCAGATTTCATATGACTTCTCTGGGTGATTCATAGCCTTGTAGGCAGGTTTATCTGGACCCAGCCACTCACGGTAACTTGTACCTGAGTATCTATAAGAGCAGGCTGGGGTGTTGGCTCCCCATCCAACTACTAATAAGGTTCCCTCTAGGGTACCAATGAGTCTATCTGACTTATACCACTGGGATGACTTCCTGGGCGACCTGTATGACAAGCACTAAGTCGACTGAAACTAACAGTTACTGGTAGTAGCTAACTAGATGGTAGCCTGTCACTCAGTTCACTAGGCAACCCTGGTGTAGCTGACTCTGAGGTAATACCATTCTATCCAAATTCTGGCCCTGTAGGCGTCAAGATATGCCAACGTCCTCTGGCCGAGCTTTACTGACAATACAAGCGCCAAACTGATGTTATATCGCCCGGTTGCGCCCTATGCTGTCCAACTTACCAACTCAGGCCCAACAGCTAACCTTAAACTTCTAAGGCCTTGGCATGACAGCAAAACACTAGAATTCTGCTAATATAGTGAATAGAAGAATGGAGGAGTTTCTATGACACTCCTAGTGTGAGTCACACTTAACATACTCGTTCCCGACGAGGGATACTGCAATATACTCTCAAAAAAATCTTTTAACAGCTAACCACAACATATATAATCATAATCTACTGACAGCAGCTAATCACAACATACATGATCCTTATCTACTAGCAGCAGCTAATTACAACATATAGGATCGTCATCTCAGTTCAAGAACATAGGTCGTACCACTATACGAAGAGAATAACTTGCCGAAGGGATAAGCCTTAACATACCTCGAATGTCGATTCTCATTTATCCGATTAGTTTCAACCTATAGCCAGCGATTCCATTCAATTGCGGCCTTTATACTGAGAAAATAAGGCTATTTTCAATACCATAACTCAAAAAATAGCAATACCTTTCAATAACCTTAACTATAATTCAACTTCGTTTAATTCGTCGAAACTTAAATTTCTCGAGAGTATAGAAGGTAGAAGTGCTTACCTATCACTTGTAGTTGCATAGAAGCCAATTATAAGTGATTCCAACAACTTTTGCTCGGCAGGATTCCGATACTCCGAGCAAATTTTCAAGAAATAACTCTGCAGGGATGTTCCTTGTAGGCCTAGAACTCAATATCCAAGACGAATTTGCGTTTGGACGGAATTTAGCGGCATAATTTGACCAAACACGAAAGAACTCCACGCCCCCTTTCTCTTCTCTGCCGAGGGGGACTTTTAAAATGAAGAACTTAACACTTAAACACACACACACACACACAAACACATATATATATAGGTGGGGTGGTGGCCTAGTGGGTGCGGCGCGGCGCCCGTAGCGCCAGGCTGGCTGGAGCGGCACGACGCCCGGTGCGCTGGGCCTCCAGTCTCGATATCCTGCTCGCTCGATGTCGTATTCGTACATTCATCCCCCAGCCCTTTTACCGCATGTATCATATTCCAAAATTTTCAATATACGTATGCATGCATCTATTAAACGATAGAAACTTACGGGTTGTAACAATAATTCTACCAATAAACTATAACAATGTGAATTTGAGAGTAACCTTAAGCTTTATTTATATAGATACTAGTTTCTGGACACGTGCTTCGCACGTATATATCCACATTAAATAATTAAATATAGAATTGTGATAAGTGTAAATTCAAAATGATTGAACCGCATTTTAGTTATCTTCATTTACTAATCATGCTTTGGTGACGATTAAGTATAAAACATGACAAGATAACCAAAATAAAATGAAAATAATTTTTTTTAACTTTTATGCAGAAAAGTGTAAGAACTATATAAAATACAAGTTACTATGATGGACATAAATATAAGTCACGCGCCAAGAATAAATTTAATCTGCGAATTTGAGGCTGCTTCTATCAAGTTTATGGACATTTCATGTAAACTCAAAATGTAAACAACAACAAAACAAGAAGGCAATTAGAAAATATTTTTAAAAACTATCAAAAAGAAGAAGAAAGAATGCAACAACTTCATATTACCTATTAAAAAATGTAGAGTATGATCATGACACAAAGACATATATTTTCTATATTGAGTCTGCTTAATGGTACAGATCTTCATTAGAGGATCGTGTATAAATACTATCGTAACCGGTAGAAGCTTAGAAGATGAAACAATTAAAAGGTGAAAAGGTAGTATATGAAATAATAATTTAAAAAATATAAAAGTGTAACCTATAATAATTAGTGGCAGGTAAAACAATCATCCTCATTTACTCGATTTAATGAATAATATATATATATATATATATATATATATAAGAATATTTGATGATAAAGTATTACTATTTAATTAGATATTTTATTATATTTAAATTTACTACAAGGGCAAAATGATAATCCAACTTTTTGAATAGCGTTTTCTACTTTTAATATAATATGATTATTATTTAGTTAGTTAGTTATTAATTATTATCGTTATTATTATTATTTATTATTTATTACTATTTTTATTTATTTATTATCATTATTATTATTTATTATTTATATTTATTTATTTATTTTAATTTTCCACTTTTTGTCTTTCCACTTATATAGTAATAAATTTATAAATATGATAAGATATTATAAAATATTAACATTTAATATTAATTAAATTTTAATTTAGTAAAGAAGCAAAATGGTAATTTAACTTTCAACTTAGGGGCTTCCCACTTATATAATAATATGATACATGGAGAAAACACAATAAACTATCATAAATTGACAAATTAAATATTTGGAGGTTATGAAATGAAAGGTTTGTGAGTTATTGAAATTATTAAAGATTTAAGTTATGAAAATAAAGATGTGTGAGTTATGAAAATAAAATTTTCACCAAATATTTTAAGAGAAATATAAGAGAAAAATGTCAGAAAATTGAGAAAAAAGATAAATACAAATCTTAGCGTATGAGAAGTGTCGCCTCATTTTTCTATTGCCTAGCTTTATAATATATATATAATTAGCAATATTTGATTTATGCAATTTCATTATTATATTTTTGTTAAATCTTTTAGTACGATATCATCACTCACATTATATTTTATGTTATTCTTTTAAGAAATACCTTAAATAATTGTATTTTATTAGAAATAAAACTATATATATATATATATATTTATTTATTTAACGTACAAATTATATATTTTGTACCAATACCTTATCAAAAAATCCGTCAATCAAGAGTATTCTTCTCTGACCGTAGATAACAACAGAGATAGTAGCTTTTTGGAACAAAGTAGATTATTACTCTAGTTACGTTGGAACACGAACATGAATATAAAAGAATCGGAATTATTTATTCTTAACTTGTTTATTGATGCTAGTTTAAGCTCTGTAAGCTTTCATTATTTATTCTTAATTTGTTTATTAGAAATAATATAAGACAATGGTTACAATTATCTAATTATAGGACAAGAAAACTCTAGCATGATGCGGAACAATTTGAATATCTAATCTAAAAGCTTTTCTTTTAAAAGCGGTAATAGAGGAGTTCAAACTGGATTTGATTATGGATAGAGAATTCAATTTGTGTTGGGTAAAAAAAATGTTGCCAAGTGAATCACGACAGTAGATTGTGAATTCATCGCGTGCAAGTTTAAAGATGCCTGTCGTTTATAAATGGACCAAATACCTCAACACAATGAGGGAAATAACTAAGTATCATTATAACCCTTTCAGAGATCATAGCATAACAGATTGAAGACATCTTACACATGGTCTCTCTTTTGGCCCCATAAATTAAACCAAATTATATCGGAGAGATGGCAAAGATGGAGATGTGATTTGACAATCTTTACTCCCTATTCGTTAAATCAAGAGACAACCAAGAGGTTCAGAATACAACCTCTGCAGTTTGGACTACCAGAAGTAATCGGGTAATCAGCCACACTAAACATGGAACACGACACAGCCAGTGACAGAATCAAAAGGACTTGTTTTGAAATAATACTCTTATCTGATCAGAACACGATTATACAATAGAGTAGTCAGTAAATTTACCAAGGCCCTTTGCTTTAACAATGTGAATATGAGAGTAATCTTTGTTTTACAATTTATTTATATAGATATACATGAAAAAAATACAATAAATTATCATAAAATTTATAAATTAAATATTTGGAGGTTATGAAATGAAATGTTTGTGAATTATTGAGATTATTAATAATACATGTTATGAAAATAAAGAGGTGTGAGTTATGAAAATAAAATTTTCAGTAAACATTTTAAGAGAAATATAAGAGAAAAAAATTAAAAGTTGAGATAAAAAATAAATACAAATCCTAGCCTATGAAAGGTGCGACCTCACTTTTCTATTCCCTCAACTTTATATAATATATAGATATAGATTAAGTTTCTTTTCATACATACTTTTAACTTACAAAGAACTAATTATTATATGCATTGTAAAAACTAATAGCACCTCTTAGTAAATAATAATTGCCTTATTATTATGTTGTTAAGCCTCTTCTCTTACAAAAAAATTTTCATCGCGCACCTTGGGAGGCATGACTGGCACCTAGTGCCACAGTGGAATCTGGCTGATCTGGTTAGGCTTATGCATGTTTGGTGCAAGCCTGCAACTCATCTCAAGAAAGCAATGGGCTATATCTCAGCTGTAAATACAGGCTCCGACCGACAAGGTCGTATAGCCACCTGTAAAGAAAAACAGCTACCCAACAACAGGCAACAAAAGAGATCCTATGTGGGCTGACAAGACCACCATACTGTCTAGTTATAACAGAAAGGAAAATAAATAGCTACACTAGGCCCCACATGGCCAATGCTTAAAATAAGACATACATGGGCCCCACAAGGCCAACAACAACTAACTAACTGAGTACTGTAGGCCGCAAGCCTCTAAGAATACAAATAGTGGTCGGGACAGGGTCCCAGCCTACCCCAAATGCTACACATATGAAAGACTGTAACCTCTACAACCTAGCAACTCCAAACAAAGGGAGCTAGCCAAACTTCTGACTCTAAACAACTGCTACTAAAAATCCTGAACTCTGTCGGTCTAACCTGTAGGCAAGTAATGCAGCGCCTAGGGATGGGCGTCAGTATAATATGTACCGAATATGTAAGGCAATAAGTAAGTTGTTAAAGACTGAAAGTAAATGGAGAGAAGGGGCAGAAAGATTAACCTATAAACTGGCTTATTCGTAATTTGTATCGAGCAAAGCACTACACGTATGTGAGCTACAACTGTACAATCATATATTCATAAGCTATAACTAGCAGACAAGAATATGAACAAGAACCTAACCTGGACCCCATAAGCCTAAAAGGTACAAGCAACACAGAAATAACCTACCGAGACCCCCATAAGCCCTGGAAGGTACACCTCAATCTATATATCCCTGTCCAGATTTCTATGACTTTACTGGTGCTATCGCAACCTACCTGTTCCCCTAGGTATGCAACTGAGCACTCTTGACAGGGGTGTACTGCTGATACGACGTAGAAATAATAGTCCAGGCATGGAATGGACTGTATAAGGTCCTCGAATCTCATCTTTGTCCCTCGTGGATGGCATACCGTTCCCTTGGAGTGACGTCAAATAGCCCCTCACTGGCGATGACACAACTAGTAGCCCTGGGGTAGTCACAGAAGGCTTTTGAGTGAGGGCAACCCCAACCAAGGTGCTGCACTAAAATCTCAATCTAGCCACTCAAAAGGCGTATCTAGCCTTTTGGGCCTAACGCTACCACTGTTCGCCCCCTAGAATACTGTGTAAAGCTAAGCAGGCACACCCCTTGCACCTGTATCTGATTAGAGGATCCTGGTAGCGATCATGATCTCCAATGGTCTAGACTAGATAGGGCGAGATCTGGAGTGGCCTAATAATACTCTGAATGTCCTACTCGAACAACTATAACTCATAAACAACTGTGGGGTTGCGTATGACTAATTTCTTAGTTCCTCTGTTAGAACGACTATAGGGTTGTTACTGGTCGAACATGCTTTTGAGTGATTGGCCTCTAATCCTCCGCATGCAGCTTACCGACATTCTTAGCCTATGGGTAATACTGTTCTGACATGGTTCTAGTCGTTTAGATCTCATCTTGGTCTGATAAGATCTTATATGACTTTTCTGGGCGATTCCTAACCCTATAGACAAGTTTACATAGACTTAGTCACTCACGACAATTTGTACCTAAGTATCCTATAAGAATCGGCTAAGGCACTGGCCCAGCCTCTATATGCTAATAAGGTCCCCTTCCTTAGGGTACCCACGAGTCTATTTGACCTGGACGACTGTGTTGGCTTCTTGGGCGACCTGTATGACGAATTCTAAGTCAACTAGGGCTGACAATTACTGATAATAGCTAATTTAGATGGGAGGGTGTCACTTAGTTCACTGGACAACCCTAGGCTGCTTACTCTAAAGTATGACCTTCCTATCTAAATTTTTGGCCTTGGGGCGTGAGAGTACGCCAATAGCCTCTAGGTGTGCTTTTCTGACAATATAGGTGCCAAACTGGTAGTTAAATCGCCCAGCTGTGCCTATGTTGTTCTACTTAACTCAGGCCTGATAACTATTCACGAGCTTCTAAGGTCTAGGCCTAAAAATAAAACATACAATTCTACTGATACAATGAACTGGAGAATAGAAGAGTTTTCATGACGCTTCTAGCGCGTATCACACTTAACATGTTCTTTTCCGATGAGGAATACTGTGGTATAATCTGTATATGTTTTCTAGAATCTAACCACAACAAATATAATCGTAATCTACTGATAGCAGCTAATCACAGCATATCTGATCTTTATATACCAGCGATAGCTAATTACAATATGTAATCACAATCTATTGGTAGCAACTATGTGCAGCATATGGGACCACTATTTCCATTCAAGAACATAAGTCGTAGCACTTTACGATGAGAATAACTTGCCGAGTGATAATCCTTACATACCTCGACTTCTGTTTCCCGAATAACTGACGAGTTTCAACTTGTGTTCGTCAGCTATTTTCAGCTGTAACCATTATACTGAGAGAAAGAGACGAATTTCAGTACCAAATTCGGCAATTTACGATAACTTCCAATGATAGAATCAACTATAATTCAACTTCAAATTACTCGACCGAAAACCCATCATTTCTCGAGGATCGCTTCAAATTGGACATAATCTTTGATTTTGATCATGCTATTCTAGTAAGGGAGAAATGCTTACTTGATGCCTGTGATCGTCTAGGAATCAGTTTGGACCAATTCTGACAACTTTTTCTCGGCGAGGTTACGATTTGTCTGGCGAATTTCAAGAAAATAACTCTGTAGTAATGCTCCCTGAAGGATTAGAACTTGATACCCAAAGTTAATTTGAATTTGAACGATGTTTGATAGTGTAATCGAAAGAAAAATAATTGATTTCTTCGTACCTTCTCACTTCTGGCCGAGGAGATAATCTAGAAATGAATCATAATTAAACTAAGGGCTATTTATACTTTCCTAGGCGGTGGACTGGGGGTTCCTCGCGCTAGCCATCACGGCAACCCAGTGACGCGCTGCGCCCCTCAAGGCGCCAGCAGGCCTGGCACGCCGCGCTGGCCAGTGCGCTGCTGGCTGGCGCGTCGCGCTAGCCCTGCGTGTGCTGGTCCCATCCAACCCCTCTCTCGAGGTTTTTCTACACACATCGGACTCTCTTTATTCATCACAAATCCGTGCGTACTCTTACTAATTGTTAACTTTTACGGGGTGTAACATCCTCCCCCCCCCCCTTCCCCCGCAGGAACATTCATCCTTAAATGTCATTCTTAAACTTAAAGGAGTTAACTCTCTTAACCAAGATTTAGAAAAATTTCGGCAGAGTCTCCTCTGTAATATGGATTATATGGTAACCTGAAACATAGAAAAGTCCAACACAGGTGCCATGCAGGATACTATAACAACCATTACACGATAATAAGGGGTAGCTAAATAATAGTACTGATAGAATAAGTAGTAAAATAGCAACTGAACAACAACCTTACCTTAACTGCATAATCTAGATCAATCCTAGAACAGGTGAGGATATTTAGATTTCATATCATCTTCAGCTTCCCAGGTCATCTCTTCTTTATTTCTGTTCCTCCATAAAATCTTACTAGACTACAACTGTTATTCTTAAAAATGGCCCCTTATGGTCTTGTCCATCTAGTACAATCAATGTAGTCCCCTTAAGGTAATTCTTTGGTAGCCTGAATATTTCCAACTAGTTCAACCTGAGAGGAAATATCCTTTGCGCTTGCATAATATTGATGAACAGATCCTAACCCGAAGGTAACTCTATCTCATACTTTATGATATCTTTAACTCCCCACATTGTACGATAACCCTGAGCTGCCGATGTTCCTCCCTGAAAGTTTTATCTTTCTTCGTTTGGTTGATGTATTAGTATGCCAGCTCACTACCCTTAATCTATCTGCTTCAGGTCATCATATAAGGGACCTATATTTCTAGTCATAACAGGTCCCCGGGTATCTGACCTGTGTGCTCTGCTTGGCTATTTGCTTGGAGACAAGAAGCCATACTTATATTAGCGTGCGCTTCAATTTGTTCTAGCAGTTTCCCAGAACCTAGCTAGGAGTTGTGCCTCTCTATTAGAGTTTATTAGATACTGGGGTTCTATGCGACTCGACTACTTCTTAAACATTTAACCCGGCATATGCTTTCGCTGAAACATGATTCTATTCGTCGAGACATGAGTTGATCTCGTTAGCCTCACTATACCAACTCAAATGAGGTCAATTTACCCCTGGTGCACGATAACCTTATAACTGCATTCATGTTGACTACTTTCCACTCCCCTGCCGGCATGGCTATCTCCTGAATTAGTTTGCTCAGTTCCTGCTGTCCAGTCTTCCTTGGCTGGTCAATGGAGCTCTGCACTACAACTCAACGATATCTTCCCTCTTCCCGTACCATCAGTAGGTCCCTCTTTATGACCTGATATGTTTTCATTATACTCTAGGTGGAAGGAGTGACAGACATGGTGCACCTTGGCTATAATCTGTTAACGAAGTTCTGCCACCTTTGGAATGCAGAGTCGACCTTCAGGCCTTTACGACTCCATCCGTTGCTATTTTGAGGGCCAATAACTTCCTACTGGACCTTGTCTCTAGGCTGTATTAGGTTAGAGTTTCCGTGTTGGCACTCCTTTACCTCCACAACTGGTGGTGACATTGCAGCATTCTAAGTTACAATCTCACTATCTCTTAACTGTCAACCCGATGTTTATTTCTCAACATTCAGCGGTGGTCCTATGCTCTGTCAACCCACTTCAACCTAGGGGTAATTCTGTTTCCCTCCAGAATTAGATACTCGTGCTTTCCCTCTTGCTCCCTTGGACTGAACTCTGGGGTTCATGCCTTTTATATCATATTGTCAAGGATATTACTAACCAAATCTACCGACCTCTATTCCTTCTGACCCGTACTCAGACCCATTTCGTTCATATGATCTCTTCGTCCTTCAGTATCACAAACTAAGGCCATAATCATTATCTTGCAGATATGCTCTACCGTCATTAGCACACTGTGTTGAAATCGGCCTATTCCTGACCTGAATTTTGCTATTGTTGGGGGTTGACGCTTATGGACCCTCTCACACGCACTTAAGTGCTACTGGCAACATCGCCCGCCTCCTGGTTTACTTACTGTGAGGGTTTAGATAACTTTGTAAACACTAGGGGTCTTAACCACTTTCTAACCTTTCTCAAAGTCAACAATTCTGATCTTCATTTACTCTTTATTCTGGGCAACCTGGCGTTGCTACCTTCACTTTCTGTTGTACTTGCACGATCCTTTCTATGTTTCAGATGGTCCAACCTTAACTCTTGCCCCTCCCTAATTCTACATATCTAGTAGATAAGCCAACTCATATATATGCTATTCTGAGGTACTATTGCAAAGCCAAAGAAAGAATTGGGGATGACGCTGACATATCTGTTGCCTCAGGAAGTTCCCAGTGCCTTGGGAGGATGATGGGGAAATGTAAAAGACGTCTACTTCCACCCTTAGGCTAACCGTCTCCTAATTGTGGTACCTCACTGGTACCTCCTCCTGCTACTGTAGTCATCTTATGACTGGATGGAGTCTGTCTTATATCGAATGTTATTCTAGACAGGCATAACAATGAAAGCTTAGGGGCTCAACCCTATACAACTACGCTCTATAGCACGATCTGAGAAGAAGGAGGGGTAACCATACTATCATGTCTCGTAGCCTCCTGCTTATAAAATGTGGTGCATAACACATTTATAAACAAGACTCTACTAGACACGGCTTGCAGACTCCCTAGGATAAAAACTGCTCTGATACTAAGTTTGTCAAGCCCCACCTTGGGAGGCATGACTGGCACCTAGTGCCACACTGGAATCTGGCTGATATGGCTAGGCTTATGCACGTCTGGTGCAAGCCTGCAACTCATCTCAAGAAAACAACAGGCTATATCTCGACTGTAAATACAGCTTCTAACCGACAAGGCCGTATAACCACCTGTAAATAAAAACAGCTACCCAACTGCAGGCAACAAAGGGATCCTATGCGGGCCGACATGCTATCTAGTTATAACATAAAGGAAAATAAATAGCTATACGAGGCCCCACACGGCCAACTCTTAAAATAAGATATATATGGGTCCCACACGGCCAACAACAACTAACTAACTGAGTACTGTAGTCCGCAAGCCTCTGAGAATACAAATAGTGGTCGGGAAAGGGCCTCGGCCTACCCCAAATGCTATACATATGAAAGACTGTAACCTCTACAACCTGGCAACTCCGAACAATGGGAGCTGGCCAAACTTCTGACTCTAAACAGCTGCTACTGAAAAGCCTAAACTCTGTCTGCCTAACCTGCAGGCAAGTAATGCAGCGCTCGGGGATGGGTGTCAGTAAAATATGTACCGAATATGTAAGGCAATAAGTAAGTTGTTAAAGATTGAAAGTAAATGGAGAGAAGGGGCGAAAGATTAACCTGTAAGCTGGCTTATTCGTAATCTGCGTCTAGCAAAGCAATACAAGTATGTGAGCTACCACTATACAATCATATATTCATAAGCTATAACTAGCAGACAAGAATATGAACAAGAATCTAACCTGGCCCCCATAAGCTTGGAAGGTACAAGCAACACAGAAATAACCTACCGGGCCCCCCATAAGCTGTAGCAAGTACACCTCAATCTATATATTGCTATCCAGGATTCTATGACTCTACTGGTGGTATCACCAACCTACCTATCCCCCTGGGTCTGCAACTGAGCCCTCTTGGCTCCTGATCTGTAGCTGTGTCTGAGTTCGGTAGACTCCTGATAACTGCACCCCGGCACCAGGCTTGACGGAGGTGTATTGTCGATACGACGTAGAAATAATAGTCCAGACATGGAATGTATTGTATAAGGTCCTTGGACCTCATCTTCATCCATCGAGGACAGAATACTGCCCCTATGGAGCAACGTCATATAGCCCCTCACGGGCGACAACACAGCTAGTAACCCTGAGGTGGTCACGGAAGGCTCCTAAGTAAGGGCAACCCCAACTAAGGTGTTGTACTGAAATCTCAATCTATCCACTCAAAAGGCGTATCTGTCCTTTCGAGCCTAACGCTACCGCTGCTCGCCCCCTAGAATAGTCTGTAAAGTTGCTAGCAAGCACACCACGTGCACCTGTATCTTATCAGAGGATCCTGGTAGCGGTCGTGATCTCCAATGGTCTAGACTGGATAGGGCAAGATCTGAAGTAGCCTAACAATACTCTGAATGTCCTGCCCGTACAACTATAACTCATAAAAAACTGTCGGTCGCGGATGACTAATTTCTTAGTTCCTCTGTTTAGAACGACTATAGGGTTGTTACTGGCCGAACATGCTTTTGAGCGATCGGCCCCTAATCCTCCATGGGAAGCTTACCGATATTTTTAGCCTGTGGGTAATACTGTACGGACATGGTGCTAGTCCTTTAGATCTCATCTTGGTCTGCTCAGATCTTATATGACTTTTCTGGGCCATTCCTAACCCTATAGAAAAGTTTACATAGACTTAGCCACTCACGGCAATCTGTACCTGAGTATCCTATAAGAACTGGCTGGGGCACTAGCCCTGCCTCTATCTGCTAATAAGGTCCCCTTCCTTAGGGTACCCACGAGTCTATTTGACCTGGACGATTAGGCTGGCTTCCTAGGCGACCTGTATGACGAATGCTAAGTCAACTAGGGTTGACAATTACTGGTAATAGCTAATTTAGATGGCAGGGTGTCACTCAGTTCTCTGGACAACCCTAGGCTGCTGACTCTAAAGTATGGCCTTCCTATCTAAATTTTTAGCCCTGGGGCGTGAGAGTATACCAATGGCCTCCAGGTGTGCTTTCCTGACAATACATGCGCCAAACTGGTAGTTAAATCGCCTAGCTGCGTCTATGTTGTTCCACTCACTAACTCAGGTCTGATAACTATTCACGAGCTTCTAAGGTCTAGGCCTAAAAATAAAACATGCAATTCTACTAATACAATGAACTGAAGAATAGAAGAGTTTTCATGACGCTTCTAGCGCATATCACACTTAACATGTTCTCTCCCGACGAGGAATATTGTGGTATAATCTATATACCTTTTCTATCAGCTAACCACAACAAATATAACCGTAATCTACTAATAGCAGCTAATCACAACATATCTGATCTTTATATACCAGCGACAGCTAATTACAACATGTCTAATCACAATCTACTGGTAGCAACTACCTGCAGCATATGGGACCACTATTTCCACTCAAGAACATAAGTCATAGCACTGTACGACGAGAATAACTTGCCGAGGGATAAGCCTTACATACCTCGACTTCCATTTTTCGAATAACTGACTAGTTTCAACTTGTATTCGTCGGCTCTTTTTAGTTGTAACTGTTATACTGAGAGAAAGAGACGAATTTCAATACCAAATTCGGAAATTTACGATAACTTTCAATAATAGAATCAACTATAATTCAACTTCAAAATACTCGGCCGAAAACCCATCATTTCTCGAAGGTTCAGAAGGGAGAAATGGTTACTTGATGCCTGTGATCGTCTAGGAATCAGTTTGGAGCAATTCTGACAACTTTTGCTCGGCGGGGTTACGATTTGCCGGGCGAATTTCAAGAAAATAACTTCGTAGTAATGCTCCCTGCAGGATTAAAACTTGATACCCGAAGTTAATTTGAATTTGGACGGCGTTTAGTAGCATAATCGGAAGAAAAATAATTGATTTCTTCGTACCTTCTCACTTCTGGCCGAGGAGTTGAACTAAGGGCTATTTATACTTGCCTAGGCGGTGGACTGGGGGCACCTCGCGCCAGCCATCGCGGCAACCCAGTGTCGCGCCGCGCTGGCCAATGTGACGCGCCAGCCAGCAGCGCATTGGCCAGCGCGCGCTGGTCCCGTCCGACTCCACTTCTGAGGCTTCTACACGTGTCGTACTCTCTTTATTCATCACAAATCCGCGTGTACGCTTACTAATCGTTAACTTTTATAGGGTGTAACAATTTTACTTTATTAACTACTTAATATATGTATTCTTAAAAGTTGATGGTATTTTTTGTATTTCTAATCATATTAGAAAATATAGCTGAAAATATTTAATAGAAGGCTTGAAATAATCACTCCATTTTTATGAATAATTAGTAATTTAACTTTAACATTTGAAGGTTCTCGCTTTAAAATAATATAGAAGATAATACATATGTTACAAGCAATATTAAATTATTATTTTAATTTTTATTTGGTATTAATAATCTTGAATTAACATTTTTATTTAATCAACATGTTATGAAAACATACATTTAATGATTTTATATATTATCTTTTTTAAAAAAAAGAACAACAATTTTATATACTCACTTCGTTTCAAAATAAATGGTATTTTAGCTTTTTAATTATATTTTAAAATAAGTAGTGTTTTACACAATTAAAAAGATATTAATGACGTTCTTCCAATTTTTACCCCTATTTAAATAGAGAGAGTTTTACATAATCAAGAAAATGGTAAAGAGTTATATCTTTTACAAGATGTATACTGAGGGTAAGTGGTTAAAAGTACATTTTACTTTCTAGAAATAAATAATTTCGTAAGGAGTGTACCCAAACTAAAAACACCACTAATTTGAAAAAGAAGAAAATACTAATTTAGTGTTATACTTTTTATTTAATTATGATAATTTTTCATCCTCTGCTCATTATTTTTGGCATTCATAAATGTAAGCTTTGTTATCATCATTCGCAAATAAATGCATAGAAAATTAAATTGACTATTAATTGGAATCCTATTAATAGATCTGAATAATGCTACAGTGAAAGTTACTAATAACAATCTACCATGTAAACAATATTTTTTTTCCCCACTTTTACTTATTCATTATATTAAAAATAAATATTCTTTAGAAAATTGAGATATAATTTATCAGTTATTTTTAAATTTACTCTTATTACTGATTATAGTCATATTTCAATATATTTTTTAAAGTATTTGATATATTATATTTAAAGGGTGATATAATAAAATTATCATTCTATTTATTGCTCCTTAAAAAATGTGTCAAGTCAATAAATCAATACTGGACAACTAAAAATGGACAAAATGAGTACTAATGTTGCACTTATCCAAAAAAATTTTGGTCGAAAATAAATTTGTTATTAATTTTCTATTAAAAATACAATAACTTTTATTTTATCTAATTTCATTTATTTCTAAATAATTTTACTTTCGTGAACGTTAATGCCAAGGGATAATGCATACGAAATGGGCTGAAAGATCCAATAATTTAAGGATATTAATGTCCACCAGCAACTTAAGATTATTTTAATAATTTAACTTTAGTTTTGTAGCTTTCCAATTTTAGTACATGATATATTTGAATTATTAAACAGAAATTTAAGAAAGAAATTACAGAAAATGAGAATGTTAATCGTATTTAGCTAACTAATTAATATATGAGTATATATTATTCCACAGAAGTCCTCGATGCCTTATTATAATTTTTGATAAAATGAGAATAAAATATGATAATATCTTCCTGCTAATTGTGCATTATCTTTTAAGGAATAATCCTCCTGCATTCTTTTGTTGGAGTGAGTTTGTTATAGACATTCATATATAGTTATAGAAAGAACAAATATCATTATTGATGAATTTGACGTGAATGCACAATAAAATTGAACGCGTAAAAAAAAAATTTAAACGATAATACGAAAGTCTGATGAATATATAACAAAAGTCTATTGAAAATTATGTTCAATTTAGGAATGAGAATTTATAATATAATATCAAAAAGATTACTTCTCATGAATAGGGAGTCAAATTCTATTTATCTTAATTTATTTTGCTCCTCTTGAACTGTTAGATGCTTTCTCCGCCAATGTAAATATCAATGATGTCAGAGATACCATCAAACTTTAGTGCATAAATTGCATTTTCAAATAGCAAAATTAGAAAGCAAAACAGGTTTAGATAACAATATACTGATTCAGAAATAAAAATATATGCTTAGAATTTAATATAATAGTTAAAGTCCTATGTTATAAGATGAATATTTAGATGAAGTACTCCACTTAATTCCATGGGACAAATGTGTTCCCTTCTCTCACCCAACCCCTATCCCTGTCCCTTTTTAATCCATAATATTGTTTGCACTTGGAATTACAAGATTATTAAAAAAAGTATCGAACGCTTTACATATAACTATCACTAAGAATAGAAAGAAGCTATTATTTTACCTCAAAAAAAGAAAATCTACATATAATCTTTTGGTGAGGATTATGTGAAATTTGATCTTAAGAATATGTATACCTTGCAAATAAGTATTCCGTTTCTCATTTCTCATAGGAACCAAAGGGGTGCTGCTTTTTGGTGAAATATATCCGTGGTAAAAAAAATGTTTAGCGTTCAAACTCATAATTGCTAATTTGTTGCTGATTCTAAAATATAAATGACAAACTCTTTATTTGCTGTAAAATTCACATTATTAACAACATTATCATGGTTACTTATTGTAATATTTATTACTATGAAATTCTTTTATATTTTTCTACATTATGGTTAAAGAGATATACGGAGTATGATTTATTTTTTTTTCATTTGGCGTTCCTTGAACTTTCCTTTCACGTGGTTATTTATTGAACTAAGTAAGTCTACATTTAATTCTCCAATGCAAACTGATAAATTTGTAACGTTTGGACGACTAAACAAAAATCATTCTGAATTAATATAGGAACTTCTATTTCATCATTTATGTAAGCTTTTTTTTTTTTTTGGAAGGTAAAAAGATTGCTTTCATCCAATAAAAGTGGAGGCTCTCTCGTTTTTATTTTGGTTATTTGCACTAAATTTTTTTGGTTATATTTATAGAATGTGCATTTACATTTATGCACCAAAAATGTTTTTGAAATAATATTTACTTAATAGGAAAAATTATCTTTCAATATTTAATAGTCATTTTGATAATTTAATTTTTAAATTTTTTGATTTTCATTTTAAAAATAATATAGATATTAATATGATATTGAATCCCTATTGCTTCTTTGAGAGTTTTTTTTTTTTTTAAATATTTTTACCCAAGTAAAAATCCTAGCTCTGTTCAAACGACAACCATGATAAACCTACCAACATGCCACATCCATGACAATGTTAACCCCATCAAAATTTAAGTGAAATCCAGTTCAATTTAATCTAATTTAGTTATACTCGGAATATAAAAATGCAATCGTGATTTCAAAATCCTACAGAACCAAAATATAAATCCAAAGTGCGACAACATATCGTTATTAAAATGGATTAATTGCAATTGCCTCCTTTTTAGATTTGTAAAACTGTCGTTACATCTTTCTAGAATCTATTTTAGAGTAAATAATTTCTCTAACGTATTGAAAACAGTTAAAATTTCTGTTCTTTGGACCTATTGGATCTCAATTGGTCCAAATGTTAATTTTGGGGCTAAAAAAATATGTTCTTCCATCTATAGGATTTAAATTGCACTTTATAGCGGAGTTATGGAATGACATGCAAAATTTTAATCAAAGAAGTGATATTGATTTATTGATCCACGTGAATATTAGAATCAACCCATAAAAAACTTGACCTATCAAACTTTATTTTTACGAAATTAATTGTTGGTCTAGATTTCTAAGAATTCATCATTATTAAAGGATGAAGAAAGTGAGTTGAATCAAGATTTTAAATCGATTGAAGCTTGTGTATATTGATTTGAACTTAAAACACAGAAGCTATTGTTGTCTTTTTAGTGTATTGAGTCACATAAATTGAAACATCAAAGAAATTGAAGAGAGTGTCTTCCTTTATATAGATAGTGAAATCCAAAAGGCAATAGCATATTGTAAAATGAATAAATTGCAATTGCCTTCTTTTTGGTTTGCTATAACTATAGTTGAGGAGTTAAAAGACATGCACTATAGATCCCCGACCAGTTATCCCACTAAAAATTTGAGCTGCCATTATTCAATTTATTCAAGATCATGATCTACTAAAAGATAAATGAAAATTAAATAGGATTGATCGAGCAGGAAATTTCACACACAACATAACTTCGAAATAAACAACCAAAGTCTCAAATCATAAAATGTAAAAGCCATTTGTCAATTCTCACTTAGCATTATGAAACAGATTAGTCAAAAACATCCATCAAAAATAGATTCACTTGTGTTCCCAATCAGATAGTCTTCATAGTATCTTATTGAAAAGGCAAACCACAGCTTACTACTGCATCAATATTTTATTCTATTTATACTTTCAAAATATTTTAGCCAAAGATCATGATTTGATTAAAGACTTGCTAAGATCAAGCAGGATTATGATATGGATACTAATATAAATTATACACTACTTGTGCTTTAGATGATACCCATCGAAAATTTGTTATCTCCCTGAGTACTTTGAGAGAATTTTATCTTTCATTCTACGGGGTTTGATTCATTTTGACCAACACTGGAGACTTGTCCAAGAAAACCTTAATAAGCTGCATTTCAAAGCCTGTTCCTGCAATACTTTTAAACTTAACTGTCCTCGAGTGATTAAATGTCACATCTGAGAAGCTTGTGGGAATTTTATCAACAGCACCCTGAGGCACAGGTTTAGAAAAATAATAACCCAGATCGTGATTCCCCTAAAAAAGATTAAGAAAAACCCATCACTCTGAATTTAAGATTGAATATCTAATGAGTATGCAAAATAAGAAAGTGACTACATAAAGAAAAACACAAGAGAGAGAGAGAGAGATCTATATCAATAAGAACCTCAATTTCGATCTCTTCTAAATATGAGGAGCTTATTATCAAGCAAAGAGCCCACGAAAGCTCATAGCATCTTTCCAGAAAAATGTCAGATAAGTAAAGACGTCTAAGACAGTTAAGAGCAGAGAAAAAGCCTAACTGGTAATTCACGTATTTCTGCAAACATGAACTAGGAAGAAAATAACAAAGATATAGGATGACTCAAAGTCCCAAAGATGGTACATACACCGCCTGTTCCTTTTTATTTGATAGGATAAGGTTTACACATTCTTTAAGAAAAAATTAATAGAGGTTGCAATTGAACTAATATAATCCTATTAATTAAAAAGATATTTTTTCTAAACGTATAATAATCATTCTTTTCACATTTTATAGTGACTTAAGTATTAAGGGTAGAGTTGAAAAAAAATGATCAATTATTTTTTGAGTTTCTACATTGACAACTATTTTGAAATAAATATTTTTAGTATGTCTATCAAGTAAAAAGGAACACAGGGATCGAAGTATATGAAAATGCATTACAATTAAGTCATGAAGCAACATTACGTGGACATAGAAGTGATTATCCTGGCCCTCTTGGCCTCTCTCTCCTTTTCCTTTACCTGCTCTGCCGCCATTTGTTGAGCGAATATCACCAAATGTGAAAAGTCTATATCCCTGTGCAACATGGCAGTCCTACACTTTTAACACGGAGTCTGACACTCTATTCACGAATTTGCTCACCCGGACCCTCTGGTCCACTACCATCTGCGAGGCATACTTGGATAACCGGGTAAATTCCAACACGTATTCTTGAACTGTCATGTCATTCTGTTTTAGGTTGATGAACTCCGCCGCCTTAGCCTCTCTCAACTCTCTAGGGAAAAACCTGTCCAAGAACACAGTCTTAAATTCATCCCAACCTACGGGGCCTGCTCCAGTCCCTCGACTGTCCCTCCACTGACAAAACCATATATAAGCAACTCCTTTTAGCTGGTAGGAGGCTAAGTCTGCGGTCTCAATTTTCGTCACTCCCATGATGTGGGTAATCTTCTGAATCTCTTCCAGGAACTCATACGGGTCCTCGTCCACCTTTGACCCTAAGAATTCGGGTGGATTCATTTGGAGAAAATCTCTCACCCTTGCCGTCGCTACATTCCCATTCTGGGGAATACGAGCCATTGCTTGCTGATTAATCTGGGAGGTCATGGCCTGTGCCAACATATTAAGAGTTGCCCGAAACTCAGCATGGGTAACATGATCATCCATCGGATTCACTGGGGCCAGTGGTACCTGCTGGCGATCATTACCATTTCTCCTTCCATTTGCTTGTCTAGGAGGCATTATCTGCGAACGTGTAAAGCACGAGTCAGGGAAGGAACTGTTTAGAGCTTCATATTCTACACACGATAAGAATCATGAAGAAAGGGAACATTCCTACAACGTCTCATAGCCTCCTCATCATAAGTATGGCGTGCTTCACACCCATGAAGAAGACTCTACTTAATGCAGCTTGAAGACACTCTAGAACACTCTAAACCTTTGCTCTAATACCAAGTTTGTCATGATCCGAGCTTACACCCTAGTCGTAACACGGGACAAGGAACCCCGAAAGGATCCAAGTCGACCCATGGGATAATCATAGCATATCACTTAACAATAGAAATAATCAGCATCATGAATAAGCGGAAGCTAACTGCAAGAATCAGATAAAAAGCCATAAGAACAATTGTAGCCACACTTTGATACAATGTTGAATCCATCTAGACAAGTCTAAAAGCCTTCTACTAAATTGATGAGTTGCTGGGACAAGCCCCCAGCTAATTCCTAAAATCTGAAACTTTAAATGTAAAGAAAGTGTGAACATAAATCACGTCTTCGGGAGATGAGGACTCACCACTAGCAGCTGAAGGGAAATGAAGCGTATCTAACCACGAAGCTAAGTCTGGAGACCTGAATCTATATCATAAAATGACATAGCATAAAAGGCGTGAGTCAATACTTAAAATATAATGAGCATGCGGAATAACATAACTAATTAAATATACAAATATATGATAACAAAATAACCAAGTAAATCGAAATAATTGATTTAACATGCAACAATCCTCTTGTGAGCCACATACACATAAATATACATCAAACTTTTCTTTGGATCTCATATTATGAAACATCATCAAGCTCATGCATAAGGGTCAAGTTCTGAACATTTAATAAGAGCTGAATCCGAAATTAGCATCACACTGTACTGGATCACTGTTGGTAACTGAGCCTGATTCTCATTATTTTAAATCTGTTACAATCTGAAATCTGAATCATATGGAGTTGAATCACGCTGATAACATAACTAAGGGAGTCATTCTCTACTAGGGAGGAACCTAACAGATCTAGGAATTCACACTCTGCTATGGAGAATCCCGACTAAATTCGGAAGTCACTCTCTGCTATGGAGAATCCCGACTGAACTAGGGAGTCACTCTCTGCTATGGAGGATCCCGACTAAACTAGGGATTCACTCTCTGCTATGGAGGATCCCAACTAAACTAGGGATTCACTCTCTGCTATGGAGGATCCCGACTGACCAAGGAAAATATTCTCGACTATGGAGAGTCCCTGGCTGACCATAACATGAGGTATACTGGTCTGACATTGTATCTGGTCTATGCTAGTACAGCTAGTCAGAAATATAACATACACTGTTTTCATCATACAACATTCATTTCGAAGGGATTGGGGCTAGTTTCTACTAACAACAAGTCCAGCATTCTAAAATATCATTCTCATGCTTTATCATCATAATTCATATCATCATAGAGCCACATCAATATTTCTTCAAACATCTTACATTAGTGAGTGACTATAGATTTACATCATGCATTATACCTCCACCACATTAAGTTTTGGCTTCATATCATTCAACATGTATCATAGAGTTATTCATGATCCATAGATCCAATTCGTAACTTAACATGCATATATTGATTCATATATTCTAGATTTACGGGATGCCATATACTTAACTCATAACTTACACATTCACAACAGGATCATGGGGAGAAGCATACTTTTCATTTCATAAGACCCATTCCGAGATTTATTCTAATTCATGAGAAGGATGCATTAATTATGCCATTATCATAGATTTACCTCATACCCAATCAATTCCATCGAAAGCATAAGGGACATACATATTTTACTTTCAATTATTCAAGCCCATAAACTCTAATTTCTTCTCAACATGTCTATCAATGGCACAATCAAGTTCTTAGGGATAATCATACGATCTTTACATATTTAAACATGGATGCAAGTAATTATGATAATTGAGTGAACAATAATAAAGCCTCATTCAAAGTTCAAGTCATTTTATGAAGACATTCTATAATCTCACATTTCTCATCATCCAACACATAGTTCAAGGTAACCCAATTATTCTACCTTATAATTAATCTCATAATCATAATGGATTTTGGAATTTAGAGAAATATAGATGAAATCACCCATCACACAAACCCTAGGTCATGCTTTTCTAGAATAGTTGAAATTGGGCATTTTGAGAAAATATTTTGGGCGCATAAGGATGGAAGATTATCCTTGTTGAAAGACCTGCATACCTGGTAGAAGAAACCCACTCGAAATTACACCTTGAAGCTGGAGAAGAGAGGAAGGAAGAAGGGTTTGAGAGGTATCCTGAGAGAATGATAGTTTAGACTAGAATAAACCCTTAATAACGTCCCAAATAGCACTCAAAACGACGTAGTTTAGAAGTTAAAAGCATAGGTCTTTACGAAAACACCCCTGAAAAAATGCGAGAAAATCCTCTTGCCAGTCCCTACGAGGCACACCATTGAGTCGTGGGGTCAGGCAACGACTCGTGGAGACTGAGTCATGGAGTACACTAGTTCAAGTCCCTTTTTCTGCTCTTCCCTCCCCACAGTTAACTTAACGAGTAGTCAAGTACAAGATGACTTATCCCTCCTTCCGTGGCCTCCACTATCTCAGACCTACACCAGAAATCCCTAACTTCAACTAATGGCCGACCTAATGAGTTGTGGGGGTTACCTAACGACTTGTTGGGTCATCTATGGGCACTGCTCCTGCTTACCTTCTAGACTGCTCCCCACGAGTCTGACCATGACTCGTGGGGTCTCCTAACGAGTCGTTCCCCTACTAGTTCTGAGGCAAATTTTTTTGAGTTCTTTCTTTTAAGCCTGAAATCTGATCTTAGAAACATTCAGTGTGTTACACAAACTTCAAGATGAAAGGTAGTTCAAGGACGTCGGATTGGTAGGAATGCAAGATTAAAGAACAAGAGGCCTGAATGGATGTTACCTCATCTTTTCAAGGGGATTCAGAGAAATTGGAGCACGCCTTGAATTTCAGGCAAAGTGTGAACAAGAGAAGAAGGCCAAGAGTGAAGGGAAAGGTGGCTCATTGCACACTGGGGGTGCAAAAGCTAAGGGACGATAGCTAGAGAATTGGTAAGTAATTATGATATTCAATACTTATATAAATTTTATATATTGTCTAACTTTGATTACATTTTATTTGCAGGCTAAAAAATTAGGTCGCAACCCGACTCAAGAAGAGCTACTTCAGGCTACCCATGTAAAGAAGAAGAAGAACGAGTCTGATGCGGACACATGGATCGAACAAAGAGCTGAACAAGCCTATGTAAATTCATACATCTTATATATAAATAGTAATATGTTAAGTTTAATTTGAACAACCATATTATACTAACTTTTTTTTAATTATGTAGATGGATTAACAACGGCTCTTTTCTAAGTATAACCAGACTCAGGAAGCCCTAGGTGGGTCAACCCAGCCTACGTCGCATGTCGCAACCCAGATTTGGACTGAAAAAATGGTCGGGGGGGGGGGGGGGGAAGGGGAGAGTCTACAACCTAGGATCTAGAAATCCAGTTCGACGGATTCAGTCCGGACTGGAAGGTATTGGCTCTTCTAGCCAGGTCGAGGCGGTTGATGGTGTTCAAAACACTGCTATGTCGCAGAAAATGGAACAACTTACACGTGCCTTGGTAGATACCAAGGCAAGACACATTGCAGAGAGTAGGACAATGTGTCATACCGTTGAGGCTCTCAAGGAACAAGTGAATAGCCTCGCTTGTGGAGTGCGGAGACGATGTGCCCGTTCTCCTCTTTCCTCGGATGACGAAGAGTTTTTGACAGATGATGAAAATGTCGAAGAGACACCTTAGTTGTTAGGATTATTGAACATTGAAAACAAACTTTGTATGTATATTTTGATATTTTTAAACTTTGTTGATAATTTTGGTGGATATTTAGTGTTGTTTTTAATATTTTAATTCGATAATTACTATGTTATTGATGTTGTTTTTGTTTGGAATTGTTTTGGAAGCAATTAGTGCTGGATATTAGCTGAATTTGAATTGAATTTTAATTTGACAGGTGAAAATACAGAAATTGCGGCTTTCTGCTGTTGGTGCATTTGCAGAAAATTGACGGACAGCGTAGGTAAGTCTGTCGATTTTCTGCAAATACACCATTTGCAAAAACCCAGAAAATCGACGGGCAAACGATACTGTGCGTCGGGATTTTCTTAGTTATGAAGAACATACCAACGAAAACCGTCGGTATATTTAAAAAATTTTAATTTAAATAAATAATATTTAATGAAAAAATACCGACAGTGTCCGTCCGTATTTTTTTCTTTCCATTGATTAACAATTAAATAACTCATGAAATTAAAATTTTACGGAACCAACGGACGTCCGTCAGTAATAACTGATACTGTCCGTCATTTTTTTATTCCGACATGACATATTTCGACAATCCTTTGTCTGTCGGTTTTTCGTCATTTTTGGCCAAAAAACCGACGCAGTCCGTCGGAGGTGGCCCTCGGTTTTTGGCCAATTTTTTGTAGTGAGAGTTGAAAAAAATGGATAGACTTACTTACTCCATACTATTGAGAGGCTTCTTCACGCCAACAAGGTTAGGCGGTCAGCGAGATTTTTGGTGAAATTTTGGGGCCAGGGAGACGAGTCTGACAGAGGTATGGTCACGGGTCTGCAAGGGTCTGGGGTTCTACAGGAAAGGGGGTTGCAGGAAGAGAGAAGAGGGAGGGGCATCGCGGTGCTGGGCAACGATGGTCTGGTGGTCGGGATCGGTGGTCTGCGGGAGAGAGAGAGCGACGGGGTGGGGGTCTGGGGGTTGGAACATGATTTTGGGCGAGATTTGGGGTCAGGGGACGTGTTTGGACGCTGATTGAGAGAGGCAATAGATCTAGAGGGTGTTTAGGATGGGTCTGGGATGGGTTTCGCCTAGATTATCGGGTTGGAAAGGGGATTAATGTTTGGGTTGTGAATTTCAGCTGAAAATGAAAGAATTTGGCTCAAATCGTGATTTTTCAATTCTTTTTTCACCTAATTAATTAAACGATGCTTCCCTTGTCTTAATTAATTTTTAATATATATATATATATAACATAAATAATTTAATACTCGTACTTACAATTTATTATTAGAGGAAATAGAACTGTAGTTAAATATACTACACACACATAGTGATAAATGAACATAAGTGTTTTGATATATATTGTTTTTAAGAAAATAGAATATAACTAGAATAGTATAATATTATAGCAAAAATCATTTGTGCTAATACTGTTGTAAAAGAAAAAGTACTGAAAAATAAATTATGCAATATTTTTTGAGCAATTTTTATATGTAAGATATGACATCCGTAGTTACTATAAAAGTGGTTAAAAAATACAAGTATAGAAAATAATATATTTTTTCATTAATATTGATACCAAGATACTGAAATTAATATTAAAATAAGAAGATTATTTTGGTAAAATAATCAAAATAAGAAGCATAGAAAAATTAATTATAGAAAAAAGAAGAGTCAAAATTGGTTGTCAACATGAGCATTAAGCTTAAGGAAAATAGAAATTATTCATTAGATCAATTAACCTATAGACATGATTTATAGCACCTTAAATCAATAGCAGAGTCAAAATTTTCATTAAGCAAGTCCAAAATATATATTTAGAAAAAACAAAGAAAATTCTGCATCTATTATAGATAAATAAAAAATAATTTTAATCTTATCTATGCAATATCATTTTTTGATGAAAAGACTGCGGATTAACTCCTTCTGATAATCTAGGTCTACATCTTACACCATTGAAGCTCTTTTTTCATTTTCAAAGCAGCAATCAGTGGTCTAAAATCAAAACTTAATAAAAACTTATAAATATTTTTAATAAAATTCATGTAAATCTCGATTTCGATCATCTTTGACGCCTCCTAGCTTCTAAAAAGCAAAGAGATGTGACGATGTAGCAGTTTGAGAATAAGATATATGACTACTACCCAAAGCTTCGCCTTCCTCTAGCAGTCTCTCATCGGAATGGAAACCTGCACATGTTCAAAGCTCAGATATCTCTTTTCATTTTTGAAAGTCACTCTTTTAACTTTTTTTTAGATACAAAACTATAAAATTATCCTTCTAAGAATTAATTCATTCAAATACATTTTCACGGACAAACAAAAACAATTAATTTGGAAAACTTGAGTTTAAAATAGTATACAAAAATTTACGTGGTTCGGTCTCACGACCTAGTCCACAACTGCAACTAGGAGGAATTTTATTGCTCTCTCTCTTGTGGTGTGTATATTACAAGTACAAGCTATCTATTTATAGAAATAGATTAGGGTTATTAGGGTTTCTAACGGGCCTAATTAATCAGGCCTCCACAAGCCCAACAATCTCCCACTTGGAGGCATGATAATCTTCAACTGCCATCCACTGTGAGCACTTGTACGTCTAGTAATCTCCTCCTCATCTTCCTGGTTGCAGCGGCCTTTTCATCAGTTAACCTGAAGGCCCGTTGAAGCTTCCCCAAGCTCCAACATCAGTCACGGCTAAAACTGCCCCTGACTCGTCCTCTGTCCCTACCGACTCCCACTTGCACGAACTGCCGAATCCTGGGATACTCTGAGAACAAACAACGCTCTCCATAGTTAGCAGGTAATCATCCGGAGAGACTATGACAGCTGGAACACTGGTTCTCTTAACCCACTGTCTGGTAACTCTGGCTGAAGTTTTAACTGGCTGACTGCCGATGCTCCCATTGCCACGAGAACCCCTGACTGGTTTACCTGAACCTTTCCAAGCACGTTCAACCTGAATCTGACCTGTGGCTCTGGGTTTATCTCCTGCAAAACGAACCTTCTTATGCCCACGAGACTCTGTGAACCGGATTTTGTTTCTCTTCTGATCTGGGACAGTCACTCCCTCAGATGGTAAATAGACCATATACAGCGAACTCCGTTTCTTTCCTCGAGCTATGACCAAGTTCCCCTTCATCGCCTTCCACTGCCCATTTTCGAACTTAACATCGTGTCCCTCATCATCCAACTGCCCAACAGAAATCAACCGTTTCTTCAAGCTTGGAATCACTCGGACATCCTTTAAAGTCCACGAACCGACTGAAGTTTTCAGAATCATGTCACCCATGCCCGTTACATCAAGAACTTTATTGTTTGCTAGTCTTACCTTTCCAAAATCCCCTTCTTTCAGATTTTGCAATGCTTCACTGCTGTGGGTAGCATGAAATGAAGCACCAGAATCCATGACCCAGGAATCCACACTGCTCTCCACGCTACATATCAAGAGATCATTATGAGCATAGTCTCCTGCAATGTTAACTTGTTTATTATTCGGGCATTGATTCCTGAAATGCCCCACCTCCTTGCACGTCCAACACGTTACACCTGAGCGATCCTGAGTCTTCAACTGACTCCTTCTTCTGTTCCTGCTCCCACTACCTCTGCTATTTCTCCTTCCTCTGCTGACATTTAGCAATTCACTCGATGATTCCCCAGAACTCCTTTTTCTGACATCCTCGCCTAGAATGAGATCACGAATCTTCTCAAAAGTGAATCCATCGGGTCCCGCTGAACTGGTAACTGCTGTAACCGTTCCGGACCAACTGTCAGGTAATGACGATAGCAGTAGTAAGGCTTGAACTTCATCATCGAACTTAATGTTTACTGACGTAAGTCTGGCTAAGATTGAATTCATTGTATTTATGTGCTCGATAACTAAACTGCCTTCCTTCATTTTTGTATTCACCAATTCTCTAATCAGAAAGACCTTGTTTGCTGCAGATGGCTTCTCGTACATGTTAGACAGCGCTTCCATGACACCTTTCGCTGTCTTCTCCTTCAGAATGTTAAACGCAACATTCTTGGTCAACGAGAGTCGGATAACCGCCATGGCTTTCCGATCCAAAACTGCCCACTCTGCATCAGGTGTCTTTTCTGGCTTGTCACCCAATACCATGTCTAACTCCTTCTGAACCAGCAAATCCTCAATTTGCATTTTCCACCAACTGAAATCTGCACCATCAAACTTTTCAACTCGATACTTCCCATCTTCTGCCATCTCAAACGACTAGATGAGGTACCCAGTACAACTGATCTCAGATCTTGGTAACTGTCGGTGAAAAAAAATTTCTCCGGTGACTTTTCCTCCTGCTCAATCTGCTGCTGCTCGCTCCGCTTCTCCGGTTGGCTGCGCAGCTGGTAGCTGCTGCTCGCGATCTGAGCAGATCCAGCAGCGACGGCTGCTTGGTGGGATCTGCGACTGGTAGCAGCGGCTACTACTGCTTCTCCTGGGCTGCACTGCTACTGTTTTTGTTTGCGACTGGCAGCAGCGTGATGGGGGCAATGACTGTCTGGGCTGCTCGACGGAGGCAGCAGCTCGAGATCTGGATCTCTGCGCGACGGTGACAGAGACTGCGGCAGCTGCGGCTATCTGTTCAGATCCAAGCGGCGCTGCTCGATCTGGACCACTGGTGGCTGCTGCGCTTTCTTTCTCCGGTCGACGACTGTTCTTCTTCCGGTAGCAGATCTGCTGCCCCTTTTTTTCTTTTTTTCTTTTCCCTGAAAAAAAATTTTTGGTGACTCTCGCTAATTTTTCGTCTGTATAACCTCGCTCTGATACCACTTGTTGGGACAGCGGAACAACAATAAACACACACACACAAATTAACTGCGAGAAAATAGAAAAATGGAACACAAACGACACACAAGAATTTACGTGGTTCGGTCTCACGACCTAGTCCACAACTGCAACTAGGAGGAATTTTATTGCTCTCTCTCTTGTGGTGTGTATATTACAAGTACAAGCTATCTATTTATAGAAATAGATTAGGGTTATTAGGGTTTCTAACGGGCCTAATTAATCAGGCCTCCACAAGCCCAACACAAACCGTCATAAACAAGAAAAAAGAAATATGAACAAATGTACGGGAACAATAAAAAAAATAGAACCAACAGAGTAGCTATACATAAAAATAATGAGAGATAAAAATTTAACCTAATTTGCTCATTCAGTTGAACAACCCAAACTAAAATTAAAAAAATGAAACCTTTTATTATGATAATTAAAAAATTATATATGATATAGAATTAAATACTATTTTCAAATCTTTTAATAATTTATAATTTCTTGTATAATGATAAGAATGCATTAAATCTTCTTTTCATATTTATCAAGTATTTATTTCAATATCTCAAGTTATCATTAAATTTTAATTTTTCAATAAAAGTCTTCTTATAGCCACTAAAAAATTACTACTATAATTAATGTTTAAAAATGTTAATTATTTTCTTATATAGTCATGGCACTAGGGATGCATTAAACTTTCTTTTCAAATTTATAACTTTTTTGTTAAATCACAGTAGAATTTTATCTAATACTTTAAAACTTTGAATTAAACTATTCAAAACTTATTATCTACCAATAAGATTCTTGAGCATAAGAACCAAGGCATGGATTGCAACAAATTTGTATTATTTTTTTAACTTGATTTTTTTTTCAAGTTATATAATAAAATACCAACTCTTTGCAACACAACTATAAATTACAAACACACACGAATGACTAATTATATAATGAAAATAATATTTTTGAAGGTATTTGACTCTAGAGAGCATAAAATATATGATTTAATAGTCTTAACCTTGAGTAGCTCATGTTTCAAAGTTGGGTCTACTATTTTCTCTAGCATGCTAGCATCAGATGACTTTTCAACCATATTAAGTATATTATTTATGATATTACCTGTATCAGTAGAAAAAAATATGTTTGTAAGAGTTTATCTAAATTTTTCTTTTTATGATATAGAACCACGAAAAGAAACAAATTCGTTTATTTTTCAACAAAGCAAAGTACCGAATGAAAATGAATAATAATTTTTACTCTGATTTGGAGCAATCCTATCCTTGTTGCTAATAAGTCTCATCCCACTAATTTTATCTTAATAGTATTCATGTTGTCCTTTTTCAATAGGTACTTACCTAGAAATGTTGTTATTACAACAACCACATTGTGCTTTCTTTTTGGGCGTAGGAAAAACATGTAATGACATCTACCAAAATTCAAGATGTTAAAATGTATACCTTTACAAATTTTAATATCAGAAGTGTCCTTGATAATCAGTCATAATAATGTCTTCTCCACAAATTTTTTCAAATCTAAATTAGCATTTGCTTGTATCACATGTAACAACACAACTATAAAAATAAACTAGTGTTATTTTTTTCTTAAATTATTTAGAAAGATGTTACCAAATAATTAGTCTAACTCAACTTAAGCTTCAAGGAAGTCCAAGTGAAATACATGCTCATAATGTAGTTGTTCCGATAACATTGGATTGTATCATCATTTTTATTTTTTGTGAAATTTTTCATAATAAATAATCTACGATTTCAACGTGATTTTTATAGGAGGCCTCTAAAATTGCAACCCCTAGACTTTCTCATGGATATTCATCTGGGATAAAAATATCTAGCAAGTGTTGATTGAGTGACATGAAATTAGCCATAGCCACCAGGTTCGCAATAGCTGCAACTAGACAAATGGGAGTATAGCCTTTTTTTGTTTAACATCGATAAGTTTAATGGTTTATAGAATTATGCCAGTGACTCTTCATAATCATTACATGTATTATTGTATCACCATTTGTTGGTACCTCATCAGGGGAAATAAGATCCTCATAAGTCCCTGAAAACTCCGAAGTCATCCCAAATTTTCAAACTCTCAAATGAGCTTAATGGTTCTTTTCCTAGCTTGAATTTGAGCGGTATTGGTGGGGAAGAAGCTGGAGGGTAGGTAGCTTGACCTCGAACAATATTAATAAGATAAAAAACTTAAGGTTATAGACCTTGAGCAGTATTTATATGGGAGTAGCCAAATGTTGCAGAGCTTGACCTTAAGCAATATGGATAGGGTAACAAGCTTGCATTCAGAGCTCGATAGGAGAATTTCTTTTTAAACAACATATAAAAATATCAAAAATTTCTCATTAATTTACATAATTCGATCAATGTTTAAATTCACAAATAATCCCACCAAATCATGATTCTCCCAAGATCTAGTCTAGACAAGTACAAGAGCTTTACTTAGAATACTGACAAATAAAAATGACACAGCTTCATTTATGGAGAGAGAGCGGAAGCTGATGCTGAGAATCGCCTCGTCAATCATGAAACTGCAAATAACCTGCCACAAACTACACCGAAATAAAAAGGTATAGCAAGATAGTATCAGGACACCATATGTACCGATAGGCATCATTGGCCGACTAGGATTAGTTCACGCAACAGTATATAATCAACATGAAATTGTTTAACCTTTACTAGTCATAACAAATATACACAAAAGCCAAGTCTAAATCTCGAGTAGGTCCACATTTAAGTACACAATTACACCTACACGTATTCACTCCTAAACATGCACTATAATTTTTCCCACTCAAACTTAACAATCAATTTATCAACATCTCAATTCCTGCACTGGTACTGTCGTCTCATTGCAGCGGCTATTTGACCGCTACCGTGATCCCGCAGCAGCAAAGACACACCCGCTGCAGCGGTAATCCACTTAAGCAGTGTCTCGGTATTCCTGACTCTTATCCTCTTCAAATTCCCCTTACCCCTCACCGGCTTCAATTTTTATTAATTAAACCCATTTCAATTTCCCCCTATTCATTCAACTACTTTGCGATGTTATACCTACATCGGTTATATTTTATTTAGCCATCATTAACCTTTAATAAATTATCTTATCCTCTGCAATATCTCAGCTCTACACCTATTATTGGAACCACTCTCCCATTCAGGATTAACCCAGCACAGACATTATAGACTTGATTACCCATTTATGGAACTAATAATCAAAATCAACCTAACTCAATTTTATTAGACTTAGCCTAATTGGGACGATCACCATGTGTTACGTGTAACAACATCAACATACCTTTAAAAAATGATCATGAAGTAACACAATTAAACCAGCGTCTATAAATAATTAATCATACTAGTGAAATCATGTCCGCATAGGAATACAGATACAGGTATATATCTGCACCTCCCTGATCTCACTTTATATCTCTCACATTATATCTGAATCACATCGATATATCACGTATCATATCTGTATATATGAAAGTTTGTCACATGTTTGTATATCTGTCCATACATGTCAGAGGGTCTTATTTTTGCCCTTCCAGTGATGAACTGCAGGGGATTCTAGAAATTCATGTACTGTACTGACGTGGTATCCGCTCCTACTTATATGTTCTTCCAGATACTCATCTCGAACACGAGCCACCCATATCAGAACTGCTCATCTAGATGCTCACCTCGGGCACGAGCCACTCATATCCAAATATCTATACACATGCGCAGTCACACTCAACCCGCTCGTTCGGATGCTTACCTCGAACACGAGCCTCTCAATCCAAGGCAAGGATATGTTACCCGCTCATATTCAGCATCTTTCATCATGCTCTCAATCAATCACCACATAGGAAGGATTACCAGTTCACCTCAATTGTCACGGTTTCACTTATAGCTCAGGAATAATATTAACAATTCAATCAGTTTAGAGTTCATTCAAACAATATGATTAAAAAAACTATAATATTCATCATAATCATTGTCCGAAGATCATTCAAACACGTCAATCAAGCCATCAAAACCCAAGACATTAGGGACATTCCCGTTCTGCACGTTTGTGAATTACATCTAAGCAAGATATGGAAAGAAAATTATACTGGCATCTATAAGCATGCAAAAGTATTAAAGTACTTATACCCCTAATTCTAGACACAATCTCTAGCAGTACTTCTTCGCGCCTAGCGTAGTTATTAACTCGTAGCCACATCACAACTAAGTTCTTCCAATCTTTCCCTTGACTAGAAAATTCTATCAAAATTCTATATTTGTACACATCTTAGTATTTACAACATTCAGCGATATCCTATCAAGAAATACCACACTCGGATATACTGTTAAACAACCGTCTAGGATTTGCTATTTAGGACATGTAATCAAAAGCTAACATCAAGATTCTATCCAACTTAATAATTTCGACGTGCTGCATATTCTCTCTTTCTTTCCTTGTTATTCGAGTTATTTCTCTTACCCTTAATAATCATTCGTTGTGGTCTATACCGGTCGTTCTCAGTATTAAAACCTTTTTTTCTACTTATCAATAGCATATCAATCACGCACGCACACGAGTCACTAATCGAAGTCTAACACAAAGATAAGTCTAACCTAATTGGGTGACAAGCTACAGCCAAGAAAGCGATGGAGTTTCATTTCTTGCACTGAGTCTAACATTTCTTGAAGAATTCATCGGGGAAGATGGTGGAGTCTAGCTCTTCTCTAGCCACCCTTTTCTTTTCTTGGCTAGAAAGTAACTAGGATCGTTTTCATGGCATTTTTAATGGCTAAACCCTGTTACAATAGCATCATGGTTTTAAAAAGCGGAAAAATACGACGTTCTGGTCCACGTCTCCCACTGCAGTGATACATACTCCGTTGCAGTGGTCCCGCTATGGCGAAAAAGAATCCGCTACAGTGGTCCTATCGCTGGGCCTACGGAAATTTTAGTACCTCCTCTTTTTAGTCGCTAACCAATAATTATATTTCTATTCTTACCAAAACTACTATTAGTCCTACATAAATTTTTGAATTCACGTGTCAACATTGTCAGAATGCTATAACGGACTGTCACGCCCCACCTTGGGAGGCACGACTGGCACCTAGTCACATTGGGATTTGAACTGACTTGATCTGAAGCCTAGGCACGACAACAAGACATCAATGCTACTAACACGGTGAATAGAAGGGCAGAGGAGTTTCTATGACACTTCTAGCGTGAGTCACACTTAACATCTCCTTTCCAGACAAGGGATACTGCAATATACTTGTTATACCCCATAGAATTCACGGCACCTAGACGACCTATTCGCACGTTGGTTAAGCATATTTGAAGGCCATACGTGCTGGAGAAAGGCCCGGGGAAAGATCGGACGAGAAACCTGTCGAACCATCGCGGAAGGAGCCGAGGCAGAGCCCCTCCGCGATGGCAGCGTGTCACGGAGGAGAGGCCTCTGCGTTGGCTCCGTGACACATTGGCCTTGTCCAGGCCCAAGTATATAAAGCCCCACTTCGGTTTTAAATGATCAAAACATTTAAAATTTCCAGAGAACAGAGAGCAAACGCAGAGGGAGAAAAAGGAACGAAGAAATTATATAATTTTCGTCTGATTACGCTGCTAAATGTTGTCCAAATTCAAATTAACTCCAGATACTGAGGTATTTAGCAGCAGAGAGCATTCCTACGGATTCAGTTTCGTAAAATACGGCCAACGAATCGTCGAGCCACCGAGCTAAGGTAAGTGGAATTGCTCTAAATTAGTTCTATGTGTTCCTAACTATGAAGTGAATATTTCTCCCTTCTGGACCTCTGAAAAATAGCGAGTTTTCGACCGTCTTTCGATAAGCCTAAGTTTAGGCTATAAACTATATCGAAAGTGACGTTGCTCTTTACAATAAAGCTGTATTTAGTATTAATTGACATATTTACGAATGCAGTTGGGAGAAAATAGTTGAAGTGCCGGCCGAGTCTCGTCCGACGGACGAATAATTCAAGGATAAGGTATGTAAAGCTAGTTCCCTCGGCAAGTTAAGTAATATCGGTACAGTATAGTAATTTACAGGCCAGTAGAATGTCCAGTAGTCAAGTGTTACGTTTATTGTGAATGTTGATACGGTATTAGAAGCATCAAGTTGTAACTTGCGTAAAACTTACTAGTACGACATAGATTCTAACACAAGTGTTAGAAACTGCCCAGCATGCTCAGTATGTGATGTAATACGAAATGTTAAGATATTATTGTATTCAGTTGAAACCCCGTAAAGCGATGCAATATCCGTAAAGCACCTCAGAAATAGAATGGCAGGCTAAAATAAAGTTTAGAACACATGTTAGGATTAGTAAATCACGTTAATACAGAAGCTCAGTATACAGCATAGGTTGCAGCAGAAATACTATATTTTGTATAGCATTTGCCCCAGTACATTCCGGCAGGAGACTATATTCATATATACATATTTACCAGCCTCAGCACGTATTAAATACGTACAGATTGCTATCACTAGTTCAGCATGTAGTATATACGATACTTTACCCCTATTAGCCTCAGCATGTGAGATATGCAGACAGTATTACTAGTTGAGACCGTTGTATTGTTTGGGGTTGGATTACCTAGCATCCATGACCGCCCAGGGTTAATAGCTGTATCGACTCGTCCGCCAGAGGACGAGGATACGTCGCTCTACGGAGTGGCATGCCGTCCCCCGGGGGACGAAGATGGGATGCCGGTTTTCCCCATATTGTGCCTTGGTCGGCCCTTATACACCCCCGTCGAGCGGATACGCCCGGGGTGTTGATTCAGGAGTCCTCCGGACTCAGGTACAGTTATAGTCAGGGGCTCAGCGAGCCCAAGTGCATACCCAGGGGACCGGCAGGATGCTTACAGGGTTATAGGAGATGGGACGACCGGGGTAGGGGTATAGATTCTGTGCTGGTTGTACCTCCCGGCTTATGGGGGCCGGGTAAGGTTTCTGTGTGCTATGTATGTTATGATATGTTATACAATATACCGTGTTACATTAGATACGAGTAGATCGACAGTAGAACGATAAATCCTCAGGTATGACTCCTACTTCTTCCAGTATGATTAAGAGAAGGTATGACTTACATTATCAGACAGTTAATCTATTCCCTCTACTCCAGTTTCATCAGTTATATTATTGTTTTCAGATATTTCTTTCAGTTATTGCTTTACATACTCAGTACCAGCGGTACTGACGCCCGGTGGGGCGCTGCATTACTTGCCTGCAGGTACTCATAGACGAGCAGGCGATACTACGTGATTCCTGTCAGCGATCGAGTATTCAGCTCCTGTTATCCGGAGACTGAATCCCAGAGGTGTATTTCATTTCCTTTTTGTTATACAGTACGTGTAGGTCGGGGCCCTGTCCCGATCATTTCTATTGTTATTCCTAGAAGCTTGCAGTCTGTACATATTTCCCTGTGGTTAGATGAGCCGGTGGTGTGAGGCCGTGCAGTTGTATAGCTGTTAGTACTCGTGTTTCCTTTATGTTGGCCGTGTGGGGCCATAGTTCGACAGTAGTGGTGACCTTGCCAGTCACGTAGTTATCCAGTACTTCATGGTTAAGTTATAGATAACTAGACAGCATGGTGGCCTTGTCGGCCCGCATAGGGTTCCCTGAATTGATATGTTTCTGGTCAGCTGTTAGTACAGGTACAGGAGGCTATAGGCCAATGGGCCGGGGGCTGTATTTACAGCCGTTATATAGCCCTTTATTTCCAGAAATATGAGTTAGAGCCAGCCAGGCACCAGATGTGCCCAGGCTTAGCAGTCCAGCAGTTCAGGTCCCAGTAGGGCACCAGGTGCCAGTCATACCCCCCAAGGCGGGGTGTGACAAACTTGGTATCAGAGCAGGTCGTATCCTAGGGTGTCTGCAAGCCGTGCTAAGTAGACTCCTGTCCATGGATGTGTTGTGCACCACATACTATGGGTAGGAGGCTGCAAGGCATGATAGGATGGTTGTCTTTTATTCTTATTCAGTCGTGTTGTAGAGCGGTACAATATAGGGTTGAGTCCCTAAAAGCTTACTATATTCTTTGGTTACTGATAATGTCAGATCAGCAACATCCTATCACAGGTCGGAGCTTAGATATTCCAGCAGGGGAAGGCACCAGCAGGATGCCTCCCCCCGTTTAGAAACAGCCCGGTCAGAGGGCACTACAGAGGCATCGTCCCAGCCTCCTCAGCAGTCTCCACCACGTCAGGAGCCACTTGGGGCGACATTACCTTCAGCAGTCCCTATACCGACACCTTCCGACCAGGAGGTTAGGAGTGTTGTAGTTATGATAGCACAGATGATGGCTGCTCAGCGTCAGCCAATGCCGTCTACAGTTGCGGAGTCATCAGGAGGGCCCGGTAGTTCGAGGGTCCGAGAGTTCTTAGCTTTGAATCCCCCATAGTTTACAGGTACGGATCGGACAGAGGACCCTCAGGATTTTCTGGATCAAATGCAGAGGATCTTCAGGGTTATGCATGCCACGCCTACCGAATCAGTTGAGTTGGCAGCATTCCGGTTACGGGATATCACTGTGTTATGGTATGAAAGCTGGGAAAGGTCCCAAGGGAGAGATGTTTCCCCTCCCACCTGGTCCAGCTTTTCAGGGGCCTTTCTGGATCACTATTTGCCGCGGGAGATTCGACAGGCTCGGGTAGATCAGTTCCTACATCTAGAGCAGGGGGCCATGAGTGTTCGGGAATATTCCTTGCGGTTTGATTCTTTGGCTCGATATGCACCGGCCTTTGTTGATACCATGGCATCCAGAGTGCACCGTTTTATTATGGGGTTGAATCCAGAATATGTTGAGACTTGTATTACGGCCACATTGCGAGAGGACATGGACATTGCTCGAATTCAGGCATTTTCCCAGAATATTGAGGGCATCAAACAGCGGCATCGGGAGATCAGAAGGGTCTATCAGGAACAGCGTCGCCGGGACAGGCCAGTTGAGTTACAGAGGGAGGCCCGGGGAGGACCCAGGCCACGATTGTCAGACAGGCCGCCCAGGCCCCCGCCTCTGCCACAGTCACAGGGGGGTAGATTCAGCCGCAGGGGGCAGTCAGAGACTGGTAGAGGCTCGCAGATGGCAGATTCACCATTGCAGAGGAGGGCGGAGCAGAGTAGGTATACCCTACCACTTTGCCCTATATGCAGTCGACGTCATCCAGGAGCATGCAGGTATGGTTCTACCGCATGTTATATTTGTGGCCAAGAAGGCCATTTGATGAGAGATTGCCCAGCCAGAGGCCGAGAGGACCGAGATAGACAAGATAGGGCATCTGCAGGGTCACGAGCCACAGCATCCTCGACTGGGCGCAGGCCCTCAGTTTCAGCAGGCAGGGGTCGGGGCAGATCAGGGGCCTCCAGTACAGGTGCGAGCCCAAGCCGCACATATGCTTTACCAGGGAGGCAAGATTCGGAAGAGTCGCCTGATGTTGTGACAGGTATGCTAACTATCTGCTCACACCCTGCTTATGTGTTGATTGATCCAGGGTCTACTTTGTCCTACATTACTCCATTTGTGGCACGAAAGTTTAGTATTACACCAGAATCATTACAGCAGCCCTTCTTAGTATCCACGCCCGTTGGTGACTCTATCACAGCTAGCCGAATCTACCGCGGGTGTACAGTAGAGGTTGCTGACCGTCCGACCACAGTAGATCTGGTCGAGTTAGAAATGATAGACTTTGATGCCATAATGGGTATGGATTGGTTAGTACCATGCTTTGCCAACGTTGAATGTTGGACCAAAACGGTCCGATTCCACTTCCCAGGAGAAGCTGTGCAGGAGTGGAAGGGCAGCACCGCTACGCCAAAAGGTAGGTTTATTTCCTACCTTCAGGCGAGAAAGTTGATATCCAAGGGGTGTATTTACCATCTGGTCAGAGTTCAGGATGTTCAAGCAGAATCTCCGACACTCCAGTCTGTTCCAGTGGTGAATGAATTCCCTGATGTGTTTCCTGATGAGTTACCTGGTATTCCCCCAGAAAGGAAAATAGACTTTGCTATTGACTTGTTACCAGGCACTCAGCCGATATCAATTCCTCCCTATCGTATGGCTCCTGCAGAACTCAGAGAATTAAAGGAGCAGTTGAAAGATTTGTTGGATAAAGGTTTTATCAGGCCGAGTACTTCACCGTGGGGTGCGCCAATTTTATTCGTGAGAAAGAAAGATGGCTCGCTCCGAATGTGTATAGATTACCGGCAACTAAATAAAGTTACAGTAAAGAACAAGTACCCGCTCCCCAGAATTGACGACTTATTTGATCAGTTGCAGGGAGCCAGATACTTTTCTAAAATTGACTTGCGGTCCGGATATCATCAGGTCCGAGTACGTGAGAGAGATATATTCCTAAGACAGCGTTCAGGACCCGATATGGACATTTTGAATTTCTAGTTATGTCCTTCGGGTTAACGAATGCCCCGGCAGTCTTCATGGACCTGATGAACAGTATTTTCAGACCTTTCCTGGACTTGTTCGTAATAGTATTCATTGATGACATTCTGGTGTATTCTCGCTCTGAAGCAGATCACCGAACTCATTTGCGGACAGTGCTCCAGATTCTCAGGGACCGTCAGCTGTATGCTAAATTTTCTAAGTGTGAATTTTGGCTTAACTCAGTGGCCTTTTTAGGGCATATCGTCTCAGATGCTGGTATACAGGTAGACAAGCAGAAAATAGAAGCAGTTAAGTCATGGCCTAGGCCTACCACTCCGACTGAAGTTCGTAGCTTTCTGGGGTTGGCAGGATATTACAGGAGGTTCGTTGAAGGGTTCTCGACCATTGCGGCACCTCTGACCAAATTGACACAGAAAGCAACAAAGTTTCAATGGAAAGAGGCATGTGAGCAGAGCTTTCAGGAACTGAAAGACAGATTAACCTCCGCCCCAGTGTTAGCATTGCCGGAAGGCACAGAAGGTTATTCAGTCTATTGTGACGCGTCAGGTGTCGGGTTGGGTTGTGTGTTGATGCAACATGGTAGAGTAATTGCATATGCATCCAGACAGCTGAGGAAACACGAAAAGAATTACCCTACCCACGACCTGGAATTGGCCGCAGTAATCCACGCCTTAAAGATGTGGAGGCATTACCTGTACGGCGTCCATGTTGATATTTACACAGATCATAAGAGCTTACAGTACATTTTCACTCAGAGGGAGTTGAATCTACGGCAACGCCGCTGGTTGGAGCTGTTAAAAGATTATGATGTGAATATTTTATATCACCCAGAAAAAGCTAATGTTGTAGCAGATGCCCTGAGCCGTAAGTCAATGGGGAGTTTGGCGTATTTGCGACCTGAGATGCGGAAGTTAGCCAAAGAAATTCATCAGTTAGCTGGTTTAGCCGTTCGAGTAATGGAAACAGGAAGTAATAGAGCAGTAATTCAGAATTCTGCTGTGTCATCATTAGTTACAGAAGTAAAAGAACGACAGTACGAGGATCCTGATTTAGTCCAGTTCAGAGATAGAATTCAGGCGGGTAAGGAGATAGATTTTTAGATAACTGGGGGTGATGTGCTACGCTGTAAGGGCCGCCTCTGTGTCCCGAATGTTTCAGGGCTTCGAGGGCGGATCATGCACAAGGTACACTACGCTCGCTATTCCCTTCATCCAGGGGCGACGAAAATATACCACGACATCAGAGACATCTACTGGTGGCCAGGTATGAAAGCTGAGATAGCTGAATTTGTATCTAGATGTTCTAATTGTCAGCAGGTGAAAGTAGAGCACCAGAAGCCGGGCGGTTTGACGCAAGATATAACGGTACCTATGTGGAAATGGGAAGTGATAAACATGGATTTTGTAACAAGGTTACCCCGTACTAGACACAGAAATGATTCCATTTGGGTAATAGTTGATAGGCTGACAAAATCAGCTCATTTCCTGCCAGTGAGGGCTACCTTCTCAGCTGAGGATTACGCCGAATTATATATCAGAGAAATAGTTAGATTGCATGGAGTGCCAGCATCTATCATTTCAGATAGAGGAGCACAATTCACAGCTAGATTCTGGCAGTCGTTTCAGAAAGGTTTGGGAATGCAAATTAACTTGAGCACAGCATTCCATCCTCAAACAGATGGGCAGGCTGAACGTACAATTCAGACGCTCGAAGATATTCTACGAGCGTGTGTGCTAGATTTTGGGGGTAGCTGGGATGAGCACCTTTCGTTAATTGAATTTGCTTATAATAATAGTTATCATTCAGCTATCCAGATGGCGCCTTTCGAGGCATTATACGGGAGAAAATGTAGATCGCCGGTGGGCTGGTTTGAAATAGGAGAATCAGCATTGGTTGGCCCAGACATTGTTCGGCAGTCCGAGGAAAAGATAAAGCTTATCCGAGAACGTTTACTGACTGCTCAGAGCCGCCAGAAGTCTTATGCAGATATGCGGCGCAGAAATCTAGAATTTGCGGTAAATGACTGGGTATATCTGAAAGTGTCCCCGATGAAAGGGGTAATGAGGTTTGGCAAGAAAGGCAAGCTTAGCCCGAGATTCATTGGGCCATATCAGATCCGGCGAAGAATAGGCCGAGTTGCATACAAATTGAACTTGCCTCCAGAGTTAGCATCTGTTCACCCAGTCTTCCATGTCTCTATGTTAAGGAAGTTCGTAGGGACCCTTCTACAGTAGTTCCAGTTCAAGATGTCCAGGTCACAGAAGAGTTAACATATGAAGAGGTTCCCATAGCAATCTTAGACAGACAGATTCGCAGGCTGAGGACTAAAGATGTTGCATCTGTCAAAGTATTGTGGCGTAACAGGAACCGGGAAGAAATGACGTGGGAAGCTGAAGAAGATATGAAAGCCAGATACCCTCACCTATTTCAGACCTAGTCAGGCGACAGGTATGTCCGTATTATTACTTATGCAGTACCTTATAGTGTATGTGTGTGAATGAGAAAGATTGATACTTAGTTATCCAGTGGATCCTAGACTATTATGTGCAGCACCTGTGTTGGACTTTTCTGTATTTCAGGTTTTTGCTATAGTCCATATTACAGGGGAAATTCTGCCGAAATTTTTCTAGAAAGTAAAGTAAGTAGTCCTCCAGGTAACAGTGTACATTCGAGGACGAATGTTCTTAAGGGGGGGAGAATGTTATACCCCGTAGAATTCACGGCACCTAGACGACCTATTCGCACGTTGGTTAAGCATATTTGAAGGCCATACGTGCTGGAGAAAGGCCCGGGGAAAGATCGGACGAGAAACCTGTCGAACCATCGCGGAAGGAGCCGAGGCAGAGCCCCTCCGCGATGGCAGCGTGTCACGGAGGAGAGGCCTCCGCGTTGGCTCCGTGACACGTTGGCCTTGTCCAGGCCCAAGTATATAAAGCCCCACTTCGGTTTTAAATGATAAAAACATTTAAATTTTCCAGAGAACAGAGAGCAAACGCAGAGGGAGAAAAAGGAACGAAGAAATTATATAATTTTCGTCTGATTACGCTGCTAAACGTTGTCCAAATTCAAATTAACTCCAGATACTGAGGTATTTAGCAGCAGAGAGCATTCCTACGGATTCAGTTTCGTAAAATACGGCCGACGAATCGTCGAGCCACCGAGCTAAGGTAAGTGGAATTGCTCTAAATTAGTGTCTATGTGTTCCTAACTATGAAGTGAATATTTCTCCCTTCTGGACCTCTGAAAAATAGCGAGTTTTCGACCGTCTTTCGATAAGCCTAAGTTTAGGCTATAAACTATATCGAAAGTGACGTTGCTCTTTACAATAAAGCTGTATTTAGTATTAATTGACATATTTACGAATGCAGTTGGGAGAAAATAGTTGAAGTGCCGGCCGAGTCTTGTCCGACGGACGAATAATTCAAGGATAAGGTATGTAAAGCTAGTTCCCTCGGCAAGTTAAGTAATATCGGTACAGTATAGTAATTTATAGGCCAGTAGAATGTCCAGTAGTCAAGTGTTACGTTTATTGTGAATGTTGATACGGTATTAGAAGCATCAAGTTGTAACTTGCGTAAAACTTACTAGTACGACATAGATTCTAACACAAGTGTTAGAAACTGCCCAGCATGCTCAGTATGTGATGTAATACGAAATGTTAAGATATTATTGTATTCAGTTGAAACCCCGTAAAGCGATGCAATATCCGTAAAGCACCTCAGAAATAGAATGGCAGGCTAAAATAAAGTTTAGAACGCATGTTAGGATTAGTAAATCACGTTAATACAGAAGCTCAGTATACAGCATAGGTTGCAGCAGAAATACTATATTTCGTATAGCATTTGCCCCAGTACAGTCCGGCAGGAGACTATATTCATATATACATATTTACCAGCCTCAGCACGTATTAAATATGTACAGATTGCTATCACTAGTTCAGCATGTAGTATATACGATACTTTACCCCTATTAGCCTCAGCATGTGAGATATGCAGACAGTATTACTAGTTGAGACCGTTGTATTGTTTGGGGTTGGATTACCTAGCATCCATGACCGCCCAGGGTTAATAGCTGTATCGACTCGTCCGCCAGAGGACGAGGATACGTCGCTCTATGGAGTGGCATGCCGTCCCCCAGGGGACGAAGATGGGATGCCGGTTTTCCCCATATTGTGCCTTGGTCGGCCCTTATACACCCCCGTCGAGTGGATACGCCCGGGGTGTTGATTCAGGAGTCCTCCGGACTCAGGTACAGTTATAGTCAGGGGCTCAGCGAGCCCAAGTGCATACCCAGGGGACCGGCAGGATGCTTACAGGGTTATAAGAGATGGGACGACTGGGGTAGGGGTATAGATTCTGTGCTGGTTGTACCTCCCGGCTTATGGGGGCCGGGTAAGGTTTGTGTGTGCTATGTATGTTATGATATGTTATACAATATACTGTGTTACAGTAGATACGAGTAGATCGACAGTAGAACGATAAATCCTCAGGTATGACTCCTACTTCTTCCAGTATGATTAAGAGAAGGTATGACTTACATTATCAGACAGTTAATCTATTCCCTCTACTCCAGTTTCATCAGTTATATTATTGTTTTCAGATATTTCTTTCAGTTATTGCTTTACATACTCAGTACCAGCGGTACTGACGCCCGGTGGGGCGCTGCATTACTTGCCTGCAGGTACTCATAGACGAGCAGGCGATACTACGTGATTCCTGTCAGCGATCGAGTATTCAGCTCCTGTTATCCGGAGACTGAATCCCAGAGGTGTATTTCATTTCCTTTTGGTTATACAGTACGGGTAGGTCGGGGCCCTGTCCCGATCATTTCTATTGTTATTCCTAGAGGCTTGCAGTCTGTATATATTTCCCTGTGGTCAGATGAGCCGGTCGTGTGAGGCCGTGCAGTTGTATAGCTGTTAGTACTCGTGTTTCCTTTATGTTGGCCGTGTGGGGCCATAGTTCGACAGTAGTGGTGACCTTGTCGGTCACGTAGTTATCCAGTACTTCATGGTTAAGTTATAGATAACTAGACAACATGGTGGCCTTGTCAGCCCGCATAGGTTTCCCTGAATTGATATGTTTCTGGTCAGCTGTTAGTACAGGTACAGGAGGCTATAGGCCAATGGGCCGGGGGCTGTATTTACAGCCGTTATATAGCCCTTTGTTTCCAGAAATATGAGTTAGAGCCAGCCAGGCACCAGATGTGCCGAGTCTTAGCAGTCCAGCAGTTTAGGTCCCAGTAGGGCACCAGGTGCCAGTCATACCCCCCAAGGCGGGGTGTGACAATACTCTTGATATGCTTTATAGCAGCTAGACTTAACATATGTATTCATAATCTACTGATAACAGCTAATCTCGACATACATGATCTTTATATACTAGCAGCAGCTAATTACAACATATAGGATCGTTGTCTACGTTCAAAACATTGGTCGTATTATTATACGACGAGAATAACTTGCTGAAGGAATAAGCCTTAACATACCTCGAATGCCGATTCTTGTTTAACTGAAGAGTTTCAACCTGTAACTGGCGGTTCCACTCAACTGCAGCCCTTACGCTGAGAGATAAAGCTATTTCAATAGTAGGATTCGGCAAACAACGATATGTTTCGATATTACTATTAACTATAATTCAACTATGTTTAACTCGGCTGAAAACTCACAACTTCTCAAGAGTTTCGGAGGGAGAAGTACTTACCTAATGCTTGTAGCCACTTAGGATTCAATTTGGAATAATTCTGACAACTTTTACTCGACGGAGTTCCGATTTGCCAAGTGAATTTTTGAGAAATAACTCTGTAGTAATGCTTCCCGTAGGCCTAGAACTCGTTACCCGAAGTTAATTTGCATTTGAATGGCGTTTGATAGCGTAATCGGATGAAAAATTGATTAAACCCACGCATATGCTCTGTTTGTTGTCGAGAGGAAATGTTAGAAATGAATCCACTAACTTGAGGGAGCTTTATATATATAAGTGAGGCGGCAGCAGGGGTGGCATGGCGCGCCGGCCACAGCGGCAGGCCAGGGGAGCGATGTACCGGCCATAGCGCCAGGCCAAGCGGCGCGGCGCGGTGCCCAGGGCGCCTGGCCTTTAGGCCCGGCCTCTTGCTCGTTCAATGACGCGCTCGTATACTCAACCCCGAGCCTTTTTCCGTATGCGTCATACTCCAAAACCCTCAATATACATACGAACGCATCCGTTAAATGACAGAAACTTTTGGGGTGTAATATTGGTCGAACAGTCGTTACAAAAAATTAGAAAGCGGGCACCCATAAATTCACAATGAAAGGTTGTACATTGCCTATATAATTCCTAAAATGAGTTATCATGTAATTTAGGTGACACCCGTAATCACAAGCTAGAGGCAGGCGCATTGGTCATGCCAGGGTTTTAAAGGGCACCCCCATTGATACACATAGATTAGCCCCTGATCTACTCTTTATGCCAAAGATTGAGCTTGTCTCCCGCAAGACATTTGCATTTTTCGTCTTTATTCATAACCTAAGGAAGTCCCCTTAACTAGCCCTAATTTCTTAAATTTGTTTTGTGCTTCTCATATATTTATTTGTGCTTCACTTCCTCTTCTTATGGTCACTTTTTTAAAAGTTCTTTTAAAGAACAGATATTTGCGGTTCTTTGTTGGTTTTCCATTAGATTTTAAAGATTTATCATCACTTTAGATTAATATGCTTTGGTTCAGTTAGTATGGTTACAAATAGTATAAAATTATTGTATAGTTAAATTTTCTTTTAAAAAGAAAGAAAATGAAGGTGTAAATGTACATCAAATAAAAAAGAAGTGGATCAATAATATTAGCATGTCCACAAAAAAATTGCACCTGCATCACAGAGAGTTCATGAGCAGATTTTTGTTATGATTGAACAAAGAAAATATCAAAATATAGAAAATTCTCAGCTTTTCAATTTTGATTTTCTTTGTTATTTCTAAAGCCAGCAACATAAGATCATTAGACCATCTTTTATATTTATATTTTTTTTTCAATTGGGTTTTTATTCTTTTTAAACATTTCATTTGAGATGAAGTTGTTGAACTTCAATATGGGTCTGCTACGGGAAAAAAGTGAGGAAGGGACAGCTGAAGAGAATCTGAGGGAGAAAGGGAGAAGTTAGATTTAGTTCTTGAGTTGGAAATACAACTCAAATTATCCAAAAAAAAGTATTAAAAAAAAGACACAAAATAAAAAAAATTATAACTAATTCTGCGTAAATATACATAAAAGAAAGTACAATATTTTAAAAAAGCACTGAATTAAAAAATATTTTAGAAGTAAATTGATAGGGGTTAATGTATAATTTTATAATTTTAATCCATGTATAACTAATACCCACATAACTTATTCCACCTTCTACCCTGCATAGAATTATACATAGATTTCCTCATAAGTTATGTAAGTTTTAATTATGTAATATTACTAAAAACACAACCAAACATTGTATAACATTAATACATGAATAACTTTTATACAACATTTGAAACCTACCAACCAAATATATATAAAATTAATACATGAATAACTTTTATCCTATTTAGTAACCAAACAATGTATAAAATTAATACATGAATAACCAAGTTATTCATGTATTATTTTGGCCCTTATCTAGTAACCAAACGACCCATAACTGGTCGTTTGGTTACAGGTTAGAGTTATGTAGGTATTAATAATACATGAATTAGTTATGAGACCTATGTATTATTTTATGCAGGGATTAGTTATGCAAGTTTTAGTTATTCATGTATTAATGTAAGTATTAGTTATGCAAATATTAGTTATGTAGGTATTAGTTATGTAGGTATTAGTTATGCAAGTATTAATTATGTAGGTATTAGTTATGTAGGGTTTAGTTATGTAGAGATTACAATATATGAATCATTGATTATTGAATATTTAATTTATTGTAAAATAATATATATTATTTACAAATAAATAAGTAAAGAAATATTATAAAATTATTGTATAATTAAATTTTTTTTAAAAAAAAAAATTGGAGGTGTAAATGTACACCGAATTAAAAAAAAGTGATCAATAATGGGGTGTGTGTGTGTCTATATATATATTATCCCAAAAAATAAAAAAATACATCAAATAAAAAAGTAATAACTAATTTTATTTACACGTAATAAAGTATAATTTTTTTAAAAATATCAAATTAAAAAAGATTTTAAAAGTAAATAGGGGTAAATGTGTAATTTTATTATTTTAATCATGTATAACTAATACCCACATAACTCATTCCACCTTCTACCCCACATAAAATTATACATAGATTTCCTCATAAGTTATGTAAGTTTTAATCATGTAGAATTACTAAAAACACAACCAAACATTGTATAACATTAATACATGAATAACTTTTATACAACATTTAAAACTTACCAACCAAACATTGTATAAAATTAATACATGAAAACTTTTATCCTATTTGGTAACCAAATATGGTATAAAATTAATACATGAATAACTTAGTTATTCATCTATTAAATTAAGTCTTATCCTATAACCAAGCGGCCCCTAAGTTTATTATGTCTTACTTGATGAGTATCGCCCGTGCATGAGTTCAACAAAAGTAATTATAAAAATGACAATTTTAAAAGATTGAACTTTTAGAGATAGGAATTTTAGCCTTTATTATAAAGGTGATTACAATATTAAATTGTATTTTGTAGGTGTTTAATTATTCTTTTAAAATAAATTAATTATAATTATTTTCAACTAAGCACGATTGAGAATGATAACTGGGATTACACTTAATAATAAATTATCTTTTTATTTCTATAAAATCAAATAATATCTTATAACTTATTTAAATTGTCAGAAATGATGTCATACTCAATTTATCATTATTTCAAATAAATATAATGTATCAAATAATTAATTAATATAAGTGATATCTTTTTCACACTATATTTAAAATTTTTACAATGAGTAGATTAAAATTAGATGAAGCAAAAAGTATTTCGGTCTATCATTAAATTGATTTTGAATACACATAAATTTATCTTGCAAATGTTGCTTAGTTGATGAAAATTAAAACATGACACATTATTCTTTATAACATGATAAAATATGAAAAAATATACATATAACTTTAATTCAAATGATCTTATATACGATAAAATCAAGAGAAATTAAGTACAGAAAAAAGAGCTTTCAAAGAGATTTGAATGCATGGTGAGACAACGTATTATCCCAAAAAAAGAGAACCCCAAAAATACTAACAAAATTAACGTGATATAAGTTGTAGTAATTTAATGAGGTAGTTAAAATTATATTTTATATAACTCATTTTAAACGACATCAACTTATGATAAAATAGTAAAAATTTATATATAATTTCATGAATTATATGTATTTTAATTATTTTTTATAAAAATTTATAGTCTTTTTTAATTAATTTAGTAGATAATAAGTAAATAAAATAGTGCATGGTAAGGAGATAAGAATTATGTTTTGTTTTATAAATATGTCGTACGTTAATTTTCATAATAAAATAGCATAAAATTACAAAAGTTAAATTTTAAGACAATTTATATAATTGAAAATAATTCATGGATCAATAAAGAATATGGTGCAGTGGAAGAGACTGATAATCTAAATGTCTCGATTTCAAGTTCTGGATATGAAAAATTCTATGGTAGAGATCACTTTCACCAGATGGACCCTACACAACGGGTATTCAGATTAGTCAGACTCTAATACAAATACTATACATCAAATGAAAAATCAAATAAGAAATTACTCATGAAAGAAGTGAATGTATGTCATATATAATATTAGTTTTAAAAAAGTTAAATTATTAAATTTAGTTATTTTTTATAATATGTAATTTATTTCACTTTAAAATTTTAAATTTCTTTTTATGAAAAGTTATCTAAAAATATTCTTAAACTCGATAGTAAACAATTTATTAGTTTATAGTGTATATTATTTAAATTAACTTATTATATAATTTAAAAATATAAAATATAATATTTTAATATAATATGAACAAAAATTATTGTTTAATTTAATTTATGAGTTTTAACAAATCATACTTTAAGATTATATTTGAACATATGAAATTTTATAATTTATAATTATTTTCAAATAGTGTGAATAAATGAATATCTTTTAACTTTTTAAAAAAGTTATTTTATTATTATATTTATTTCATGCAGTACTTAAATATATAAATAAAAAATAATTAATTTTATATTTTTATAAATAGTTAAAATTTCATCCTATAAAAAAATTGTGACGGAAAGATGTGGGGTTCATATGAAATATCCCGTTATTTGGGATATACTTGACATTTCAAAAAAGATGTTTGATTATTTTATTATTAGAAATTTATTATCAAATTTGAGATGATAGTAAATTAAAAAATAATAAATAATTTATAAATAAAATGACTATAATAGCCTTGGTCGTTCTTTTCTTCGTATTTCTATACAATAGAAATATATGATGTATACATTTTTTTTAAAATGAGGTATACATTGATATAAGTAAGTCCACTTTTCTTAAGATACTAGATGACTCTTGGCCCCCAAATACTTTGAATTTTAATATAATTTTATTTTACACTGCACGTTTGTAATTAATATATTAACATAAAATTTCATGAGATCTATAATTAAAGTAATTTTATACTAAAAGAATAAAATCAAATTAGACATAAAAAGTTCATGATGACAAATATGCACGTCGGCTGATGTTCTAGTTATGAAAAAATAATCTTCTATCTTGAAAATTCACCCAACATGAGTGTGTTAGCGAAGAACTTAATTAAAGAAAAAATTGATCATTATCTACGATTTTCTCTTGCAACTGGATATAGCCAAGGCAAGATTGCTTTGCCCTATAAATTTTTAGAGTGTTTCATTTTTTTTTTTGTATATCTATAGGTACTGAAACTCAGGGGCGGATCTACCCTATACGATAAGGGTGCCACGTCACCCGCAAGCTTCGATTAAAATTTGTAGTAAGTAGTTAAATATCTGTGAAAATTTGGTTATATAATTAAAATGGCACCCACAAAACATAAACAAGTTGTGGATGTCGTGGTTTTGTGTTGCGTTTGAAGGTTCTCTTCCTTGCTCCACGCCCAAGTTCGAATTTTGAGGACAACATTTCTTATTTTTCATTTCCTTTATTTCTCTCTCTTCATACTTTATTTTGTTAATATTTCAGTTTGCCTCTATTTCTCTTTTCATACTTCATTTTGTTAATATTTCAGTTGGGCCCCAAAGGGCTAAGGCCCTAGCCTCTTTCACCCTTTTCTCTCTTTCTCTCTCTCCTCTTCTTCTTCTATTTTAGATTTATTTATGTTAGTATTTCAATTTGTTTTTAACTATACAAAATTTTTAATAGGTAATTTAAATTGATTATAATTTATATTTTTCTCCGATTCAAATTGTTTGCCTTGTTCTTTTTTAATCAATTTTCAAAAGAATTTTTTTAATGCAATTTTTTAATTCTAACTTTTCACATGACATGTTTAAGACCATAGGATCAAAGAGCATTTTGGTACATTCACATCTTTAGTTTAAGACCACAAAATTCAAAAATCTTCTTTACTTTTTTAAACTTCGTGTCAAGTCAAAATTAGATAAATAAATTAAGAAACAGAGAGAGTATAATTTTTTTTAGTGAGATATATTGAAGTATATAATTTAGTCAATATCTTCTATTGAATTTTGAAAAAAATTAAATAGCTTGACATTCATTAACATTTTAAATTGCTTCCATTTATTGAAATTTGAATATTTTGTTTGAAAATAATTATCATATAACTCAATAAGTAATATAAAAAAAACTTAATGAATAGTAAAGGTAAAATAATATAACAACAAAAAATTTAGAATAATTAATATACTTTTAAAGCAATTCGAATTAGGGTTCTCTTTCATTTATTTTTATTTTTATTTTTATAATTTTATTCAAAAATATAATTTAAATTAAAGTGAAAAAAATCAATTGTTGTTTATTTATGAATAAAAGACTTAATTGAATTAGTTAAATTAATCAACTGATCTATTATTTCTATTTAATCTTCATTGTTAGTGATAGATATATTATATATATATATAAAATAGTAGCACCCGCAGTCTTTAAATCCTGGATCCATCTCTGCTGAAACTAACTCCCTCTCACTTGCTAACATGACCTATGGATAGAAAATCAAATACCATGATATTTTCACAATGCATAAAACTTATAACTTATGCTTACATCCTTGACTCGACTTGTATTGCTAACTTATAGATCTAGCAATATATCTCATTTCTTTACATTTTTCGGGTACTTTCAAACTTGAGAAAATACATAACGAAAATATTAGTTTCAATTAGAGCCTTGGACTATTTTCATCAAAATAATTGTGAAAGTGGTAATTCTGAAAGATTGAAACTCCAAGAGGCAAAATTTTTGCGTTTATTTCAAAGGTGATTACAATATTAAATTGCATTTGTAGGAGTTTAATTATTTTTTTAAAAATAAATTAATCATAATTATTTTCAGATAAGCACGATTGAGAATGATAACGGAAATTATACTTAATAATAAGTTATCATTTTATTTTTATAAAATCAAATAATTACTTATAACTTGTTTAAGTTGTCACAAATAATGTCATACTCATTTTATCATTATGCCAAATAAACATAGTATCAAATAATTACCTAATATCAATGATATTTTTTTCACACTATATATAAATTTTTTGTAAAAAGTATATTAAAATTATATATTTTATTTACATTAATAAATTTCATTGAGTTAGATGAATCAAAAAGTATTTTGATATATCATTAAATTAATTTTGAATACACATAAATTCATTTTGCAAGTGTTGCTTACTTGATAAAATTTAAAATGTACCACATTATTTTTTATAATATGATAAAACATGAAAAAAATATATAGCTTTAAGTCAAATGATCTTATACATAAGAAAATCAAGAGAAAGTTTTAGTACAATAAGCAAAGAGAGCTTTCAAAGGGATTTGCATGAATGGTGAGACAATGTACTACCTCAAATTAAGAGAACCCAAAAATACTTCGATAGATTTGCAATAGTAATTGTTACCAGCAATCTTAGCGACCTCTATGCAATGCAGAAACTAACAAAGATTAACGTGATATAAACTATAGTAATATAATTTTTTTAAAATAAATTAATTAGTGATATATAATAAAAATGAAATTATATGTATTTTAATTCTTTTTCATAAAAAAGTTACAGTCTTCTTTAACTTATCTAGTAGACGATAAATAAATAACATATATAATGCATATTAAGTAGATAAGGTTTTTTTTTATTTTGTACGTATGTCATATGTTAATTTTCATAATAAAATAATATAAAATTACAAAGGATAAATAAGTAATTTATTAATAGTTGAAAATTATTCATAAATCAACAGAGAATATGGTGCGGTGGATGATGAGACTGCTCCTCTGAAGATCTCGGTATCAAGTTTTGGATATAGAAAAATTCTTGGTGGGAGCACTTTCCCTAGATGGACCTTACACAGTGTAAATTCGAATTAGTCAGGCTCCAATACAGGTATCATACTTCGAATGAAAAATCAAATAAAATATTACTCATGAAAGAAGTGAGTGTCATATATAAAATTAGTGTCAAAAAGTTAAACTATTAAATTTATTTATTTTATTATAATATATAATTTATCTTATTTTAAAATTATAAATCTCTTTTTATAAAAAATTACCTATAAATATCCTTAGACTTCATGCTAAAAAGTTCTTTATTTTATAGTGTATATTATTTAAATTAACTTATCACATCATTTAAGAATACAAATATAATATTTTAATACAGTATGAACAAAAATCACTGCTTAGATTAATTTTTATGTTTTAACAAATCATAGTTTAAAATTATCTTTAAATATATGAAATTTTATAATTTATAATTATTTTCAAATAATGTGAATAAATAAATACTTTTTAAAATCTTATTTTATTATTATAATTTATGCAATAATTAAATATGTAAACAAAAATAAAAATAGATACTTAAAATTTCACCTAGTGGGATCCAAGATCCCAAGAAAAAGAAGTTAAATTAAATAGAAATCAAACAAAGAGTGACTCTTGTGGCAAATAAGTAAAGTGTAAAAGAAAAAATCATCAACTTGAATACAAAAATACTAAAATATCCTTGATATAATAAAATTTCAAAACTATCCTTGATCTACCACCTCTTCTCATTTTTATTATATAGAAATGTGCTTTCTAACCTGAATTATTATTTACATAAAGTGAATTCTCAAAAATTCAAAGCAAGTCAATACCATATAAGAATCTATCCAGCTGATTGATTTACATAAGAGTTGACCTCGGTCAAATAGTTAACTAAATGAGCTCGGATTAAGATTTGAAAGTTCCAACAAGTATGTATGATTACTTTAGACTTGTCCACAAATTTTGATTTAATTCCCCGAGTTTCAGGTGCATATGAACGTTCTGTGTGTTTGTGTTTTAGCATGATTTTAAGCATAAAATGTGACAATTCAGAGGTTTGTTTTTAGTTCTAGAGATCAAAAAATTATTCTGAGACTTCCAAAATTCTAAGCATGAATTATAGGAGAGATCTGAAAAGTTTGGTGCAATTTCGATAAGTTAAGATCGAATTTTTATCGCAAAAGGTAAAATAATTTTTAAACAAACAAAAATAATATCTAACTGCGCAAACAAGCACTAAATGGAGTTTTGATTAAACGAGTAAGTCCGCATCATTATTTAGAAATTATAGAAAAAGAATCGTCCCATTTCGAGTTTGTATGATGAAGTTATGACCATTTTAGTGCAAATAAATGCTGCTGGTGCAAAAAGATCTGGTACACGTCTTTAGCGACCAGATATGGGATTTTTAGCGACGAGGAAAGCTAATTTCAACAACCAAATTAGTTATTTTGTCTGGCAGTGTGTTAAATAACATATTTTGGAGTATTTCCATCATATCTTGGGTTTTAAAGCTTTGTTTGAGGCGATTTTTGTGGCCTTTTTCTCATAAAAGAGTGGGAAAAAATATCTAATCCTTATTTTGATATTTCTCCATGATTTCTTTAGTTGGTTTTTATTTTTATTCGTAAATTTATTGGAGGAAAAATTGAGGGATTTTGTCCTAGATCTAGAAATCGTATTTCTTTGATTTGGAGGTCAATTCGGACTTGGTTTTTAAGGTTCTTATGTTATGGGTAAATTAATTTTGACATTAAATTTCTGATTTATCGATTATTTCATCTTTTAAAACCGTATATGAGCATGAAAATTGGAGATTTTGAGCATAAAGTTAAGAAATCGTGTTTTGATGAATTCAAGGTCGATTTGAGTTCTATTTTGGATGAAATTTCATATTTGAGTTTCTTACTTTATAGATAAATTGATTTTTTAATAAAATTTCAGTTTTTCTCTTACGGGCTCGGGGTTGACTTTTTGGGCCCGGGATAGAAGTATATCAATATGGGTGTCCATAGTTTTATTTTCTTATGTAGAATACATAATTGATCAGATTTTGATCATTCTAAAGCGTTACGAAAGGGCAAATTCATAATTTAACGCTTGGGCTTCGGTTTGAGGCAAGTAGATATTTCTTGATTCTTTGAGGTGTTAGTTTTGTGTATACTAAATGAATTTAAAGGTAATGTATAATAAGGGGGTATCGTATAAATGAGATGACGAGCATTTATTTCGGTGCCAGTGTCATGATATGGGTAAATTTACACGAAATTAATATATGTATTGATGATATTCCACAACTTGTGATGTGAATGATTTACTGGGACTTATGTACTACGTGCTTGATTGCGACTTGAAAATCCTTAATTGCAGCGATTGGTTGATGAACTTGTGTTATTCATACATACTCATACCACTCTAATTGTTGCATGATGATTATTAACTAGTAGTGTCATTGAGTTATTTTGTTGAAAATTCATACTCTTGTGATGTCGATGGAAAATGATTCCGGTGTGTGTTATTATCGATGAAAAATAATTCTGACATGTGTTGTTGCCGATGAAAAATAGTTTCGGCAAGTTTTATTGTCAAGAGGAAATGATTCCAACATGTGTTATTACTGATGGGAAATGATTCCGACTTGTGTGATTGCCGATGAAAAAAGATTTTGGCAGGTATATGGATCTCGAGTCCCTCATAGGTCCCAACTATCCAACAGAGGAAGCGGGTATATACAGGTTCTTGGCCAGTGCATTGCAATGCATTACATTTCATCTTCATTGCATTTCATATTGAGTTGAGTGCTGAAGTATTGAAATGGTTGTGATATTGATCTGGATCATTGTATTTGAGACTCATTGTAATATATTAGTGGTGTATCTGATGTGGTGACTATATTGAGGTATATTATTATATCATCAGTGGTGTAGCTGATTTCGAATAATATATATTTTATTTACTTTATGGTTAGATATTGAATCTATAAACTATTGTTGGGATGGACTATTATTATTGTATATTTATAACTGTTGAAAAAGAATTTTAGGATTATATCTCGTCATCACTTCTAGAAAGGGTCAGTTATCAAAGCTTGTTGAGTACACGTGTTTCCCGTACTCACCCTATACTTGCTGCACCTTTTTGCATGCAGGAACTGAATCAAGTACTAATGGTACTTGAGTTGCTGCGCGATTCGAGATATGTTGTGGTTAGAGTTCAAGGTGAGCTTCTTTATCTTCGGCTACTAATTAAATTCTAGAGACTTCTTATCTTATTTCCTATCTTATTTCTTTCTAGACGGTGACTTTAGTCTTTCAGAGTTGTCTGATATTCGTAGATGCTCTTGTACCAGTGTCACCAGGTGTTTGGGTTGTTTTGGTCTTAAGACTCATTTATTCTGAACTTATAAGAGTTAGTTGCTTATTTTATGTTATTTTTGTATTTTTTAAAATTGTTAATTGATCAATAAATGAATAAAATTCGCCTACAAATATGGTAGGTGCCCTCACAACTTAATGTAATTTTGGGTCGTGACAAAAACGTAGTCGCTTTAGGCGTATCAGAGCAATGCACTCTATTTGCTTGTCCCCTTCTCAAGTAACCTTGTACTATGCGTGTATGTAGTTATTCCGTATAACCTTTTATTATTTTTTTATTCGTTTGATTCACACTTTTTCAAAAAAAAATGCATATGCATTTTCTCAACTCCATTGATCTTATGGCTAAATTCCGAATTTTCTCAACTTACACTCAATTTTTATTTCTTTCCCAATTTTTAAAAATAATGTTATGCTTGGTTCATTAAGCTTCTCAAGGGGCCCGATCTCCTAAGTAAACCATATCAAGTTTTTAGTCGTCTCAATTCACCATTAGGATGCCGAGTTGGGGCCAGATTGATGGTGAAATTCACCATTCAGCAGTTGCTCCATTATTTTCAATAGTTGCTGCATATTTTCAAGAAATTATCGTATGTGTTTCAGCAGTTGCTGAAACAACTGCAGCAGCTATTGTTTTCTGCAGAAATTTTTCAATGGCTTGAAAAAATATATATTTTCAAGTTCATGATCAGAGCAAAAAAAACTCGTAGAAATAAGAGGAGAATAAGAATAACAATACAACGACGATGGTCGTGGCGGTAACAGTAGTAACAACAACAACAATGAGATAGACAGAGGAGGAAGAAGAGAAAAATCTGGAGAAAGAACAGAAAGAGATATGAAAAAATAAAAGAAGAGGGAAATTTTAAATTTTAAAATTGAAAATTTGAAATAATTTTTTTTAAAGTTATCAAAATTCTACTTTACACCTAAAAATTTTTAATCACTCTATTTACATGTATTCTTTAATAAATAACAATTAACTAAGTCAATATCATCTTTTTTAATTTCAAGACTTATTTATTAACTCCCACTCAATTTTCTCAACTTACTCTCAATTTTTATTTCTTTTTCAATTTTTAAAAACAATGTTATGCTTGATTTAATAAGCTTCTCAAGAGGCCCGATCCGATTTTTGTCCGCCTGAATTCACCACTAGGATGCCGAGCTGGGCCCAGATTGATGGTGGAAATGTGGTGTCTAGCTCAACCCTCTAATCGGAATTATGAATTTCCGTACAGAAAGTCAAGTATTTCTTTTTTACTTTATTTTATTATTTAAAATTATAATTTAACTTTTGTAAATGGACACAAATTTGAAAAAAAAAAAACTCCAAAAGGCTCAATGAGTGTTTAATTGTATTAGTAGATAAAATTACAAAATCAAATCCTATTTATTACAAAAAGATTTTCTAATTTCGTAAATTTAAATTAAAAGGAGGAATATCAATTTTCCCCGAGGAAGTGAAAATAGGATCAATATGAAGCAGGCATCAAAATTGTTCATTCAACATTAATGTCAAAAATTTTGGGATTACTAGTAGCCTTTGGTATAGTAATATATAAGACACCATCTTTAACCTCAGCCTTGATCTTCTCAAATTGAACATTCTCAGGCAAAGCAATTCTTGTATTATATTTTCCATAGCTCTTAGCAGACCATTCATCCTCCTTTTCCCCTTTTCCATTCTTGGCCACTTTCTCAGCTTTCACAACCAACATTTTCTCTTCTAACCAAACCTTTACATCTTCTTTGGTCATGCCTGGCATGTCAAACCTCATTTTGTATTCTCCTTCACTTTCTTTTATCTCCCATGGTGTTCTTCCCCTTCTGTACCCGACATCCTCCGTTGATGGCCCTGCAATCGGAAGCGGATGGAGCATATTATCAATGAGTTGAGTCAGATTAGTATTTTTGACGCAGAATATATCTAGTAAAAGATCACTAACGACTATGGGATTTTGAACAAATAATTTTACAAGTAGTGTCAAGAAAGAATTTAAAAATTGAACATATCAAATTAAAATCTTAAATCCGTCTATTACCTGCCACCCAACCTCCATTAAAAGCAAGAGGGTCCTCCACCATTCTGTCCATTGTCTCTATCATTTGCTGCACTGTCCTTGCTGTGGGAAACCTATCCCATAACCCTGCCACAAATATTCAAGAAAGCTCAAGTTCCTATTGAATCAACTAATGCATCAAATAAATACAACAAAATGTGATACCGGCAGTGTTTAGATCCAGATTACTAAATATGTTAAACATAAAAAAACTGGCCCAAAATTTTTATGATATTCATTAAATAATAACCCAATAATACTAAAAAACCTATTAAAAAAAGTTGTTAGAGCATACTGAATCTTAGCCAGATTGGCGCCGTACCCCTTTAGCCAAATTCGTCATCAAACACATTGAAATCATATATTATGGCACAAAAAGAAAAAAAGGAAAGAAAAGGAGAATGTATTGATTCTTACCAACGGGGGCCATTTGGGGTGATCTCTTTCTAGGTTGAGGAGGAGATTGATGCTTGTTCTGTCTTTGCAAGTGATCAAGATTCGGTCTCTCATCAACTGCCATAACCTTCACTTTGTTATAATTACCATAGTGTCTACTGGAAATTGGAACAGAGTAGTAGGAATATGAAAAAGGGTGAGAACTTGGAAATCTTGATAAACAATGAGACATTTTTATGTATACGTATTTGATAAATGAAGTTTCAAACTCGGAACAAAGAGAAAATTGGGAGTGATGAAAATATAAAGGGTAGAGGAGAACAATCTGGAAGTAGGAGAGCTAATACTAATTGGCTTGTTTCTGGACTTCTCTGGAACTTTTTCAATTTCTCTTGGATAAGACTTTTACATTGAATGAATCTGATTTTAGCTTTGTTTGTCAAAAGTATTTCTTCACATCTAAACTTAACGTGCTGAAGAAAATTTTACTTTAAAACATTGTAAATTTTCATATGCTTGCTTTTTTTGGGATAGCGGTAGTTTGACAATTATGTACATTTTAATTATTTTATTATTATTTTTAATCGATACATTTATTTACTAGTAATTTATGCCCACAAATATTTAAGCAAATAAGCATAAAACACATAGTATATTTTTTTTAAACCTCTATTGGTATTTAAATTTTGATTTACCATATGATTTTTGTTTCCTATATCAATTTGTCTTTGTTCTGGAAATTCTTTGTTGAAATCCAGAAAGTTCGTGGAGAAGTATTCTGTATACATACCAGGACCACACATTTGGCGTGGTGTTTTAGTTAATCATTCTGCTTTTTATTTATTTATTTTCTGCCGTTCCTATTCGAATAATAAAACAAAAAAAAGAACAGCTATTATGTGCTAATACATGGCTAGATTTAGGAATGGAAAATAGTGAAGAACTTATCTTTTCAAAGTATCATTTTTAATTTCTTATATTATGATTTACAGGTGCCATTTGACACCGCTGGCTCAAAAAAAAAAAAAAAAAGAACTAAATGTATATTCATAATAAAATGGATCGATTGCTTGAAAATTAAACATCAATTTGGGAGAAAAAATAATAAACCTTAGAAACTCTATCGCCGAACAATACAAATATTGAAATGTATATATTAGTTCTAATGCAATATTATAGGGAGAAATAATTTTTTAGTGTTCTGTAATTTTTTTTTAAAAAGTTTTATGACTTTTTTATAAAAGATTTTCAGTATTCATTTTTACACGTAAAACTACTCTCTTCTATTCAATTCGTAAGAATGCAAGAAATTTTATTTTCTTAATACTATCTTCTATCTCAATTTATAATTCAATATAATCAATCCTGTATAATATAGTGTTTACCACCGCATCACATTAATTATCAACAAATAAACCATTTATTACTTTGTCCTAATTAGTTAGCAGCTGCATCAAGCCGGCACATCTATCAAATGGATGTGTACAATGTCTTCCTACAAGGTGATTTATATGATGAAATTTTTATGGATCTTCCACAGGAATTTAATAGCCAGGGGGAGACAAGGGTATGTAGACCAGTTAAATCTCTATATGGGCTCAAACAAGCCCCTAGGCAGTGGAATGCAAAGTTGTCAAAGGCTTTACTTAAATACAATTTTACACAGAGTAAGTATGATCATTCTTTGTTTCTGAAGAATTCAAACAAAAGGACAATAATCATACTTGTGTATGTGGATGATATATTGATCAGTGGTGATAGTTTATAACTGATTGAAGAAACTAAAGCTGCACCGAAGCAAGCTTTTAAGATAAAAAATCTAGGAGAATTAAGGTACTTCGTAGGTATTGAGTTTGCTAGGTCAAAACAAGGGATCACCAGTGCATTAAAGGAAGCATGCCTTAGAACTAATTTCAGAAACTGAATTAAGAGGTTCTAAGCCAGCAAATAGTCCTATTGACACAAATGAAAAATTGACCACCAAGCAGTATGATGAGAAAACTGGTTTGATGGAAAACAGATCCACCAGCTGATCAAGTTGCTCATCAGAAACTAATTACAAAACTGTTGTATTTAAAAGTTACAAGGCCTGACATTTCTTTTGCTGTACAGAATTTGAGTCAATTCTTACAACAACCTAAGAGATAACACATGAAAGCTGCTCTAAGAGTAGTAAGATATATCAAGCATCAACCAGGTCAAGGTTTGTTGTTGTCTAGCAAGAACAACAAAATGATCACTGTCTATTGTGATGCAGATTGGGCATCATGCCCTTTAACAAGAAGGTTTGTTACTTGTTACATGATCAAGCTTGGAGACTCCTTAGTCTCTTGCAAATCAAAGAAACAGGCTGTGGTGTCAAGAAGTTCTGCAGAAGCAGAATATAGAAGTATGACTACTACTACTGCAAAGGTAATCTGGATACTTGGATTGTTGAACAAAGAGGGAGCATGAGTTATGCAACCAGTAGTGGTATACAATGACAGTAAAGCAGCATTACAAATTGCGGCTAACCCTTTGTTTCATAAGAGAACAAAACACATAGAGATTGATTATCATTCTGTGAGGGAAAAACTTCAACAAGGAATGATCACAACACAATACATTTCCACAAGAGAACAACCTGCTGACTTGTTTACAAAAGGCCTAACAAGAGTACAAAATGAATACCTAAAATCCAAGTTAGGTATCTTTGATTTGTTTTTACCTCCTCCTAACTTGAGGGGAAGTGTTAGCTAACAAGATAACACTGCTGGCTATAGCAACAGTATTTAAGAAGTCAAGAAAACAGTTAAGTTAGTTAGAATTAGTTCAGTCTGTTAGAAGATAGTTAGTGTAACTAATCCTATTGTTATGTGAGTTCTCTTGAACTCTATATATTTCTTCATTGTATGTAGAGTGATCACATCAATCAATAATATTAAACACATCACTTACAATCTAGCATCTCACTCTCTCTTCTTCTCTGTGATTGTATTAATACTCATAGCTTGTTCATAGCTGTATTACTTCAGTTATGCACCCAATTTCACTAGACTATTTTTATATTTCATACTGCGTTTATGTAAAGAGACCAAATTTTGTGGCTGGCAAAGATATTCTAGGTGACATCATGAATATTATTAATATTCAAAGAAGCTACAACCATCCATCCAAAACACCAAGAAGAAAAAAAAAAGAATATTGATCAGGCGTGGATTGTACAATTGAATGGAATAGATATGTAAAATGTACTCAACTCGACTAGTGGAAACTTATCTTACTCGGATCCTTTAAAAATATCGTTATATCCGTATCAAATTCTCTAAAAGCTATATATTTTCGAAAGATGTGATATAAGTGTGATGGTATTTTTTGAGGATCCGACCAACATAGTGCGATGGAAATTCTAAATGGAAATTTTTGTTGGTCATAGAAAATTCTCTTCAAAGTTGTCGAAAAGATCCCAACGAATTGGACTAGCTATCCAATTCTGGAAAGGATCTTCAAGTCCTGGATTATAAACGTCGTCCCTGGAAAATGTGTGTGAATTTTGGAACATTTCACTTGATGACCCTATTATTTCCAAACTCTCATTTAAACTGGAACTAGATGTTGAATTTTGAAGCTGCCCCTGTGGATAGTCTAAAGCTTTTACAGGCAATTCCTTCACCTTCTCATTAATCTCTTCAGAAACTAATTGTTGCTTAATATCATCATTCTCTTCAATGGGCTTGTGAGTTAGAGGGTCTATGCCAAGAAATTTAAGCTTCTTCTTGATTCTTGTATTCCAATGATTCTTGATTTCATTGTCTGTACGCCCCGGAAAATGTGCTGCTATTTTCGACCACCTATTATTTATATTAATTTTAAAAAAAGTTACACTACTACTATGTGATATCACTCTAAATTAAAAGGACAATTATTCATAATTGAAAAAAATTACCTATTGCCAAGCTGGGAATGAAGGTTGATGATCATGTCTTCCTCTGCTTCGGTGAGTGCTCCTCTTTTGAGGTCTGGCCTTAGATAATTTATCCACCTTAGTCTACAGCTCTTCCCACATCTCATTAGCCCTTCATATATCATGATCACTTATATATATCAACTTTAATTTCCGGCAACATATTTAACTTTTAACAAGTTCTTAATTAATTTCCACAATGTCAAGAAAGAAAATCCAAATATTTATGTTGATTACTGAGTACTGCATAACTATATTTCACTTTTGGAATTACACTGAATATGTTATTGTTGTAATAAATACCACATAACACCATCTATAATTAAGTCAGCTTTCCACTGTATGTAAAAACAACAGCAAAGCTTATAATTTAACCATGATAAACTAATAGTGTAGTTTAGTAAAAATACTAGATGTATCTTTTTGCCCGAATGAAAATCATAATTTCATTCGTATGTCTACTTGACTTTTAAGTATTTACTTGTAAAAATGAAATTATTTGTTCTATAATAGATAGTTGCAATTCCATAAAAAATAAAATTTAGTCAAAATTTTCCTTGGATCCTTTCCAATATCATATGTGCATGAGTAAATACAGGTACTTGTACAATCATTTGGAAAAAGAGGCAAGCAACAATGTTATAAGAATGAAAATTTGTCTCTTAAATTTCATTAATTAGAAGGTTTTAAATAGTCACGCATAAACGAAGTAGTATTAGACTGACCCTCCATTTCAAATAAGTAGTGCTTTTAGCTTGGACATATTTATTAAGAAAATTACACATTTTTTGAAAGACAAATATATTTTTACTTATTTACCCCTAATAAATATTTTAAAAAAGATGTAACTTTTTAATACTCCCTCCGTTCCATTTTAATTGCTTGGTATACTATAAATAACTATTTCAAAATTCAAGAGATAATTGACCATGTTTTCTCAATTCTACCCCTAGTACTCAAAGTCACTCTAAAATGTGAAAACAATTATTATTGTATGTTTCCAAAAAATTAATAGGATTATATTACTCAAATTACCACTTCTATTAATTTTTTCTTAATGAGTGTGCGGATTTTATCTTAGCAAATAAATGAAACAGAGGGAGTATTTTCTGATTATGTAAAACTCTCTCCATTTAAATAAGGATAAAATTGAAATAACATTATTAATGTCTTCTTGATTATATAAAACACCACTTATTTTGAAACAAAATCAAAAGATTAAAATACCACTTATTTTAAAACGGGAGAAGTACTGTAACTAAGAAAATTAAATATTATAGACTAAATTAAATATTAAACTCCTCTCACAGCTAAACTATTAATTATTTTTAGAAAATTGCAGTAGTAACAAAAACAAGATCCAACAATATAACTACCTTAATTATATGTATTTATATAGTGATATCCATGATGTCATGCAATGCACAAAAAAAGTACTCCCTCACTTTCAATTTATCTGGCTTGAATTTGAGGGTCAAACTACATTTGATATGAACTAAGACATATAGAATTAGAAACTACATAAAAGCTACTATATATAAGTCACAATAGTTAACAATTTAAAATATTTAAAAGTACTCAAAAAAAAATTATAACAAAAGAAAATATTTTTTGATCGTTGAAATAATAACCAAGACAAATTGTTAAATTTGTATAGAAAATTTAGTTACCTGCTAATTTTGGTACGAGACGCCAACATTGTATACCATTGTTGAGGATAAAATTCATTAACTTATGATCTTCTTCAATTGTCCAAGGACCCCTTTTGAGTCCTATCTTGTCACAACAAGGTTGTCTTCCCATATTTTTGGTAGACAAAACCGAACTTCAAGAAGTTTCAGCCAAAAAATCAATTAAACTTGGGATCAGCAGCCAAAATGTAGCTTATAAACAAAAGCAAAGATTCTCTGCCAACTCGTCTACATATTAAAATATCATTTCTTTTATTTTTATTTTTATAAATTTACTCATCATTGAGAAAGAAAGAATCAACCTTATTAACAATCATATTGTCTGGCTTCCTTATCATTGCCAAAAAACATAATTTCCAATTAACAAAATGAAGAAACAGACGTGACTTCTTGTCGTTGACATGTTTTTATATATTTCCACGATGTTTTCTCCAATTGAACTTTGCTAAAGTAAAACATTTTATAATTCTTAAAAAGATTCTTGAGGTTGCCTTTCAGCTGGCTAGTTACATTTATGGGAGGCAAGTCCTTTTCTTCTCCTCCTTTTATTTAATTAATTTTTGATTCATTATTTGGAGCTTTTTGATTCTGTTAAGGCCAAGGTGTTCGACTTTTCTTTAATTTTCGTTACCTTATCCCGTGTATCAAATCTCTATGTGATTCATTTTCTTCAACATTTTTGTAGCAAACACTTATTAATTTCATGAGCCAAATATTAAACGCTCATCATTATATGTTCAATGTCATTATTTTTCGTTGACAACTTCAATTTTCGTGGTTGTCAATGGGATTTGGGTGTGTTGATTATTTTAATCTCTAAGGATTTAACTAGAATATGCTCTCTTACCGGGATAAACCATAATAAATGTGTCAATTATTTAAGGATTTAAGTTATACATGTCGGTAATATAAAGAATATATGCATTAATACAATTTAATTGAATATATATAGAAGGATTGTTATTCTATTTTCCAAGCTATCACATCAAACTTTAAAAGTTGCGTAGCTTACTTCAATTTAATGATGGTGTAAAAAATCTATACACATACGATAAAGCTAAGAAATTCATTTGAACCTTCTTTATCGGAAATTTATATCATATTCTTTCTATATTTACTCTTTTTATTATTTAAATATTTTTAAATAAAAATTTTAACTCCGTTGCTAAACTTAAAGCTCTTTTATTTGATAGTAAAGGCAAGAATAGCTTAGCTAGTATGCATAGACGACAAAGAACAAAAGAATAGCTTGCATAGAGATATTGTTGTCTGAAAGAGATTTAGGCGGCTCTCATTCAAGTACGTAGTCAGGTTTTCAGAATAATGATACACACCCATGAGTTCAATGAATTTGTAAAATTTTCAATCTGTGCATGGACCATGGTTTTTATATATATATAAAGCAAAAAAAAATCGAATATTGAGATGGTTTAACTAAAGACAAAATAAAATATTATATAGTGCACTCACAATATCGACAGACTTTGAATGGGACTTATTAAGGCCTTACTTAATTCCCTGTTCCTAATAATTATTGTTCCCAAAACAAAACTACAACTACATGAGCTGGAAGATATAAAAGTATTGGACAACTGTACAAATCCCACTTTTCTTTGTTGTAGATTTGATTATCCCGTGTAAATCCTAAAATTACCCAATTACATATTTTAACATGTGTCAGGCAAGTCTTTTCGGTCGTTAATCGGCCAATCATCGCAATTTGCAAGGCAGAAGACTAATATATATGACAATTTGGTGAAGACATGAAATAGGGAAATGTATATCTTATGTCCCGCTGGGTGGCTGGCTGGCTGGCCGCCCGGTAACCCTTACTCCTCAACTTAATTTCATTCCACTTGTACATAATATAATCTTGACATCATCCTACTTGTGTAGAATTAACTAGCTTTTGGGTTGACGAAAAACTAATAACGCTACTAACTTCAGCTCTACCTTTTTTGCCTTGTGAACACCGACATCCATCGTATTAGAAATGTCAAAACAAGTATCCCAACGAATTACTTACTTAATACTAAAAATGTAAGGAAAAGTAAAAGAACGAACCTGTTCATAAGACCCATATCCATCAATTACATTTACCCAAATGAGACTATTCTGACATTATTATAGTGATTGGTTGCTGGAGGGAGGGGGGAAGTCCAATACATAATTTTGTAGCTTAATTAGTTTAGTCTATTCATATACTATATTTCTTTTAGAATAGTCAAAACTTATTAAGTATACAAAATGATTTGTTAAGGCCAGCTTTCGGTGAGTTTTTTTTTCCCTCCTTTTTAAAGACTTCACTTATATATAAAGAAATTTTATAATATCAATATATCTTAACTTGTTCTAGGCTAAAGATTACTAGTGGAATCATCTTTTAGGTGTAGCTTTAACTAAAACATTCCGCTTATATATACTGTTAGCGACTTAATTAATTACTATTTTGTGTTTATATCTGATATTCGGCTAAAAGTATATGTTTATATTATATTATTGTCTTATATCTTATGCAAATATATATTGTTATGTTGTTATCTTGGGGGTTTTAAATTCATGTCGAGTTTCATATATATAGGACTTGTGTTGGATGCACATGATCAAAGAAGGAGATTTTAACATGATTTGAAGCGAAAGAATGAAGATTGAAGGGTGGTGGGGCTTGTCTATGATCCTCGCTTTGCGGGACAAACAAATGAGCCAAGAAACAAGCGAAAGTTTGGTGCTGGCCAGGCTCGTCTACAGTTCTTGATTTGTGAGACAGATAGACGAGCCAAGAAACAAGATAAATGTAATATCCCGGAGAGGCCTAAGAATAGAACTAGGAGTTGAATTTGAAAAGTGCAGAAAACTGGAAAAAACATCACAGGACGGGCGACCCAATGACTCGTGGTTGGATATCACGAGTCGTCGTAAGCTGTCGTGGTTTGGGAAGTTCAGGGAAGCAGTGGAGACAACGGACGGTGTAACGACTCGTTGTCAGGAACAAAGAGTCATTGTTACCAGTCATTGGAAGGACTGGACTTAGGCTGAGGAGGAAACAACGGGGCGTTCCACGATTCGTTGTGAGAGGCAACGGTCCGTTGTTTCTAGTCGTTGTTTGAGGGTTGAGGATTTCAGTGCATTCAACTGATGGAGACCACGACTCGTCGGATGACACCATGAGTCGTGGTGAGGCTCGTGGAAAGGAAAGTCATATTTGGTCAAGGGGTTGACAACGATCGATCCAACGACCCGTTGGTTGAAGCAACGACTCGTCCTGACGAGTTGTCGGAAGAATCTGAGGATGTCATGATGAAGTAGACCCAACGACTCGATACCAAGAGTCGTGGTATGTTGCAACGACCCGTTGGGTCGGTCATTGGTTCGTCCGGAGCAGTTTTCAGGAAAATAATTTTAAGGGCATTTTCGACTTTTCCACATTTTAAGACCCTAAAACTACGTCATTTTGGATATTTTTCTTAGTGTGATAAGATGAGTTAAGTCCTTTATGCAGGCCCATTCTCATGCAAAAGCTTTTGGGAGATTCAAGGTCTTCTTCCCCAAGTTTCCATCTATTTCTTTGTAGGTATTCAAGGAACTTCGCATCAATCTATTTTTAGGTATGTAGGGTTTTAGAATGGGTGAAATTCTTCCTCACCCATGCCCAAATTTCGATTTAAATCATGAATCCTCCTATTCAAGTTTTATGGGGTTTTACCCAAATGCATGAAAATGTGATTTCTCTTTATGGGTATGATTTAATTGAGTTTTAATTATTGAATTATGAATGATGGGCAGGTTTTATATTATTTTCTTTAAATCATGTTTCAAGCTTCTTAAATCTAAAATGCCCATTTGATGAAGGTTCATGAAAGTTATGATTTACGATGGATATGCAATATTTTGAATTTATTGATGACGAAAAAGTATGAATTCAAGTTACCCATGTTTATGAGCATATTTTGAAAGAATTGAGTATGATGAAGTATTGGACAATGCCCATATGTTGAAGAATGATTTTTGATTTATGAAGCGAATTACATGATTTATAAATTTATGATGTTGGCCGATGAAAAGGGCCTATGATTCTTGGCTAAGCATGTTTTAAAGGGGATCAATGATGGTAAATGTTATATTTTAGCTAATGAATCTTAATGCATGATATTATTGATTTACATATGAGCCTATATGCATGTTTTTGGGAGTCGTGTCTAGCATCGAGCAGCCCGACATTCAAAGGACTACGCCGGTGTCTTATAACCACATGCCACCATGGGTTTCTAAATGATATGATGTATGAAAATTAATCCCCTTAAATGTGAAATCACGCCTAATGCACGACCCTCGCCTAGCAAGCCACGGTCGGCTCTATCCACTTGAGCGAGATAGTGGGGCATCTTGAAAGGCTCTACCATGATGGTGTCGGTTATGATGAGTCCTCCCATTGTTCCACATATTTTATGCATTGTTATATTTATGTTATTGGCTCAAGTTATGTTTTGATATGGTTTACTTACGATTACGATAATGAATGATTTATGAATGATCTGAAAGTCTTGAGCCTTACGTTCTCTTACGAAATTTATGATACAAGCATGATGTCCTTCTCCTATGTTTATTTATGAGTTTATTATACTTTTAACATTCGTTTTACTTACCATGGATACTCGATACATTCCACGTACTAACCGCATACTTTCTATGTTGTATCATTTCATGATACAGGTTTTGGATCTCAGGCTCATCCTCACCCTTAGTCCATCCCAGCTTACGCTTTCTGCTTATTGGTGAGTCCTCATGTTCCGAGGGCCGTTTGACAAACTTTTATGTTATTTGTGTTTCAGTATTGGTGTGGTTAGTTGGGGATGTTGTCCCATCACCCCATCTTACGTATTAGAGGCTTTCAGACAAAAATGTAGTACTCAACTATGTATATGTCCAGTATTTCCTAATGCTATGATATAATTACATTTCTGCTATGTTTTTATGATTATCATTCCGCTTATTTGAATGAGATTAGTTGTATGCATGTGCCATGGATTGACTTAGGGTCTCTCGGGGTCCCTTATCTCGTGTATATGATCCGGGTGTACGTTCGAATCGTGATAAACTTGATATCAGAGCCATAGGTTTGGAGTGTCCTAGGGTGTATGAAAGCCACGTTAAGTAGAGTCTTTTTCATGGGTATGAAGCGCGCCACACCTATGAAGAAGAGGCTACTAGACTTTTAGGAAACATTTCCTTCTTTCATGCTCTATGTCGTGTGTGAAAAGCCTCTCTATCCTTCTAATTCGTGCTATTCGCGATTGCAGAATTATGGCTCCTAGAATAATAAACGGAAGGAGGAATTGAAATGATGAAGGCCATGGGGGTGGCAATGACCATGGGAATCAGTAAGCCCCACCTGTTTAGGAGCCCCAACCACCAGAGCCAGCTGCCCACGCTGATTTTCGGGCGGCTATTTAGATGTTGGCGCAGGCCTTGACCACTCAGGTCAACCAGCAGGCTGTTGCATAGGTCCCACAGAATGGCAATGCAGCGACGGCTCGGATTAGAGACTTCTTGAGGATGAACCCTCCTGAGTTCACGGGATCAAAGGTGGATGAGGATCCACACGAGTTCATTAAGGGGATCTTGAAGGTAACTCAGGTTATGGGGGTGACAAATGGGGAGTATGTTGACTTGGCCTCTTATCAGCTAAAAGAGGTTGCTCATATTTGGTACAAACAATGGAAGGACAACAGGACAGCGGGAGCGGGCCCTATCAGCTAGGATGAGTTCCATATGGCCTTTCTCGACAGGTTCTTCCCTTGGGAGATGAGGGAGTTGAAGGCAGCTGAGTTTGTGAACCTCAAGCAGGGAAAGATGACAGTGCTGGAGTATTTGCTTGAGTTCACTCGTTTCTCAAAATACGCCCTAGAGTGAGTGATGGATCAAAGGGCGCGGGTGAGCCGATTCGTTCATAGTGTGGCTGGTTATTTAGACAAGGATTGCAGGACTACCATGCTTCACCAGGATATGAAATTTTCTCGCATAGTGTTGTATGCCCAGCAGATGGAGGCGGCTCATGCGAGGGAGAGAGAGGCAAAAAAGGCTCGGACGGATAGTCATGGGTTTTCGCATCAGAGGTCCGGTAGTGGCTACCGTCCAAAGCTCCAGCAGAGGTCACTAGCCCCAGCACCATCATCAGCTAGTGTTCCATCCAGGCCCAAGATTGATCAGAGGAGCATGGCCTCAGGGTCGAGGGATCAGAAGGGCACTCAGTTAGAGTATACCTCTCCAGCCTGCGGGAAGTGCGGTAAGAGTCACACCGGGGAGTGCCTGCTCGGTTAAGATGTATGCTATGGGTGTGGTAGATCTGGGCACATGCGCCGAGCGTGCCCATATGCTAGATAGGGTGATGATAGGGGTCGTGTACAGACCACCAGGACAGCGGCAGCTCCAGCCCGTTCCGCTCCGCAGGGAGCAAGGGGTGGCAGACAGCGCCAAAACAGATTCTATGCCCTTGCCTCGTGCCAGGAGCATGAGACTTCACCGGACATGGTCACTGGTATGTTGCGTGTCTTTCATATTGATGTTTATGCCTTGCTAGATTCGGGAGCTACCTTGTCTTTCGTGACTCCTTATATTGCTAGTAGCCTTGGAGTTAGTCCCGAGACCTTATTAGAACCGTTTTCAGTTTCGACTCCTATTGGTGATTCGGTCATAGCCAGATGAGTATATAGAGAATGCCCGATCACTATGTTGCATAAGGTTACATCCGCAGACCTTGTAGCGTTAGCCATGACTGACTTTGACGTTATTCTTGGCATGGATTGGTTGTTTGCATATTATGCTTCGATTAATTATAGGACCAATAAGGTGGAATTTCATTTTTCGGGTAAGTTAGTGTTAGAGTGGAAGGGTAGTTCGGGGGTACCAGCAGGTCAGTTTATTTCCTACCTTAAGGCCAGGAAGATGATCTCTAAAGGTTGCATGTACCACCTAGTTAGGGTTAAGGATGTGGAGTCCGAGACCTCGACTATTCAGTTAGTTCCAGTGGTGTGCGAATATCCGGAGGTGTTTCCTGATGATTTTCCCAGCGTTCCTCCGGAGAAGAAAATTGATTTCGATATTGATCTATTACCCGATACGCAGCCTATCTCTATTCTTTCCTACAGGATGACCCCAATAGAACTAAGGGAATTGAAGGATCAGTTAAAGGACCTGTTGGATAAGGGTTTCATTAGACCGAGCCAGTCTCCATGGGGTGCACCAATTCTATTTGTTCGAAAGAAGGAAGGTTCCCTTCGCATGTGTATTGACCATCAACAGTTAAATAAGGTTACCGTCATGAACAGGTACCCCTTACCCAGGATCGATGATTTGTTTGACCAGCTTCAGGGTGCCAAGTGCTTCTCCAAGATTGACCTCAGGTCCGGGTATCACCAGCTCAGAGTTCGGGATAGTGACATCCCGAAGACTGCTTTCAGGACTCGGTATGGTCACTACGAATTTGTTGTTATGTCTTTCAGACTAACCAATGCTCCTACAGCTTTTATTGATTTAATGAACAGGGTGTTCAAGGAATATCTGGATATGTTCGTGATTGTGTTCATGATGACATTCTTATATACTCCTGGAGCGAGGAGGAGCATGCCACTTATTTGAGAATAGTGCTACAAACCCTCAAGGATCGTCAGTTGTATACAAAGTTTAACAAGTGTGAATTTTGGCTAAACCCGATGGCATTTCTGGGTCATGTGGTATCAAGCGAAGGCATAAGGTTAGATTCTCAGAAGATCGAGGCAGTGAAGAATTGGCCTAGATCGGTGAATCCTTCAGAAATTCAGAGTTTCTTGGGCTTAGCAGGCTACTACCGAAGATTTGTTGCGGGATTTTCATCAATTGCAGCCCCATTGACCAGGTTGACTCAGAAAAAGGTGAATTTCCAATGGTCGGACGCTTGCGAGAAGAGATTCCAAGAGTTCAAGACCCGACTCACTTCAGCACCAGTGTTGACTTTACCCGAGGGAACTGATGGCTTTGTAGTGTATTGCGATGCTTCTAGAGTCGGACTAGGATGTGTGTTGATGCAGAATGGGAAGGTAATAGAATATCCCAGAGACAATTGAAAGTTCATGGAAAGAATTACCCCGACCCATAACCTTGAGTTGGCCGCAGTGGTGTTTGCATTGAAGATATGGTGGCATTACTTGTATGGGGTCCACATGGATTTATTTACGAATCACAAGAGCTTGCAATATGTTTTCACATGGAAGGATCTAAATCTTTAGCAAAGGAGGTGGTTGGAGTTACTAAAGGACTACGACATGAGTGTCCTCTACCATCCAGGTAAGACTAATATGGTTGCGGATGCACTTAGTAGGCTCTCTATGGAGAGTGTGTCCCATGTGAATGAGGGAAAGAAGGAGTTGGTGAGAGATGTCCATCGACTTGCAAGGTTGGGAGTTAGATTGATTGACTCGATTAATGGCGGTGTTATTATGCAGAATGGGTCAGAATCGTCCTTAGTGGCTGATGTCAAATCTAAGCAAGATGAGGAATCGACTTTGAGAAAGCTGAAGGAAGCAGTGCAGAGTCAAAAGGTGGAGGTTTTCTCCCAAGGGGGAGATGGTGTGCTACGATACCAGGGACGACTAGGTGTTTCGGACGTTGATAATTTAAAGGTTCGGATATTGCACAAGGCACATGGCACCATATATTCCATTCACCCAGGATCCACGAAGATGTATCGGGACTTGCGAGAAATCTATTGGTGGGATGGTATGAAGAAGGATATTGCGGAGTTTGTAGCTAAGTGTCCAAACTGTCAGCAAGTGAAAGTTGAGCATCAAAGGCCGTGAGGTGTACTTCAGGATATTAGCATTCCCACTTGGAAGTAGGAGGAAATAAATATGGATTTCATTACAGGCCTACCTCGTACTCGCCGACACTATGACTCCATTTGGGTGGTGGTAGACAGGTTAACTAAGGCGGCACACTTCCTACCGGTCAAGACCACGGATTCAGCGGATGATTATGCCAAGTTGTATATTAGGGAGTTGGTTTGACTTCATGGAGTGCCCTTGTCTATCATCTCAGACCGAGGTACTCAGTTTACCTCTCAGTTTTGGCAGTCTTTTTAGAAGGCACTTGGGACGCAAGTTAAGCTTAGTACAACCTTCTATCCGCAAACAGACGGCCAGGCAGAACGAACCATTCAGAACCTCGAGTATATGTTGAGGGCATATGTTATGGATTTAAAAGGTAGATGGGATGATCATTTTCCCTTAATCAAGTTTGCTTATAATAACAGCTATCACTCCAGTATCCAAATGGCGCCATTTGAGGCTCTTTACAAGAGAAGGTGTAGATCTCCCATTAGATGGTTTGAGGTTGGTAAGGCAGTTATGATAGGGACAGATTCGGTTCACGAGGCGATGGTGAAGGTTTAGTTGATAAGGGACCGGTTGAAAACCTCTCAGAGTTGTCAAAAATCATATGCCAATGTACGGAGAAGAGACTTGGAGTTTGATGTGGACGACTAGGTATTTCTAAAGGTATCTCTCATGAAGGGGGTCATGCGGTTTGGGAAAAAGCGAAAACTCAGTCCCCGATATGTTGGTCCTCACCGGGTTATGAGAAGAGTTGGTAAGGTGGCGTATTAGTTGGACTTGCCTTCATAGTTAGCTTCAGTTTATCCCGTATTTCATGTATCGCTCTTGAAAAAGTTCTTGGCTGATCCAGCTTTAGCAGTCAGCATTGGTGTGAAGGATAGCCTCAATTATGAAGAAATTTCGGTGAAAATATTAGATCGTCAAGTTCGTAAGCTAAGGAACAAAGATGTAGCTTCAGTTAAAATATTATGGAGAAATCAGCATGTTGAGGGAGCTATGTGGGAAGCCGAAGCGGATATGATGGCTAGATATCCACATTTGTTCTCTACCGGCTAAGTTCCGACTTGAGGTACCAGTTTTGCCCTAAGACTCTGTCTAGTTTTTATGTTCAGTTCATGTGTGCAAGTTTCTTTTATGTGTATGTGAAGTATAAGATCAGTTCAGCTATGTGGTTTTATTCGGAGGTAGTCATTCCATGAAAATTTCGGTTAAAATGATCAGTATATGGCTATTGATAAATTGTATGTTTCTGTTTGCTGCTTGTTTCATACATTCGAGGACAAATGTTTCCAAGGGGGAGATATTGTAATACCCCGAAGAGGCCTAAGAATAGACCCGGGAGTTGAATTTGAAGAGTGCAGAAAACTGACAAAAACATCACAGGACGGGCGATCCAACGACTCGTGGTTGGATACCACGAGTTGTCATAAGCTGTCGTGGTTTGGGAAGTTCAAGGAAGCAGTGGAGACAACGGACGATGTAACAACAAGTTTTCAGGAACAACGAGTCGTTGTTACTAGTCGTTGGAAGGAAAGGACTTAGGCTGAGGGGGAAACAATGGGGCGTTACACGATTCATTGTGAGAGACAACTGTCCGTTGTTTCTAGTCGTTGTTTGAGGGTTGAGGATTTCATTGCATTCAACCGATGGAGACCACGACTCGTTGGATGCCACCATGAGTCGTGGTGAGGCTCGTGGAAAGGAAAGTCAAATTTGGTCAAGGGGTTGACAACGGTCGATCCAACGACCCGTTAATTGAAGCAACGACTCGTCTTGACGAGTTGTGGGAAGAATCTGAGGATGTCATGATGCATTGGACCCAACGACTCGATACCACGAGTCTTGGTATGTTGCAACGACCCGTTGGGTCGGTCGTTGGTCCGTCCAGAGCAGTTTTCAGAGAAATAATTTTAAGGGCATTTTCAACTTTTCCACATTTTAAGACCCTAAAACTACATCGTTTTGGATATTTTTCTGAGTGTGATAAGATGAATTAAGTCCTTTATGCATGCCCATTCTCATGCAAAAGCTTAGAAAGATTTTTGGGAGATTCAAGGTCTTCTTCCCCAAGTTTCCATCTATTTCTTTGTGGGTATTCAAGGAACTTCGCATCAATCCATTTTCAGGTATGTAGGGTTTTAGAATGAGTGAAATTCTTCCTCAGCTATGCCCAAATTTTTGTTTAAATCATGAATCCTCCTATTCAAGTTCTATGGGGTTTTACCCAAATGCATGAAAATGTGATTTCTCTTTATGGGTATGATTTAATTGAGTTTTAATTATTGAATTATGAATGATGGGCGAGTTTTATATTATTTTCTTTAAATCATGTTTCAAGCTTCTTAAATATAAAATGCCCATTTGATGAAGGTTCATAAAAGTTATGATTTACGATGAATATGCAATATTTTGAATTTATTGATGACGGAAAAATATGAATTCAAGTTGCCCATGTTTATGAGCATATTTTGAAAGAATTGAGTATGCTGAATTATTGGGCAATGACCACATATTGAAGAATGATTTATGATTTATGAAGCGAATTACATGATTTATCGATTTATGATGTTGACCGATGAAAAGGGCCTATGATTCTTGGTTAAGCATATTTTAAAGGGGATCAATGATGATAAATATTATATTTTAACCAATGAATCTTAATGCATGATGTTATTGTTTTAAGTACGAGCCTATATGCATGTTTTTGGGAGCCGTGTCTAGCACCGAGCAGCCGCGTTCAAAGGACTACGCCGGTGTCTCATAAACACGTGCTACCATGAGTTTCTAAATGATATGATGTATTGATAATGATCCCCTCAAATGTGATATCACCCCTAATGAATGACCCTCGCCTGGCAAACCAGGGCCGGCTCTGCCCACTTGAGCGAGATAGTGAGACAGCATGAAAGGCTCTACCATGATGGTGTCGGTTATGACGAGTCCTCCCATTGTTTCACATGTTTTATGCATTGTTATGTTTAGTTATTGGCTCAAGATATGTTTTGATAAATTTTACTTACGATTACGATAATGAATGATTTATGAATATCTGAAAGTCTTGAGCCTTACGTTCTCTTACGAAATTTATTATACAAGCATGATGTCCTTCTCCTATGTTTATTTATGAGTTTATTATACTTTTAACGTCCGTTTTACTTACCCTGCATACTCGGTACATTCAACGTACTGACCACATACTTTCTATGCTGTATCGTTTCATGATACAGGTTCTGGATCTCAGGCTCATCCTCACCCTTAGTCCATCCCAGCTTACACTTTCTGCTTATTGGTGAATCCTCATGTTTCGAGGGCCGTTGGACAGACTTTCATGTTATTTATGTTTCTGTATTGGTCTGGTTAGTTGGGGATGTTGTCCCATCAACCCATTTTACGTATTAGAGGCTTTCAGACAAGAATGTAGTACTCAACTATGTATATGTCCAGTATTTCCTAATGCTATGCTACAATTACGTTTCCACTATGTTTTTATGATTATCATTCTGCTTATTTGAATGAGATTAGTTGTATGCATGTGCCATGGATTGACTTAGGGTCTCTCCGGGTCCCTTGTCTCGTATATATGATCCGAGTGTACGTTCGGATCGTGACAATAAATTATGGAGCTTGTTGGGCTCGTCCATGGTCCTCACGAAGTGAGAAGCTATAGACGAATCAAGCAAAAATTGTTCTGCATGTTTTATTTAGCGTCGGTGATCCCTTACACATCCTAGATCGTATAAACAACTTAGAGAAAATACCGAGAAGAGACACACGATCCTTAGACGCAAAAATTTATGGAGAACACAAGATTTTGGAGGCAAGAATACACAAGGAGCCGAAGTGACGAGAATTCAACTTAGAGTTTCACTTTCTTTCCTTCTTTTACTTGTTCGTTATGGAATTCTATACTCTATTTCTTAAAGAATATTATAAGTAGCTAGATTCCTTATCTAGGGTTTTGATGGAACCTTTTGTTGGATGAATTCTTGTTACGTTTTAATATAATTTAGCACTTTCTTTCCTTCTTTTACTTGTTCGTTATGGAATTCTATACTCTATTTCTTAAAGAATATTATAAGTAGCTAGATTCCTTATCTAGGGTTTTGATGGAACCTTTTGTTGGATGAATTCTTGTTACGTTTTAATATAATTTAGCCTTTGAATTTATTTACTTGTTCAATTACGTGTTTATTTCAGTTGATTGAATGACCATCAATTGATTGTGCCCATTTATTATGTATTGGTTGAGAAAAAATGTATATTTTGGTTATTATTGAACAATGCCACTCCTTAGGTATATGAGAGATTGATATTGCGGGTTTAAAAGGAGGTTTAGCTATAACGAAGCTTTGACGTGATCATAGTAAACAACAACAATATACCCGTATGATCCAACAAAGTGGGGTCTGGGGAGGGTGAGTGTACGCAGACCTTATCTCTACCTCAAAGGCAGAGAGGCTGTTTCCGATAGACCCTCGACTCAAGATAAACAAATCAGATAAATTCAGGAAAAGAAATAACAGATAGAACAAATCATGTCAAACATCATATAAAGTAAACATACTATCTTACACACGGTACAAGGAATAATAGATAATATCATAAATCTACAGGTAAGATACTATAGGAGTAATATTACGACTCCTTTGCACATGTTGAATCCACCTCAACCTTGCTAGCTTTGATGTGATCATAATAAGCGATGAAAAATTTACAAGCTAGAGTAGTTTGAGAGAATACTTCTAGTAAATTATCATAATTACTCGAGAAAGAATTGCGGTAAGAAGAGTGTTCATGGTCATAAAGAATAAATCGGCGAGATTATAAATAACGTAGAGAGAAGGATTAATCCGATAATTGGGGAAATCATAACTCTAGGCCTCCTTAATCTTGTTTCCAAAACTTTTATTGCTTTACTATTTGTTTGTTAATTAGTTTGAAATATTTTAATCTTTAAAATTAATTAATTATCCGAACTTATTTTCTTAGTGATATTAAACAATTATAACTAATGTTAGTTCTCTGTGGGATTTGACTCTGAACTTTTAGACCAGATAATATTTATAGCAATCTCTTATCTTTTTTAGGATTAGAGCTGAAATATAAAATTATAAAAGATTCTCCATAGAAATGTAAAAGGTATAGGAGTAGGACTTGTGTACAAATTACCTAAGGTCTTCTTTTATATGGTACAAATTACCTAAGGTCTTCTTGCATATGCCCATGACTAGATTCAAGGTCTTCAAGTTCATATTATTCATACTCATGCTTGTGATCAACTTGTTGACACCTTTGTCAAGCCATTATCTAAATCAACCTTGACTAGGTATCGTTCCAAGTTAGGCATTGTTGCACCTTGCCCAACATAAGGGGGTGTATTAACTATCGTATGTTCTGGTTATTTTCACTAACTCATAAGATGATATTTTATTTACATCTTTTCACTAGTTTATTATAGTTTGAATAGGTCTCCTGATGTTTGGAGTATATTTAAAAGTAGTTACTAGCTAGTATTGTCAGGGAACATCTTTAGCAGATAGTTGCCTGAACTTTAGCCTTAATTAGTTGTTCATTACGTATTTAAAGACTTACTGTTAGATTAATATATTCATTCTTTGACCTTCTTCACATCTGAAAGTTTGTAGAACTGATCGATACAAAAGACGAAAAAAAAGGTTGAATGTAAAACAAATAAAATCAAAATAACGGAGAGAAGATACTCATCTCAACTATTTAACGCTCCATGGGAAGACCAACGATTAGAGAAATTTCAAAGACAGAAGTGATGAAATTAGAAGAAAGAGAAATAGAGCCAAGCATGTAAAGAACTCTAGGAGCAAGTGTGAGAAGGCAAGATAAATTACCCTAAAAACTTGAATAAATGACATGAAACAAACATGTTAAATATGAATCTTAACTCATCTTTATGTATAGTACAAATGTACAAAATAATATGTTTTTTTTTTCTGCAAAATTATAGAAAACTAACCCGTCCATCAAGGAAAGCGCCAACAATAATAACAAAGAGAGATAGTGGTAAACTTCAAATTTTGAATGTACATATTTAAAGTGCCACTATAATATCAATACTTCCAATGTAATTCAATCAGTGCCTAGACTCAAAGACGTCTCATTAAGTCATTAGTAACAAAATTATTGAAAATATATGCTAACATCTTAATTTGGTATTGAGGAGCAGTTGATGTTAATGTTGTTGTTGCATAGGTCAAGAAAACTTCACCCTGCCATGTTTATTTGAATCTTCAATTTTTTTTACTTCTCATTTTCTGTTAAGTTACGAATAGGACAACGAAGTTGTTTAAATTAAAATTTAAATAAAACGTGTAGATCAGAAATCTTATTATAAAATTCTAAAATAGTAAAAAGAAAATGATTTTTTCGTTCACTTTACTCTTTATGCCCTTGAAATAAAATACTTAAAACAATTACTATAATAAGTTTTCCTATTACATGACTTTAATCCAGCTTTTCCCGTCCTCAATTTATCATCTTAAATTAGACGTGTTTACACGTTAATATGGAAACTAGATTAAGCTTTAAATGACGACCTTGAAGTCTTGAACTCCCTCGATGTCTATAAGTGATTGAGAAACAAAGCTTCCATATAAAAAATATCTCAATCTTTTATAGGAAATTATCACGGCCTCCACACAACAACATGTAGATGTGCATAATATGTAGCATAAAATATATTATTGCTCATAATTTGAAATATATATTGTCAAAACTCACCATTAGATAGTTAGATATCATGTCGCATATGAATTCTGCCAATTCTATATGGTCGACTCTTTACACACTCATGCAGTTGAAATTCCAAAAATTATTCATCATCTCTATACAACCATAAGAAAAGTAAAAGAGACAGAACTAGAATAAGCGGAGTGTAAGAAATCGTCTTAATACATAAATTATCAGTTCATGTAATGTTCAATGTAGAAAAAATTAATCACTTTCGTAGAAATTAGTATACTTCCAAATTAAGAGTTCAAACATTTCACATTAATTAGATAGCTTTCTATGAACAATTAGGAATTCTGAGTTGTCATCTATTCACCCTCCTTAAGACCAAAATTGATGGATATAGCAAGGAAAGAATATGAATACTAAAGATATATGTGGGATCCAATACAGGAAAAATAGCGTACTACAGTGTCAATAAACAACTGCTTTTGTACTATATATGAGCCTGACCAATTCAAACTAAACTTAAATTAGATTAATTAAAAATCTGTAAAAAGACAAAGTCATTTATGAACAGTTCATGACCCTTGACAATAAACAGTTACACAGTATGCTTTAGTGAACTGAAGCATATGCTTAAAAACACAGACATATTAAGAAGGAAAAAGTAATTAAATTACTATGCAAAATAAAAGCTCACCTTAGACTCGGAAGAGCTGATGAAATCATTGGGAATATACTGAAATTGGCGTTGGCTTTAGAAAAAGAGATGAGAACTCAATGTGTTGCGTACAATTAAAAATTCAAATAAACGAAAATATATACAACAATCAAATACACAAATGAAGTGTGAACTCAGAAATCCAATAATACTAATTAGATAATAAGTCACATGGTTGAGTGCATTTGAGAACGCTAATAAAGGGAAATATAAGAGAAGATTTTAGCTAAGAGGAAGCAAGAAGAATTTCTAAGTGTAATATAAAAAGAGATTTTAACTAAGAGTATTAGTTTCACGGAAGGCTATATCAATTATAAAATATACATATTTGCTTATGTATATCAGCCGAAAGACCAAATGAAAGAAAATAATTGAGCAAGTATACTTTTATTGTGCAATAGCAAGCTTACATTGACTGCTCTTTATATAGAACAACTGATAGGGATAAATGCAGAAAATTAGGAACCAACATAACTAAAAGCTAACAATTTGCTATGTAGCTAACAATAAAGTATACTGCTAAGTTGCCTATTGCAAATCAAACTCTAGAAAAAGAACTAGTCCTGATAAATAGAACTCTAGTGTCAACAAATTCCGAGAGACTAGGACAACTAATAAAAAATCTAAAATATCACGTGTTTCAACATTCCCTCCCTTAAACTGATGTTCTCGAACTTTCAGTTTAATTCTCTGAAGTCGGATTTACAAAAGTACAGACTCCCAGTAATTCTCTAAGCTTTACGAATGATGCGTGTTTGAGGGTTTCATGAAAATGTCAGCAACCTGATCTTCACTTTTGCAGTAGAGAAGATCATTTATTCCATCTTCAGTGAGATCTCTTAAAAAAAGAAACCTTACATCAATATGCTTGCTTCTCCAATAAAATACTAGATTTTTGACAACTTTATGGCAAAATTATTGTCACAATAAATTGTTGTTGCTTCTTGTTGCTTGAAATTTAGCTCAATTAGCATGTTTCTTAACCAAATGGCTTGCGAGGAACATGTAGTAACAACAAAAAATTCAGCTTTAGTTATTGACAAAGTGACGATTGACTGCTTCTTTGATGACCATGAGACTGCACTTGAACTCAGCATAAATGCATAGCCTGAAGTACTCTTCTGATCATCTAAGTCTCTAGCATAATCACTATCAGAAAACCCAATTAGATCTGTCTTTCACCCTTTTTGTAGGATAATCCAAAGTCTGCTATACCTTTTAAGTATCGACTGATCCTTTTTGCAGACAACATATGCGATTCTTTTGGATTCTCCATGAATTTGCTAATAAGACTTACTGAATGTGCCATATCTATCCTTGTTGTGGTCAAATACATCAGACTTTCCACAATTTATTTGAAAAAAGTGCCATCGATCCTTTTTCCTCCAATATCCTTTGTAAGCTTCAAGGAAACTTCTAATGGTGAAGTGACAGGATTGCGATTGCTCATCTGGAACATATCTAAAATTTCTCCACATACTTCTTTGAGAAATAAATATTCCATTGACTGATCGCACTATTTCTATACCAATAAAGTAATGCGACATTCCAAGATTGGACATATCAAACTCAAGCATCACAAGTCTTTTAAACTTTTCAAACATGATCCTATCATTTCTAGTATAAATCAAATAATCTAAATATAAGCATACAATCAACATTTTCCCCAATATTTACTCTTTGTATAACGAGTATGCTCATATGGGCATTTTCGAAAACCCTCCTTTTGAAAATAAGCATCTATATGACTATACCAAGCTCTAAGTGCTTGTTTTATTTAGGATAGAGCTTTCTTTAGTCTACAAACTTTATGCTCTTCATAATTCTTAACATAATAGGAGGTTGTTTAATAAATACCTATTCTTGTAAGTCTCCATGTAGAAAAGTCGACTTCACATCCAATTGACAGATAGGCCATGAATTTTGAGCAGCCAGTGCAATCACCAATCTAATCGTATCTAGTCTGGCAACATGAGCAAAAACTTCTCTATAATCCACTCTGTATTCTTGTTTATAGCTTTTTTCCACTAACCGCACCTTGTACTTGTCAATTTCTCTATTCTCCTTTAGTATAGTTTTATAGACTCATTTTACTCCAATCATTTTGTCCTACATTAGATTAGAAAGCTCCTATGAATCATTTTTGTTACACCCCGTAAATTTTAAATGAATAAATAGCCTAATGGCATGTTGGTTAAGGGATTTAGAAGGCAAAAAAAAAATAAAAATAAAGGGAAAGCGGCTTTTTCATATATATATAAAAAATTTCCAGAAAAACAGGGGAATATAGATAGGGAAGAGGAAACCCACGACTTTTATATATATTTCCTTCCGATTACGCTACGAAACGCGGTCTAAACTCCATTCCGTCTTAGATACCGAGATATAAAGCTGCAGAGAGCAATCCTACGGAGTTGGTTTTGTGAAATTTGGCCGGCGAAACATCGTGCTACCGAGGTAAAGTAAATAGAATTGCTTTAAATTAGTATCAATGTGTTTCTAGCCTTACAGTGAGCATTTATCCCTTCTGGACTATCGAGAAATAACGAGTTTTCGACCATTTTCCGATAAGTCGAAGCTTGGGATAAATATATATCAAAAGTGATAATTTCTCCTGGATATTAATGTATTTAGTTCTAATTGACATGTATATGAATGTAGTTGGGAGAAACAACAGAAGTACCGACGGAAATCACATCAGTCAGTCGGATACTCAGAAACCAGGTATGTGAAGTTATTCTTTCGGCAAGCCAAGAAGTATAGTCTAGAAAATAAATAGAATAAAGGCTATTAACAGATACCCAACGTACAGGAACGATTTCAGTACAATTTCCAGCAAGCATGCTAGTATATCATTACGTATCATGCGATAATCAGAATAACGGATAGTCAGATGATTTCAGATAGTAATGTGGTATCCGCTAGTAGCTCAACATGTTCTTACGTAATACCCAGAATGGAAGTTGTAAAAGCAGTATAATGAATTAGCAAGATTACAGATAGTATGTATTACATTTGTTGAGACTGTATCCGGTAATAGATGGCACATTTTATATTATTAAGCTATATCCAGTCATAGATGGCATGTTCTATGTTATTGAGTTATATCCAGATATAATCAGATCAGTAATCAGATATAGAAATAGCTCCAGACACCAATATAGCTCCAGATACAGATATAGCTCCAGAAACAGATATGGCTCTAGAAACTGATATAGCTTCAGATCACGGATAACAATAATCAGATAAACAGATGGAGGCCAGGTAGCAGTTAGCCCAGCAATCAGAAACAGTGTAAAACAGAATATAACATCAGTTGTTTAATACGGAATGGCCTTGAAATAAAAGAAGAGAATATGATTAGTATTTTTCATTTGAGCATGCTTGCTGTGTATGTGTTTTGCATGTTGAGACTTGTTATGACATGTGGGTATCCTTTAGCATCCCCGCTGTCCCTGGGTTATAACTGTGTCGATACCAGATTCAGATACTGCCCCCAGCCGGGCGATGTCGTCCGCCTAGAGGACGATGATGGCTGACCACCATAATAATATGGTCCAGATTACCCTGCTTGCAGGGGCAGTTCAGTTCACTCTACGCAGAGCCAGATTACCCTGTTTATAGGGCAGACTACTCTGTGTGCGCTTGTGGCCGGGGGCAATTTCAGATACAGATTTTTATAAAATTACCCTGTTGCGTGTTTGCACCCAGGGGCAGTTTCATTCACAGATACAGCAGCAGATTACCCCGTTGAGCGCTTGTGCCCAGAGGCAGGAGTCTTCGAACTCAGACACAGTTCATTGTCAGAGGCCAAGGCCTGAGCTACGTACCCAAGGGGGCCAGTAGGAGGAGCTCACAGTTATCAGATGAGTCGAGTGACTTATTTTTGGTTGGTTTAGACCCGAGTAGGGGTAAATAGATTGTTCTGTTGGTTGGCACCTTCCGGCTTATGGGGGTCGATCAGGTATTGTGTGTATTTATATGTATATCTATATGTGCTATTAGATACTGAGACAGTAGGACAACACGTCGTCAGGTACGCCCAGTTTAGTTACAAAATAGGTAAACTCTCCCCAGTTATCCTCAGCTAGATAGACTCAACAACTTCCTGCTTATATGTCATGTTATTGTCGTTACCCATTTCAGTTGTATATTTCAGTTTGCTTTACATGCTCAGTACCTCTGGTACTGACGCCCGTGGGAGCGCTGCATTGCTTGCCTGCAGGTACACATAGAAGAGGAGTCGATCCCTCATGATCCAATCAGCCGAGTTATCAGCTCCTATCCTCCGAAGCTAGATAGTCGGAGGTTGTTCCTATTTCCTTTTTGATTACAATTTGGGTAGGTCGGGGCCCTGTCCCAACCATTTTATTATTACTTCCTAGAGGCTTGCAGTCTGATGTTTGCTGTGGTGATGGAGCCGGTCGTGTGGGGCCGTGCATGTATATATGTGTTTAGTTGTTGATGATGGCCGCGTAGGGCCTTCTTCTGCTTATAGTTAGTGACCTTGTCGGTCACAAATGTGAATAGCAGTTACTTCAAATTATAGTGTCATCGTTCTAGTTAGCTGTTATGCATTGCAGGTGGCTATAGGCCTAATCGGCCGGGGGCTGTATTTACAGCCGCTATATAGCCTGTTCGTTTCTTGAAATAGAGCCAGAGTCTAGTAGGCACCAGGTGCCCGTCATACCCCCCAAGGTGGGGTGTGACAAACTTGGTATCAGAGCAGTTCGTGTCCCAGGGAGTCTGCAAGCCGTGCTAAGTAGAGTCTTGTCTATGGATGTGTTGTGCACCACATACTATAGGCAGGAGGCTGCGAGGCATAATAGGATGGTTACCCTTCTTTCATACTCAGTCGTGCCATAGCACAGTACAGTATAGGGTTGGTTCTTTTGAAACTTACCACCCTCTTTATCTATAGATACTATGGCAGATTAGTGGCACCCTGCTACAGGCAGGAGATTAGATACAACGGAAGGCGAAGGCACTAGCAGGATGCCTCACTTACAGCCAGATTCAGCTCGGTCTGAGGGTGATACAGAGGTGTCATCTCGACCCTCCCAGCAGTCTCCGCCTCGCCAGACACCATTTGAGGCAGCACTGCCTCCCACAGCTCCTGCACCCACTTCATCTGATCAGGAGCTACGTAGTGCGGTGGTTATGTTAACCCAGATGCTAGCTACTCAACGTCAGCCAGTACCACCTGCAGCAGCAGAATCTCTAGGTGGGCCAGGTAGTTCCAGGGTTAGAGAATTCTTGGCTTTGGGACCCCCTCAGTTTACAGGGTCAGATTCAACGGAGGACCCTCAGGACTTTCTAGACCAGATGCAGAGAATATTTAAAGTCATGCACGTAACCCCAGCAGAATTAGTGGAATTAGCAGTGTTCCGGTTGAGAGATATTGCTATTTTGTGGTACGAAAATTGGGAGAGATCTCGGGGAAGAGATGCAGCCTCTCCTACTTGGTCCAGCTTCTCAGAGGCCTACCTAGACCACTACTTACCCCGGGAGGTCAAACAGGCCCGGATGGACCAGTTCTTACACTTAGAGCAGGGGGCCAGGAGCGTCCTTGAGTATTCTTTACAGTTCGACTCCTTAGCCCGCTATGCTCCAGCATTTATGGACACCATGTCGTCCAGAGTCCATCACTTTATTATGGGCTTGAATTCAGATTATATAGAGACGTGCATGACGGCTACTTTGAGAGAGGACATGGATATAGCCAGGGTACAGGCCTTCGCACAGGAAATTGAGGGCTTGAGACAGCGACAGCGGGGCAACAGGCAGGCGATTTCAGAGCAGCACTGTAGAAACAGACCCGTTGAGATTCAGGGGGAAATCCCTAGGGGGCCGAGACCACAGTTTTTAGATAGGCCACCCAGATCTTTACCGCCGGTACAGCAGCAGAGAGGCAGATTTGTTCGCCGGAGTCAGTCAGAGTCCGGTAGCAGTTTACGGATAGTAGCATCACCTCAGCAGCGGAGGGCAGAATAGAGTAGATTTGCACCTACCCCTTGTCCTATATGCCACTAACCCCATTCTGGAGCCTGCAGGAAAGGCTTCTCAGGATGCTATTACTGCGGACAGGAAGGGCATTTAATAAGAGATTGTCCGGCCAGAGGACAGGGTAACCGGGATAGTCTGGATAGAGCATCAGGGGCCACGAGCTCCAGCAGCCTCAGCAGGGCGCAGACCGTCAGGTTCAGCAAATAGGGCCGAGGTAGATCAGGAGCCTCTGGCTCAGGTGCAGGCCCCAACCGTACCTATGCATTACCAGGGAGGCAGGATTCAGAGGCATCTCCCGATGTGGTCACAAGTATATTGATTATCTGCTCATACCCTGTTTATGTATTGATTGATCCAGGGTCTACCTTGTCATATATTACACCATTTGTGGCCTGGAAGTGAGGTATTGAACCAGAATTGCTTCAGCAGCCCTTTTCAGTGCTTACACTGGTCGGTGACTCGATCACAACTAAAAAAGTTTACCGAGGGTGTACGGTAGAGGTTGCTGATCGCCAGACCACAGTAGACTTAATAGAACTTGAGATGGTCGACTTCGATGCCATTACGGGTATGGACTGGTTAGTGCCATGCTATGCCAACTTAGAATGCTGGACCAAGACGGTCCGATTTCACTTTTCGGGGGAAGCAGTGCGAGAGTGGAAAGGGAGCACAGCTACGCCAAAAGGTAGGTTTATTTCCTACCTTCAGGCGAGAAAATTAATAGCAAAGGGATGTATTTACCACCTAGTTAGAGTCTAGGACGTTCGGGTGGAACCTCCGACTCTTCAGTCTGTTCCAGTGGTCAATGAATTCCCTGACGTATTTTCAGATGAGTTTCCTGGTATCCCTCCCAAAAGGGAGATAGATTTTGCAATTGACTTGCTGCCAGGGACTCATCCTATATTCATTCCCCCGTATCGCATGGCACCAGCTAAGCTTAGAGAGTTGAAAGAGCAGTTAAAAGATTTGCTCGACAAAGGCTTTATCAGGCCTAGTACTTCCCCGTGGGGTGCGCCAGTTCTGTTTGTAAGAAAGAAAGATGGCTCACTCCGTATGTGTATAGACTACCGACAGCTGAATAAGGTAACGGTTAAAAACAAATACCCGCTCCCTAGTAGATGATTTGTTTGACCAGTTGCAGGGGGCCAGATGTTTCTCTAAGATAGATCTGAGGTCCGGATACCACCAGGTCCGAGTTCGTGAGAGGGACATTCCAAAGACTGCTTTCAGGACTAGATATGGTCACTTTGAATTTCTAGTCATGTCTTTTGGGCTGACGAATGCTCCCACAGTGTTTATGGACCTGATGAACAGCATATTCAGACCATATTTGGATCTTTTCATGATAGTATTCATCGATGATATTCTGGTATATTCTCGTTCAGAGACAGATCACCAGAACCATTTACGAACAGTACTCCAGATCCTTAGAGACTGTCAGCTGTACGCCAAGTTTTCCAAGTGTGAGTTCTGGCTGAACTCAGTTGCCTTTTTGGGGCATATCGTGTCAGATGCTGGTATACAGGTGGACACACAGAAAATAGAGGCGGTCAAGACATGGCCCAGACCTACCACTCCGACCGAGGTCCGTAGTTTCCTGGGTTTAGCAGGGTATTACTGGAGATTTGTTGAAGGATTCTCCATTATAGCAGCACTTTTAACAAAGATGACACAGAAAGCAGCGAAATTTCAGTGGACGGAGGCATGTGAGCAGAGTTTTCAAGAGTTGAAAGAAGATTGACCTCCGCCCCAGTACTAGCATTACCAGAGGGAACAGATGGGTATGCGGTGTATTGCGATGCTTCAGGCATTGGACTGGGTTGTGTGCTGATGCAGCATGGAAAGGTAATTGCTTATGCTTCTAGACAACTGAGGAAGCACGAAAAGAACTATCCGACCCATGACCTGGAACTGGCCGCAGTGATCCATGCTCCGAAAATCTGGAGGCATTATCTGTATGACGTTCATGTAGACATTTTTACAGATCATAAAAGCCTGCAGTACATTTTCACACAAAGGGAGTTAAATCTGCGGCAGCGTCATTGGTTGAAATTGCTGAAAGATTATGACGTAAATATTCTCTACCACCCAGGAAGAGCTAATGTAGTAGCCGATGCCCTCAGCCGTAAGTCAATAGGGAGTTTAGCATATTTGCAACCCGAGAAACGGGAGTTAGCCAAGGAAATTCATCAGCTAGCTGGTTTAGCCGTTCGAGTAGTATAAACAAAAAATAACAGAGCGGTGATTCAGAACTCTGCTGTGTCATCGTTAGTTACAGAAGTAAAAGACCGACAGTACGAGGACCCTGACTTAGTCCAGCTTAGAGATAGAGTTCAGAAAGGTAAGGAGCTAGATTTACAAGTGACTGAGGATGAAGTGCTGCGTTGTAAGGGCCGCCTATGTGTCCCGAATGTTTCAGGGCTTCGCCAATAGATCATGCATGAGGTACATTACGCTCGCTATTCCCTCCATCCAGGAGCAACAAAAATGTACCACGATATTAGAGACATCTACTGGTGCCCAAGTATGAAAGCTGAAATAACTGAATTTGTATCTAGATGTTCTAACTGCCAGCAGGTGAAAGCAGAACACCAGAAACTGGGCGGTCTGACGCAGGATATAGCTGTGCCTTTGTGGAAATGGGAAGCGATAAATATGGATTTTGTAGCAGGGTTACCCCGTACCAGATGCAGAAACAATTCTATTTGGGTAATCGTTGACAGATTAACAAAATCAGCCCATTTCCTGCCAGTACGAACTACATTCTCTGCTGAGGATTATACTGAACTGTATATTAGAGAGATAGTCAGATTGCACGGTGTTCCGGTGTCTATTATCTTAGATAGAGGAGCACAATTTACAGCGAGATTCTGGCAGTCGTTCCAGAGAGGCCTGGGGACACAGGTTAACTTAAGTACAACCTTTCATCCTCAGACAGACGGGCAAGCAGAACGAACTATCCAAACGCTCGAAGATATGTTACGAGCGTGTGTACTAGATTTTGGGGGTAGCTGGGATGAGCATCTGCCGTTGATTGAATTTGCCTATAATAACAGTTATCATTCAGCTATCCAGATGGTGCCCTTTGCAGCATTATGCGGGCAAAAATGTAGATCACCCGTTGGATGGATTGAAGTGGGGGAGACAGCGCTGATTGGGCCAGATATTATTCGTCAGTCAGAAGAGGCGGTGAAGCTTATCAGAGAATGCCTACTGACTGCTCAGAGCCGCTAGAAGTCTTATACAGATATGCAGCGCAGAAATTTAGAATTTGCAGTGGATGACTGGGTATATTTGAAAGTGTCTTCGATGAAAGGGGTGATGAGATTTGGAAAGAAAGGCAAGCTTAGCCCGAGGTTCATTGGGCCATATCAGATTCCGCGAAGAATAGGCCGAGTAGCATACGAATTGAACTTGCCCCCAGAATTAGAGTTTGTTCACCCAGTATTCCATGTATTTATGTTGAGGAAGTTCGTAGGAGACTCTTCCACAGTTGTTCCAGTTCAGGATGTCCAGGTCACAGAAGAGTAGGCATATGAAGAGGTTCCAGTAGCTATCTTAGACAGACAGATTCGTAGATTGAGAACTAAAGATATTGCATCTGTCAAGGTATTGTGGCATAACAGGAACCGAGAAGAGATGACCTGGGAAGCCGAGGAGGACATGAAAGCTAGATATCCCCACTTATTCCAGGCATAGGCAAACATGAGGTATGTTAGAGCTGTTTTTCCTTATGAATGCTTATATTTCATATATGGAAGCAGACGATTGATTATAGACAGTTATATATGAATATTATTATATCGTGTGGAGTACCTATATTAGGCTTTTCTGCTTTTCAGGAATTTTGAGATAGTCCATAATACAGGGAAAACTCTGCAGAAATTTTTTTTAGGGATAAGTCAGCCAGTTAAGATTTTTATAAGTCAAAATGTCATTCGAGGACGAATGTTCTTAAGGGGGGAGGATGTTACACCCCGTAAATTTTAAATGAATAAATAGCCTAATGGCATGTTGGTTAAGGGATTTAGAAGGCAAAAAAAAAAAAAGAAAAAAAAAGGGGGAAGTCGCCTTTTTCATATATATATCAAAAATTTCCAGAAAAACAGGGGAATATAGATAGGGAAGAGGAAACCCACGACTTTTATATATATTTCCTTCTGATTACGCTATGAAACGCGGTCTAAACTCTATTCTGGCTTAGATACCGAGGTATAAAGCTGTAGAGAGCAATCCTACGAAGTTGGTTTTGTGAAATTTGGCCGTCGAAATGTCGTGCTACCGAGGTAAAGTAAATAGAATTGCTTTAAATTAGTACCGATGTGTTCCTAGCCTTACAATGAGCGTTTATCCCTTCTGGACTATCGAGAAATAACGAGTTTTTGATCATTTTTCGATAAGTCAAAGCTTGGGATAAATATATATCAAAAGTGATAATTTATCCCGGATATTAATGTATTTAGTTCTAATTGACATGTATATGAATGTAGTTGGGAGAAACAACAGAAGCATCGACGGAAATTACATCGGTCAGTCGGATACTCAAAAACCAGGTATGTGAAGTTATTCTTTCGGCAAGCCAGGAAGTACAGTCTAGAAAATAAATAGAATAAAGTCTATTAACAGATGCCCAGCGTACAGGAACAATTTCAGTACAATTTCCAGCAAGCATGCTAGTATATCATTACGTATCATGCGATAATCAGAATAACGGATAGTTAGATGATTTCATATAGTAATGTGGTATCCGCTAGTAGCTCAGCATGTTCTTACGTAATACCCAGAATGGAAGTTGTAAAAGCAGTATAATGAATTAGCAAGATTACAGATAGTATGTATTACATTTGTTGAGACTGTATCCGGTAATAGATGGCACATTTTATATTATTAAGCTATATCCAGTTATAGATGGCATGTTCTATGTTATTGAGTTATATCCAGATATAATCAGATCAGTAATCAGATATAGAAATAGCTCCAGACACCGATATAGCTCCAGATACAGATATAGCTCCAGAAACAGATATGGCTCTAGAAACTGATATAGCATCAGATCATGGATAACAATAATCAGATAAACAGATGGAGGCCAGGTAGCAGTTAGCCCAGCAATCAGAAACAGTGTAAAACAGAATATAGCATCAGTTGTTTAATACGGACTGGCCTTGAAATAAAAGAAGAGAATATGATTAGTATTTTTCATTTGAGCATGCTTGCTGTGTATGTGTTTTGCACGTTGAGACTTGTTATGACATGTGGGCATCCTTTAGCATCCCCGCCGCCCCTGGGGTTATAACTGTGTCAATACCAGATTCAGATACCGCCCCCAGCCGGGCGATGCCGTCCGCCTAGAGGACGATGATGGCTGACCACCATAATAATATGGTCTAGATTACCCTGCTTGCAGGGGCAGTTCAGTTCACTCTACGCAGAGCCAGATTACCCTGTTTACAGGGCAGACTACTCTGTGTGCGCTTGTGGTCATCGACAGTTTCAGATACAGATTTTTATAAAATTACCCTGTTGCGTGTTTGCACCCAAGGGCAGTTTCATTCACAGATACAACATCAGATTACCCCGTTGAGCGCTTGTGCCCAGAGGCAGGAGTCTTCGAACTCAGACACAGTTCATTGTCAGAGGCCAAGGCCTGAGTTATGTACCCAAGGGGGCCGGTAGGAGGAGCTCACAGTTATCAGATGAGTGGAGTGACTTATTTTTGGTTGGTTTAGACTCGGGTAAGGGTAAATAGATTGTTCTGTTGGTTGGCACCTTTCGGTTTATGGGGGTCGATCAGGTATTGTGTGTATTTATATATATATCTATATGTGCTATTAGATACTGATAGACAGTAGGACGACACGTCGTCAGGTATGCCCAGTTTAGTTACAGAATAGGTAAACTCTCCCCAGTTATCCTCAGCCAGATAGACTCAACTACTTCCTGCTTATATGTCATGTTATTGTCGTTACCCATTTCAGTTGTATATTTCAGTTTGCTTTACATGCTCAGTACCTGTGGTACTGACGCCCGTGGGGGCGCTGCATTGCTTGCCTGCAGGTACACATAGACGAGGAGTCGATCCCTCGTGATCTAGTCAGCAGAGTTATCAGCTCCTATCCTCCGGAGCTAGATAGTCGGAGGTTGTTCCTATTTCCTTTTTGATTACAGTTTGGGTAGGTTAGGGCCCTGTCCCGGACATTTTATTATTACTTCCTAGAGGTTTGCAGTCTGATATTTCCTATGGTGGTGGAGCCGGTCGTGTGGGGCCGTGCATGTATATATGTGTTTAGTTGTTGATGATGGCCGCGTGGGGCGTTCTTCTGGTTATAGTTAGTGACCTTGTCGGTCACAAATGTGAATAGCAGTTACTTCAAATTATAGTGTCATCGTTCTGGTTAGCTGTTGTGCATTGCAGGTGGCTATAGGCCTAATCGGCCGGGGGCTGTATTTACAACCGCTATATAGCCGGTTCATTTCTTGAAATAGAGCCAGAGTCTAGTCGGCACCAGGTGCCCGTCATACCCCCCAAGGTGGGGTGTGACAATTTTTTAATGGCTGCAATGTCATCATCCATTGCCTTTCTCCATTTTTGATCTTTGACAGCACTTCCAAAGTTTGTTGGATCACAATATGAAAATATAGCAAAATGAGTGAGAGGATCTTTAAATTGATCAATTCCTTTTACCTCATAATCTGTCATCCATGCTGGCCTTCTTCGAGCACGAGGGGCACGTGAATTAGCTATAGCTTCCATCCACTCATTCATAACTGGTGAAGTTTCAAAACTTCCATGGTTATTATCTTGAGCATTTTTAGAGGCTACAACTGCTGGAACTTCTTGTTGTTGTGGCTGAATTACTTCTTCGCCATCTTCTCCGTCAAACCGTGTTGGAATTTGTTGTCTCATGATATTTTTGTTCCATATCCAAAACTGATTTTCATCAAAGACGATATCTCAATTAATTAATATTTTCTTAGAGATAGGATTATAAATATTGTAAGCTTTTGATTGATCACTAGAATTGACAAAATACATTTTTCTCCCTTGTCGTCCATTTTTTTTATAATTTGATCTAGAATACGGGCATATGCAATGCATCCAAAATCCTAAAGTGATCTATGATTGGTCGTTGTCTGCTCCATGCTTCCTCCAGAGTCATATTTTTAATTGCAAATATGGGCCATCTATTCAGGATGTAAATACTCCAATTGACTGCTTCAGGCAAAAAACTTCCTAAAACACCAGTACTTGTCAAAATAATCTGCACCTTGTTCATAATAGTGAGATTTTCTCTTTCACAGACTCCATTTTGCTGGGGCGAGTAGGCTGCTGTAAGTTGCCTCTTTATTGATAAGTTGGCATATTAACCAACTTATCAGGGCTATAAACTTAGATTTTTGTTATAAAATGATACAAATTAATGTACTTATCATGATTTCTCTTCATATGTACAGGAAATTACCATTTAGAAGATGGTGGAAAGGAATCAAGTGAAAGTGCTTCAAAGATTGATGTGTCGTGGTTTTCCGGTACTTTCGACGCTTAAAAATAAGAATATACGAAAATTTAGGGTATGTTTATGTAGATATAATGTATTTTTATTGAGTGTTGTAAGAAAACACGTTCGGAATGTGAGACGGGCCAAAGAAGGCAAAAATTGGATGAAGTGTGGACTGCTAGTCAGGTAACGAGTCGTCGTCTCATTAGATTACTCGTTCCTGGAGTCATGGAAACTAATCAAGTGCGAAGCGTGATGAACCAGTGGAGACCATGAGTTGAAGGCACGACTCGTTACTACTGCTAACAAATCATTATGAGGGTCATGAGGACTGGGAGAAAATAATGCTGAAAAATTACCAGGGGATGCAACGAAAGACTCAACAAGTCATCGGGAGAAGCTGGGAATACCCATCATCTACACTGGAACTTTTGGAGATCAGAACCACGAGGGACCTAATGACTCATGTTGTGACTTAACGAGTCGTTAGGTGACCCGTTGTCTTGAAGAAGCAGTCTGCCGAGGACGACTCATTAATGCATGCCACGACTCGTTAGGAGAAACGAGTCATTACTTGGACCGTTGCCACTGCTGACTTGTATTTCATTTTTAATTAGGAAAAATTTTGTTTAAGACTATAAATACTTTATGTAGGTTTATTTTTACAATATTGTTTTACCTATGACTTTTGCACTATATTGTGGGTGTTGTTGATTACCATTACGATTCAAGAAACAAGTTTTATAATTTTGTTCTTGATTTTGAGGTTTAAAACAACATTGGAGTATTGTTCTTCGATTTTTGTTGATTTATTCAATACGTGTGGTTTCTTCTACAAAGCATTGTAAGTTGCAATCATGATTTTTTCTCTAGTTTATAATTGTGATTTTTCAAGTATGAGTAGCTAAACCCATAACTAGGGTTGTGGGAACCATGATGAATTAACACATATAGGTAAAAATACTTAGTGAATCTTGAATGGGGTTTATTCATGTATTATTTTTTCCTTCATTTTAATTGTTTCTTAACGGTTGAAAATGTTAGAATTGCCTTCTTCTTACTCACTGGATCAAGGGAGTAGTGAATGGGAAAAGGGATTAAAAACGGAGATTTGAGGCTATCAACCCTTATCTAATAGCTTAACTTTGTATGAGAATAGCTATTCCGATATTAAGGGTAAGGGTTAATTAAGTATACACCAACATACGAATCAAGTTGCGTGGTGATAATCATCTAAATTAGGGACCAACCATTTAGGTGAAGTTAACTTACCGATTAACTTACCGATATTACATACTAAACACCGGAATAGATCACTAGTATAAAATGCCTTGTGGTTATGAAGTCATGGGGAACACAATCCTAGCCAACTCACTTATTGAATATGATCGAATTTAATCAAGGATCAACTCATTATTCTCTACTACTTTTTATTATTTTGTGTTTCAAATCTTCCTCCCTAGGAAATAAGTAAGCCAATAATATTAGCTAAATGCATAAACTAAAGTTCTTATCATATTCCTCGTGGGATTCGACCCCAACCCTGGTTGGATTCTATATTTGACATCGACCGCTTTATATCTCATTATGATGTGTAATTTGGGCGCCATCAAATTTTGGCACCGTTTTCGGGGAATACGGCTTAGGCTTGTGTTAATTGTGTTTTCTTTATTGTTGGTCCTTATTTCCTTTTTATTTTTTTTGTTGTTTTTGTTCTTAACAGGTCTCAAGTTTGTGCATGCCCAGTATTCGGAGCTGGGGAAAATCTCTGGTTCCAATTGATCAAGTACTTGAACAAACACTACAGAATCTAAGGAAAATGGCCAACGTACATGGGCAAGAGACAGTGGAAGAAGCAACAACAAGAATGTTGGCTGAAGAACAAGCTCGAGTACGAGATAGAGAGGCAGCGAGGCTCGCTGAAGAGCAACGCCAAGCTGCCAAAGCTGCGCGAGCTAGAAGGAACAGAGGTCCAGACCAACAGAGACATCGGTACTTTTTTGATGACGATGATGCTGATATTGATGAGGCCGGTGCCACTGGAGCTATTGTCCCTCCCCCTTTGCCTGCTTGGGAAAAGTTTGACATTACCAGCGTTATGATCCAACTGCTCAATATGAAAAGGATATTTGCGGGTCATGCAACTGATGATGCACATACTCACTTGACAAATTTCATGGGTATCTGCAAAGCATACAAACAATGGAAGTGAGTCAGGATGCAATCATACTGAGGTTATTTCCCTTTTCATTAGGGAGTGAGGCAACGCTGTGGTTGGATGAATTGCCAAATGATTCTATCACTACCTGGGGGAGCTTAAAATAGTCTTTCTTGAAAGATTCTTCCCACCTTTCAGAGCATTGCAGCCGAAAGATGAAATCTACAACTTCAGGCAGTTGAATTCTGAAGCACTTCATAAGATGTGGCTGCGGTTCAACAAGAAGCTAAAAAAGGTGCCCAACCATAAAATCTCAAATGATACATTATTGGAGATATTTTATAGGTCTCTGAATGCTAACACCAAGGTTGTGGTTGATACTGTCTCGGGCGGAACATTCATGAGCCATACTTATGCTGAAGCTGCTGCGGTCCTTGACAGGATAACCAAGACCAACCGCGCATGGCACACAAGAGAGTCGGAAGCTACGGTAGGTACTTATGCGATAGGTATATTTGTGGAGCAGAGAAGTAAGGATGAAGAGCGAGACCGGAATATTGTTGAGATTAAAACCACAATGGGATGCTTGCTAAGCATTTTATGGGAGCCGGGGCTGAAAAGGTGAATGCAGTGGGTTCTTAGGGCAAGGCCCTAAGAAATAATGGATGTGAATCAGAATCTGAGGGGGAAGAAACTTACCTGAATGATCAAGGTGTGGGTTTTTGGACTAACACACAAGGGTCTAACCAAGACTCTTGGTGTCAAGGTCAGGGGAACTAAGGTCAGAACTATTACAGAGATAACAACTACAACTGGGGTCAATACAGGGATAGGAGCAGAGGCATACACAATGGTAACTGAAAATAGCATGAGGTGTACAAAAATGACAGAAGTGGTCTATATGTTCCTAAGGAAATGTGAGCTAGAGTCTAGTGGTTCAAGGGTGGAAGACATGTTCTCTAAGGCACTCAAGCAGATGGAGGCGACAGATGTCCATTTTAAGGAACTCCACGCTGATATTTTTGGTATGAACCAAAATATGGAATCACATACCGTTGCCTTTAAGCAGATTGAGCAGCATCTTGGTCAGAGTCTGTTGCTATGAACCAGAGGCAGAAGGGCACGCTTCCCAGCAATACAATTCAAAATCTGAAAAATGACAGTCATTGCACGGCAGTCACTACTAGGAGTGGGAAGGCGACAGTTGATCCTCCAAGGCCGGATGTAACTGATGAGATAGTTGAGCCCTTGGTGATTGATGATGATAAGGTGGTGGACTCCGAGGAGCAGATTTCGGTTGATGATTCCGTGGATATGACAGCTTCTAGTAATGTAGAGGAGCATGGGTCTGGGAAAGAGAAGGATGAGGAGGTACCTCATAAGATCATGTCTATTCTTAGACCTCCTCCCCCTTTCCCGTAGAGGCTGAAGAAGAAGGTCGAAGATGGAAAGTATCACAAATTTATTTCAATTGTGAAATAATTGTCCGTGAATATCCCATTAGTTGAGGCACTATAGCATATGCCTAACCATGCTAAATTCATGAAGGACGTTTTTACTAGAAAGAGGACCGAGAGCTTTGAACTTGCTGATAACTTGCACCACTGTAGTGCAATACCATCTCAGTCTCTTGTGCAGAAAAGGAAGACCCCAGAGCTTTCACCATACCGTGCACTATTGGAGCCTTTAACTTTGCTAAGGCTCTATGTGATCTGGGTGCTAGTATAAACTTGATGTCCTTAGCAGTGTTTAGACAGTTGGGCTTGGGAGCCCCCAAACCAACTACGATGTGGCTACTGATGGCAGATCGCACGATGACAAATCCGATGGGGATTCTCTATGTTGTTCTAGTGAAGGTAGAGTCCTTTATATTTTCGGCCGACTTTGTTATTCTGGATCGTGAGGTTGATTTCAAGGTCCCCATTATCTTGGGGCAACCATTCCTCACCACCGGACGTGCTCTTGTAGACATGGAGATCGGACAGCTAAAATTTCGATTGAATAGTGAAGAGGTGATATTTAATGTGTGCCGGTCCATAAAGAAGCCAAATGACATGCGGGTGGTCTCAGTGATTGATGTGGTGGAAGCTAAGCTTCCAATCATGCCTATTGATGAGTTAGTGACTATTGAGGGTTTAGCAGTAGTTTTGATGAATGTTGATACGGAGGAGATCTATGGGGGTGATGAGATTGTTAATGCACTAAATGGTATGGGGTCATACACTTATGCTCAGAAGAAGATTGATCTTGATCTGAAGAATCATGTGACCCCACCGGCCAAGCCATCTATTGAGGAGCCTCCAGTATTGGAGCTCAAAGCACTCCCATCACTTACGGTATGTATTTCTAGGGACTGGAAACAATTTATCGGTCATAGTTGTAGCTGACTTGGAGGAATGGCAAGTGGAGGCTTTGGTCTTCATTCGGAAGAGGTATAAAAAAGCCATTGGGTGGACCATTGTAGATATTATTGGGATCCCATTCAGTATTTGCACACATAAGATCTAGCTTGAGTCAAACTGTATTTCAAGTATTGAGCATCAGCGTAGGTTGAATCTGCCTACGCAAGAGGTGGTCAAGAAGGAAATGATCAAGTGGTTAGATGCAGGTGTCGTTTACCCTATTGCTGACAGCAAATGGGTGAGCCCAATTCAGTGTGTGTCAAAGAAGGGAGGAATCACGATGGTCCCAAATGCTAACAATGGGTTCATTCCACTCAGACCAGTCATAGGTTGGAAAGTATGCATGAACTATAGGAAGTTAAACCACTCGGCGCAGAAAGATCACTTTTCTATGCCATTCATGGATAATATGCTAGATCGACTTACAGGCAGAGGGTGATACTGCTTTCTTGATGGTTATTCGGGATACAATCAGATCTCTATAGCCCCCGAAAACCAAGAGAGAACCACTTTTAACTATCCCTATGGTATATTTACTTTCAAGAGGATGCCGTACGGGTTATGTAATGCGCCTGCCACTTTTCAGCATTGCATGATGTCAATATTTTCTAACATTGTGGAGGATACCATTGAAGTTTTTATGGATGACTTTTTGGTAGTGGGTGATTCATTCGATTATTGTTTGACTCATTTGAGAAAGGTGCTGCAGCGATGCGAAGAGACCAACTTGGTGCTTAATTGCGAAAAATGCCATTTCATGGTCAAAGAAGGTATAGTGCCGGCCATAGGATTTCTGGTAAGGGCATTGAGATGGACAGAGTGAAGATCGATGTAATTGCTAGTCTACCACCTCCGATTTCTGTGAAGGGTGTTTGAAGCTTTTTGGGACATGCAGGATTTTATAGGAGATTCATCAAGGATTTCTCAGTGATTGCACATCCTTTGTGTAAGTTACTTGAGAAAGAGGTGAAGTTTGTGTTTAATGATGCATTTCTAAAGGCTTTTGAATGCCTAAAGGAGAAATTGACCACTGCCCCAATCATAGTGGTACCTGATTGGCCCTTACCGTTTGAGATTATGTATGATGCTAGCGGAGTGGCCCTGGAAGCTATTTTAGGCCAAAGGCGTGAATAGATTTTTCACCCAATTTATTATGTTAGCAAGGCTCTTAATGCAGCTCAGAAAAATTACATCATGACGGAACAAAAGTTGTTGGCTGTGGTATTTGCATTCGAGAAGTTTCGGGCTTACTTGCTTGGAACTAAGGTGATAGTTCATATAGACCATGTAGCTCTGAGATATTTGATGGCAAAGAAAGATGCCAAACCGCGGTTGATTTGATGGGTTCTGTTGCTGCAAAAGTTCGAGTTTGAGGTTAAGGACCGAAAAGGGACGGAAATTAGGTGGCGGACCACTTATCATGATTAGAGGCAGATGTAGAACTTTGAGATGAGCTTGAAATAGATGACACATTCCCTGACGAGAAGGTTTTGGCTGCTTCCCAGGACCTCATTCCATGGTATGCAGACTTCGCGAATTATCTGGTGAGAGATGTGGTACCAGAAGGTTTATTGTTTCACCAGCGGAAGAAATTTATGTTTGATGTGCGGAAGTTTTTCTGGGGTGATCCTTACTTATTCTGCATATGTGCTAATGGGGTGATCCGGAGATACGTGCCTGAAGTTTAGATGTTGAGCATATTGGAGGCTTGCCACTCATCCCCTGTTGGAGGCCACCATAGCAGGATTCACACAGTCCACAAAATTCTGCAATGTGGGTACTATTGGCCAACCATTCACCAAGACGCTCATGATTTTGTAAAGGCATGTGATGCATGCCAAAGGCAAGGAGGCCTATCTAGGAGGCATGAGCTCCCTCTTATTCCCATCCTTACATTGAGTTGTTTGACGTTTGGGGCATTGACTTCATCGGCCCATTTGAGATATCGAATGGGATGAAGTACATACTTGTAGCTGTGGACTATGTTTCAAAGTGGGTGGAGGCAATTCGCTTCCAAACAATGAAGGCAAGAGTGTCCCAACATTCTTGAAGCAGAATATTTTTGCCAGATTTGGGACTCCCAGAGCCATCATTAGTGATGGGGGTTCGCACTTCTGCAACCGGTTATTTCGGACTTTGCTGGAGAAATATAGGGTGAAACATAGGGTGGAAACACTTTATCATCAACAATCTAGTGGGCAAGTTGAGGTCTCCAACCGGGAGATAAAGACCATCCTAGCAAAGACTGTGAATGCTAATCAGACAGATTGGTCGAGGAAGCTAGATGATGCGTTATGGGCTTATTAGACTGCATTCAAGAACCCTATAGGTATGTCTTCATATCAGCTTGTGTATGGGAAAGCATGTCATCTTCCGATCGAACTTGAGCACAAAGCTATGTGGGCGCTTAAGAAGCTGAATTTTAATTGGAGTGATGCTACGAACTTGAGGCTTGATCAGTTGAATGAGTTAGATCAATTTCGTTTGAGAGCCTATGTGTCACACCCCACCTTGGGGGGTACGACTGGCACCTGGTGCCCTACTAGGACCTGACTTGCTGGACTGTTAAGCCTGGGCACATCTGGTGCCTGGCTGGCTCTAACTCACATTTCTGGAAACAAAGGGCTATATAACGGTTGTAAATACAGCCCCCGGCCCATTGGCCTATAGCCTTCTGTACCTGTATTACAGCTGACCAGAAACATGTTAATTTAGGGGAACCTATGCAGGCCGACAAGGCCACCATGTTGTCTAGTTATCTGTTACTCAAACATAACATACAAAAAAGCTACGTGACTGGCAAGGTCACCACTACTGGCAGACTATGGCCCCACACGGCCATTACAAAAGAAAGAAGGAGTAAAGGCAACTATACAACTGCACGGCCTCACACGACCGGCTCATCTGACCACAGGGGATATATACAGACTGCAAGCCTCTAGGAATAGTAATAGAACTGATCGGGACAGGGCCCCGACCTACCCATAATATACAACAAAAGAAACTGAACTACACCTCTGAAATTCAGCCTCCGAATGACTGGAGCTGAATACTCAACCGCTGACAGGGAGTCACGTAGAATCGCCTGCTCGTCTATGAGTACCTGCAGGCAAGTAATGCAGCGCCCCACCGGGCGTCAGTACCACTGGTACTGAGTATGTAAAGCAATGACTGAAAAAGATATCTGAAATCAATAACATAGCTGACGAACTGAAACAGAAAGGACTAAATTATCTGTCTGATGATATAAGTCGTACCTGTTCTCAATCATACCGGGAGGAGTAGGTGTCATATCTGGAGACGTATCATTCTACTACTAACCTACTCATGTCTAATATAACATAGCATAACATACATATCATAACATAGCACACACAAACCTTACCCGGCCCCCATAAGCCGGGAGGTACAATCAACACAGAATCTATGCCCCTACCCCGGTCATCCCATCTCCTACAGTGGCTGTAAGCATCCTGCCGGTCCCTGGGTATGCACTTGGGCTCGCTGAGCCCCTGACTATAACTGTATCTGAGTCTGAAGGACTCCAAATCAACACCCCGGGCGTACCCGCTCGACGGGGGTGTATAAGGGCCGACCAAGGCACAATATGGGGAAACTGGCATCCCATCTTCGTCCCCTTGCGGGATGGCATATCACTCCGAAGAGTGACGTATCCTCGTCCTCTGGCGGACGAGTCGATACAGCTATTAACCCTGGGAGGTCAGGGATGCTAGGTAATCCAACCCCAATCAATACAACGGTCTCAACTAGTCATGCTGTCTGTGTATCTCATAAGCTAAGACTAACAGGTGTAAGGTATCATATTAATCACATACTGAGCTAATAATAGTAATCTGTAGGTGTCTGATACATGCTGAGACAGGTAAGTATAAATATAAGTATAGCCTCCTGTCAGACTGTACTGGGGCAAAGGTTATACAAGAAGGTGTTTCTGCTGAAAACTATACTGTTTACTGAGTTTCTGTATTAACATGATTTCCTACTTCTAACATGCTTCCTAACCCATATTTAGTTACTATTCTATGTCTGAAATGCTTCACGAATACTGTACTACTTCGCGAGGTTTCAGCTAAACACAACAATATCTTAACATGGCATATTACATCACATACTGAATATACTGGGCAATCTTAACCACTTACGTCCGAATCTATATCATACGGATAGGTATCGTACACGTTACAACCCAAAACTTCTCATATTGCACCAATATTCAAAATAACACAATAATCGATTTCTGAACATTCTACTGGTCTGTAATTTACTATACTGCTTCAATGTTACTTAACTTGCCGAGGAAACTTAACTTTACATACCTTATCTTCGACTATTTGTCCGTCGGACGAGGCTCGGCCGGTACTTCAACTATTTTCTTCCAATTGCATTCATAAATACGTCAATTAGTACTAAATACAACTTTATTGTAAAGAGCGACGTTACTTTCGATATAGTTTATAGCCTAAACTTAGGCTTATCGAAAGACGATTGAAAACTCGCTATTTTCCAGCGGCCCAGAAGGGAGAAGTATTCACTTCTCAGCTAGGAACACATAGACATTAATTTAGAGCAATTCTACTTACTTCAGTTCGGTGGCTCGCCGATTCGTCGGCCGTATTTCGTGAAACTAATTCCGTAGAAATGCTCTCTGCTGCTAAATACCTTGGTATCTAGGATTAATTTGAGTTTGGGCAGCGTTTGGCAGCGTAATCGGACGATAATTTATAATTTTCCTTCGTTTTCCCTCTGTTCACTGCGTTTTCTGGAAGTTTTATAAGTGTTAAATGATTTCCAACCGAAGTGGGGGCTTTATATACTTGGGCCTGGACTTGGGAAACGTGTCACGGAGCCATCGCGGAGGCCTCACCTCCGTGACACACTGCCATCGCGGAGGGGCTCTGCCTCGGCTCCTCCCGCGATGGTTCGACGGGTTTCTCGTCCGATCTTTTTCCCGGGCCTTTCCCTAGCACGTATGGCCTTCAAATATGCTTAACCAACGTGCGAATAGGTCATCTAAGTGCCGGGAATTCTATGGGGTATAACACTATGAAATCTCAGAAATTTATAAACTGAGGATGAAAATTCAACATGACCAGAAGATTGAGTAGAGAGAGTTCATCCCTGGTGATATGGTGTTGCTATTTAACTCTAGGCTTCGCTTGTTTCCTGGCAAGTTGAAGTCCAAATGGTTGGGACCATTTTGAGTGGTCCAAGTATTCTCCTATGGGGCAATTGAATTGGAAAATCATGAAGGCAAACGATTCAAGGTTTTGAAAGAATATTTGGGAAAAAGCAAAGAAGCATCTCGATCTCCCCAGCATTCTCCACCATGCTAGGAGCCGCTCGGAGTGGCAAATATGTCGGCACCCCCTCCAGCAGTACCTATACCGATACCATCCGATCAGGAGGTTAGGAGTGCTGTTGTTATGCTAGCTTAGATGATGGCCGCACAGCGTCAGCCTGTGGTACCGGTGGTTGCAGAATCTTCTGGAGGGTCTGGTAGCTCGAGGGTCTAAGAGTTCCTTGCACCGAGTCCCCCGCAATTCACAAGGACAGATCGGGATGAGGACCCTCAGGATTTCCTGGACCAGTTGCAGTGAATTTTCAGGGTGATGCATGCCACCCCTACAAAATCAGTGGAGTTAGTCGTGTTTTGGTTGCAGGACATTACAGTATGATACGAGAGTTGGGAAATGTCCCGAGGCAGAGATGTTCCCCCTCCGACGTGGCCTAGCTTCTTAGAGGCTTTCTTAGATCATTATTTGCCATGGGAGATCCGCCAGGCTAGGGTAGATCAATTTTTGCACCTGGAGCAGGGTTTGATGAATGTTAGAGAATATGCTATGAGATTCAATTCCTTAGCCCGATAGGCACTGGTATTTGTGGATACTATACCAGCTAGGGTGCACCAATTTATTATGGGGCTGAATCCAGAATACGTGGAGACCTGTATCACGGCTAGCTTGCAAGAGGACATGGATATTACTTATGTTCAGGCATTTGCCCAGAATATTGAGGGGATCCAGCAGCGGTAGTGAGGGATAGAGGGGGCAAGTCAGGAGGAGCGCCACAGGACTAGACCCAGTGATATGCCGACGGGGTCCCAGGGTGGACCTAGACCACGATTATCAGATAAGCCACCCAGACCCCCACTTCCACAACAGTAGTAGGGGAGCAGGTTTGGTCGTTGGGGAAAGCCAGGGCCCGGCGAGAGCTCACGGTCGGCAGGATCACAATAACAGAGGGGGTCGGAGCAGAGCAAATGTACTGTGCCACTTTGCCCTATTTGTAGTCAACATCATTCTGGGGCATGCAAGTATGGTTCTATGACATGTTATGCATGTGGACAAGAGGGTCATCGAATGAGGGACTTTCCGGCTCGAGGTTAGGGCGATCAGAATCGATAGGATAAATCTTCAGTGGGGTCACGTGCCCCAGCCCCTCCAGTAGGGCGCAGGCCCTCAACTCCAACCGGTAGAGGCCGAGGTAAATCAAGGGCCTCTAGTTTAGGTACCGGTCCAGATCGCACATATGCTTTACCTAGGCAACAGGAGTCAGAGTCATTGCCGGATGTTGTGACAGGTATGCTGGACATTTGCTCTCATTTCGTGTATGCTTTGATAGACCCAGGATCCACTTTATCTTATATTACACCATTAGTGGCTCGAAAGTTCGGCATCACGCTGGAATTACTTTGGTGCTAAACACATATATACAAGCACGGCCCCATATGACCGGCTCCACTACCACAGGGAAACATCAGACTGCAAGCCTCTAGGAAGTAATAATAGAATGGTTGGGTCAGGGCCCCGACCTACCCAAACTGTAATAAAAAAGGAAATAGGAGCAACCTCCGACTATCTAGCTCCGGAGGATAGGAGCTGATAACTCTGCTGACTGGATCACGAGGGATCGACTCCTCGTCTATGAGTACCTACAAGCAAGCAATGCAGCGCCCCCACGGGCGTCAGTACCACAGGTACTGAGCATGTAAAGCAAACTGAAATATACAACTGAAATGGGTAACAACAATAACATGACATATAAGCAGGAAGTAGCTGAGTCTACCTAGCTGAGGATAACTGGGGAAAGTTTACCTATTCTGTAACTAAACTGGGCGTACCTGATGACATGTTGTCCTACTGTCTATCAGTATCTAATAGCACATATAGATATACATATAAATACACACAATACCTGACCGACCCCCATAAGCCGGAAGGTGCCAACCAACAGAACAATCTATTTACCCCTACCCGGGTCTAAACTAACCAAACATAAGTCACTCCACTCATCTGATAACTGTGAGCTCCTCCTACCGGCCCCCTTGGGTACGTAGCTCAGGCCTTGGCCTCTGACAATGAACTGTGTCTGAGTCCGAAGACTCCTGCCTCTGGGCGCAAGCTCTCAATGGGGTAATCTGCTGCTGTATCTGTGACTGAAACTGCCCCTGGGTGTAAACACGCAATAGGGTAATTTTATAAAAATCTGTGTTCGAAACTGCCCCCGGCCACAAGCGCACACAGAGTAATCTGCCCTTGTAAACAGGGTAATCTAGCTCTGCGCAGAGCGAACTTAACTGCCCCTGCAAGCAGGGTAATCTGGACCGTATTATTATGGTGGTCGGCCATCATCATCCTCTAGGCGGACGACATCGCCCAGCTGGTGGCGGTATCTGAATCTGGTACCGACACAGCTATAACCCAGGGGCGGCGGGGATGCTGAAGGGTGCCCACATGCCATAACAAGTCTCAACATGCAAAACACATACACAACAAGCATGCTCAAATAAAAAAATACTAATCATATTCTCTTCTTTTATTTCAAGGCCAGTCCATATTAAACAACTGATGCTATATTCTATCTTGCAGTGTTTCTGATTGTTGGGCTAACTGCTACCTGACCTTTATCTGTTTATCTGATTATTGTTATCCGTGATCTGAAGCTATATCAGTTTCTAGAGCCATATCTGTTTCTGGAGCTATATCTGTATCTAGAGCTATGTCGGTGTTCGAAGCTATAACCCAGGGGCGGCGGGGATGCTGAAGGGTGCCCACATGCCATAACAAGTCTCAACATGCAAAACACATACACAGCAAGCATGCTCAAATAAAAAAAATACTAATCATATTCTCTTCTTTTATTTCAAGGCCAGTCCGTATTAAACAACTGATGCTATATTCTATCTTGCACTGTTTCTCATTGTTGGGCTAACTGCTACTTGGCCTTTATCTGTTTATCTGATTATTGTTATCCGTGATCTGAAGCTATATCAGTTTCTAGAGCCATATCTGTTTCTGGAGCTATATCTGTATCTAAAGCTATATCGGTGTCCGAACGGTAGCACCGCTGGTTAGAATTATTGAAAGACTATGATGTAAATATTTTGTATCATCTAGGAAAAGCCAATGTTGTAGCCGTTTCCCTCAGTCGCAAATCTATGGGGAACTTAGCATACCTGAGGCCAGAACAACGGGAACTAGCTCGATAATTACATCAGTTAACCAATCTGGCCGTTAGTATAGTAGATTTAGGAGACAGTGGGGCAGTGATCCAGAATACTACAGTGTCATCATTGGTTGTTGAAGTAAAAAAGCGGCAGTATGAAGATCCTAACGTAGTTCAACTCAGGAGTAAAGCTCAGCGAGGGGAAGTAGCAGATTTCAGGGTAACTGGAGATGGAGTTTTGAGGTATAGGGGCCGCCTTTATGTGCCGGATGCGGCAGGGCTTTGCTAGCAGATTATGGGCGAGGTACATTATTCCCTTTATTCTCTTCATCCAGGTTCAACGAAGATGTACCATGATATAAAAGAAATTTATTGGTGGACGGGGATGAAAAAGGGGATAGCAGAGTTTTTAGCTCAGTGTCCTAAGGTAAAAGCCGAGCATCAGAAACCCGGCGGACTGACACAAGAAATAGCAGTGCTTATGTGGAAATGGGAGGCGATTAATATGGACTTTATAACAGGGTTACCTCGTACCAGGCATAAATTTGATTCTATCTGGGTAATTGTCAATAGGTTGACGAAATCAACTCATTTTCTGTCGGTGAAGGCTATCTTCTCAGCTGCGGACTATGCTGATTTATATACCATATAAATAGTACGATTACATGGTGTTCCAGTATCAATTATTTCTGACAGAGGGCCACAGTTCACAGCTAAATTTTTGCAATCCTTGAAAGGTCTGGGGACACAGGTTAATTTGAGTACTGCCTTCAATCCTCAGACAAATGGGCAAGCAGAACGCACAATTCAGACGCTTGAAGACATGCTACGGGCATACGTGTTAGACTTCGGAGGCAACTGGGATGAACACTTTCCACTTATTGAATTTGCGTACAACAACAGTTACCATTCAGCAATTCAGATGGTGCCTTATGAAGCTTTACATGGAAGGAAGTGCAGAACCCCAGTTGGTTGGTTCGAGGTAGGAGAATCGGGATTGATTGGGCCAGATATTATCCATCAGTCAGAAGAGAAGGTGAAACTTATCAGAGAACGCCTGTTAACAGCTCAGAGCCGCCAGAAGTCTTATGCTGATATGTGTCGGAGGAACTTAGAGTTTGATGCGGGTGACTGGGTATTCCTGAAGGTTTCGCCGATGAAGGCCGTGATGAGATTTGGTAAGAAGGGAAAGCTTATCCCAAGGTTTATTAGACCATATCAAATCCTTTGGAGGATAGGCCTGGTGGAATATGAGCTAGATCTGCCTCCAGAATTAGAATCTGTCCACCTAGTCTTCCATGTGTCGATGCTACGAAAGTGAATAGGAGATCCCTCCCGAATTGTGCCAGTTGAGGATGTCCAAATCACTGTAGAGTTGGCTTATGAAGAGGTTCCAGTAGCTATATTGGATCGGCAGGTTTGCAGGCTAAGAACTAAAGATGTCGCTTCTGTTAAAGTATTGTGGAGGAACAAGAATAGAGAAGAAATGACTTGGGAGGCTGAAGATGATATGAGAACCAGATACCCTCATTTGTTTCAAGCTTAGTCCAGACTACTCAGTAAGGGTAAGTTATAAATTCAGTTGCTATTTCATGATTTGTGTTTATATATTGCTCAGTTGACTCCAGCTTTAGTGTGAAATAGTTGTTATAGCGTTACATGAAGTGCCTGTACTGGACTTTTCGGTGTTTCAGGGTTTTCAGATAGTCCATGTTACAAGGGAGACTCTACCAAAATTTTTTCAGAATAATAGTCCTAAAAGAGATAAACTCCTGTAAACCCAGTTGACATTCAAGGAAGAATATTCTTAAGGAGGGGAGGATGTTACACCCCATGAAAGTTAACGAATAGTAAGAGTATGCGTGGATTTAAGATAAATAAAGAGAGTACGATGCGTGTAGAGAAGCCTTGGAAGTCCGGTCGAACGAGGTCAGGCTACAAGGGCCAGCGCGACGCGTCAGCCTGCCAGTGCTATGGGCAGTGCAGCGCGCAAGGGGGGATCAGCGCCCTGGGAAGCGTAGCACGGCAAGTCCTTGGCACTATGGCCAGCGCGGGGCGCCGACCTCTTGGCGCTTTGGCCAGCGCAGGGCACTGCCCAGGCCACCGCCCTAATATATATATATATATAGTTCCTTGGTTCAATTTTATTTCATTTCAATAGTTCCTCGACCAGAAAAGATAGTGAACGAAGGTTTCAAATAGTTTTCGTCCGATTATGCTACCAAATGCCATCCAAACTCCGATTAACTTTGGGTATTGAAGTTTAAGGATGTAGAGAGCATCTCTACGGTGTTATTTTTATGAAATTCGCCCGACGAATCGTCGTCCCAACGAGCCAAAGTCGTCAAAATTACGCCAAACTAATTTCTACAGGATCACAAGCTTCAAGTAAGCATTTCTCCCATCTAGACTTTCGAGAAATAACAATTTTTTGAAAAGTTTTCCTTTTGCCAAATTTAGTATTAAAACCATCCCTATTCTCCCAGTAATACATTTCTAGTTGGGAAGAGCTGTTGAATATGAATTGGAACTTGTCAGCTAATCAGGAAGCAACGATCAAGGTATGATAAGGCTAATTCTTTTGGCAAGTTAGTTCCTATAGCATTATAACTCAGTCTAAATCCCAGTAAGAGAATCAGAAGTACGTTAATCATGAATAGTTGTTGTTAGTAGCTGAGAAGTGATTTGCCTATATAGTCCTCCGTGACCAACCCTAAGGTTATTAGCTGTGTCGATGTCCGCCAGGGGCGAGATGACATCGCTCCATAAAGAGCAACATGCCATCCGCGAGGGACGAAGATGGGGTCCCAGGTCCTCATAGAGTCCATTCCGTGGCTGGACTATTATCCATATGCTGTATCGGCACCACACCCCCGAGTGGGTTGTTCTGTTCTTGTTGTACCTTCTGGCTTATAGGGGCCAGGTAAGGTTCTTGTTTGCTTTAGTTATTATTAGACTAGATAATAGAGAATCCAACTACTCAGATATGACTCCTATCCCTTTTCTTTCAGTCATTTTTCAGTTCCATCTTTTATATTTAGTTATTTACAGTTATTGTCTTACATACTCGGTACATGTTATACTGACGCCCTTTTGGGGCACTACATTACTTGCCTGCAGGTATGGATAGATGAGGAGCATGTCCCTCTTAGCTTCCAGCCAGGATTAGTGATGCCCCGCAAGTGTACGCGGTTGTACAAGTAATATAGTGGCCCTTTTTAAGAACCGGATGTCGAACCCATAGGGACTGGACCAATTCAACTAATTATCAAGTTCAAGTGTGATATTTACTTTCGCAAGTGTTGATTTAGACCTTTTCGATAAAATTTAATTAAGTCCAGGGTTGGTCACCGAAATACTCTAAAATCATTCAAGGAGCAACTAGAGTTAAAGCCGGATAATCTTGCGATACTACGCTTTGTAATGTTTTAAGTATGAAACTATCAATTGTCGTCTCACATAATTAAAACTGCATGTTCACGGTCTTTCGAGCCTCTAAAAATGACAAACTAGCCTCACAACTACATCGTTGAGCGGGGATGTGACATTCTAGTTTGTGGGCAATTCAATTACGTGGATGTGATTTGCGGGGTTTATGCTCTTGATTAGGGACTTTCGTACCTCTAATCATTTAACTCAACTTAGCTTCACAACTACTTCTGGTAGATACTATTCTGGCCAGTAATAGTGACTATCATCCCCAAGAGCTTTTAATACATCCAACATTCATTAAGGACATCTCTTCTCTTACTTCACCCTCATTCTTTTCACTCTTGAATTTTCTCTTCTTGTTCCCATTTCTTTAAGCACACTCAGCTTATTAATAAGGAGTACTTAAACAACTTTTTCATTCATTTATTTCTTACTCCCTACCAATACTCAGGCATTTTCAAACAAGTGCACCCTTGACCTTTCTCAACTTTTACAACTGCTACTTTTCCTTCTTTTTCATGCTTCTCACTCCTTCAGTCTTTCGGATTTTTCCCCTTACGCGCTTAGGAGTTTTGGATCAAATTCAAGGCTAATGAAAGAAAAAGGATTAAGCTCATGTTGTAGCATCAAATAATAGGCTTAAGGCTCAATTGGGCTCACTAGGATTCAACATTCAAGGTAGGTAAAGTGAGGGATAAAAATTAGGTTCATTCAAAGAAATGCCTAAATCATCTCCTACAGTCCACATCCTTCATTTCGTTTTATATACACACCAGGCAAGTTCTAGACATTCCACAATAGCATGGAATATTTGAAAAACTTACACTCACAACACATGCTCAATTCACGACACATTCAGCAGACTCTTACTCAGCTAATCACAAGAGTTCAAAATTAAGCTTCAATCACACCGAGTCAAATTCAAGAGCCTAAGTGTCTTAAACAAAGTTATACACTTCTTACATGCTTCAACACTAACCACACTTTCATCTTACAATTATGTATAGCACATAACAAGAATATCAAACCATTAATTAGCTACGGGTTCAAAAACCAAAACCTATTGACTAATTTTCCTCAAGACGGTTGTCATCCATCCATCGTCGGAAACAGTCCCTAACTATGACTAAAAACACTATATACAGACAAAGAAATTTTTTTTTATTCTTCGGTTCAAAGACCCCCCGTCGGAAAAGAACCGAAAAGAAAAACCAACGGGTGGTGAAGTCATGCTTAATTCAATTTTTTTTTCAAATATTTCTCACAAGCATTACATTCACCAAAAATCTCTAAGCACAAAAATTTTAAAATTTTCCTCACCCCACACTTGAATCATATTATGTCCCCATAGCATCAAATTAAAATTAAACAGGATGAGATATACTCACTGGGCCTCTATGCCTAGCTAACAACATGTTTTTCGTCATACTTGTACAAATGGGTATTTGACCCCACACTTTTTATCGTCCATGCTTCTTAGCTTCCTCCTCCACGGGTACTCAGACTTCCCCTCTTTCTGTGCTTAAATTTCTACCAAAACCAACACAAGTTGAAAATAAACAAAAACAACACAAACAAAAATCACAAACTGTACCTGTGGCACCCTTGGGTTTCCTCCCAAGCAGCGCCTTATTTACGTCGCGGCACGACGTGGACTATCCTTTTCAGGACATCCTCATACCTGGGTTCCCTTTCAAGAACCATCTTCTTCTATTTTGATTTTTAGAGGAAACAACCTCCACTCTGTTCCTCTCTTACTCCAACTTCTTCACACTCTGAAGCCCTTTATCAGACTCGGGCTGAACACTTATCATTACCTTTGGCCGTGGACCTGTGGAATCACCTAGCCACACTCATCCTCTAACAACACACTAACATTACAAAGGTTTCTGTAGTGTGTGGGTGGGTTCATTTATTGGTATACTCGGAAGAGTTCTTCTTCATCCTCGACCCTCATTTTCAGGGTCCCTGCTTTTAAGTCAATTACCGCTCCTCCGGTGGCCAAGAATGGACGTCCCAAGATTAAGGGTACCTGGTCATCAACATGAAAATCTAAGATAATAAAATCAGCAGGTATAATAAACTTACCCACTTTGATGAGAAGGTCCTCTATGATTCCATCCGGTGCCACTCGCGACTTGTCAGCCAGCTGCAGCATCAATCTTGTTGGCCGTGGTTTTTCAAACCCCAGGGTGTTAAATAAAGATAGAGGCATTAGATTAACTGCTGCCCCTAGATCACACAAAGCTCGTAGCACTTCAGCTTTACCAATTTGTATGGGAGGGTAAAACCCCCTGGGTCTTTGAGCTTCTTAGGAATCTTGCTCAACACCCTGTGACTATACTCCTCCGTCAATGCTACTATTTGGACATCCACCAATCTGACTTTATTAGCCATCACATCCTTCAAGTATTTAGCATACTTGGGCATCCCCTGCAAAACATCAATAAGAGGAAAATTTATGTGAAATTCTTTGAAAATCTCAAAGAGCTTTTTGAAGCATTCCTCCTCCTTGCTCTTTCTGAGTCTCTGAGGGAATGGTGGTGGTGGTCTTTGTGCTGGCTGCAATGAAAATTGTGCATTTTGTTGCACAACACTCTTATTCTCTCCCTGATCAGTGGATGGTCCTTGTCTACCCAACTCCGGTTGCACCTCATTTCTCTTCTCTTTAGGTACCGCATTAGCTAATTGCTTGCCACTCCTCAGACTGATGGCATTGACCTGGCGAGGGTTAGGATCGGTGTTACTTGGTAGTCCTCCCTGCGGTCTCATATTTTGAGCAGCTGCTATTTGACCCATCTGCTTTTCTAGATTGCGGGTGGCCAAATGCTGATTCTTCAAGTCTGATGCCATCCTCGCCTGATTTTCTGCTAACTGAGTCTGGGTCTCCATGATTTTCTGCAACGTTTCCTCAATGTTGCTACTCAATTGGCCATCATTCTGCCTATTCTACTGATACTGCTGCTGTTGAGGTTGCTGATAACTTTGCTTTTGATTTCCACCCCACTAGAAATTTGGGTGGCTCTGCCAATTCTTGTTGTAATTGTTCCCAAAATTCAGATTGTTCCTTTGAACATTCCCAACAAAATTGACTTATTTTGGATTGGCTCCACAAGATTCTGCATTGTTCCCATTATTTCCACAAATTTCACACCAACTTGGAGCTTGCTGAACTGCATTAACCTGGCCCTGCTATTGGTTCATACTCAGTTTATTGAACTGAGTCATAATCTGATGCTGGAATGAAGCTAGCTGTGCCGCCAAGGCATTCATACCATCTACTTCTATCAGCCCTTATCTTTTTCCTGCCCCTCTCGATGATTCACTTTGCCATTCTGGATTTCCTTGACCAATTCTATTCAACAAAGTGTACAGCTCATCATAAGTCTTCTGTAAGGCTTGCCCACCCGATGCAGATTCTAGTAAAATTTTCATGTGTGGGTCTAGAATTTCTACAAAGGTATGAGCCAACACTTCATTTGATTGCTGGTGATGGGGATGGTCTCTCAACAATGACTTGAATCTTTCCCAAGCCAAATATAAGTTCTCATCAGGCCTTTGCTTGAAACTCAATATCTCACTTCTCAATTTTGCAGTCTTGCCTGAAGGAAAGAATCTGATCAAGAACTTCTTTTCCAAATCATTCCACGAATTTATGGAGTTCGGTGGCTCTGATTTCAGCCACTTCTTTGCCTCTCCCAACAATAAAAATGGGAAGAGGGTAAGTCGGACATAATCTGTGGACACTCTGATGGGGACGAAAGTGTCAATAATTTCAGGAAAGTTCTGTAAGTGCTGCTGTGGGTCCTCATGTGCCATCCTAGTGATTGACCACTAGAATGTAACAACTGCACCATATTCTGCTTTAATTCAAAGTTTCCTCCAGGTTCCGATTTACGGATACTAGAGTTCACATTTGTCGCTAGTGGGATTGCCACTTCGCGAACTGGTCTGGCTGCCATTGCTTTCGGTGACAATTGTGCTTGTCCTGTGGGTGGTTGTTGTTGTACCTTTTCTTGAAATCTTTTCAGCTTTTGCTCAAGAGCTACTCTCCTTTGCAAATGAATTTGACGTTCTGGTTCAAGATACGTTTCCACAAGCTCTCTATTCCTAGCCAGCTCGGCAAGACACCCTGTCACCTGCAATAAGTCAGACTAATACCAAGTTTCTCAACACTTAAGGAAATTAAAAATCACATAAAAATAGACAAATTTACTAAACTTCTCTGAGTCCCCGAAAACGGCGCCAAAAACTTGATGGGCCCACAAGTGTACGGGTCGTACAAGTAATATAGTGGCCCTTTTTAAGAGCCGGATATCGAACCCACAGGGACTGGACCAATTCAGCTAATTATCAAGTTCAAGTGTGATATTTACTTTCGCAAGTGTTGATTGTAGATTTTTTCGATAAAATTTAATTAAGTCTAGGGGTGGTCACCGAAATACTCTGAAATCATTCAAGGAACAACTAGAGTTAAAGACGGATAATCATGAGATACTACGCTTTGTAATGGTTTAAGTATGAAACTATCAATTGTCGTCTCACATAATTAAAACTGCATGTTCATGGTCTTTCGAGCCTCTAAACACGACAAACTAGCCTCACAACTACATCGTTGAGCGGGGATGTGACATTCTAGTTTATGGGCAATTCAATTACGTGGATGTTGTTTGCAAGGTTTATGCTCTTGATTAGGGACTTTCGTACCTCTAATCATTTAACTCAACTTAGCTTCAAAATTACTTCTTCGAGTGGTGATGTGATAATTTCAAGTTGGTGTCCAGCTCATCCTGTTTTAGTAACCAAGAAAGGCAAATTAGGTATAATTTCTTATCCTAACCGCGAATTATATTGTAATATATAAACTTGCTCCCTACATTCTTTGTTCTTGCCTAGGTTTACTTTCTCAAGCTTTTACCTAGGTGTAACGTGTGTGTTTTCATGGTGATCAATCATAAAAACAACCATAATTAAGAATGTAAGACAAAACAACAATCAAAACTTAAAACCAAAACAAAATCATGTAGTCACAATCATATCTTGTGGCTTCAACCTTAGAGGGAGGGTTCTAGCCACTCAAGTTCGTATAATTACAAGAAAACATAATTAAAGTAACATACTTACAAGAATTGGTAGAAGAGAAGATGAAATTTAGGAACCCTTATGTGAGTTCTCCCACTTCTCCCTCACTCCTTGATAGTTTTTCAGAAATATTATGTGACAGAATGATTTTAGGAGCTAAAGGACCTATTTATAGTAAATGAGAATTGTACAAAATTATGCCCGTCGTGGAATGGCTCCGTGGTACGGAGTGTATCGCGGAGCATTGCCTCCGTGACACGGAGGAATCATGGATGCACACTGGAATTCGCCTTAGAATGACATTAGGCCGAGGCTTGCCGCGATGGACGACGTGGCACGCTGCCTGTGCAGCGCGATGGCCCGCGTGACACGGCGCTGGCGCGCAGGTTGCCTGGCGTGGCACGGCGCTAGCGCGCAGGTGGCCTGCTTGCTGCCTTCTTCTCACGCCTGGCATTGGCATGGCACAGCGCTGGGAGCGGCACATGCACAGCGTGGCACGCTGTTTGGCGCAGCCAGCCTTACCAAGGCATGGTTCCTTGCCGACTTTTGTAATTCGCTTCCGATTCCATTCCTCTACTTCACCAAATCATAGATTAGTTCCTCAAATTCATTTTAAACCTACAAAAACAAGGACTAATCATGTTGGTTCGTGTATATATTCACATTTACATAAAATCACATGAGAATGCATATAATTAAGTCGATAAACAAATCAAAACAAAGTTATAAAGTATCACTTGGGCATGCTATTTTTCCCAAGATCAATTAGCAGGAGAGTCGGATACTTTCCTCCAGAGCTTATAAATAGAAGGTTTACTCTCTTGAATGTACAGTTTATGGGTAGGTCGGGGCCCTGTCCCGACCATTGTATTACTCTTAGAGGCTTGCAGATTGTTTCTATTTCCCTGTGGTTAGCTGTTGTCTGCCGTGTGGGGCCCGTATGTGTTTTATCTCGTATGTTGGCCGTGTGGGGCCCTGTTTAGCTGATACTTAGCGGCCTTGTCGGCTATAGCTTAGTTTAGCACCGGATTTAAGTTTCAATCATAACTAGACATCATGGTGGCCTTGTCGGTCCGCATAGGATTCCCTGTTGTTATGTGTTTCTTGTTAGCTGTTTTACTGTGACAGGTGGCTATAAGGCCTTGTCGGCCGGGGGTTGTGTTTACAAACCGAGATATATCTCGTTATTTTCTTGATTCTAGAGTTAGTATTAGCCCTGCAGTAGGAGTGCCTAGGCTCAATCAGCTTAGTCAGATCCCAGTAGGGCACCAGGTGCCAGTCATGCCTCCCAAGGTGGGGCATGACAGTAACACTGAGTCACCACCAGAGTATAGGGCCGACGATTCACGACACAACTCATTGGGTGAAACCATGAGTCGCTACATGAATCGTTAGGTCCCAGGTAAGTCCTCTTAACTTAAGCAATAGAATAAACTAGTGAACAAGTTGTGATTCACACCAAGACTCGTCAAGTGGATCGTGGGGTATTTTAAATTAAATTTATCACCCGACCCGACCCATGTACAAATAGGGTAAATTTAATGTTCTAAACATATAAGCACCCGATTCGTCCTAAAATTTTCTCACAAGCTCTAATCATTAAGCTCTCAAACTGAAATTCCTCAGTTCCTTCTTCCCAAATCACTTAAAATCAATTTCCCTCTCCCCTAACGCACACACACAACTGTCCCCAATCCCTACCGCAAGTCGTAAACCACTGCTCAAACTTCCCATCCGATTTACTTCTCAGATTTGCATCATATACTCCTAAAATTGTGAGTATTCATATGTTTAAGCATAAATCCTTAATTTACTCATGTTTGTAACCGTGATGCATTTAATGAGTTAGTACCCAACATGTAACCCTAAGTTGCCATGAATTTAATTGTAAACTTGAACACTGTAAGTTTAGGAGTTTATTGGTCTGTGCCTGAGTGATTGAGAACCAGTTGAGATTAAGTATGGGTGTATGTGGGTTTCTTATACCCATTGAGTTGGCGGGCATTACGATTTGTAAATGCTTTGTTCACAAAGCTTTGATTGTTTTGCTCGCCAACTCACACCAAAATTAAGGTGTTCAACATTGAAGTCTAAGTAACCCATCAAAAATTTGAAAGAGAAAATGGTTCACATGGGTAATCAGTGATGACACCTCATGTAACGACTCGTGGGCATGCCTAACGAATCATTACATGACCCGTCACCACATCTGTTGAAAAACTCTTAAGCCCGAGCCACATGACGAGTCGTGGTATCACCTCACGACTCGTGATGTAGCTCGTCGTGAGTGGGATTATATTAAGTGATATGCTCAGGCCACGACTGACTTCACGAGTTGTTTCCACAAGTAATGACTCATTATGACCAGTCGTCAAGTACATTGGAACCAAAGGGAAATTCTTGACCTGCAGACAACAACTGACTTCCAGAGTAATTGCTAGTGGCAATGAATCATTAAGTCATCCATCTCGTCTGCAGGTAGGAAATATTCTTTTTCATACACTCTAAGCCTGTACACCAATCTTTATTCTACAGGTACAATGGCACCAAATGGAACCCCAAAGAAGGTCCCGGCCAAGAAGCAGGGGCAGGAGAAGGGCCAGCTCTCGACTCGCAGACTAAGGGATGAGCCCTTATCTTCCAAAGAGTCGAGTGGCTCTGTGGAGGAATATCAGATATCAAAAGAATAGTTGGAGTACAGGTCGACCATAGCTAGGATTAAACGCCCTATAAATCCAACAACCATGGTCGCTTCTCCGACTCCACTCAGTCGGGAGGAAGATAATGCTGGGGTCTCAGCCCCGATAGCCCCCGCGGGCATTGCAGCTGTGAAAAATATGGAGGGTGATGATGAATGACGCGCCCAACAGGAGAGAACAAATAATAAGTTGACTGAAACATAGGCTGGTACCAAACAACAATAATATTATGGTTTCCCCGGACCGAGCTGCACTGGTAGCAAGTATTATGGAGGGCTATGCTATCATCTTCCCGAGGTGCATAGTTGAGGAGATCCGTGAGCGTTCTATCATTGACAACACCAAAATTTCTTTCCCATGCCTTATGGATTGTCTCTTTAAGGAGTCCAGGCCAGAATTGCCATCCATAGATCAGAGAGTGGTGGTCCACAAGATTACTAATATCAGGTTGATTAGAGATGAGACAAACCCGATTTCGAGGGCGAGGAGTCAGTCAACCATATCCGCAGGGGCTACATTATTAGCTGATGCATTGAGTGGAGGTATCCAGAATGAGTCTGCGGGTTTAACTGAGTTCGAAGCAGAGCCATCAAAGGCCTGAGAGACTGGTAGCCAGCCTGATGCTACCAATGCAGTAGATACTTCATCAACCGCTGAGGTCCCAAAGTCATCATCTATTGCAGCAGTACATCGCCCACCCGTTGTGACATCTCACGCTTTACCAGCTGGCCTAGTCATACTATCTCAGGATTTCCTTACCGACATGGCTAGGCTGCTGGCGAAGGCTGAAAAGCAATAGGCGCACACGACACTTCTTAAGCCGTGGGTCATAAAAGAATTGGAGGGCCTATCTAGGACTATGAATGATAGATTGGATGCCTTTAAAAGGTGGATGGATTAGTGCCTTGCTCAATTACAGGCTCCCGAGTTGGCCAGATGGTATGCAGAGGTGGAGACACTCAGAGCTGAGGTGCAAGAGCTGTCCGTACGACAAATATCTGCTATCACATCACCCGTACTCCCAGTGGTAGATGATGAGAGTGAGGAGGAGCTACATACGATAGTAGATTTCATCACTGAGGAGCTGGTTTCTCATGACAAAGGGAAGAGACCTCGGGAGGAGGTGAGCAAGGATGAGAGTAGTGCTCTAATACGTGAGCAGAAGAGGGAGCGAAGAGATATGGAGGCAGCACTGAAGCTGTCTAGAGATGAGGCTCAAGAGAGGGCCGAAAGTGATGTTGCGAGAGTTTATGGAGAGGGTACAAGCTCTGTGGGGTTTGAGAGTGTGCCGGTTCATCCCGGTGGCATAGGAGAGGAGATTGGAGGTGTATCTGCACCCTCCATCGACCAGGCCACAGGCGTCTATGTCGCACAGGAATGTTCCCTACTCCCATATTTTATTTTTTATACGCGTCGAGGATGCTGCACGCTTTTCTTGTTGGGGGTGGGGTGGGATACCTGTATTTTTGTTGAACATAACCCGAGGATTTTTCTTGCCGGATATCTTTTTCCTCGGGTGTTCCTTATCTAGTAAAACCAACATGTTTAGGTTTTTGTGTTTCATTTGTGTCAATCGAAAGGAAAATAGGTAAACTTAGGGCAGTCAATAACATGAAAACCTATTCTAAAATTTTCTTTATGTGTGCATGCTAAGTGGACAAGAATGACCTTTGTGAATCTTTGCATGGCATTCATACTGTAAACGTGTTTACCATTGTGTGACTGTTCCTGAATTAGAAGTTGGTAGAAGTGATGATTATTGGCCTGTACATTGTGTGAGTAAGGCATAGAGTTAATTCTGTTGTGTGTGTCAATCTAGAACTTTTCTGGTCAGTCATATCGAGGTATATGACGGGAAATTAGGAAAGGATCATAAGCTGTTTTTGATGAATAGTCCACTTTAGCCTTGAAAGAACTACCATATGAAAATAAATATCCCTTGATCCCAATTTTGAGCTTAAATTGACCTTTCTTTTTGTTAAAACCAATTCACCTTCCTGCTTTGATTGCGACGAACCTATTTTGGCCCTGGTCTCTCCTTGGATACTGTGAACCTCAACTCAGGAAAATTGCCTAAGTTGAGGGTGGCTATTATAGGGTTAAATAAAAAGAGTAGGGTGGAAAGTAATTGAGTAATGAAAATAAAAAGGCGGGTGCGGTGTGCATAATGAAGTTTGAAATTGAAGAAAAAGGATTAACAACGGAGATTTGAGGCTATCAACCCTTATCTAATAGCTTGACCTTGTCCGGGAATAGCTAATCCGATATTAAGGGTAAGGGTTAATTAAGTATACACCCGCATATAGATCAAGTTGCATGGTGATAATAGTCTAGATTGAGGACCAACCATTTAGGTAAAGTTAACTTATCGATATTGCATGCTAAGCATTGGAATAGATCGCTAGTATAAAATGTCTTGTGGTTATGAAGTTATGGGGAACACAATCCTAGACAACTCACTTATTGAATATAATCGAATTTAATCAAGGATCAACTCATTATTCTCTACCGCTTTTCATTATTTTGTGTTTCAAATCTCCCCCCCAGGAAATAAGTAAGACAATAGTATTAGCTAAATGCATTAACTAAAGTTCTCGTTATATTCCTCGTGGGATTCGACCCCAACCCTAGCTGGGTTCTATATTTGACATCGATTGCTTTATATCTCATCACGTAGTGAAATTTGGGCGACATCAAAGATCAAGCCAAACAGCTTAAGCCCTGTGAATATAACTAACCGCGGACCGTGGAAGACAAATCGTGAGGCGCGAATCCGTTGTGCTCAGGACTAGAAGAGCACCTCTATTTGCGCTCCAGTGCACGCAGAAGTGTACGCGGTCATACAAGTAATACAATGGCCCTTTTTCAGAGCCGGATGTTGAACCCACAGGGACTGGACTAATTCAGCGAATTATCAAGTTCAAGTATTAATTTAACCTTCACAAGTGTTGATTATAGATTTTGGGAAATTCTAATTAAGTCTAGAGGTGATCACAAAATAATCGAGAAACAATACAAGACGCAACTAGAATTAAGGCCTAATAAAATAATGCAATTCTACAATTCACAATGGTTCAAGTATGAAAAATTCAGTTGTTGTCTCAAATAGTTAAACTGCGATGTTCATGGTCTTTCAAGCCTCTAAATACGATAAATTAGTCTCACATCTACATCGTTGAGCGGGGATGTGACATCCTAATTCGTGAGCAATTTAACTACGTGGATGTGGTTTACGGAGTTTGTGCCCTTGATTATGGACTTTTATACCTCTAATCATTTAACCTAACTTAGCTTCACAACTACTTCTATGAGTGGTGATGTGACAATTCTAAGTCAGTGTCTAGCTCATCACATTTTAATAACCAAGCAAGGCAAATTAGGTATAATTTCTATTCTAACCGCTAATCCTATCATAAAGATAAGAACTTGCTCCTTACATTCTGATGTTCTATCCTAGGGTTACTCTTTTGAGCTTTTACCTGAGCTTAACGAGTTTGTTTCATGGTGATCAAGCATAAAAACAACAATAATAAAGAATGTAAGACAAAACAACAACTAAAAACTCAAACAAACGAAGAATTCATGCAATTACAATCATATCATGTGGCCTCAACCCTAGAGGAAGGGTTTTAGCCATTCATGTTAGTAAAAATACTCAAAAACATAATTAGAGTAAGATACCTACAAGAGTAGTTAAAAGAGAATGAAAAATAATAAACCCTAGGTAGAGTTCTTCACTTCTCCCTTTGCTCCTTTCCGGTGTTCTGAAAATATTTCGTGATAAAATAATTTTATGAGCTAAGTGTTCTATTTATACTTAGTGGAAATTTACAATTTTTGGCCGGCCATGAACTTGCTCCGTGTCACGGACCCCAATGCCCTAATTTGCCTCTGTGACATGGAGGCAACGCGTAGGCTTACTGGTTTGGACTTCTCAGCAGCTCTTGTGCTCCACTGCTGTGCATCGCCCGACGTGGCACGACATCAATCATGTAGGCTGCAGGGCGTGGCACAGCACCATCATACGCTGCTGCTGCTTTGTCCCTCCTGCGCGTGCGCATGCCTTTGTTTGGCATGACAGTGAACGCGACACAGGGCCAGCGTGACACGCTTCCTGGCGCGCCCTTCCGCCGGTGCGGCACGTTGGCTGGCACACCCATGGCATTTCCATGTTTTCTTCGTGTCTCCTTCTTTGCACTCAATACCTAACTCCCTTTATCTTTGTGCATCATTATATTAAGCTCATCCTTAGCATTTTTCACCTACAAAACAAAGAGCTAATCACATTGGTTAATTTTTGCACGAAATTATACAAAATCACATGAGAATACAATTAATTAAATTGACAAACATGACTAAATCAAGATATAAAATAGCACTTGGGCACTTGGGCACAAAATCCAGAAGATTTGCATAAGAGGCTGACTCCTGCTACGGCAAGAAAGTACGAACTGTGGGAAGAAGGTATGAGTCGTACCATGACGGTCGTGATGAACTTCAGAAGAATTCCGGAGTTTCATAATCAAACCACGGGAGATCAGTACGGATCATAGGATGGAGGTACGAATCATACCAGGATCCAACACTTAGCCAAAATTCATCCAACCATGCAAGGTACGAAAGGAAGCTACGGGTCGTAGGATGATGTACCGATTATAGGTTGGCTCGTGACGAATGCGGAACCAGATATGGAAATTCATCCTGTTAGCCTAGGAAAAGGATTCTTGTGTCTGTATAAATATATTTTAGGTTTTATTTTTTCTAGAGACAGAGTAGAGTTAGAGAGAGAAGACGAGAGAACACATTTTGAGGAGAGAAAGAGAGAATTGAGTTGATTTAACTTGAGATCAACCTTTTCTTGAATTCTTCTTGTTCTTGCTACTTGTTTTTCAAGATTTTGGTGATTAATTAAAGGAAGTGTTTTCCTCATTCATTCTTGTATTGATTTATGTTCTTAATCATGAATACGATTCACAACCTTACAACTACGAGAGGCTAAAACCTCCATTGCTAGGGTTGTGGGAACCATGGTGACTTAACAAGCTAGGGTTGCACAAAGTAATTTTAAAACCAATACAAAATACTTATATTGTATTCTCTTCATGCTTAAATGTTTCTTAACGGTGCACAACGTTAGGACATGCCCGAATTCTTTACTTGATTAGGACTAAGAGGTAGAGATTAGGAAAAGGGAATTACAAAAGAGCCTTGATTTTGATAATCATTGTATTAACTTGAGTTGTGGTCGCAGGATAGTTAAATCTGGAACTTAGTGATAACGGATAGTTTGAAACCGCTCATGGGACTTGGTTGAGTGATTGAGTATAGTCATTCAATAGGGACTGGTCGGTCATTTGAATGAACCTAAGTTATCAGTTCTATAAGTAAGTATTGGTGATAACCACAGAGTGTATACCCAAAGCAGTTATGAACCCATGGGGAACACAAATCCTAGTTATCCTTTAATATTGATTTAAAACTATAATTTTGATTATTGTTTTTATTATTGATTTTCTTTAAACCCCCCAATTTTAAAGTAACTACCTCACAAGTTCACTTACCGGCTGTAATCTAGTTCTCCCAAATTCCCTGTGGGTTCGACCCCAACCTCTAGTTGGGTTCTTTATTAATAATGTCTACTTCATACTTCAGTAAGAGGTGTTTTTTGAGCGTTATCAGAAAGTGGCGACGTTGCCAGGGAATACGGCTGAGGCTAGGTTATTAATTACGTTTATTTTTGTGTTTTTGATACCCACAGGTTGCTCTCTGGTGAATACGAAGCACTCGGAGTAGAGGAGATCCCCTTGTTCCACTAAATCCAGAAATCGAGAGAGCACTGCATAGAATGGAGAACCACGAACAAAGAGAATCCCGCATAGCTGAAGAAGCTAGGTAAGCCGAGCTAGCTCGGCAAGCTGCACTACAACATGCGGAAAATGACAGAGATGAGGTAGTGAATACTGGTCGACAGGGGAGGGTCAATAGAGCTCATAGATTTGCTCCTCAGTTCTTCGACGACGATGATGACCCAGACATTGATGAAGTTAGGTCGATTGGAGCAATTGTGCCACCACCACTGCCCTCTAGGGCTAAGTTTGACATTATGAGCACCATGATTCAATTGCTAAACATGAAAGGGGTGTTCAGTGGTCACACAACAGATGACGCCAACCTAAACTTAATGAACTTCGTAGGAATATGCAAGACGTACAGGTTGCCCGGAGTAAGCCAGGATGCTATACGGCTCAGACTCTTCCCTTTTCCTCTCTCAGGGGAAGCTACCTTATGGTTATCGGAGTTTCATAATGACTCCATAACCAACTAGGGAGCTTAAACAGGCCTTTTTGGAGAGATTCTTTCCCAAATCTAGGATGTTGCAGCTAAAGGATGAGATCTATAATTTTCGACAGACTAAGACTAAGGCACTCCATGAAACTTGGTTGAGATTCAAAAAGAAGTTGACAAAGTGCCCTAACCACAAAATCCCAGATGATAGTTTGTTGGAAATTTTTACAGGTCTTTGAACAATAGCACAAAAGCTGTAGAAAACACGGTGGCTGGAGGAGCATTGATAAGTCACACCTGGTAGCAAGCTATCACAATTCTTGACAAGGTGACTAAGACAAACAGGGCCTGGCATACGAGGGAGGCTGATGCAGTGGCAGACACATATACTATTGGTTTAACCGTAGACCAACGAAGAAAAGAAGAAGAGCACAGCTGGGAATTGGCTCATATGCGCACATCATTGGACTTGCTGACAGAGCACATTATGGGAGCTGGAGCCAAACCGGTCAATGCAGTGGGAACTCAAGGTAGGGAGCAAGGGGATGATCACTCTAATTCTGAGGAAGAGGCAAACTCCTAGATAGCCAGGTAGTTGGTTTTCGTACTAATGCCCAAGCGTCTGGACAAGACAATTGGCGCCAAGGTTATGGAAATCAAGGCCGGAACTAGTATAGAGACAACTACAATAGAAATGAGTTTAGAGACAGGAGCCAAGGTCGTGAACGCGAAGGAGATTGGAGATGAAACGATGGATACCGCAATTACCGGTCTGGATTCTATGTGCCTCCCAACGCACGAGAAGAGGAGGTTGGACAATCAAAGTTGGAGAGCATGATGGTTGAGATGTTGAAGAAGGTGAGGTCTACTGATGAGCAGTTAAAGGAGATCCGGGGTGACTTATCAAGTATTGGTCAGAAGGTGGAATCTCACAATACCTCCATCAAGCAGATCGAACATCAACTTAGGAAACTGTCAGCATCAATGAACCCTAGACAAAAGGTTACACTACCTAGAAACACTATCCAAAATCCACAAAACGATTCACATTGTATGAAAGTGATGACTAGGATGGTAAAACCACAATTGACCCCCCGTTTCCAGTTGTAGTTGAGCGGATGAAAGAGAGCATAATGGTGGAAGATGATGCAAGTGCTGAGAGAGAGAATGATGAGTTGCAAGAGGCCCCGAGGCGTGAGAAGGAAACAGACATGGATCAACGGGCAGCCCAAGTGCATAAAGCTATTCCACGGCCACCGCCACCATTCCCACAAAGGATGAAGAAGAAGGCGGATAATGGTAAGTTTCAAAAATTCCTTTCAATGCTTAAGCAACTATCTATGAACATACCATTAGTCGAAGCATTAGAGCAGATGCCAGGATATGCAAAGTTTATGAAGGACCTAGTGACTAAGAAGAGTTCTATGAGCTATGAGCCTGTTGACAATGTGCATCACTGTAGTGCCATAGCTACAAGGGTCCTAGCGCAGAAAAAGGAAGACCCAGGTGCCTTCACTATACCATGTATGATTGGCAATGTTGAGCTTGCAAGGGCTCTCTGTGATCTGGGAGCTAGCATTAATTTGATGCCCTTGGCCGCGTTCAAGAAATTAGGATTGGGAGCCTCCACACTGACCAACATGCGGCTACTGATGGCCGACAGAACAGTTAAGAAGCCGGTGGGCATCATAATCGATGTGCTTGTCAAGGTAGACAAATTTATATTCCAAAAAAACTTCTTGATCTTGGATTGCGAGGTTGATTAGGAGGTCCCCATCATTTTGGGGCGACCATTCCTTGTAACGGGGAGAGCTCTAGTAGATGTAGAGGCTAGCCTACTGAAGTTTAGATTAAATCAAGAAGAGGTCACATTCAACATCTGTAGGAAAATGAAGCAACCCAAGGAATTTAGTGTGATCTCAACACTGGAGGATGAGTATGAGTCACTTGATGAATTCTGAGTAGTCAAGAGATTTGCATCGTGCCACAACGTTAAATCAAACGCTTCTTGGGAGGCAACCCATGTGGTAGTTTGGTGAAGTCTGAGTAACCAGGCTACCTACATCGGGCTGCGATGTTAAATCAAGCGCTTCTTTGGAGGCAACCCAAGTTATTAAACTAATGTATGCTCAGTGTGCAGGGAAATTAAAAAATAGGAGGCTGAAACATCAGCTGCTACGGCCCTCAGTACGACCCCCGATGAGATCCTATGGTCCATAACAGTAGTCATGGTGAGGTTCAGAAAAAATAACTCCAAACTTCGACCTACAGTTCATCCTACGGACCGTACCTCGGTGGTACCAGTTGTAGGATTTATTCGTAGGTCACCAGGTAAGTTTTCTTCAACAAGGTCGCGTATGAGTCCAAGAGACGAGCCGTAGTTACTTCCTACAACTCGTGGTACGAGTCTTAATGGGTTAAAACTGGCATTAGTACCTGACTCGGCCCAAATTTTTTAAAATTTTCCCTTACCTATTTAAACCCCACAAACACCCTATCCCATGCTTAAACACTCAAAAACCCGACTCAAACTCACTTCCCCTACCCGTAACTCAACATCACTAAAAAATCAAGCAAGATTCTTGCTCGACCCAAATCTGAAAACCCTATACGGTCATTTACAATTGATGCAACATCAATAAGTAAGTGTGTTGTATTAAGCATTGCTAAGAATCATATATTGAGAGTGATGGTGTCAAAACCCCTGTGAGTCACTCACTAGGCTCAAAGCTTGATTGTGAAAAAAGAGACAATGATCAGGGCATTGTGTAATGGTCTTTTTCGACTAAAGGGATACTAAATTCTTGATGAACTGAGGTTTGAAACTTAATGAGTTACGGGTAGTAGGTCAAAAAGGGGAAGATTGGGCTTGGGTTAAATCCAGTCAACGATGTGCCTAGACCTGGGGAAAATTTGAGTACCTTAAAATATGAAAAAGAACCCTTGCTAACTGAGAAAAGAAAATTAGAAAGTGGTATGAGGCACAGTACGGATCGTAGGTTGCCACTACGAGTCGTACTGAGAACTTGTACCACCAAGATGAACAAGGTTACATAAAAATGTATTTTTTACGACTCGTGGAATCGACCTATTGGTCATACCATGAGTCGCGGAAAAATTCAGAAAAATACCAACACAAGGCTTCATCAGATGACTCAAGGTACGGATCGTACCTTTGTGGTATGAGTCGTACTGAAAGATGGTTGTAATGCTGGGACTTCTCATGAGTCGTACCTTCATGGTATGACCCATAGTGATGATCCATGATTAGAATCTGAACATCTCCTTTCTAAATCTTCTTTTTCAAAAATAGAATGCAAACATCTTTCTCTACAGGTACAATGACATATAAATGCCGGGCAGACAAAATAAAAGCCCAAAGGACACTGATTGATGAAACAACTCAGTCGGAGTCTGAGAAGGCAGGAGACTCACCTAGTGGTTCAATTGAAGAGTATCAAGTAGACACTTTAGACGCTGATGGAACCCGGACCACTAGGGCAAAAGCAAAGGCCCAAGATGAAGCAACCACTGCCACATCCGCTCAAGCTCTCCAGTCTGAAGAGGGAGTTAGAAAGGAACAATAGAAGTCAGGAAGCAACTCCAATGCTGAAGAAGGGACAGGGGAGACCCAAAGTGGAGAAGAAAGTGACAGTGAAGAGTTAGAGGAGGAGGCTCCTGATGTTGCACAAGAGCAGACCCCACCCAGGGCAAGCCGTATAATTTGGTGGAGAGTGCTGGGAGATAAAGAAATCTATGAGCAAGGTATCTCTCTCACCACCAAGAATAAGCCAAGGAGGAGCACCCAAGAAGAGCCGCGGATCCTCACAACGTCACTAAACGAAGTTGAGGAGATGAAGCGGATTTTTAGTTTCTATGGTTTTGAGTGGATGGCCAAGACTCCAGCACAGTACACAGAAGACATAGTTCAGGAGTTCTATGCCAACTACTTGGCCACCATGGAGGTAAAGGCAAAGGAAGGGCAGAAGATAAAAGACCAGCCTCGTCTGGAGAGTGTTATGGTCCAAGGTTGAGAGGTTGATATATCTAAGTGGACCATCGCTCGAATGTTGTACGGACCACAGTTCGTGCCTACCAGGACAATGCCAGAGTACGATTATAGGTTTGAGGCAATGAAGAAGATTAGGTCTCTAGCTGTGCTGGAGCGACAGAGACAACTGTAATGGCTAACAAGGGTGATTGCTGAGAACAAGGATGAAGCTGAATGGGTTACAGGTCGAAAGCAGGTGACCAAGAACTCACTCAATTTCATAGAAAAAGCCTGTTGGACACTAGTGCGCCACTGGTTGGCACCTACGGTCAACGACAACACATTGAGTGCCGATAGAGCAGTTTTGCTGGAATGTTCATGTCTCCTTACCCCATCAATATCTAGAGGATCATCGCAGATGAGATACGAGAGCGGGCAGTAGGAGTGAGTACTACTATACCATTCCCTAGTCTTGTGTTCAGATTATGTATGGAGGCAGAAGTTCCACGGGGTGACGAGCGGTTGCTTGGAGGCCAAAGGATTGCAGACATAGGTCTTATCTAGGATGAGATGAACCTGGTGAGAGAATCCAGGATTCCCACAACAATTCCAATAGCCCATCCAGCAGGGGACACACAGGTGAATGTCCCCATTACATATGAGCAGAGTAAAACACCGGCTACAGACGCCAGTTATTTAGAGTCAGCTCCTAGCACCTCAGCTGCACCATTGCCCAGCAGGCAGACTCAGACGCCAGTAGGGTATACCTTGGTACCACAAGACTTCCTACAAAAGCTAGAAAAGCAATTGACCATGGCGGAGAGAAAGATTCAGGCTATGATGGACAATGTAAAACGATGGGTCAATGCAGAGATAAAGGTAGCAACTCAGACTCTACATGCTCGCCTAGATATTTTTGAGAGCCGATTCAATGAGAGGATGGCAGAGTAGACCGCTACCAGTAGTCTCCGTGCAGAGTTGGGGCCTCTTCGGAGCCAAGTAGTTGAGTTGTCATCATGACAACCAACAATATTATCAGCCCCTACTCTTCCGGACCTAGATGCCGAGCCTAATGATGAGATTGATTTGGTGGCATATTGGGAGCCGACCATAGCTGTTGAAAAAGATAACAAAAGAGTTGCTGAGGATGATAAAGAGGAGAGTCTGAAAAAGAGAAGGAAGGAGAGAAAAGAGATTAAGCGGGCCAGAGCGGAGAGCATGTGGAATCATGACACACATATATCTGAGCTGCATGGGAGAGCTAGAGGAGCAGGCAGCTCCACCATACCTCAGCCCGAGCTTGCCAGTGGCCGTGACCCTTCGGGGGAGCCATATTCATACTCGATAGTTATAGAGGCCGTCCAATCAGCCACAATCACTGGGGGGGGACCACTCCCCCTAAGACACACAATTAAGCGTGCCATCCACCACTGGCGCCACTACTACAGCAGAGGTACCACCTCCGCAAGATGATAGGAGCGCCTAGAGTGCCACAGGTATGTTCTCTTCCCTATGTTCTTATAGATGATGCTTCGGGGATGAAACTTACTTTTCAAAAAGGATAAGGGGTATACTTGTGATTTTTGAGATTTTGAGTCGTCCGAGGGTTTTTTTTGTAGTATTTCTTTTCCATCAAGCATGCTATCTAGTAGAACCGACATGTGTAAGATTTTTATTTTTTATAGTTTTGTGATTTTTTTAATTAGAAAGTATCTTAGGAGTACTCAGCCAATAAAAATACATTAGTTTTGGTTTTTCAAAACAAATTTACCCTGTTTAAATTTTTTTTGATGCATTAGCTATGTATTTGTGACAACATGCTTGATTGTTGTGGATCTTTTGATGTCATTTAGTTTGTAAACATGAGTAGTCTAGTTAAGCCATGTATAAACCAAATAGTTCATGTACCATGTGTGAGTGAGGTATAGTATTCAGTTCGGTATTGTGTTGAAGATCTAGATCTTGCCTCTTTGGTCTTTACATAGGCTAAAGATGGTTGGTTAGGATATGATCATAGGCCATTTTTGTTTAGCTCACTTTTAGCCTATATTACCCTACCAAAGTTTCATGAATCCCTTGATCCCAGGTTTGAGCCTTAAATGACCATGTTTCTTTGATTTACCGATTAAGCCCATTTTTTTACAATGAACCTGTTTTGGCTTTGGTCCTTCCTTGGATATTGTGAACCTCAACATAAGCCAAATGCTTAAGTTGAGCGTGGTTAGAGTAGGGGTGTGTAAATAGTGGGAACGGAAGAAAGGAAAAGAAAAGAGAAAAGAAATGGTGAAAAATGAGGTATGGTGAGATGAAAAGAAAAAAAAGATGAAAAATATTGAGAATCTTGAAAAAGAAGTTTCAAAAGAAAATAAAAAATGATGAAAATGTTGAAAACTCACCACACCCATGCAAATGTGTAAAAAGGAGTAAAAAGGGAAGAAAAGGGACTGAAAGAGTAAAAGGGTGAAATAAGTGAATGGTGTAGCCAATGTATGTAGTGCCAAGGAAGGGATAGTAACTTATAAAATCTTCCATTTTTACCATGTCTAGCGTTGAGCCTACATTACAAGCCATACCAAGTCCTATAGTAATCCTAGCTTGACCATCTGATAAACCAAAATAGAGAAAATAACAACAAGCCTATGGTATCAGACACATAATACTTGTAACTTCTTGTGAGAGTGAGTGCTTTACTTGTTTAGTCCCATATTATGTTTGACATCTCATATCTGGGTGGGAACTTCATTTGTGTGAGGGTACATGGATTATGTTTGCTTTTACCATTGGTTTTTGTGGAAAATATTGGTGATAACTTGATTGCCTATTGATATATGGATGACATGTTTTGATCCCTATTTATGATGTTTTAAGATTGTTTGTAATGCATTAGCTGATGTTGTTCCATGAGAAAGGGTCAATAGAGTTTGTATAGAGAGTGCAAGTTTTGTTTGAATATTGACTGTAGTGTCTTAAGTCTATTTTCTAGTTGAGCGTCATGTTTAGTTTTTCTTTTTTTTGCCTGAGGACATGAAAAAGTCTTAAGTTGAGGGTGTTGATGTGCTGTGGATTTACAACACTTTTGACTCTCAAAACTAAGAAAATAACATGGACTTAGGTGTTTTTATGTGGATATGAGGCACTTTTCCTTTGGTTTCAGGATGAATTGGTGTTGGACCTAAAAATTGCAAAAGAAAGCCTAAAGTATGACAAATATGCTTAAAGTGCAGACCACAGTATGAGCTATGGGAAGTTCCTATGAGTCGTACTGATGGCCGTGAAAAATTGCAAAAGGCTAGAGTTGAAGAGATGCAATGTACAAGTCTCAGTACGAGTCGTACCAAGCTGGTATTAGTCATGGTGATGAAGTCGTTACAAAATCCAGAATATTTTCATAAGAGGCTGACTCCTGCTATGGAAAGAAAGTACAAACCGTGGGAAGAAGGTACGAGTCATACCATGGCGGTCGTGATGAACTTCAGGAGAATTCCAGAGTTTCATAATCAAACCATGGGAGCTCAGTAGGGATCGTAGGATGGAGGTACGAATCGTACCAGGATCCAACACTTAGCCAAAATTCATCCAACCATGCAAGGTACGAAAGGAAGCTACGAGTCATAGGATGATGCTACGGATCGTAGGTTGGCTCGTGACAAATGCGGAATCAGATATGAAAATTCATCCTGTTAGCCTAGGAAAAGGATTCTTGTGTCTGTATAAATATGTTTAAAGTTTTATTTTTCTAGAGACAAAGTAGAGATAGAGAGAGAAGACGAGAGAAGAGATTTTGAGGAGAGAAAGAGAGAATTGAGAGATTTTGAGGAGAGAAAGAGAGAATTGAGTTGATTTAACTTTTGATCAACCTTTTCTTGAATTCTTCTTGTTCTTGCTACTTGTTTTTCAAGATTTTAGTGATTAATTAAAGGAAGTGTTTTTCTCATTCATTCTTGTAAGTATTGATTTATGTTCTTAATCAGGAATACAATTCACAATCTTACAACTATGAGAGGCTAAAACCTCCATAGCTAGGGTTGTGGGAACCATGGTGGATTAACAAGCTAGGGTTGCACATAGTGATTTTAAAACCAATACGAAATACTTATATTGTATTCTCTTCATGCTTAAACATTTCTTAATGGTGTGCAACGTTAGTACATGCCCGAATTCTTTAGTTGCTTAGGACTAAGAGGTAGAGATTAGGAAAAGAGAATTACAAAAGAGCCTTGATTTTGATAATCATTGTATTAACTTGAGCTGTGGTCGCAGAATAGTTAAATTTGGAACTTAGTGATAATAGATAGTTTGAAACCGCTCATGAGACTTGGTTGAGTGATTGAGTATAGTCATTCAATAGGGACTGGTCAGTCATTTGTATGAACCTAAGTTATCATTTCTATAAGTAAGTACTGGTGATAATCACGAGTGTATACCCAAAGCAGTTATGAACCCATGGGGAACCCAAACCCTAGTTATCCTTTAATATTGATTCAAAACCATAATTTTGATTATTGTTTTTATTATTGATTTTCTTTAGAACCCCCCGAATTTTGAAGTAACTACCTCACAAGTTCACTTACCGACTATAATCTAGTTCTCCCATATTCCCTGTGAGTTCGACCCCAACCTCTAGTTGGGTTCTTTATTGACAACGTCAGCTTCATACTTCAGTAAGAGGTGTGGGTTGAGCGCTATCAGACCTGTGTTGACCCATAAGCTTCCCTGTAGTGTTTTACTCCACTAATTTAGGAATGTTCGAAAGTAAGATCAAGTAGGACTTAGTGGGTTGTAATGTAAGCTAAGGGGCGGGTAGGTACTATCATGGCCAGTAATAGTGACTATCTTCCCTAAGCTCTTTAAATACATCACACTTTCATTAGAAATTTCCATCCTCTTACTTCACCTTTATTCTTTTCAACTCAATTTTTCCTCTTTATTTCCCCATTTCAATTAGGCACGCTTAAGCTATTAGTAAAGAGTGCTTAAGCAATTTTTTTCGCTCTTTTCTTCTTGTACTTCTTACTAACTCTTATCAATTTTTTAAACAAGTGCACCTCTAGTCTTCTCTTCAACTCCCACAACTACTATTTCCCTTCTTATTCCAACTTCTCACTCCTTAATTTCTTTTGCATTTTCACTTAAGTGCTTAGGAGTTTTCGATCATATTCAAGGCTAATGAAAAAAAGGATTAAGCTCATTTTGTGGCTAGCAAAGAATAGGCTAAAGGCTCAATGGGGCTAACTAGGATTAGACATTCAAGGTAGGTAAAGAGAAGGATGAAAATTAGGCTCATACAAAGAAACTCCTAAATCATCTCCTACAATCTACATCCCTCATTTCATTTTGTATACACACCAGGCAAGTTCTAGATACTACACAGTAGCATGGACTATCCAAAATACTTACACTCACAGCACATGCTCAATTCAAGACAAATTCAACAGACTTTTAACTCTAATCACAAGAATACAGAATTCAACTTTAAGCACATCGAGTCATATTCAAGAGCCTAGGTGTCTCAGACAGAGTTATACAATTGTTAAGCATGCTTCAAAATTAACAACACTTGCATCTCACAATCATGCATAGCACATAACAAGAACATCAAGGCATCAATCAACTAAGGGTTCAAAAACAAAAACCTATTGACTAATTTTCCCTCAAGACGGTTGTCATCCATCCATCATCGGGAGAAGTCCCTAACTATGACTAAAAACAACTATATTCAGCCAAAGAAAAATTTTATTCATCGCTTCAACATGCCTCCTATTAGAAAAGAACCGAAAAAGAAAAACCAATGGGTGGGTGAATTATACTCAACTCAATCGTTTTCATCAAACAATACCATACAAAGCACTAATTCCACCCGAATTCAATAAACACAAAATTTTGAAATTTCCCTCACCCCACACTTAAATCATGCTATGTTCCCAAAGTATCAAATAAAAATACTACAAGGGTGAGAAATATTCCCTGAGGCCTCTAAGCTTAGCTAACAACATGTTTTTCTTTATTTTTGAATAAGTGGGTCGTCGACCCCACACTCATCCTCTTTTCATGCTCCTTAGCTTCTTCTTCTAAGTGTACTCAGACTTCCTCTCAATCTGTGCTTAAATCACCAGAACAACAACCAAAAGTGAAATAAACAAAATCAAAACAAAAAGAAAATAAAATTGTACCTGAGGTACCCTTGGGTTGCCTCCCAAGCAGCGCCTGATTTTACGTCGCGGCACAACATGGACTATCCTTCTCAGGACATCCTCAAACAATGTTTCCTTTTGAGAACCATCTTCTTCTCTTTTTATTTTTTGAGGGAACAACTTCCACTTTGTCCCTCTCTTCTTCCAACTTCTTCTCTAACTTAAGTCCTCCATTAGATTCGGGCTGAAATATGATAATCTCCTGTGGTAGTGGACCCATGCAATCTACCACCCCACACTTAGCATCTGACAACACATTGATCTTGCAAAGATCTCCGTAGTATGCGGGTGAGTAGATCTCTTGGTAAACTCGGAAGAGCTCTTCCTCATCATCAACCCTCATTTTAAGGGTACCAGTGTTCGGTGCTTTTGTTGGGGTTATAAACCGACACGCAAGTGCACGTGGTCAAACAAGTAGTAAGTGGCTTAAGTAAGCCAAGTATCGATCCACGGAGACTCTGGATAAGTGAAATTAGCTTAAGTATACTATATTTTTACTTCTAAGTATGCTGACAACTGAACAACCAAAAATTGAAAGGTTTGTTTTATAAAATATATACTAAAACTACTAACAATTATCTACTTTGAATTTAAACTATGGATATGAGCATACCGAGGTTAAAGAACATGTAATGAACTGATTATCATCATAAATTGGTTAATCTTTTCTTCCAGTTGCTAGCGAAGAACATTAGCCAAGAGATTAAAACTCTCGTATTTAATCTCACTTAAGAATCATAAACCATCCGTCTACATTTCTGTGATCAAATGCAATTCATGACCTAGCAATACAATTCCGGTTCCTAAATTGACTAATACGGCTTTCAAGTATATTTCTATCAGGAAAGCACATCAAAACTCAATTTTCCCAAATCAAGCAAAGAACAATATCCTATTAATTCACAACTTTCCAATTTCGTGCTCTCTCGAGTGAAATCGGACTTTTTAGATATACATTAATGTCGGCCACACACCAATGTAGTAGAAACAAGAATTAATAGAACAACATGGAAGAAAAAGATGAAAAACCATATAATTCAATAATCAAAATTCATCACAAGTGTTCATAACCTCAGCAAGGAAGGGAATTAGCCACTCATTTGTGGATTAATCATCCTAAAACAAGTGTTAATCATACAAACAATTGAGTTAAAGAAGAAAGAAAGAGAGAAAAAACCCTGAACTTTTCGTCCCTCAACTGCCTGTAACCCACGTCCTTGCTCCACCAAGTTTGAATTATGAAAAATACATTTAAGTGTTCTATTTATACTAGTGGAAATTTTTCCCGGAATAACAAGCAACGTGTCACGGAGTGCATCACGGAGCACTGCCTCCGTGACACGGCGTGGACGCGGACCCTCACTGGAAATTTGGGGTCCGGGAATAAAGCACCAACGTGGCACGACGTGCAACGCGGAGGCTGGCCACCGTGCCACGGAGCTGTCGCGAACCTCCACTGGAAATTGACTAATTTTTCACCCTCCAGGAAGAATGCTTCCGCGATGGCAGCGTGACACGGCTCCATCGCGGAGCCCCTTTAAATTGTGCAGTCCAGTGCCTTTTCCGTGCTCGCATCCAAGTCCAACTCCGATATTGTTCCAACATGCATTTTAGCTCTTCGAAATCACATTTTACCTACAAAACAATGCTAATCATGATGGTTAGTATAAATTCACATTTTATTACCAATTACATGAAAATGTATACACATTGCTAGATAAACAAGGCGAAAATGATACGTTTGAGTATCACTTGGGCATATAAATCTTCCCAAGATCACTTACCCCACACTTAAATCCTTGTTTGTCCTCGAACAACAAACACACAATTCATGCAATTTACATCCCAACCTTCGCCACTATGGTGCGACAATTTAAGCTACGGTCATACCGATCATTCAATATTGTGAATCATCAAGAAAAGATGCATGGTCTTATCAATGCAATGACCTTCAATACATTAAGACTTCCTAGATTTTAAGAATCGACTCTCGATATCGGCAAACTCATGCAAATCAGCTAATCAAGATATCCGACACGAAAATCAATCTTTCATCAAGCATGTGCCCTCACAACTCAAGAGAATCTTCCCCTTTTTGCTCATGTGACACACAAACATTCAAGTAGGGGCATGTAAAAATAATTTCACTCTCTCTCCCAAAAGAATTCACATGCATCATGTCATGACCCATAAGCTTGCCCTTAGTGTAGTACTCCACTAATATAAAGAAATGCAATGTAAGATCACGTAGGACTTTAATGGGTTGTAATGGAAGCTATGGAACTAGTATATATTGGATTAGCCAATAATAGCCACTAGCATCCTTAAGCGCCTTTTCAACACATTCCCATCAACTCATGAACATTGTTTCTCTCTTTTCTCTTTTTTTTTTCATCATCCCATTCTTGATGATTTACTTTAGTATGGCCCATTTCATTCAGCACACTTGACACAATAACAATGGTTATTCATGCACCTTCATTAGCATTTATTTATAGCAAGTGCACCTTCAACCTTTTCTTTTCTTTCCTCACTCTGCTTTTCTTTTTCTTTTCACCATTCTCACTCTTTGACACTTTGGGAAAATTATTTTCTCTTCTTAAGCGCTTAAGAGTTTTGTATAGACTTTACGGCTAATGAAAAGAAAGAATCAAGCTCAGTTTATACTTTTTGGACAAAAGAAAGAAATAATAGGCTAAAGGCTCAACGGGCTGACTAGGGTATACAATCACATAAAAGGGGAGTATGACAAGAAAAAAAAATAGAAACTCTCGGTTAAAACAAAGAAATGCCTACATCCTTTCCAACACTACACCTCCTTCATTTCGTTTTGTACACACACCAGGCAAGTTCTAGACACTTCACAATAGCATGGAATAACAATACCTCACTTCACACTTTATGCACATGCTCGATTCAAGATGCATTCACAAACTCTTCAATCAGCTAATTACATGAATTCAAAATTAAGCCTCAATCACACAGAATCGAACTCTACAGCCTAGGTATCTCAACATATTTACAAAATTGCATGCTTTCATACGAATCACTTTTGCATTTTGAATATCAGGTACAACACGCAACCAACATTTCACAACCATATAGTAACTACAGGTTCCGTGATGCAATCCACCAAAGAAAAAAACTTAAAATAAATTAAAATCACTACTCCTACCGACTACATTTCCCTTAAGACGGTCGTCATCCATCCATCATAGGGAACAGTCACTAGCTATGCCATCGGTTCAATGGGACCATTCTCGGTAAAAGAACCGAAAACAAACGCCGAGAAACCCAAAAAAATAAAAATTGAAAAATTTTGCAAAACATCGATCATTTCGATGGAAAAATTATTTACAAAATATTTTAAATATGAACAAAATATTTTTGCAAAATTTTAAAATATCGATCATTTTGATAAGCAAAAAAAAAATATTTACAAAAACTTTTCAGACTCAGCTGGCAACATCAACATTCCACAACACACATCAACTTCACAAATATGTACAAATACAGAACAATTTGCAAATTCACAAACACAGGGAAACATACACACAAAAATACAGAGGAAATCATACAAGCAAACCAGCCCAGCCCAGCACCTAACTACTCCCCACCCCACACTTAAACCGAACACTGTCCCCAGTGTTCACAAAAATTAAAAATCACAAAATTGGGTGGTGGAACTCCCTGATCAGTCAAAGTATTCCACTTCTTCATCAGGTGCTGCTGCCTCATCTCCCATGTCCGAGTCACCTCCGTCGTCGTCATCGGACTCCACATCGGAGTCCTCCCGACGTGTCTCCTCGTCCGTGGGGACATCATCATCTGTGGACTCTACAAAGGCTGGCCCCACTCGGCATAGAGCCCTGGCGTTTTCGCCAAATGGGTAATCTAGCTCGAGCTGCCATAGCTCCTCCTCCGTGGATGGTCTCCCACCGATCCTGAGCTGGAGCATTTGAATCCCAAACATCCGCGCCATGTACTGGTCATCACGAGCATGTCGTTCGCCAAGTGGTAGCACTGGCCCGTGGGTGGTGTCGGGAGCCTTAGTTTTGGTCATGTCCAAGGCTCGCCGCTCCAACTGCGGGATGTAATCCAAAGCCTCCTCCTCGACGTCGAGGCCTCTGAGAAAGGTGGTGAGTAGTCCACCGAAACCATACCTGTGGCCCTGGTGTAATCGAGCTCTCTTCATGGCGGATATGATGACCTCCCCAACATTAATCTCCAGCCCTTTCATCAGGGCATACACCAGGCAAACAAGGTCTCGGGTCACATCAGTCATGTGTACCCCCGGGATTAGGCACGAGCAGACTATCTTCAGCCAGATTCGGGCCTCCCTGTTCATTTGAGAATATGGCAGAGTCTGGTGGTAGCCCCTTTCTTTGTGTCTGCTCCATCTAGCTGTGGATCTAGCCCCACACAGTGTGCGTCTGATGTCGGCATACGGTGGGGTAATGTTCAGCTGGCGGAGAACGTGGGCGTCTGTGTCTCGCGCTCCGATGATGGCATTTAGCTGTTGGGGTTCTAGAGTGACTATCCGCCCTCTGATCTTGATGGTGTGGCTTCTGATTGCCGGGTTCCAATTTGCATAGTACTCCCGGACCAGGTGCAGGTTGCATTCTTTGGGCTCCTGAAATATGAAACTTAGCCCAGCAGCCTCGATCCGTTGAACTATTCTAGGGAACTCCTGTGCTAATGGTTCCCGGGCTATATGCTCCTCGGGGAAGTATTTGTTTTCCTTGTGCTTGGCATACCACTTCTTCCCCTCATCAGTTACCCACCTCGTTCCGTATTGGCGGCTGGCCGCGTGGAACTGCTGGTGCAGCTGGGACTGCTGTGCCCAGTCTAAGTCGCTTTCTTTCGGTGCATGAAGTTGATGCACCCTTACCTTTATCTTGCCTGCTTGCCATTTTGTCTGTCAACAAGTCAACAATTGCAATGTTAAGCTAAATAAATATTAACTTCGGCTAAGGTCGGGTTACACTAAGTTTACCCCACACTTAGTCCTTAGCTACAGTGATAACAATTCGGCAAGAATAACTTTATTTACACCAAAATACAAGCTATACAATTCATGCTTAGTGCGTTCAACAAGAAAAATTCGACGGTATAACTTTTGCGTACTACTCAGACTTCGTACAGCTAATCCCAATCACTACCATCGCTAGCAATTCAACCATCACACTTAGCAAAGAAAAACAACGAAACAAAAACAACAACAAAAATTCTATACACATGAACCTATACAACCAACCCAATTTGAACAAATTTCAACATTTTCCCAAAACCCGAGAATTCGTCGTCTATTAACATTCAAACAATTTGTACAACGATTCAACCCATTCAATACGCACACCCCAGCATATATTTAATGGATTCAACACATTACCAATTTCGATTTCAACAACCAAGCCCTAGAATTGAATTTCGCAATCAAATTCGAATAATTCATGCAATCGACAAGTTCAAACAATCATTACAACATTCTGAACTTTTATCAATCAATAAATAACTCGAATTCATGCTAAATTTCGACTTAGGGTGATTTATCTCACCTCCCATGCTTAAATTCGAATAAAATCGCTAAAAACTTGAGAGAGAATCGGAAAACATACCTCGAAGTTGAAGAACCGAAGAAAACTTGGTAATTCTTTGCCTTAAGTCGTGGCACGTTAGTGGGAAAGGGATTTTAGGATGTATGGTCGCGGAGGAAAATGAGAATGAGGGAAAAAAGGGAAAAAATCGGGGTTTAAAAGGTAGAAAGCACGCGGGTCACCCGGCAACCCGGTGTGACCCGTCACAATTAACACGGCAACGTGTCACGGAGTGCATCGCGGTGCACTACCTCCGTGACACGGAGCCATCGTGATAGCTTACTGGAAATTTTAAAATTTCCAGGTTATGCCTCAACGTGTCAAGGAGGGTAACGCGGAGGTCCTCCTCCGTGACACGGAGCTATCCCCCCAGCTCACTGTCTTCAACATTTTATTAATTTTTTCATACCTCGCCTTTTCCTTCACGATTCCGTGCACATTTTTCTCCGTTTGACCTGAAAATCATCTCACTAAAAAAAATTGGTTAGAATAATAGGTTTCACCTAACTAAAATAAAAAATACTAACTAAAATGAAAAATTTTGTAATAAATCAAGAAAAAGAAAAGTAAAATCTATTTACACTTTACAAAATAAATAAATAATAATAAAAAATTTCACGGGTTGCCTCCCGTGCAGCGCCTGGTTTACCGTCGTGGCTCGACGTCCTTTACGCTCAATTGTCTGCTAGGGTGATGGACGATTTCTTACGATCACTGTCCTCCCCCCAGTAGTGCTTACACCTATCCGGTGGTCTTCCCATTAACTCTCGGGCATCATTCATCTCCTTAGCATTACCATGATCAATTACATTGATCACCGAGAGTTCTTCATTCACCATCGGGAGCTTGGGTGCTTTGTACACATCGAACACCTCTACCTTGTCATGTGCTCGCATAGTAAGTTGACCCGCAGCTACGTCGATTAATGCTTTCCAGATTGCCAAGAAGGGTCGTCCCAAAATAAATGGGACTTCCACGTCTGGTTCAAAATCCAGAACAATAAAATCTACCTGAAAAATTAGGGAGCCTACTTGCACAAGCACATCCTCAACAATGCCATCCGGCCTAGCTAAGGATCGGTCTGCCAACTGCAAGATTACGGTTGTAGGTCTAGGACTCCCTAGACCCAACTTTCTGAATACCGAAGATGGCATCAGATTTATGCTCGCTCCCAGGTCACACAATCCACGAGCTCGGATGCTCTGTCCAATAGTAAGCTGGATAGTAAAACTTCCAGGGTCTTTTAGCTTTGTGGGCAGTCTGTTTTGGATCCGTGAAGTGCACTCCTCCGTCAAAGCCACCGTGGCATACTCAGTCAAACGACTTTTGTTGGCCACGATGTCTTTAATGTATTTGGCATATTTAGGCACTCCCTGCAAGACATCAACAAGAGGTAAGTTAACATGTACCTGTTTAAGCACCTCCATGAATTTCTTGAAATACGCCTCCTCCTTGTGTTTCTTGAGTCGTTGAGGGAACGGGGGTGGAGGTCTTTCTGATTCAGCTTCTTTGATTTTCCCCCTTTCCGACTTTTGCTCCCCCTCAACTTCTGCTGCTCCCGAATTTTGAGGTGATCTTTCTGGTTCCACCTCCTTTAGCTGCAAACCACTCCTTGTGGTCACTGCATTTACCTGCTTCGGATTCAGATCCGTGTCGCTCGGCAGTCCTCCTCTGGGCCTAGTATTTTGGGCACTAGCAAATTTCCCAAATTGATACTCAAGAGCCTTGGTCGCTAACTGGTTATTTTTCACTTCGGCTGCCAATTTAACATAGTCAGCCTGCAATTGCGCTTGATTAGCGATCATGGTCTTGAACATCTCCTCAATGCTGGGTGATGGTGGTGGAGGAGGGGCATTGTTATTTCTGAATTGAGATTGGTAATTCTGTTGTCCTCCTTGATTCCTTTGCATACCCTGACCCGCACTTTGGCCTTGATGGTTGTTGCTACCCCATGAAAAATTTGGATGGTTCCTCCAATTTGAATTGTAGCTACTCCCATACTGTTGATGATTTCTTTGTGCATTCCCCACAAAGTTAACCGAATCAGGGTTGGCTCCACAGCACTCAGCTGAGTGCTCACTGCTTCCACACACTTCAAACCACATTTGCTGGACTGCATTAACTAAAGCTGAAGGCTGGTTCAAAGTCATGTTGCTGAAGTGGTTGTTCAACTGATTCTGCAAGGCAGATATCTGTGCAGCGATAACTGTAAATACATCCACTTCAAGCACTCCTGCTGCTTTCCTTGCTCCACCTCGTGATGAATCAGCATTCCATTCTGGATTGCCCTGTGAAATCCGGTTTAGCAAGGTGTACAGCTCCTCATAAGTCTTTTCCAGCGCTTGCCCTCCAGCTGCTGAATCTAGCAAAATTTTGGTATGGGGTTCCAAACCCTCAATAAATGTGTGCACCAACACGTCATTGGACTGATGATGATGAGGACAGTCCCGCAACATGGATTTAAATCTTTCCCAGGCTTGATATAAATTTTCTCCCTCCCTCCGTTTGAAACTTAGAATTTGACTTCTAAGCCTTGCTGTTTTGCCAGAGGGAAAAAACCTTATCAAGAACTTCCGTGCAAGATCATCCCACGTTGAAATAGAATTTGGTGGCTCAGCTTTCAACCACCTCTTGGCTTCTCCGAGTAATGAGAACGGAAATAATGTAAGCCGAACATAATCAGGTGACACTCCAGTGAGTATATAAGTGTCACTTATCTCCAAAAAGTTTTGGAGATGCTGTTGTGGGTCTTCATGAGGGAGACCGGTAAATTGCCCGCTTGTGTGCAACAATTGCACCATATTTTGCTTGAGTTCAAATCTCCCTCCAGGCTCTGGTTTGCGGATACTGGATGTAACATTGTTGGCATGTGGGATTGCCACCTCGCGAACCGGCCTTGCTGCTGCTTCTTCGGGCACTAACACTGCCCTCACAACCGGTGGATTTTGTTGCTCCATAATAGTCTGTCTGAGCAACTGCAGCTTCCTTTGTAGAGCTTCTCTTCGTTTACTATGAAATATACGTTCAGGCTCTATATAAGATTCCACCAGCTCTTTGTCTCTTGCCAGTGTTCACAGCAATTAAGTCTGCAAAATACAGGCTAAGACCAAGTTGTCAACACTTAAGAAAAGAAAATGAAAATACAGTAAATTTACACTTAACACAATTTCACCAATTGCCAAGTCTCCCCGGCAACGGCGCCAAAAACTTGTTCGGTGCTTTTGTTGGGGTTATAAACCGACACGCAAGTGCACGTGGTCAAACAAGTAGTAAGTGGCTTAAGTAAGCCAAGTATCGATCCACGGAGACTCTGGATAAGTGAAGTTAGCTTAAGTATACTATATTTTTACTTCTAAGTATGCTGACAACTGAACAACCAAAAATTGAAAGGTTTGTTTTATGAAATATATACTAAAACTACTAACAATTGTCTACTTTGAATTTAAACTATGGATATGAGCATACCGAGGTTAAAGAACATGTAATGAACTGATTATCATCATAAATTGGTTAATCTTTTCTTCCAGTTGCTAGCCAAGAACATTAGCCAAGAGATTAAAACTCTCGTATTTAATCTCACTTAAGAATCATAAACCATCCGTCTACATTTCTATGATCAAATGCAATTCATGACCTAGCAATACAATTCTGGTTCCTAAATTGACTAATACGACTTTCATGTATATTTCTATCAGGAAAGCACATCAAAACTCAATTTTCCCAAATCAAGTAAAGAACAATATCCTATTAATTCACAACTTTCCAATTTCGTGCTCTCTCGAGTGAAATCGGACTTTTTAGATATACATTAATGTCGGCCACACACCAATATAGTAGAAACAAGAATTAATAGAACAACATGGAAGAAAAAGATGAAAAACCATATAATTCAATAATCAAAATTCATCACAAGTGTTCATAACCTCAGCAAGGAAGGGAATTAGCCACTCATTTGTGGATTAATCATCCTAAAACAAGTGTTAATCATACAAACAATTGAGTTAAAGAAGAAAGAAAGAGAGAAAAAACCCTGAACTTTTCGTCCCTCAACTGCCTGTAACCCACGTCCTTGCTCCACCAAGTCTGAATTATGAAAAATACATTTAAGTGTTCTATTTATACTAGTGGGATTTTTTCCCGGAATAACAAGCAACGTGTCACGGAGTGCATCACGGAGCACTGCCTCCGTGACACGGCGTGGACGCGGACCCTCACTGGAAATTTGGGGTCCGGGAATAAAGCACCAACGTGGCACGACGTGCAAAGCGGAGGCTGGCCACTGTGCCACGGAGCTGTCGCGAACCTCCACTGGAAATTGACTAATTTTTCACCCTCCAGGCAGAATGCTTCCGCGATGGCAGCGTGACACGGCTCCATCGCGGAGCCCCTTTAAATTGTGCAGTCCAGTGCCTTTTCCGTGCTCGCATCCAAGTCCAACTCCGATATTGTTCCAACATGCATTTTAGCTCTTCAAAATCACATTTTACCTACAAAACAATGCTAATCATGTTGGTTAGTATAAATTCACATTTTATTACCAATTACATGAAAATGTATACACATTGCTAGATAAACAAGGCGAAAATGATACGTTTGAGTATCACTTGGGCATATAAATCTGCCCAAGATCAACCAGCTCTCATATTTATGATAGCTCCTCCAGTTTCCAAGAATGGTCGTCCCAAGTTCAGGGGTACCTTGTAATCAACTTTAAAGTCAAGTATGATGAAATCAACGGGTATAATGAACTTACCCACTTTAATGAGAAGGTCCTCAATTATTCCCTCTGGTGCCACGGCGGAGTTGTGTACCAGCTACAGAATTACTCGTGCTGGTCTCAGCTGACCCAACCCCAAGGTGTTAAACAACGATAGGGGCATTAGATTTACTATTGCCCCTAAGTCACATAAAGCTCTTATCACTTCAGCTTTACCGATTTGTTGGGGAGGATAAAACTCCCTAGGTCCTTGAACTTTTTCGGCATCTTTCTCATTACCCTGTAGCTGCACTCCTCGATCAGTGCCACCATATGGACATCTACCAATCTAAATTTGTTTACCACCACATCTTTTAAGTACTTAGCATACTTTGTCATTCCCTGCAAAACATCAAGTAAAGGAAAATTTATGTGAAGTTCTTTGAAAATATCAAATAACTTTTTAAAGCATTCCTCCTCCTTTCTCTTCTTGAGTCTTTGCGAGAATAGTGGTGGTGGTCTCTGTGCTGGCTGCAATGATGATTGTGCATTGTGTTGCACAACACTCTGATTATCTAGCTTGTTGGTAGATGGACCCTGTCTGACCAGCTCCAACTGCACCTTATTTCTCTTTTCCTTTGATGGAAGATCAATCAATTGCTTTCTACTCCTCAAACTGATGGCATTGATCTATCGGGGGTATGTATTTGTGTCACTGGGCAACCCTCCCTGAGGTTTGGTATGCTGAGCAGCTACTAATTGACCTATCTGCTTCTCTAGATTGCGGGTGGCCAACTGTTGATTTTTTCAAATTTGAAGCCACCCGTGCCTGATTTTCTTCCAATTGGGTCTGCGTAGCCATAATATTTTGCAATATCTCCTTTATATTGTTGCTGATCGACTGGCCACCGTTCTGCTTGTTCTGCTGCTAATACTGTTGCTGCTGAGGTTGCTGGTAGTTCTGACTCTTACCTGCCCCTCTTGATGAATCACTGTGCCACTCTAGATTTCCTTAAGCAATCCTGTTCAACAGAGTCTACAACTCATCATAAGTTTTCTCCAATGCTTGCCCACCCGATATAGAGTCTAACAAATTCTTTGTATGTGGGTCTAGACTCTCTACAAAGGTGTGAGCTAACACCTCATCAGACTGCTGGTGATGGGGGCAGTCTCTCAACAATGACTTGAATCTCTCCCAAGCCAAATATAGGTTCTCCTCCGGCCTCTGCTTAAAGGTTAATATCTCACTTCTAATGAGGAACTTCCTTGTTAGGTCGTTCAAGAAGTAATGGAATTCGATGGTTCAGCCTTTAACCACCTCTTTGCCTCTCCCAACAATGAAAATGGGAAGAGTGTGAGTCGGACATAGTCAGTTGACACTCCAGTGGGACAAAAGTGTCACTGATTTCCAGGAAATTCTGTAAGTGCTATCGTGGGTCCTCATGACTCATTCCAGTGAACTGGCCACTCGAATTTAACAGCTGCACCATGTTCTATTTAAGCTCAAAGTTCCCTTCGGGCTATGGTTTACGGATACTGGAGGTCATATTCGTCGCTAGTGGGATTTCCACTTCAGAAACTGGTCGGGCTGCCATCAGATTAGGTAACAACTCTGCTTTCCCTACTGCTGGATGTTGTTGCAACTGCTCTTGTAACATTTTCAACTTTCTCTCTAGAGCTTCCCTCTTGAGCAAATGCAGTTGCGTTCAGGTTCCACCAGCTCTCTATTCCTTGCCAGTTCTGCGAGGACAACCTGTTACCTGCAATATAGCAGACTAAGACCAAGTTTTTCAACACTTAAGGAAATTAAAATTTACACAAAAATAGAAAAATTTGCTAAACTTCGCCAGTCCTCGACAACGATGCCAAAAACTTGTTTGCGCTCCAGCGCACATAGAAACGTATATGGTCGTACAAGTAATACAGTGGCCCTTTTTTAGAGCCGGATGTCGAACCCACAGGGACTGGACTAATTCAGCGAATTATCAAGTTCAAGTGTTAATTTAACCTTCACACATGTTGATTATACAGATTTCGGGAAATTCTAATTAAGTCTAGGGGTGATCACAAAATAATCGAGAAACAATACAAGACACAACTAGAGTTAAGGCCTAATAATCATGCAATTCTACAATTCACAATGGTTCGAGTATGAAAAATTCAGTTGTTGCCGCAAATAGTTAAAATGCGACGTTCATGGTCTTTCGAGCCTCTAAATACGACAAACTAGTCTCACACCTACATCATTGAGCGGGGATGTGACGTCCTAATTCGTGAGCAATTTAACTATGTGGATGTGGTTTACGGAGTTTGTGCCCTTGATTATGGACTTTCATACCTCTAATCATTTAACCTAACTTATCTTCACAACTACTTCTACGAGTGGTGATGTGATAATTCTAAGTCGGTGTCTAACTCATCCCGTTTTAATAACCAAGCAAGGCAAATTAGTTATAATTTCTATCCTAACCGCTAATCCTATCGTAAAGATAAGAACTTGCTCCTTACATTCTTATGTTCTAGCCTAGGGTTACTCTTTTGAGCTTTACCTGAGCTTAATGAGTTTGTTTTCACGGTGATCAAGCATAAAAACAATAATAATAAAGAATATAACACAAAACAACAACTAAAAATTCAAACCAATGAAGAATTCATGCAATTACAATCATATCATGTGGCCTCAACCCTAGAGGAAGGGTTTTAGCCACTCATGTTAGTACAAATACTCAAAAACATAAATAGAGTAAGATACCTACAAGAGTAGTTAAAAGAGAATGAAAAATAACGAACCTTAGGTAGATTTCTTCACTTCTCCCTTCGCACCTTCCGGCGTCCTCAAAATATTTCGTGATCAAATGATTTTAGGAGCTAAGTGTTCTATTTATACTTAGCGGAAATTTATAATTTTTGGCCGGCCATGAACTTGCTCCGTGTCACGGACCCCAACGCCCTGATTTGCCTCTATGACATAGAGGCAAAGCATAGGCTTAGTGGTTTGGACTTCTCATCAGCTCTTGTGCTCCACTGTTGCGTGTCATCCGGTGTGACACGTCATCAATCGCGTAGGCTGCAGGGCGTGGCACGGCGCCATCGCACGCTGCTGCTGCCTTGTTCCTCGTGCACGCGCACGCATGCCTTTGCATGGCACAACAGTGAACGTGATGCAGGGCCAGCGTGACACGCTTCCTGGCGCGCCCTCCTACCGACGTGGCACATTTTCTAGCACACCCATGGCACTTCCATGTTTTCTTTGTGTCTCCTTCTTTGCACTCAATCCCGAACTCCCTTTATCTTTGTGCATCATCATATTAAGCTCATCCTTAGCATTTTTCACCTACAAAACAAAGAGCTAATTATATTGGTTAGTTTATGCACGAAATTATATAAAATTACATGAGAATACAATTAATTAAATTGACAAAAATGACTAAATCAAGATATAAAATAGCACTTGGGCACGTAATTATGCCCAAGATCAACCTTTCAGTGCTAAGATTTGTAGTTGAAGTGGACAGTGAATCGTGAAGCGCGGACCGTGAATTAGCCGTATTCCAAGCCAGAACTTCACGTCAAATTAACAGTGCAGATGCTATGCAAACGCGTACCACAAATCACAATACGTGGGATGAAAATGTGACGTGGATCAAAGGCAGAAATTCAACCAGTTTAAGTCACATGAAATGCGATCAAAGCGCGGACTACAGATGCCAAACCGCAACCGCGAATCCGTAATGAACGCTGTGATGGTGGGGAATTTTGTAATTATTAGTACGTTACTTATTTCCTTTTTGGAAATTTTTAGAAGGTTTTAAAGAAAAATCTAGGGAAGAAAAAGATTATCGACGATTGGTACGTTTGAAAACACTAGATAGGGAAAAAAGTAAGGTCTTCTTTGAGTTTTTTTGAGAATTTTGACAATCAATAGTGAATCAAACATCTTTGTATTATCATTATGAGTATATTTTCCTTGTATTTTCTCTTTTCTAGATGTGTGTTATTGTTATAATGAATAGCTAACTTAATACATCGAGTTGTGTGAACCTTGAACTATTAACATCGATAGAGAGAGAAAAGAAAGTAAGGTTCTCGATGAGTTTTGTTGGAGAATTTCGACAATCAATAGTGAATCAAACATCTTTGTGTTGTCGTTGTGAGTATATTTTTTCTTGTCTTTTCTCTTTTCAAGATGTGTGTTATCAATGTAATGAATAGCTTCTTAATACCTAGATTGTGTGAACCTTGATCTATTAATATCGGTATGGGTTTATAAATGTAAATATTTAGGCTAGTAATCCGCATATGTGGTCAATTCTCCTATTTTGCTTGTTGTTTAATGGTTGCAAATGTTGAATCTTGCCTAAATCAGAATTGTTTGATCAAAGATTTCAGAATTAGGAATGAGAATTGACAACGGGTATTTGAGGTTTTCAACCCTCATCTAATGACTTGAGCTATAATAAGAATAGTCAACTCGGAACTTTGGACAATTTTTAAATTAAATATAACTCAAAGACTAAAAGGATTGAGGGTGATAGTTCTCTAATTGGGTTGAAAGACTTTAGAGAAATTTATAGAGTTGTCTGTTTTGCATGTGTAATACTAACCTATATTTGAGTACAATATAAACTATCGTAGTTAAGAGGTCTTGGATATCACATCCTTATTTTATTCAAAAAATTGAATCAATTCAAATATTCTCCTTAATTGTCACTAAAAATCTTTAACTATCAGTCTGATCGTATTTTCCTCACCCCTTAAAATATTGGCTAAATAACTTTGAAAATTCGCTTTTGATAAAACTTGCACCTTATTCCCTATGGGATCGACCCCTACCTCGTTGGATTCTATATTTTATACAACCACCGCTTTATACCTATTTAACATGTGTAATTTGGGTGCATTAAATTTTGGCGCCATTGCCGGGGAATTCGATTTTCAAAATTTATCGTTGGTATAAAATTCAAAAATTTTTAGTCTATATTTCTTGATTTACTTTGTTTATTGTTTTTGTTCTTTGGCAGGCTAAACGAATAACATTGATAATCTTGAGTTGACTAAAGCTCAACTTGCTGCAACAGTAGCCCGAAAATGCTCAACAAGGGTTGAGAAATCAGCCCCCAATGAATAGGTCTGCTCCTCCTGCAGAGGAGCCTGATTTTGAGCAAACTGGGTATGTAGGCGCCATTGTACTATTGGAACTTGATGGAAATGCCAAGTTCGACATCACCAGTACTATGATGCTCTATTGAGCATGAAAGGGCTGTATGGAGGTTTGGCTCATGAGGATCCAAATCAACATTAGAAGAACTTTACAGAGATTTTAAGTGTATATAGATTGCATGGTGTGTCGCAAGAGGCAGTAAGGCTCATATATTTGCCTTTTTCTTTAATTGGAAAAGCAACTGTATGGCTTGGGGAACTACCGGATGAGTCAATCACTTGCTGGAGGAAACTGACAGCTGCATTCTTAGAAAGATTTTCCCTCCATCTCGAATGATCCAGTTGAGGGACAAAATCAACAAATTTCATTAGCTACCCAATGAAGCACTGCATGAAGCTTGGTTGAGATTCAAGAAGAAAATCAAACAGTGTCCAAACCACAGACTTCCTGATGATGTCCTCCTCCAATCATTTTACAGGTTGTTGGATGGCTTGAATAAAGCAGTTGCGAATAATATTGTTGAATGTTCACTGATGGACCAATCTTTTGCGATGACTAGTGCTATATTTGATAAAATGATCAGAACTAACAGAGCATGGCACACACGCGAGACAGAAGCTGTGAGTGGTGTGCAATCTAGAGGAATATCTAGAGAGAAATTGAGAAAGGAAGAAGAAATAGATGAGGATATGGCTCAACTCAAGACTCAAATGAACTTGTTCAGAAAACACCTTATGGGAACTGGATCTCAGAAGGTAAATGTTGTGTCAAATTAGGAGCATAGGTCTCAGCAAGATGAATATTATCAGAGTTATGAGGAAGAAGCTAGTTTTATTGTGAACCAGGGTGGGGTTTCCTAACCCACAACTCAAGGATCTAACCAAGATTCTTGGCAGCAGGGTTAGGGGAATCAAGGTTGCAACAGGTACAGAGATAATAGTGGCTATGATAGATCTAGATGGAGAGATCAAAACAACTAGAGGGATAGAGAACAAGGCAATTAGAGAGATAGAGATTAGGGGTTCAAGAATAATTGGGGAGGTGTTTATATTCCCCCAAAATCGAATCAGCAAAACTCCAATGCACCTTCAAACAGTGAGCCAACTTAGTCTAAAATGGAAGAAATGCTGGCAAAAGTATTGAAGAAGGTTGAATCCACAGATTCTGGAATCAAAGAAATCAGAGGAGACCTTTCTAATATGAATCAGTTGGTTAATTCTCATTCTACAACAATAAAGCAGCTAGAGTAACAAATGAATCAGATTTCAGCAACGCTTAATCCACGACAAAAAGGAATGCTACCAAGTGATACTATGCCAAATACCAAAAATGACAATCATTGCATGGCTATTACCACAAGAAATGGTAGAGTTTTGGGGCTAGTGGAGGAAAAAAAGGTTAAAGAGAGTGAAGATGGAGAAGAGAATCTACCTAAATCGGTTGTAGCTGACAAATCGGTGGTTATTAATGTGGATCTAGAGGAGATGGAAAAGAATCATGTTGTAGAGAAAGAGGATGTATGTGAAAAGGAGAAGGAGAAGGATACGTCAAAGGTTCTGTCTCAAATACCTAGGCCTCCTCCTCCATTTCCTCAACGGCTCAAGAAGAAAGAAGAGGATGGAAAGTTTTGCAGGTTTATTTTCATGTTAAAACAGTTGTCCGTAAATATTCCACTGGTGGATGCTTTGGAGAAAATGCAAGGTTATGCCAAGTTCATGAAGGACTTGGTGACTAAGAAGAGGACCATGACGTATGAACCCATTGATAATACGCAACATTGTAGTGTGATTGTTTCTCAGTCTCTGGTCTAGAAGAAAGAAGATCCTGGAGCATTTACCATCCCATGCACAATTGGGATGTTCAACTTTGCCAAGGATCTCTACGACTTAGGCACAAGTATGAACCTTATGCTGCTTGCAATATTCAAGAAGCTTTGTTTAGGAACTCCTAGACCAACAACTATGAGACTACTGATGGCTGACAGAACCGTAAAGAAACCAGTTGAGATCTTGTATGATGTATTAGTGAAGGTGAATAGCTTCATATTCCCAGCAGACTTCATGATTTTGTATTTTGAAGTGGACTTCGAGGTACCAATTATATTGGGGAGGCCATTCCTAGCAACTGGCAGAGCACTGGTTGATGTGGAAATAGGTTAACTGAAATTTAGACTGAACAATGAAGAGATTGTCTTCGATGTGTATTAGTCTATGAGGCAACCCAGGGATATAAGTGTTATCTCTGTTATTGATACAATTGATAAAGTGGTAGATGATACAACATAGGAGAAGTTGGTTGCTGAAGCTTTAGCTGTAGTCATCATGAATATTGTTGGTGACTCAATTGAAGAATTTGAAGAAATGGTGCATGTAATTTCAGGCATGGGATCTTACTCCTTTGTGCCTAAGGAGCTTGACTTAGATATGAAGAACAGGGAAAACCCACCTGCAAAACCTTCTATTGAAGAGCCGCCTGTATTGGATCTAAAGTCGTTACCAGCTCATTTGAGGTATGCGTATTTGCGGCCACATGAGACAATGCCAGTTATTACATCTATTAAGATGTTGGAATGGAAAGTAGAAGCTTTATTGTCTATATTGAGAACCTATAAAAGGGCCATTGGGTGGACCATTGTCGATATCATTGGCATTCCTCCAAGCATTTGCACACACAACATTCAGTTGGAGGAGAATTGTATTCCCAACATTGAGCATCAGAGAAGACTAAACCCACTGATGCAGGAAGTGGTGAAAAAGGAGATCATAAAGTGGTTGGATACTGGAGTAATTTATCTTATCTCTGACAGTCACTGGGTTAGCCTGGTGCAATATGTACCAAAGAAAGGGGGAATGATTGTGGTCCCCAATGAGAAGAATGAACAAGTTCCAACTCAAACGGTGACAGGTTAGAGGGTATGCATGAATTAGCGAAAGTTGAACCGATGGACTCAAAAGGATCACTTTCCCACCCCCTTCGTGGATCAAATGTTGGATAGACTAGCAGAAAGGGCTTACTATTGTTTCTTGGATGGATACTTTGGTTACAACCATATTTCCATTGCTCTTGAGGATCAAGAGAAGACCACATTCACATGTCCATATGGGACATTTGCATTCAAACGGATGTCGTTTGAATTGTGTAATGCACCTGCCACATTCCAGAGGTACATGATATCGATATTTTTGGATATAGTGGAGGACACTATGGAGATCTTTATGGATAACTTCTCCGTCGTAGAGGATACTTTTGAAGATTTTTTATCTCACTTAGCTTTGGTATTGAAGCATTATGAGGAGAAAATTTTGGTATTTAACTGGGAGAAGTTTCACTTCATGGTAAATGAAGGAATTGTGCTGGGACATCGAATATTGAGCAGGGTTATCGAAGTTTATAAGGCAAAGATTGATGTTATATCCAGATTTCCCCCTCCTATATCAATAAAAGAGTTAGAAGATTTTTGGGCCATGTTGGCTTCTACAGCAGATTTATTAAAGAATTCTCCAAAATTGCTAACCCACTTTGCAAGCTATTCGAGAAGGACACAAAATTTGAGTTTGATGATGCTTGTTTAAAGGCCTTTGAATGATTGAAGGAGAAACTCACATCTCCAATAATTATTGCACTTGGCTGGACTAAACCATTTGAAGTCATGTGTGATGCAAGTGGGATTGCATTAGGAGCAGTTCAGGGACAAAGGAAGGAGAAGCTCTTTCATCCAATATACTATACTAGCAAATCTCTCAATGGGGCACAAAAGAACTATACTGTTACTGAGCAAGAGCTGCTAACAGCGGTGTACATTTTTGAGAAATTCAAAGCTTACCTGTTGGGGACCAATGTCATTATCCATACATATCATACAACCATTCGATATTGATGGCAAAGAAGGATACAAAGCCAAGCATGATATGATAGGTCTTGCTTTTGCAAGTTGATTTTGAAGTCAGGCACCGAAAGGGATGTGAAAACCAAGTTACTGATCACCTTTCAAGGCTTGAAGATGAGGGGATACCAAAACATGAGTTGGAAATAAATGAAGCATTCCCAGATGAACAGGTATTAGCAGCCTCCCAAGACTTGATCCCATAGTTTGCCAATATTGCTAACTTTTTAGTTAGTAAGGTGATATCGGATGGCCTGAGTTCCCACCAAAGAAAGAAGTTCTTGCATGATGTGAAGAAATTCTACTGGGATTAACCTTACTTGTTCAAAGTATGTTCTAACAATATAATTAAGGGTATTGTAGATATTCCCTCATTTCCATCCCCGAGCATTTTTAATTTCCCATTTATTGAACAATACCACTATTGGTTCATTCTTTATCTAATTAGATAAATTAGATAAATGATCTAGCAATAATGACATTTCTATTTTATTTACCGAATCACATGAAATTTTACCCAACTCCATATCTAGAATGTGGGATTGGTAGCTTGGAGGACTAAAAATCCTCACCAGCCCAAATCTAGATTGGGAATAGCTGGGATAACTCAGAGGACTGAAAATCCTCGCGTTACCATTCCAAATCTGGATTGGTAATAGCCGGGACAACTTAGTTGGTAGAGCAAAGGACTGAAAATCCTCGTATCACTAGTTCAAATCTGGTTCCTGGCACATGATTAATTTGTATGGGTCTCTCTTCCCTAGAATCAATTAGGAGGTATGCACCGGAGGTGGAAATGATGCCTATCCTTGAGGCTTGTCACTTTTCTCCTATTGGAGGACATCACAATGGGTGAGAACATCTCAGAAAATCTTGTAGAGCGGATATTATTGGCCAATGATCTATCAGGACTGCCATGATTATGTTAAATCTTGTGATCAGTGTCAATGATATAGTGGCATCTTAATAAAGCATGAATTACCACTGACGCTGATTCTAGAAGTAGAACTATTTGATGTATGGGGTGTATATTTCATGGGGCCATTCATTAGTTCCTATGGGCATAAATACATTCTTGTTGATGTGGACTACGTGTCCAAATGGGTGGAAGCAATTGCGTTGACCAACAACGAAGGGAAGAGTGTGACAACATTCCTAAAGAAGAATATATTCTCCACGTTTGGCACACCACGAGCAATCATAAGTGATGGGGGGTAACATTTCTGCAACAAGCTGTTTAGGGGTCTACTTGAAAAATACGGGGTGAAGCATAAGGTGGCTACCCCATATCATCCTCAGACTAGCGGTCAAGTAGAGGTGTCAAACCATGAGATCAAAACCATTCTATCTAAAATGATCAATGCTAATAGAAAACATTGGTCAAGTAAGCTAGATGACACCTTATGGGTGTACAAAACAGCCTATAAGACACCTATTGGGATGTCCCCGTATCAGCTGGTGTTTGGGGAGGCTTGTTACCTGCCCATGTAGTTGGAACACAAAGTGCTTTGGGCCTTGAAAAAGCTGAATCTTAATTGGAGTGAAGCTGCAAATTTGAGGGTTGAGCAGCTGAATGAAATTTATGAATTTAGACTCAAGGCTTATGAGAGTGCAGCCTTGTATAAAGAAAGGATGAATTTGTACCATGACAGGAGGTTGTTAAAGAGGGAGATTTCCCCTGGAGACTTCGTATTTTTGTTCAACTCTAGACTTTGGTTGTTTCCAGGAAAACTAAAGCCAAAATGGTCGGGACCGTTCAAGGTAACACAAGTTTCTCCATATGGAGCAATGACATTGAAAAATCAAGATGGCACCAGGTTCAAGGTGAATGGACAAAGGGTCAAGTTATGTTTGGGAGTGCAGGATGAAGTGAAATGGGTGGAAATGATTTACCTTGACGAAGTCTGAATAGTCAAGGAAATCGCGTCGTGCCGTGATGTTAAATTAGGCTTTGTTTGGGAGACAACCCAAAATTTTAATTAGCATTGTTTGTTCATTTTGTAGATTACTCAGGAATGAAGAGGCAAAATAAACAGCTAGAATAAAGCGTGAGATAAGCTGCAAAACCCGAATGGTAAATCACGGAATGCGGATGTCCCGCGTTTTATTCCAGATAGTGCTCACAAACAGATGGACTTCGCATCACATCTGTGGTCTGCAAAAGTGAATCTTGACCACATTCTCTTTTCAATCTCTTCCAGTACTGTGCCCATCTAAGCTCTTCAAAACCTTGAAATTCATGTGTGAATCACGGTCCACAGATGCTAAACTGCGGCCACAAATAAGGTTTGCTCTCCTATGTCCTGGTTTCGCATTTCTATATATATATATATATATATATATATATATATATATATATATTTATATGTATATATAATTATATATATTACATATAAATATAAATGAAATATTAGTTTAAAAAATAAATTAAAATTTTTTATTACTTAAGAGACCCATTACTTCTAAAGTAATGGGCAACTTACTCTCTCAACTTCCCTATCTCCTCAACTCCCTCAACTTACCAAAATTTTTCCTTTATTACTCCCATCTCCTCTCCCTCTAATTCTATCACAAGATTAAGTGAGAACTACTGTGATTGAAAGCTCAACAACAAGCATTCTCTTTTCTCAAGACCAAAAGATAAACAAGTTTGATTTTGTACTCTTTTTGTTAACTAAAGGTTGCATTGTTTGGGGGATTGTTTAGGGTGAAATTTGACTAACACAATGATCCCCAAAGTTGGTGATTGTGTTGTTATTGAAATGGAGTATAATGGTGAGGGTTAAGTTGATCGATCACATGAAATAGAATAATGCTACTCTTGCTCACTTTGTGTTCGATAAAATACCTTAACGAATTTCATCATAGCCGAAGTCTGATTATGTTTTAATGTTGTGATTACATAGAGTTTATGAGTTGTTAGTATGAATGTGATGGAATTACAATCATTGCACAAAGCTCTATGAGCATCTGATTGAATAACCTACCCCGATCTTGGCATGAATAGAAGGCAAAGTACTTGATCAACTGGATGGATTTGCGATTGATTCACGAACCGCGGTTCCTGAATCGTGGACACGAAATCATCATGTGGATTCACCCACCAAATCAAGGATATACTAGGCTAATCTGTGAAGCAAATATTAATCACGGTTCATTTTTGTGAACCGCGAAATCCACCGTGGATCAAAACAGCCTCGGCTTAGTTTGACAACCCTAGTTCGCGAGGCAAACAAAAACACCAATTCATGGACTGCGGTTTGAACGCGAATTAGGGAAGTGTAATGATCTTATTAAGGCTTGACACTAACAACTGTAAACTTTTGTGTCTTTGCAGGATGACCTCTCGTCCTTGCACTGGAAAGCAAAGTGACCCTACAGAGAAGGGTATAGGAAAAGAAAAAAGACCAGCTATAAAAGAATCAGAGTCTGAGTTTGACCCAGAATTGGAAGAAGCCCTTCGTAAGGCGAAGGAAGATGAGAAAAAAGGGTTGAATTTCACCGTTAGAGAGGTAAAGACGCTATCCAATTTAATGTCTTCTCTAAAATGAAAGAAAGATTTTTCAACAGGACGCATAACTGAGATTTCAATGAAGAGAAGTAGTTCAGCCTCAACAGGATTGACGGAGATTTCCCAAATATCCTCCGCCAAATAAAGGAGAGATACTGGGAAATATTTATAATACCTCCAGGCCATTATTTCTCCACATTGGTACGTGAGTTTTATGCATCATATGGGGATGCTCAAAAACATCAAAAAGCAACTGGTCCACTGAGATTGAGACCATGCCTGAAGAAGGTGAAAGTTAGGGGAGTTGAGGTAGATTGCAATGCAAAGGCCATAAACTGGGCCTACTTTTATGAAGATGATGCAGATGCCATCATTATTTGGCAAAGATGGAAAATCAGGGGAATCACTATACTTGGATTGCATCTTTGATAGCAGCAGGTGCGCCTAGTTGGGTGTCAGATAGAAGTCAAATCCACAAGAGTGACCTGAACATTCAGTCCAAGCTGTGGTTAGAGTTCGTCTGCTCCAGAATTATGCCTTCAAATAACGATAATGAAGTACCACTGTCCCGAGCAATTTTGATAGCCTATATCATGGCAAGGATTCACATCAATGTAGGGGACACTATTTCCACAGAGGTAAGGGATCGAGCTCAGCAAGCACATACTTCTCTCCCATTTCCAGTGCTAGTCATGAATATATGTTGAGACGCTGGTGTTTTAGATATAGAAAGAATTGATGAGTACATTTGGGAAAATCAGGTCTTGTACATCACAAAGATTCAGGATGAGATGAATCCAAAGCTGAAGAAGAGGAAAAGGGAGCCAATGGTTGCTCATGTTTCTAAGACCGAATTGGGGATTGACTCTCAAGTGGATCACACTCAAGAGGCTGAGGCACAACCTTCGAATTCTGATATGCCACGTGTAACTCAGTCAACCCAATCTATATCGGCATCTCAGATGGTGCAAGTAAAAAACATGACTGCATGAAACAATACTAGGTTGACCTTGCTGATTGAGCACATACCCGACATGATCAAGAGAGCCATTGATAAAACTTTATCTCCAGTCCATGTCCAAATTCAAGACTTAAAGCATAGGGTTTTTGAGCTCGAGGGTATTGGTGTGAGAGAGGCCTTAGCAGTGCTCAAGGCCGACATGAGAAAGGTGAAGACAGATGTTCAGCAGCTGCAGCCTAACCTGAGCGTCTTTGATGCTCCACTACCTGAGGATGAGGAGTTTGAGGATGAGAGGGTAGAAACAAATGAGGAAGAGCTGGAGTATGATCATGTGACAAGGGAGTTAGATAAGGAGCAACAAGTTGAAGTAGTTGTCTAGCGCTCCATGGATGATGTCACACTGCAGATGGTAAGCGTAGGCCCAATTCTCGTGCTCCAATAGGAGAGGAGTCTAACACAACGGAGACCACCACTTTGGCCCAGTTTGAAGAGGCCAAGGATGCCTAGAGCGTCTCAGGGAGATCCTACCTTTTGTTTTACTATATATATATATTTCTTGTATGCATTGAGGACAATGCCGGTCCTATTTTGTGGGGTTAGGTAGGTAGGATCTGTGAAAATGTGAAATATGTGTGCACTAACTGAATCAACTTTTTTGTGTAATAAATGTGTCTTTTCTATTTTTGTTATCTTATTTGTCCAGTTTTTATAGTCGTGTCTAATAAAATCTCTTAGAGTTTTATTCATGCCACGGTTCTTTCCCTAGGAGCTAAAAATTTTTATTATTCGTGTGTCGAACCGGGTGGCTGTTCCTAATGATAGATAGAAAGGCGACTTTCTTAAGGGAAAAATCATGTTTTAGGAGGTTAAAGTGTGTGCATGCTGATAGACCCATGACTTGCTAGGTGTTAATAGAGTCAATATTGAGTTGGTGGAACAAAAGCTCCTAAACATGACCTCTTAAGTCTCTATTTGGTTGTTGTTCATAATAAGTCATCTTGTTAAGTTCATCACTTAGTATTGAATTGTAGATTCTAGTTATATTCAATAGATGCATGTGCCATGTGTGCTGAGTCTTACTTGATCCTTGTGTGCATAATTAGTCTAGAACTTGCCCGAAATATTTTTCAAGGCAAAATAATGGACTGCACTTCTTCTGGAACATGACAATAGGCCTTCTTTGAACTCACCTGATGAATACTATCCTTAGTCAAACCCTTTGAGACTAAGATTTTACTTTTCTTTCATTTTGCTAGAAACCAACAACCCTGAACATGGTATCCTCTAAATTCCCAAAAGTGAGCCATCTTGAACCAAAATATCTAAGTTTGAGAAGCTACCCTAGATAAAAAGGCAAACATAGGCTAAAATCCTAAGTTTTGGGCAGGGAGGGGGTGTAGAGTTTAGATGGAAAAAAAGAAGGTAAATACACTAGTCATATGCTTTCCAATTAAAAAATAAATAAAAAACTTAGATATTTCGTGATATTTTAGTAAAGGGAAGAGTAAGACGTGGGGGGAAATGAGAAGGATAACCAAAATATAGGTGTTCAATGAAGAGAAAAGGAAGTAACGGGTAAGAGGAAGACTTAGAATGAGAAGGGTAGCATTTGGAGAAGATCCATGTGAACTAACCCTTGACCTACCACACAAACCACACCAACACCCTTAAGTCCTATTTGATTCCAGAATCTGTGTATCTATATTAGTGGAGAACTACATGAAGGGCAAGCCTATGGTACTATATCAGCATGCATGAGAATTCGTTTCTTAGAGAGAGTGTACTATACAGAATGTATATCCCTAATGCATAAACGATTTCTTTGTGAGCCAGGGATCCCTATCTTTTGTAAGGGAACATGTTAGTTTAATGCAATCTGAATCTTATTTTCAATAAGAGGTTATGAACAAAGATATAGTACTATGTTAAAATCAGAAAAGCTGAGATGATATTGAGTCATTGCTAGAGAGTTGAATCTGCTTGATTTAAGATAAGTAATGATCACCAAATGTTAGGCTTTTTGTTGATACCTATCACTAGTAAAGTGTCTATTATGCGAATTATTAGTTGGTTGAAGAGAATGTGTTGTTCTAAAGTTACTTGAAGACAAGAAACGGTTTAAATTTGGGAGTTTGATAAGTTGGCATCTTAACCAACTTATCGGGGCTATAAACTTAGAATTTTGTGATAAACAGATACAAATTGAAGTACTTATCATGATTTCTCTTCATATGTACAGGAAATTACCATTTAGAAGATAGTGGTAAGGAATCAAGTGAAAATGCTTCGAAGATCAAGCCAAACAGCTTAAGCCCTGTGAAGATAACCAACTGAGGACCACAGAAGACCAACTGTGAGGCACGAATCTGTCACACTCAGGACCAAAATAGAACCTCTCAGTGTTAAGATCTGCAGTTGAAGTGTGGACCCCGAATCAGTCACGTTCCAGGCTAGAACTTCACGTCAAATTGACAGTGTAAATGTTATGCAAGCGTGTACCGTAGATCGCAATACGTGGGATGCGGATGCGGATCAAAGGCAGAAAGTCAGCCAGTTTATGTCACCTAAAACGCGATCGAAGCATGGACCGCGGATTCCAAATCGCGGCCACGAATTCGCAGTGATTACTGTGGAGGTGGAATTTTTATAATTACTAGTACGTTAATTATTTCCTTTTTTGGAATTTTTTTAGAAGGTTTTAAAGAAAAATCCGCGGCATAAAAAGATTATCAATGATTGCTACGTTTGAAAACACTAGAGAGGGAAAAGAAATTAAGGTTTTCTTTGAGTTTTATTGGAGAATTTTAACAATCAATAGTGAATCAAGCATCTTTGTGTTATCATTATGAGTATATTTTCCTTATCTTTTCTCTTTTCAAGATGTGTGTTATAGTTGTAATGAATATCTAATCTTAATACCTAGGGTTGTGTGAACCTTCATCTATTAACATCGATATGGGTTTATAAATGTAAATATTTAGGTTAGTAATCCACATGTTTTGTCAATTCTCCTTTTTTGATTGTTGTTTAGCGATTACAAACGTTGAATCTTGCCTAAATTAGAATTGTTTGATCAAAGATTTCATGATTAGGAATGAGAATTGACAATGGGTATTTGAGGTTTTCAACCCTTATCTAATGACTTGAGTTGTATAAGAATAGTCAATCCGGAACTTTAGACAAGTTTTGAATTAAAAATCACTCAAAGACCGAAAGGATTGAGAGTAATAATTCTCTAATTGGGTCGAAAGACTTTAGAGAAATTATAGAATTGTCTGTCCTGCATGTGTAACGCTAACCTATATTTGAGTATAATATAAACTGTCGTAGTTAAGAGGTCTTGGGAATCACAGCCCTAGTTTAGCCAAATTATTGAATCAATTCAAATATTCTCTTTTTGTCACTATAAAATCTTTAACTATCAGTGTGATTGTATTTTCCTCCCCCTTGAAATATTGACTAAATAACTTTGAATATTCTCTTTTGATAAAATTTGTACCTTCTTCCCTATGGGATTCGACCCCAACCTCATTGGGTTCTACATTTGATACAACGACCACTTTATACCTATTTTAACAGGTGTAATTTGGGTGTATCATTTATTTCACGAAGCTTGCAAAAATTTGCAAATTCATGTGAGTTATATTCTCCCCCACGATTTGAACGAAGAGCCTTTATTTACTACCAATCTCTTTTTCAACAAATACTTTAAAGTTTTTAAAAGCTTCAAAAGCTTCAAATTTTACTTGTAAAAAGTATACCCAACTTTTCCGAGTAAAATCATTAATAAAGGTAATTATGTAGTTTTTACCTCTATTAGAGGATGGTGTTATTGGTCCACAAATATTAGAATGGTCAAGTTCCAGTGCCATCTTTGCTCTCCATGAACCCCTTTGTGGAGAAGAGTTGCGAGACTGTTTGCTAACAACACACTCTTCACAAATTTCAGATGGACATAAAATTTGAGGAAGACCAATCACCATATTCTTCCGTTGCAAGATTTTTAATCCAGTAAAATTAAGATGCCCGAATCGAAAATGCCACAACCAGGAATCATCTTCTTGCTTTGCTAAGAAGCATATTTGTTGTATATTATTGAGATAGAGAGGTAACATTCTGTTTGCAGTCATTGTAACTTGAGAAATTAAGCCAAATTTTCATATTGAATCTGACATATTCCATTTTTAATGACAATCTCATACCCCTTCTCTTGAAATTGACCAAGACTCAATAGATTTGACTTCAACTCTGGAACATAAAGGACATTAGAAATTGTTTAAGCAATATCCCTTTTAGTTTGAATGTTGTTTGTCCTTTACCCATGACTGGAAGTTTTGAATCATTTTTGGATTTCACAAAGTCTTGATATGACTCATCTAGTATGGAGAAAGTTGACTTATTTCTGCATATATGATTGTTGAAACCACTGTCGAAGTACCATATATTCTGCTGAATTTCCTCTATCACTTGTTTCTTCTCTTAATAGGCCATTAACAAAGAGATCTCTTCTTCCTTTTCTGCATAATTAGACAACCTTCCACCATCTTTATTTAAGTTTGTTCTGTATTCTGATTTATAGTGGCCATACATGTGATATCTGTAGCATTCAACCTTTGACTTGTCTACTGACTTCGGCTTACAATAACTTGAATTATTGTTGTTGTCAAGACTTTTTCCCCTTCCTTGGGAATTTGAAGAATTTTTTTCAAATTTCTGGTGTGAGTGCCTCCCACCACCACTAAAATTATTTCCTCTCCCTCTCCCCTTCCGCAACCCCACCTTTTGAAAAGGGTAGTTGGATGAGACTTGAAAAGCTTGTTCATCTATACTTTGTTGATTCAGTTTTGCTCATGAATGAACAGTGAACTCTGCAATTCATCAATTGAAAATTCATTAGTTTCTTTTGACCCCTCAATTGAACAAACAACATAGTTGAATTTTTATTTCATGGGGCGAAGGATCTTTTCAATAATGGTGACATCTTGTAGCTTTTCTCCATGAATCTGTATCTTATTTTCTATTGCCATAGTCCTCGAGAAGTAATCTAAAACTGATTCGCCCATCTTCATCTCAAAAGTCTTAAAATCAGTGCGAAAGGTTTGCAATAGTGCCTTTTTTGCATTCTTTGTTCCCTGATACTTCTTCTTCATGGAATCCCATATTTTTTTAGAAGTATCCTTGCAAAGAATAGTTTTCAGTATTGAGCAATCAATAGCTTGGAAAAGATAATTCTTTGCTTTGTAATCTTTCAACCTTAGATTGTCCAGCTCTACTTTTTGTGCTTTCAATAAAGTAGTACCAGTCGCTGGCTCTTGCACACCAATACTGACAACTAGCCAAAACTCCTTAGATCTAAGAAAAGTATCCTATCAACATGCTCCAATGGTCGTAATGACCATCGAAGCGTGAAATATTGGGTTGAACAAAGTTTCTAGAGACCATCATTTTGTTGCTGCAATAGTACTGCAAAAAAAACTCTCAATAAGCAGTACCTAACGCTTACACTCATTCTAAGGAACTCTTTCAACCTGGCTCTGATACCAGTGTTTTTAAATATACATATATGCTTATATATATCAGCAGAAAGACCGAATGAAAGAAAGAATTGAGCAAGTGTATTTTTATTATGCAATAGTAGGCTTACATTGACTGCTCTTTATATAGAGAAATTGGTAAGGATAAATGTAGAAAATTAGGAACCAACATAACTGATAGCTAACAATTTGCTAAATAGCTAACGATAAAATACACTGCTAAGTTGCCTACTGCAAATCAAACTCTAGAAACAGAACTAGCCCTGATAAATAGAAATCTACTGTCAACAAACTCCTAGAGACTAGGACAACTTCTACCAAATCTAAAATATCACGTGTTTCAACAATATTGATCTCGTTCAGTCACCAAAGGGACACTCTGTATCGATAAAGCTGATGATTGCAAAAATCAGGTTATGAGACGAGTTGGAGAATAAGAGGATTATAATCCATCATAAACTTTACTATATTGTAAGATTTATTTTAAATCTTAATTTTAGTAAAGCAAAAAATGAAGAGTAAAAAAAAAGGAATAAGAGAGAAATTGTGAGTGGCCCAAGACCAACGGAGAGAGAGAGGAAGAAAAGCGAAAAATAATCGAGAAGTAGAATAACAGCTGAAAAACAAATAAAAAGATGAAAGTATCCTTACTTTTGATTTAAATAACCTAAAATAGAAATTTGTCTAATTTTTATTGCAGAATATATGATAATTTAAGTTGTGATCTTGCTCTTAGCGCTTCAATATAATAGATAGAAAAATAAATATTTAGATTTCAAAACTAGGTAATCATTAATTACAAGTAAAGGGGTTATTTTATCTTAATGGATAAAGGGATTGCTCGAAAATCAAATTAAATTTTATTACAAATAAAGTGATTATTTTATCTTCCTGAAATTTTGATTTAAATAATCATCGATTGCTTGCATTTTTATTTTCTGTCCAAATATTGGATGTACCTAAATATGAAATTAGATGTTATATGTTATTTATGGAGTAAAAAAAATCAATAGTATCACACATTGTAAATTATGAAAGAATTTATAATAGAATAAAATTCTACAATTTTGCTAACATAAATTTGCTCATAGTCACTAATGTACTCATTGATACTAACATCTTAAAGTTGGGATTCCAATGGAGCGAAGCGGGTGCGGGGCAGCGGGGATTTTGAGCTATGCGGATTTACGATTAGGTGGTGCGAAACAATTTAAAATGACTTTATTTTAAAATAGATGTGGGACAGGGCGAATTGTGCATCTATACAGACTTAAATAAAATAAATTTAAAAATCTCCCTCTAAATATATATTCATCACACTAATCTTTTTTGTGGGTCAAAATATTATATCTACCTTCTTTATTTTTATTTTTTATAGCAAAATATTTATCCTATTTATCAACAGCGAAAATAACTTATAATCTTCTTAATATACCCTTTTTAATATTTTTTTGTTTGACTCCAATAATTAATTACTATAAATATCTTGTCAAAAATAATCTTCTAATGTTAAAAGATTATATTTCCCTTGCACAACATATGTATTCCAATCACTTCTTCAATTTTATCTGATTTGAAATTCTTATTGTAGTACATTTCTGGAACCAAAATTCCTTCTGATTTTTTATCACCCAAAAGAGAACAAAACATCCATCTGAGTCATATTTTTATTCATTTATCATAATTTTGATTGACAATGAATTTATTGGGTCTCCCCAATTTTTCAATATTGAGTACGCATTAGCTATTAAATAATTAAAACTACAAGAGAAAGAGTTAGAACTCTAATTTCACATAGAATTGAGAAAAATAAAGTTAAATGATGTGAGGCGAGGCGAATTTATGCGGAATGATTTGAAAATAAAAGATTTTGTTATTTCACTCCGTGTATTTATCATTGACATTATTCAAAGTTTGCGAATTGAAATTCCATTTGGGATGTCTTCGGTTTGAAGAAAAATATTTTTCAAGAAAATATTTTCTAGTAAAACATGTTATTTCTTATTTATTTTCTTGTGTTCGGTATGCAAGTAAAATATATTATACTTAAATTATTACTATATATCTAAAAAACTATGAAGATGAGAATGGAGTAGGGTAGAGTGATGGGTGGGGACGGGGGATCGAGAGAGTGGGTGTGGATGAGGGTGGTGGTTGTGGAGTGTGAGGTAGGTGTAACACCCCAAAAGTCCTTAAGATCAGATCCTAGACATGAAGTAGAAAACCAGCAAGAAGTGAACTTCTTCCTTAGAATGACTCATATCACGAGTCGTGGAAGGGCTAGTGGTGAGAAGTTCACAGGTATACCCATGTTCCCAGTAACTACGACTTAGACCATGAGTCGTGGGATGAGACAATGAGTCGTGGTCTGTCACGTTCCTAGCAGTCTAGCAAAAGTCTTGCAACTTTACATTTTTCCTCCCAAGGACCACTAGAACAAGCCATGAATCATGGTATCAAAGTATGACTTATCCTGACAGTCCGTAATAGGAGTTTCCACAAGTGTTCAAGTCACCCGTGATCACGAGTTGTGGGATGATAGAACGACTCATAGGGACTGGACAATAGAATTTCAGTATATTTTTTCAGGGGTAATTTCATAACTTTCTATGCTTTTAATTCCTAAAACATGTCGTTTTCAATTCTGTTTGAGGGAAATTAAAGGGTTTTAACGGACTAATCTCCTATTCCCCCACATAACTTTGAATACTTTAGAGAAAGATTAGTTCTCAAGCTCTCAAAAAGCCAGAGTTATTCATCTTCAACCTTTGGATCTCAAGCACTAGCCAAAAGTTCATCAATTTAGGTATGTAAGACTATTCACAGTGAGAAACTCTGTTATTCCTCAGGCCCTATATGTCTAGTAAGATTTTAGAGAAGTTCATAGCTAGGTTTTTGCCTAATTCTATAATTTGGTCTTTCTCTCTACTAATTGAGTTGTACATTGTTCAATTACTCATTATACTGTAATTATATCCTTACTTTCTTGATTATTGATTATATTCTTAATCTCTTGATTGTTGATGATGGTTCATGTCATCCTACCCTATAAACCCGAGTTGAATGAAAAGTCATTTTTTTTAAAAGCTCTGTATTATTGGATATATCCATTTTTTCATAATTAAAGTAATAGCAGATTTCAAACAGCTACTTCAATTTATAGCATGATTTTCAAGAATGAAGTAAAGTCTTATTTTTTTAAACACAGAGTTATGAGCATAGAAGCTCACTAGTTTTACTCATATTTTTTAGCATAGAGGCTCATCAGAGTGTTTAAACATCTATGATAATTTTAGCTAAAAGTCTTTATAAAAGATGTTTCAGCTGCCTTAGATAGGCATATTTATATAGTTTTTGAGAGAATTATTTAGCACCGAGATGGGTGAAGGGTTTAGTTAACCTGAACCCCCAAATCTATATAGCCAGCGTAGGTTGGGATCATGTCGTTGATTTGGGCGACTCCTCAGACAGCCTCTGTTAATTACTTATAGCATGTTTTGTCAAACTTCTCAAATCATCTTATTTTGAGAAGTGCTTTTTCCAAAAGTGCTAATCAAAAAAGTATTTATGGTGAGAAGTAGTTTGTCTTTCGCCAATAAATTTAAAAAGCACTTTTGAGCAACAATTAGTGTTTGTCCAAGCTTTTGACAAGTGTTTCTAAGTGTATTTTTCATAAAAGTATTTTTTTAAATAAGTGCTTTCAGGGAGAAGCTACTTTTTTTAGCTTCTAAAAAACAACTTCTTCTACTCTCTAAAAGCACTTAATTTCTCTCAAAAGCTTGGCCAAACACCTCAGTTTTTAAAAATAGTGCTTTTTAGAAAAAATAAGTACTTTTCGCCTCCCACAAGCTTGGCCAAACAGGTTATTAGTAGGGATCCACGGTTTAGTTCATCCTCTGCCCTGGCAAGGCTTTAGATAGCTCTCCCAACTGGGTCAGAGGTTGAACATCATGCGTTCATTCATGGTGTATATCAGTCAAGAGGAACTCCCAAATATATATATATATATATATATATATATATATATTCAGAACTTGTTTGATGCATAGCTTTGAATTGCATAACTATTTACCCAACTTTTATACTGGTGTTTTATTACATCATTCAGAGTGTCAGATTCAATCAGTTTGCTCATTCAGTTCAGAAATTCTTATTTATCTGTTGTTTCATTTAGCCATTCTACATATGCTATATTCAATCATACTGACTCCATCTGGCCCTGCATCTTATTATGATGTAGATTCAGGTAGACAGGATCGACAACAGACACATAAATAGGATCTTCTCCATCCAACTTTGGTGAGGCCTCCTACTTTCCGGAGGACTTTAGTCATATTTTTACTTTTAGTATATTTGGCGATAGTAATGGAAATTTTGTCCCGGAACCTATCTTTTAAACATAGAGGCTTCATAGACTAGTTAGAGAGTGGTGTTATTGATGTTACTTATTAATATTATTATAAGTTGCATTTATTGAATCTATTTATTGAGCTCTTTCAGTTATTTCTTCCACATATTTTTAGTGTCTTCTCAATAATAGTAAGTCAGGCCAAGGGTTCACTTGGACCATTACTAGTCTGAGTGTCTGCCATTCCCAAGGTGTAGGCTCGGGGTGTTACAAATTTTGTATCAGAGTATTAGGTTCAAGAGTCCTAGGATGTCTTTGAAGCCACGTCTAGTAGAATCCTTCTTATAGGTGTAAAGCGCGCCACACCTATAAAATGGAGGCTACAGGGAATTAGGAAATACCACCCCTCTTTCATACTCCAGTTCGTGCGGTATGATTAATTCTATAAAGATTTCCTCCTAACTCGTGCATTCATGTATTTCAGATCATGCCTCCAAAATGTACTACCAGCCAAAAAAACACTGCTAGTGCTGAGGTTTCTGCTGGAAACAACACAACCAATCTGCCTCCACAAACTAAGATGTAACCAGAAATGAGGCAAGCTTGACAGTCCAGGAAGTGAGTGTTGGATCTCAAAATACAACAACTACTAATATGAGAGCTCCAGAAGCACTTGTTCCTCCACCTCCCCCTGTTAGCACTTCTCCAAATGCTTACTCAGTTGGTTGCTTCTCAATCGGGCTGTCAGGGCTCAACATCTACTAGCTTCAGCTCACATGACTCATTAGGAGCTTCTAGGATTAGAGAGCATCTGAGGATGAACCCGCAAGTATTCATAGGGTCTAAGATTGATGAGGACCCCTAGAACTTTATCAATAAAATCTGAAAGATCTTGAGGGCAATGCATGCAACTAAAATAGAAGGAATTGAATTTGCTTCTTATCAGCTTATGGATGTTGAGAATATGTGGTACGATCAGTAGGAGCAGGGTCGTAGTAAGAATGCATCTCCAGCAATCTGGGATAGTTTTGAGAAGGCATTCTTGAACCATTTCTTCCCTCAGTAATTGAGAGAGGCTAAGGCAGAAGAGTTCATGAACATGAAGCAGGGTACCATGAGCGTGAAGGAGTATGGTCTTAAGTTCACCCAACTATCTAATTTTTCTCCGGAGATGGTACCAAATATGAGAGCTAGAATAAGGAAGTTTATGTTTGGGTTGGGCAAGCATGTGAAGAAGGAATGTAAGGGCACACTGCTGATCAATGATATATATATATATATATATATATATATATATATATATCCAGGCTTATGGTGTATGCCCAACAGCTAGAGGAGGATAAACAGAAAGATAGAGAGAAGCACCAGAGAAAAAAGGCAAAGTTAGCTAGTCATGAGACTACTCAACAGAGGAATGAAAATGGTAATAAGTCCTTTTTTAGGAAGAGGTCCTCTGGACCTGCACCATCAGCTACTAGTGCACCAACTCCAAGCAACAAAATAATCAAAGGTTTCAAAATGATCAAAGTTCTCATATGTAGGGTAGTATAGTACAGGGAACCTCTTGACATCCACCTTGCGGAAAGTATGGCAGGAGCCATTGGGGTGATTGCCGCTTGGATAGAGATGGATGTTATGGGTGCGGCCAATAGGGCCACCTCTTGAGGGATTGTCCATTAGACCGGTAGGGCGATGGGGGCAACAGGGCCAATCTACTACTTCAGCAGGTAAAGTTTCCCAAAAGGGTACCACTTCAGGGATAGGTGGAGGCTAGAACCGTCTGTATTTCATGTATAGCCGCTAGGATCAGGAGAACTCCCTAGAGGTTGCCATTGGTATGTTAAAAGTCTTTTTTATTAATCTATATGCTTTAATTGTTACAGGTGCTACCTTATCCTTTGTGACTCCTTATATAGCCGTAAAGTTTGGGATTTGCCCAGAACAACTCCTAAAGCCTTTCGTTGTTTCTACTCCGGTTGGTGAGTTAGTTTTAGCGAAAAGAATCTACAAAAATTGTATCGTTTCAGTCCATTATAAAGACACCAGAACTAGCTTAGTAGAGTTAGACATGATGGATTTTGATATTATTCTAGGGATGGATTAGTTATACTCCTATTACGCCTCAGTTGATTGTAGGACCCGAGTAGTAGAGTTTTGATTTTTAGATGAGCCAGTTCTAATTTTGAGAGGTAGTCCTGTTATGCCTAGGGATCATTTCATTTCATACCTGAAGTCCAAAAAGTTAATTTCTAAGGGGTGGATCTATCATTTGGTAAGAGTTAGAGACTCTAATAGGAAGACACCACCCCTTCAGTCAGTTCCAGTTGTGAATGAGTTTCTAGATGATCTTTCTATAGTCCCTCCCGATAGGGAGATAGATTTCAATATAGTTATCCTTCCTGACACTCAGCCTATCTCTAGTCCTCCATATAGAATGGCTCTAACCGAGTTAAAAAAAGAGCAGTTAAGAGATCTTCTTGACAAAGGTTTCATCTGTCCGAGTGTTTCACCTTGGGAACTCCAGTTCTCTTCGTGCATAATAAAAGTAGTACTCTTAGAATGTGTATCTACTATCGTCAATTGAATAAAGTCACCATTAAGAATAAATATCCCCTTCCTAGTATTGATGACTTGTTCGATCAACTTCAGGGTGCCACTTGTTTCTCAAAAATAGACCTCAGATCAAGCTATCATCACTTGAAAATCAGGGAAAGTGGTATTCCTAAAATAGCTTTTAGGATCCATTATGGTCATCTTGAGTTCCTCGTTACGTCCTTTGATTTGACTAATGCTCCTGCAACATTCGTTGACCACATGAACAGAGTGTTTAAGTAATATCTATACATGTTTATTATTGTGTTCATCAATGACATCTTAGGTTACTCCAAAAGAGAGGAGGATCATGCTAGTCACCTCAAAATAGCCCTTCAAACATTTAGGACTGTGAGCTATTTGCCAAGTTTTTTAAGTGAGAATTTTAGTTGAAGTCAATGGCATTCCTTGGTCACATAGTCTCCAACGAGGGTATCCAGGTTGACTTTTAGAAGATTGAGGTAGTAAATAGTTGGCCCAGACCCACAACCCCAACTAACATAAGAAGTTTCTTGGGTTTAGCATGCTATTATAGAAGGTTTGTAGAGGAATTTTCAACTATTGCTACTCCATTGACTAAGTTAACACAGAAGAAAGTTAAATTTCAATGGTCTGAGGCTTGTGAGAAAAGATTTCATGAATTAAAAACTCATTTGACTACTGCTCCAATATTGACCCTACTAGAAGGTACGGATGATTTTGTGGTGTATTGTGATGTGCCCAGGGCAGGCATCGATTGTGTGTTGATACAAAGCGATATGGTTATAACTTATGCTTCCAGACAACTAAAGGTCCATGAGAAGAATTATCTAACTCATGACCTTGAGTTGGCAGTGGTAGTGTTCACATTAAAGATTTGACGCCATTATCTCTATGGTGTGCATGTTGACGTATTCACAGACCACAAGAGTCTTCAGTATGTTTTCAGTAAGAAGAGAGTCAAATCTCAGATAGACGAGATGGATTGAGTTGCTCAAAGATTATTATATGAGTATTCTCTGGCATCCGGGTAAAGCAAACATAGTTGCTGATGCACTTAACAAACTGTCTATAGGAAGTACGACTCATGTAGAGAAAGAGAAACAAGAATCAGCTAAGGACATACATAGATCTCATGCCTGGGAATTCATCTTCTAGACTTCGAAGAAGGTAGTTTGCTTGTTCAAAATAGGGTTGAGTCATCTTTAGTGGTAGAAGTTAAGGAAAATAGGACAGAGATCTCCTCTTGCTCTAGACAAAGAAAGATGTCCACAAGCATAAAGTACTAGTTTTCGCACAGGGGGATATGGTACCTTGAGGTATCAAGGAAGGTTATGTGTTTTGGACATAGATGGTCTCAGAGGTAGGATTATGGTAGAGGCACACAGCTCCAGGTATTTGATTCACCCAGGTTCCACAAAAATGTACCATGACCTGCGGGAAGTCTATTAGTAGAATGGTATAATAAGAGATATTGCAGACATTGTTGCTAAATGTCCGAATTGTCAGTAGGTTAACGTTGAGCACCAAAAGCCATATGAAGTAGCTCAAAGTATAACACTCCCCGAGTAGAAGTGGGAGATGATCAACATAGACTTCATAACCAGTCTATCGCGGTTATGCATGCAGCATGATTTAATTTTGGTAATTGTAGATCGAATGACCAAGTCGACTCACTTCTTGTCGGTAAAGTCTACGGACTTAGCGGAGGATTATGCCAGACTGTACTATACTATTATACCCCAAAAGTTCCTAAGACTAGGTTCAAAATTTGGAAATGGGATCAGCAGAAGATATCTGCAATTTTCTCTCAGAACAACTCATTGTACGAGTTGTTGGTTGGTCTAACGGGTCATCATTAGAGTCATGATGAAATGGATGAGTGGCAGGTTTTGGACCAATGAGCCAAGGTACGACTCATTGGTTGATGCGATGACTCATTGTCACGAGTCATGGTTAGTAGCTGCAAAGAAGGGTCTGGTGTAACAAGCCGTGGTATGACTCGTAGGTGGTTGTAATGTGCTGTTGGAAGGAGTTGTAGTTTGGGCCTATAGAGAAAGGAAAATATACCACGACAGGCAATATTATTCATGGTAGGAAACAATGAGTCATGGTATGCATCCATGGTAAGTTTCAGAGGATGTTGGGAATTTATTCCAGTGATAACGGATGGGTTTGACCACCCGTTAAGAGAAGGTACGACCCATGGTTGGTGTCCCTTATGAGAAATCCAGAAATATGCATAAGACCAGTGGGGACAACGAGAGATACCATGAGTCGTGGTATGGAAGGACGACTCGTGGTACAAGTCGTTGCAGCGAACAATGCCCTTTTCCCAGAATTTTTATTAAGGGTATTTTTGTAAACCCTACATTCTAGGGTCCTAAATTAGATCGTTTTAAGCATGGAAAATAGTTTATTAAGGGTATTATTTACCCTAAGTAACTCATTATCCTTCTAACACTCTCAATTGAAGCATCAATTCTCTTAAGGCTCTCAAGAAATTCCTAGGGTTCTTCTTCAAGTTTCTTCTAGAGTCAAGTGGGGTTTCAAATTCATTTGGGGATTGATCAATTCAAGTATGTGGTTCTATAAATGAGGGTTTCTTCCAACCTCATGTCCCTTCTTCAATCAAAAGAATGATCACCCAATTTCCCCAGTACCCAACTTTCAAAAATTATGATTCTATGTTGGATTTTCAAAATTGTTTATGATTCCATTATAGGTAGAGCTGATTTGATATGAGAATATGATTTCTATGAAAGGGTTTGTGATATCTTCAAGTATTTTATGAAGTAATGATATCTTATGATTCAAGCATGATTATGAAATTTTAGGGCTAAATTCCTCCTTATGAATTTTTTTGATCCTCTTATAAATTTTAAATCTCTCAAGACCTAATTTGTGATTTATAGTTTATGATGTGTGATTTCCTACAAGTATCCCTCATGAATTTATGAAATTAAGTATGAGGATTTTTTTTCAAGTACCGTATGCTTTCTCTCCTAATTTTACGATTTCGATTATGGCCGACCCAAGGGCCCTATTTTACGGTTGTTTACCATATTTCAAGTATGTTTATGATTATCATGATTTTAAACTAGCTCATGAACCTCATGCATATTTTTTCTACTACTATATGAACACTATACATGTTTTGGGAGTAGTATTTAACATCGAGTAGCTTGGGTCCAAGCATATCTCGAGTCTCAAAACTATGTGTCAACATAGCCATGATGGGGTCTTCCTGGAGAATGTTCCTCTTTGCCCGTATGGGCCTTTCATGAGTGATATCACACCCTTTTTCATGGTTCTACCCTTTGCAAGGTACGAACACCCTCCCGACTAGGGGTTTACAACTAGGGTTCGATGTGTGCTCATATGGGGTATATCGGTTATAAGAATATCCCATTGTTCCTTGTATTTATGTATGATCCTATTGTGATTTTTTGGCTCAAGATATGATTTATAAAGCTTCCTTATGATTACGATCATTTATAAATAGTTTTGAAAGTTTTTAGTCCTCGTGTTTAAGTTATGATTTCAAATGCATGAATTTCAAAAATGTTACCATTAGTTTCGGAGTTAGTCTCGAAATTCTATCAGAACTCTTCTCAGTCTCTACTCCAGTCGGTGACTCAGTTATAGCTCAACGGGTTTACAGAAATTGCCCTATCACAATCCTTTATAAAGTCACCTCAACTGATCTACTAGAGTTAGACATGACTGATTTTGATGTTATTTTTAGTATGGATTGGTTGCATGCATGTTATGCCTCAGTAAATTGTAGAACCCGTACAGTAGAGCTTCGATTTCTGGGTGAGCCAGTTCTAAAGTAGAAGGTAGTTCAGTTGTGCCTGTAGGTCGCTTTGTTTCCTACCTTAAGGCCAGAAAGATGATTTCCAAGGGTTGTATTTATCATCTAGTTTGGGTTAAGGATGCTACATCTGAGACCCCGACTCTTTAGTCTGTCCCTGTAGCGTGTGAGTATCCGAAGTTTTTTCCAGATGATCTGCCAAGAGTCCCTCCCAAGTGGGAGATTGACTTTGGTGTTGACCTTCTTCCCGATACGTAGCCCATATCTATCCCTCCATACAGAATGGCTCCAGCTGAGCTAAAGGAGTTAAAGAAAAGTTGAAGGATCTTTTGGATAATGGATTCATCAGATCTAGCAAGTCCCTGTGGGATATACCAATTCTATTTATTCGAAAGAAGGATGGGTCCCTTCGTATGTGCATTGACTATTGGCAGTTCAACAAGGTTACAACTAAGAAAAAGTATCCCCTCTCTAGAATTGATGGCTTGTTTGACCAACTTTAGGGTGCCATATTCTTTTCCAAGATCGATCTCAGGTCCGGTTATCATCAGCTCATAGTTAGGGAGAGTGACATTCTGAAAGATGGCCTTTCAGACTCGATATGGTTACTATGAGTTTTCCATTATGTATTTTGGGATGAAGAATGCCCCTGCAGCTTTTATGGATTTGATGAATAGGGTGTTCAAGCCATATTTGTACATGTTCGTGATTGTCTTCCTAGACGACATTCACATATACTCTCGGAGCGAGGAGAAGCATGCCGCTCATTTGAGGATTGTGCTGCAAACCCTCAAGGGCGGTCAGTTATTTTCTAAGTTTAGCAAGTGTGAATTTTTAAATGACTCAGTTGCATTGTTGGGTCATGTGGTGACTAGTGAGGGCATTCAGGTAGATTCGCAAAAGATAAAGGCAGTGAAGAATTGGCCTAGATCGGTTACTCCTACAAATATCAAGAGCTTTTAGGGTTTAGCTAACTACTACAAGAGATTTTTTGAAGGATTTTCATCCATTGTTGCACCGTTGCCTAATTTGACCTAGAAGAAATTAAAATTTCAATAGTGGGATGCTTGTGAGAAGAGCTTCCAAGAGTTAAAGACTTGACTCACTTCAGCCCCAGTATTGACCCTACCTGAGGGTACAGACGCGTCCGTTGTGTATTGTGATGCCTCTAGGGTTGTACTTGGGTGTGTGTTGATGCAGCATGATAAGGTCATTTCTTATGCCTCTAGAAAGCTTAAGACTCATGAGAAGAATTATCCGATTCATGAATTGGAGTTGGTGGTGGCAGTTTTTGTCGTAAATATTTGCAGACATTACTTGTATGGGGTGCATGTGGACATTTTCACAGATCACAAGAGTCTTCAATATGTGTTCACTCAAAAGGACTTGAACTTGAAACAAAGGAGATGGCTAGAACTTCTCAAGGATTATGATATGAGTGTTCTTTACCATCTGAGCAAGGCCAATGTAATGGAAGATGCCCTTAACATACTTCCAATGGAGAGTTTTCTCATGTTAAGGAGGGAAGGAAGGAGTTGGTGAAGGATGTGCATCGACTTGCACAGTTAGGGGTTCATTTGGTTGACTCGTCAGATGGTGGTGTCATTGTTCAGAATAGGTCAGAATTTTCTTTAGTGACTGAGTTCAAGGCTAGGCAAGATGAGGATACTATTTTGGTAAGGTTGAAGGAAGAGGTATAGAATCAGAAGGTAGAGGTTTTCTCCAAGGGGGAGATGGTGTACTTAGATATTAGGGTCATTTATGCATTCCGGATATCGATGACCTGAGAGAGTGGATGTTGTATGAGGCTCATGGATTGTGGTATTCTATCCACCTAGGTGCCACCAAGATGTACCATGACCTACAGGAAGTCTATTGGTGGAATGGTATGAAGAAGGACATAGCGGAGTTTGTGGCTAAGTGTCTGAATTGTCAACAGGTGAAAGTGAGCATCAAAGGCCAGGAGGTGTGCTACAAGACATCAGTATCTGCACATGGAAGTGGTAAGAGATCAATATGTATTTCATCAAAGGGTTTCCTCGCGCATGTTGATAGTATGACTCTATTTGGGTGATTATAGACTGATTAACGAAGGTAGCCCATTTTCTATCGATCAAAACTACTGACTCAGCGGAGAAATATGCCAAATTGTACATTAAGGAGTTAGTTTTATTACATGTATTTCTCTTCTCCATTATTTCCGATAGACGTACTCAGTTCACCTTGCAGTTTTGGAGATCGTATCAGAAAGGACTCGGTACTCAGGTTAAGCTTAGCACAGCTTTTCACCCACAGATAGATGGTCAGGCCGAGCGGACTATTTAGACTCTCAAGGATATGTTGAGAGCGTGTGTGATTGACTTCAAAGGTAGTTGAGATGATCATTTACCTTTTATTGAGTTTGCTTATAACAACAGTTACCACTCGAGTATTCAGATGGCTCCGTTTGAGGCTCTTTATGGGCGAAGGTGTAGATCGTCTATTGGTTGGTTTGAGGTAGGTGAGGATACCTTGATAGGACAAGATTTGGTTCATGAGACTATGGAGAAGGTTCAGCTTAATAGAGATAGGCTAAAAATAGCTCAGAGCCGACAGAAATCCTACGCGGATGTAAGGAGAAGAGACCTTGAGTTTGCCATTGATGATTGGGTGTTTTTGAAGGTGTATCCCATGAAGGGAGTTATGAGGTTCAAAAGGAAGGGGAAGCTTAGTCCCCTATATGCTAGGCCATACCAAATCTTGAGACGTGTTGGAAATGTGGCCTATGAGTTGGAGCTACCAATAGAGTTAGCTTCCATGCATCCGGTGTTTCCATGTGTCCTTGTTGAAGAGATGCATCGGAGATCCATCTCTAGTTGTTCTGGTTAAGAATATTGGGGTAAGGGACAACCTTACCTATGAGGAGGTACCAATTGAGATCCTTGATCGTCAGGTTCGTAAGTTAAAGAACAAGGAAGTAGCCTCGGTGAAGGTTTTGTAGAGGAACCAGCTAGTTGAGGGAGCTACTTGGGAGGCCAAAGCAGATATAATGGCTAGATACCTGCACCTATTCCCTTCCAATTCCGGTCCATCTTGAGGTATAAATCTCATCATTAGTGTTCTATTCAGTTTCATGTCAAGTCTATGCATGTAAGTTCCTTTCATGTTTTAACATGTATGTATGTTTCAAGGATTTAGTTCAGTCATATGTTTCAAGTCCGGAGTCAGTCACTCCATCAGTTCCAATTATAGTTGTTCAATTTTGGGACTTTAGATCCTTCCCTATCCTTTCAGTATGCTTAACATACATTCAATGACGAATATTCCCAAGGTGAGATATTGTAATACCCTGAAAGTTCCGAAGACTAGGTTCAGAATTTGAAAATGGGATCAGCAAAAGAATCTGCAATTTTCTCTCAGAAAAGACTCATTTTACGAGTCGTAGGTTGGTCTGACGGATCGTGGTTGGAGTCATAATGAAAGGGATGAGTGGCAGGTTCTGGACCAATGAGCCAAGGTACGACTCGTTGGTCGATGCGATGACTCATCGTCACGAGTCGTGGTTAGCAGTTGCAAAGGAGGGTCTGGTGTAATGAGTCGTGGTATGACTCATAGGTGGTTGTAATGGGCCTTGGAAAGAATTTTTAATTTGGTCTTGTAGAGGAAGGAAGAGATACCACGACGGATAGTACGATTCGTGGTGGGAAATAGCGGGCCATGGTATGCGTCCGTGGTAAGTTTCAGAGGAAGTTGGAAATTTATTCCAGTGACAAAGGACGGGTATGACAACCTGTATGAGGAGGTATGACCCATGGTTGGTGTCTGTTGTGAGAAATCCATAAATATTGTATGAGACCAGTAGGGACAACGAGCGATACCACGAGTCGTGGTATGGAAGGACGACTCATGGTACGAGTCGTTACAGCGAACAATGCCCTTTTTCCTAAATTTTTATTAAGGGTATTTTCGTAAATCCTACATTCTAGGATCCTAATTACATTTTTTTAAGCATGGAAAAAAGTGTATTAAGGGTATTATTCACCCTAAGTAACTCATTATCCTCCTAACACTCTCAATTAAAGAATCAATTCTCTCAAGGCTCTCAAGAAATTCCTAGGGTTCTTTGTTAAATTTCTTCTAGGGTCAAGTGCGGTTTCAAATTTAGTTGGGGATTGATCAATTCAGGTATGTGGTTCTATCAATTAAGGTTTATTCCAACCTCATGTCCCTTCTTCAATCAAAAAGGACGATCACCCAATTTCCCAAAGCCCTACTTTCAAAAATTGATTCTATGTTGGATTTTGAAAATTGTTCATGATTCTGTTAAGGGTAGAGTTGATTTGATATGAAAATATAATTTCCATGATAGAGTTTATGATCTCTTGAAGTATTTTATTAAATAATGATATCTTATGATTCAAGCATGATTATGTAATTTTAGGGCTAAATTCCTCCTTATGAATTTCTTTGATCCTCTTATAAATTTTAAATCTCTCAAGCCCTAATTTGTGATTTATAGTTTATGATGTATGATTTCTTACAAGTATCCCTCATGAATTTATGAAATTAAGTATTAGGATTTTTTTCAAGTATGTATAAGTTCTCTCATGATTTTACGATTATGATTTAGCCGCCTATGTAGTAAGAAAAACTCCGAGTTTGACATTGAATAGCCATAGTGAGTTCATCACCAGTGGCACGGTGGCAGCTGCAGAATTTGCTACTGGGTTAGCTATTTTTGTTATTACTTTTCGAGTCCGAGGGACTATTGTTGTAGAATCTATTAATAGCATTCAAGGTTAAAGATGACCGACCCATGGGCTCTATTTCACAGCTAGTTCATGTATTTCAAGAATGCTTATGATTATCATGATTTAAACTATCTCATGAACCTCATGCATGTTTTTCCTACTAATATATGAGCACTATATATACTTTGGGAGTAGTATTTCACACCAAGTAGACCAAGGTCCAAGCATATCTCGAGTCTCAAAACTACGTGCCAACGTAGCCATGATGGGGTCTTCCTGGAGAATGTTCCCCTTCACCTGTATGGGACTTTTATGAGTGATATCACATCCTTTTCATGGTTCTACCATTAGCGAGGTACAAACACCCTCCCGACTAGGGGTTTACAAGTGAGGCTCAATTTATGCTCATATGGGATATGTCGGTTATAAGAATCTCCCATTGTTCCTTATGTTTATGCATGATCCCATTGTGATCTTTTGGCTCAAGATATGATTTATAAATCTTTCTTATGATTATGACCATTTATAAATAGTTTTGAAAGCTTTGAGTCCTCGTGTTTAAGTTATGATTTCAAATGCATGAATTTTAGAAATGTTATACTCTCTTGGGCTCCTATGTATTTATATGGTCCTTTTTACTTGACACACATACTCAATACATTTCAAGTACTGACCGCATACTCTATTATATATCATCTCATGATACAGGTCTGAGCGATCAGGTTCCACCTCGCAGTTAGCTGCTCCCATTCCAGTCCAGTCAGCCTCTATCTTTGGTGAGTCCTCATTTACTGAGGACATTCATATTAGCTTTTGTTTCTTTCATTATCTTCTAGTTTCAGACTCAGAGAGCTAGTTCGAGGTGCTGTCCCATCAGCTTGCTAGACAGTTAGAGGCTTATTCAGACATTATGAAGTTGTTCAGTTTTTGTCGAGTGTTAACTGTTTATACCCTTATGAGTTATTATTTTCAGACTTCCTCTTTATTCATGATATGGTTGATATTTGCTTTTAGTTATTCTCTTGAATTGCTACGACTATGCCATGGATCAACTTGGGGCAATTCGTGGCTCTAGGTCCCATGTCTCGGTCTGGGGTCTTAGCTCGGGTCATGAAATGTACATCCGTGAGATAGTCAGACTTCATGGAGTTTCATTATCCGTCCTATTAGATAGGGGCACTCAATTCACCGCCCAGTTTTGGAAGTCATTCCAGAGAAGTTTGGGTTCAAAGTGAACCTCAACACAGCTTTTCATCTGCAGACGGATGGTCAGGCCGAGTATACTATTCAGACCCTGGAAGACATGCTAAGGGCTTGCATTATTAATTTCAAGGGGAATTGGGATGACCATTTGCCTCTTGTAGAGTTTGCATTTAATAATAACTATTACTCTAGTATTCAAATGGCCTCGTATGAGGCTCTCTATGGACAGAAGTGCAGATCTCTGATTAGTTGGTTCGAAGTTGGTGAAGCAAAGCTGATAGGACCATATTTAGTACAACAAGCCATGGAGAAGGTTAAGACCATTCAGAAAAGATTGAAGACTACGTAGAGTCATCAAAAGTCTTACACGGATGTTAGGCACAAAGACTTAAAGCTTGCAATAAATGATTGGGTTTATCTTAAGGTTTCATCCATGAAGGGTGTTATGATACTTGGGAAGAAAGATAAGCTCAGTCCTCACTATATTGGTCTGTATGAAATTTCAAAGAGAAATGGCAAGGTAGCCTACGAGTTGGAGCTGCCAGATGAACTAGCAGTAGTCTATCCAATCTTTCGCATTTCCATGCTTAAAAAGTGTGTGGGTGACCTTCCACACATTTTTCCTATAGGGAGTGTTTAGGTGAAGGAAAACCTATCGTATGAAGAGGTTCCAGTTGAAATTTTAGACTGTCAGATTCGGAAGTTGAGGAATAAAGAAGTCGCTTCTATGAAAGTCCTACGGAGGAATCAACTGGTTGAGGGAGCTACTCAGAAAGCCTAAGAAGATATGATGGCCAAGTTGTAATACCCTGGGAAGGCCTAAGAATAGACCCAGGAGTTGAATTTGAAAAGTGCAAAAAATTGGAAAAAACCCCACAGAAATACTGGTGGTATGAAACCACAAGTTGTTGTATGCTGTCGTTGGTTAGGGAAATGATGGTGGCAGTGGAGACAACGAGAGGTATGATGACCCGTTGTGGGATACAACGAGACGTCCTATACAATCGTGGTTAGGGTCAGGCTGGGTAGTAATGTAAACAACGGGAGACCCAACGACCCGTTAGGAGAAGCCACAAGTCGTTGGTTGTGATCATTGTTGGAGGGTAATAAATCCTAGTGTAGGTGACGGGTTGAGACCACGACTTGCTGGATGGAACCATGAGTTGTGGTAAGGCTCGTGGTAGGGCGGTTCAGTTTTTGTGACAAGCAAACAATGGACGATGTAATGATTCGTGGGTTGAAGGCATCGGTCGTCCTGTCAACCCGTTGTTTGGATCCGAGACTAGATCATTCAGCAGCCCATTCAACGAGGGACACAACGGGTCGCTGGTGTCTCCCACGACTCGTTGCTACCATTTGTGGCTTCCATCCGGCTAGATTTTAGGGCAGGTTCATTAAGGGTATTTTTGACTTTTTCACGATATAAGGCCCTAAACTATGACATTTTGGCTTGGGAAAGCTGGAATTTTAAGAGAATGACCTATTCTAAACTCCCACTCATGCATGCAAGAACTTTGAGAGGTAATTCAAGGGGATTTCAAGCTTTTCACCTCAATTCCTTCAATTTCATTCTTGGGTTTTTAAGGAGGGTTATGAGTTGATAATTCCAGGTATGTAAGGTCTTCAATGGGTGGATTCTTCCACAACCATGCTCCTTCTATACTAATTACTCAAAATTTATTTAAAAACTCATGCGGTTTTATATTCAGTTTGTATAAATTTTAATGATTTAATTATGGGTCTTGTGATTTTGAAACCCCATCATTATTTACTGATTTTGATCATTTCATTGAGTTCTAAATTGATCTTAATATGGCTGATTTTGAATTTCTAAGCAATTAAGCTTGATTATGCATGTCCATGATAAACCGATTTATGATCCATTGATCCATTGATGTTTCTGATAAGCCTAGCATGTATTATGAATTAAATTATGAATATATTATGTTATCTATTATGATCTTATGGAAATTTAAACTCTATGCATGACCCACAAGTATGTATGCATTTTATTAAGCATGGATTATGTTTTGGCCGACTCACGGGCCTCAAGTCAAGGCTAGTTCACGTATGATCAAGCATGTTTATGATTATCATGATTTAACTAGCCCATGAACTCATGTATGTATTATTATGAGCACTATATATGTTTTGGGAGTAGTATCGAACATCGAGTAGGTTCGGGGCTCACGATTAAGCCCCAGAACTCATGAACTATGTGCCACCATAGGTATGTTGGGACCCTTTCATGTTTCTTCCTGGCCCAGCTGGCCCTTTTAATGTGTGATCACTCCCTTCATGGTTCCTACCCTTGGCAATGTACGAACACCCTCCTGGCTAGGGTTACAAGTCAAGCTTCATGTGTTCTCATATGGGGTATGTTGGTTAAGAGAATCTCCAACTATTCCTCATGATTTATGCATGTTTATGATTATGTTTATTGGCTCAATTCATGTTCAATAAAGTTTTTCTCTTATGATTATGATTACGATGGTATTACGAATGTTTTTAAAACCTTGAGCCTTATGTTATATTACGATAATTATGTTATGAGCATGTTTTCCTACTCTTATGATCATTTATGAGTTTTATACATGTTTTAAATGTCTTTTTTACTTACCTTGCATACTTAGTACATTTCATGTACTGATCGCATACTTTCTATGTTGTATCGTCTTATGATACAGGTCCCAGTTCTCAAGCGCATCCTCACCCGTAGATAGATTCGGACTTTCCATCTGCGTACTTGGTGAGTCCTCATGTTTCGAGGGTTACATGTTCACACTCTATGTTATTCCTTCAGTTTCTAGATATTGGATTAGTTGGGGAGTTGTCCCATCAATCCGTCTTTCATGTTTAGAGGCTTATCAGACTAAAAAGTTGTATTCCTCTGTATTGTATAAGTATCGTATTGTTTTCCTTCATGTTATGTTATGATTACATTCTCTATGCTAAGTCTTCCACTCATGTGATTGAATTAGATGTATGCTCATGCCATGGGTCGACTTGGGGTCTCTCGGGGCTCCTTGTCCCGTGTCTACGATCCTGGTGTCCTTTTGGGTTGTGAAAAACTTGGTATCAAAGCCGACTCTCAACTAGTATGGTGGTGGGGTAAACCTCAGCGAGGACGCTGAGTCCCTACGGGGGGTGAGTGCACGGACAATGCTAGTAGAGAAACCTGGCTCACTTAGGCAAATCCAACATTAGAAAAAAGAGGGAGAGTCCTGGGCTATTTAGTAAAGGAACTGGACCTAATACTGTGAGGCGCCTTTTGGGTTGAAAACCCGAAGGGACAAATCCGTGATGGGCTTCGGCCCAAGAGCAGACAATACTTCACAGTGTTAGGCTAGGGTCGTTATAGTTGTATCAGAGCCATAGGTTTATGTGTCCTAGGGAGTCTAAAATCCGCGTTAAGTAGAGTCTTTTTCATGGGTGTCAAGAACGCCATACTTATGACGAAGAGGCTACTAGACGTTTAGGAAATGTTCCCTTCTTTCATGATCTATGCCGTGTGATGAACATCCTTTACTCCTCTAATTTGTGCTATCTGCGTTTGTAGAATCATGCCTCCATGCCGAGTAAATGCCAGGAGGAACAGTAATGGTGATGATCATGAGGGTGCCCATGATGGAGAGCATCAGCCAGCTCCACCCGTTCATGAGGAGCACGTACCGGAGCCAGCCACCCATGCTTTAGGGCGGCGATTCAGATGTTGGTATAGGCCATGACAGCTCAAATCCAGAATCAGACTGTGGCATATTATCCGCAAAATGAGAACGCAGCAACTGCTAGGGTGAGGGACTTTTTGAGGATGAGACCTCCGGAGTTCACAGGGTCGAAGGTAGACGAGGACCCACATGAGTTTATTAAGGAAATTCTAAAGATCACCCAGGTTATGAGGGTGAAGAATGGGGAATGTGTTGATTTGACCTCTTATCAACTCAAGGGGGTATCACATATATGGTTCAAGCAATGGAGGTGCGCTAGGACAGTGGGTGCAGGCCCGATAGGTTGGGATGAGTTCCACACCGCGTTCATGGATCGGTTCTTCCCTCGGGAGATGAGGGAGCTCAAGGCGGTTGAGTTTGTGAATTTGAAGCAGGGAAACATGTCAGTCTAGGAGTATGCCTTGGAGTTCACTCGGCTATCTAAATATGCTTCGGAGTTGGTGGCGGATCACTCAGCTCAGGTGAGCCGCTTCGTTCATGGAGTAGCAGATTACTTGGATAAGGATTGCTAGATTGCCATGCTACACCAGGACATCGACTTTCCCCGTATTGTATTGCATGCCCAGCAGATGAAGTAGGGCTAGGGCCAACAACTACGGGGTTTCTCAGGCCAGGTCAGGAGGTGGATTACATCAGCAGTCCCAACACAGATCCACTGCTCCAGCTCCATCATCGGCTAGCACACCGTCCAGGTTCAGGGGAGACCAGAGGAGCAGGGCGACAGGATCGAGGGATCATGGTAGCATGTAGGTGGAGCACACTTTCCCAACGTGTGTAAGATGTGGCAAAAATCATCCCAAGAGGTTCCTGGTCGGTACGGATGCTTGTTTTGGGTTTGGCAAACCTGGAACAGGATCAGAGACTGCCCTGCAGCTACTTCTACTGCTCCAGCAGCACAACCCCCTTAGTAGGATGCCTCCACTAGTTTGGCAGGTGGTCAGTGCCGAAATAGGTTTTATGCACTAGTGCCTCGCCAGGAGCAGGAGGCTTCGTTAGATGTGGTCACGGGTATGTTGCAAGTCTTTCATATTGATGCTTATGTTTTGTTAGATCTAGGGGCTACCTTGTCTTTCGTGACCCCTTACATTTCTAGTAGTTTTGGAGTTAGTCCTGAAATTCTGTCAGAATCATTCTTAGTATCTATTTCAGTCGGTGAATCAGTGGTAGCTAGGTGGGTATATAGAGGTTGCCCCTTTACGGTGTTGCATAAAGTTATCTCCGCAGACTTAGTGGAATTGGCCATGACTGATTTTGACATCATTTTGGGTATGGATTGGTTGTTTGCATGTTATGCTTCGATTAATTACAGGACCCGTGCAGTGGAATTTCGATTCCCAGGTGAATCAATTTTGGAATGGAAGGGTAATTCAGTTGTACCAGCCGGTCGGTTCATTTCATATCTTAAGGCTAGGAAAATGATCTCTAAGGGTTACATATACCACCTAGTTAGGGTTAAGGATATAGAGTCCGAGACCTCGACTATTCAGTCAGTTCCAGTGGTATGCAAGTATCCGGAGGCTTTTCCCGATGATTTACCAGGTGTTCCTCCGGAAAGAGAAATTGATTTTGGAATTGATCTACTGCCTGATACGCAGCCTATCTCCATTCCTCCTTACAGGATGGCCCCAGTTGAGCTAAAAGAGTTAAAGGAACAGTTGAAGGACTTGTTGGACAAGGGTTTCATTAGACCGAGTAAGTCTCCATGGGGCGCACCAGTTCTATTTGTTCGGAAGAAGGATGGATCCCTTCGAATGTGTATTGATTATAGGCAACTTAATAAGGTCACCGTCAAGAATAGGTACCCCTTGCCCAGGATTGATGATCTATTTGACCAGCTCCAGGGTGCCAGGTGTTTCTCGAAGATAGATCTGAGTTCTGGGTATCACCAGCTCAGATTCCGAGAGAGTGATATCCTAAAGATAGCCTTCAAGACCCAGTATGGCCATATGAGTCCGTAGTTATGTCATTTGGACTAACCAACGCTCCTGCAGCTTTTATAGATCTAATGAATAGGGTATTTAAGGAATATTTGGACATGTTCGTGATTGTGTTCATTAATGAAATCCTTATATACTCCCAGATCAAGGAGGAGCATGCCTCTCATTTGAGAATAGTACTTCAGATCCTCAAGGATCGTCAGTTATATGCAAAGTTTAGCAAGTGTGAATTTTGGCTGGACTCGGTGGCATTTCTGGGCCATGTGGTGTCGAGTGAGGGCATAAGGGTGGATTCTCAGAAAATCGAAGCGGTGAAAAATTGGCCTAGACCGGTGAATCCTTCAGAAATTTGGAGTTTCTTGGGCCTAGAAGGATACTACCGAAGGTTTGTTGAGGGTTTCTCATCTATTGCGGCACCTTTGACCAAGTTGACTCAGAAAAAGATAAAGTTCCAATGGTTAGAGGATTGTGAGAAAAGCTTCCAGGAATTGAAGACCCAACTCACTTCAGCACTAGTGTTGACTTTACCCGAGGGTACTGATGGCTTTGTTGTGTATTGTGATGCTTCGAGAGTCGAACTGAGATGTGTGTTGATGCAATTGGGGAAGGTGATAGCATACGCCTCTCGACAGTTAAAGGTTCACGAAAAGAATTATCCGACCCATGATCTTGAGTTGGCCGCGGTGGTGTTTGCACTGAAGATATGGCGGCATTATTTATATGGGGTTCATGTGGACGTGTTCACAGATCACACGAGATTACAATAGGTGTTCACAAAGAAAGATCTCAATCTTTGGCAAAGGAGGTGGTTGGAGTTGCTAAAGGACTACGATATGAGTGTCCTTTACCACCCGGGAAGGGCTAATGTGGTTGCAGATGCACTTAGTAGGCTCTCAATGGAGAGTGTGTCCCACATGGATGAGGGAAGGAAGGAGTTGGTGAGAGATGTCCACCAACTTGCAAGGTTGGGGGTTAGATTGATCAACTTGACCGACGGTGGCATTGTTTTGCAGAATGTGTCAGAATCTTCCTTGGTGGTTGATGTCAAATCTAAACAAGATGAAGATCCGATTTTGAGAAAGCTGAAGGACGAGGTGCGGAGTCAAAAGATAGAGGTTTTCTCCCAAGGGGGAGATGATGTTCTAAGATATTAGGGTCGGCTATGTGTCCCGGACGTTGATAATCTAAAGGGTTCGGATATTGCATGAGGCACATGGTACCAGATATTCCATCCATCTGGGATCCACGAAGATGTATTGAGATCTGAGGGAAATCTATTGGTGGGATGGTATGAGGAAGGATATCGCAGAGTTCGTAGCCAAGTGTCCAAACTGTCAACAAGTGTAGGTCGAGCACCAAAGGCTGGGAGGGGTACTTCAGGATATTAGCATTCCCACTTGGAAGTGGGAAGAGATTAATATAGACTTTATTATAGGCCTACCTCATACTCGCGGACACTATGAATCTATTTGGATGGTGGAGACAGGTTAACAAAGGCTGCAGACTTCCTACAGATTAAGACCACGATTCAGCGAATGATTATGCCAAGTTGTATATTTGGGAGTTGGTTTGACTTCATGGAGTGCCCTTGTCTATTATTTCAGGCCGAGTTACTCAGTTTACCTCCCAGTTTTGGCGGTCTTTTCAGAAGGGACTTGGGACTCAGATTAAGCTCAGCGCAGCATTCCATCTGCAAACGAATGGCCAGGCGGAACGAACAATTCAGACTCTTGAGGATGTGTTGAGGACATGTGTTATGGATTTTAAAGGTAGTTGGGATGATCATTTGCCCTTAATCGAGTTTGCTTATAATAACAGCTATCACTCTAGTATCCAGATGGCACCGTTCGAGGCTCTTTACGGGCCAAGGTGTAGATCGCCCATCGGATGGTTTGAGGTTGGTGAGGCAGCCATGATAGGACATGATTCAGTTCATGAGGCCATGGTAAAAGTCCAGTTGATAAGAGACCAGCTAAAAACCGCCCAGAGTCTTCAAAAATCATATGCTGATGTAAGGAGAAGGGATTTGGAGTTTGATGTGGATGAATGGGTATTTCTAAAAGTATCCCCCATGAAAGTAGCTATGAGGTCCGGAAAGAAAGGGAAACTCAGTCCCCGCTATGTTGGTCCCTACAGGGTTGTGAGGAGAGTTGGTAAGGTGGCGTATGAGTTGGACTTGCCCTCAGAGTTATCTGCAGTTCATCTTGTGTTTCATGTGTCACTTCTAAAAAATGTTTGGGTGATCCAGCCTTAGTAGTCCCGATGGGCAGTGTTGGTGTAAAAGACAGCCTCAGTTATGAAGAAGTACCTGTGGAAATATTAGACCGTCAAGTCCATAGGCTAAGGAACAAGGAAGTAGCCTCAGTTAAGGTTTTATGGAGAGATCAGCATGTTGAGGGAGTTACGTGGGAAGTCGAAGTAGATATTATGGCGAGATACCCACATTTGTTCTCTACCGGCTCATTTCCGACTTGAGGTATCAGTTCTACTCTATGATCCCATTTATTTTTCATGTTCAGTTCATGCGTTCAAGTTTCTTTCATGTGTATGAGTGTGTATGTGAAGCATGAGATAAGTTCAGCTATGTGGTTTGGTTCGGAGGTAGTCATTCCATGAAAATTTCGGTTAAAATAGTCAGAATTTGAGTACAATAATTATATGTTTCTGTTTGCTGCTTGTTTCCTATATTCGAGGATGAATGTTTTCAAGGGAGAGATATTGTAATACCCCAGGAATGCCTAAGAATAGACTCGGGAGTTGAATTTGAAAAGTGCAGAAAACTGGCAAAAACACCACAAAATGACTCATGGTATCAAACCACGAGTCATTGTATGCTGTCGTTGGTTGGGGAAAGGATGGTGGCAGTGGAGACAACGAGAGGTATGACGATCCAATGTGGGATACAATGAGCCGTCCTTTGCAGTCTTGGTTAGGGTCAGGCTGGGCAGTAATGTAAACACGGGAGACCCAACGACCCGTTAGGAGAAGCCATGGGTCGTTGGTCGTGGTCGTTGATGGAGGGTAATAAATCCCAGTGTAGGTGACTGGTTGAGACCACGACTCGTTGGATGGAACCACGAGTCGTGGTGAGGCTCGTGGCAGGGGGGTTCAGTTTTTGTGACAAGCAAACAACGAACGATGTAACGAATCGTGGGTTAAGGGCACGGGTCATCCTGTTGACCCGTTGTTTGGATCCAAGACTAGATCATTTAGCAGCCCGTTCTACAAGGGACACAACGAGTCGTTGGTGGCTCCCACGACCCGTTGGTACCACTCGTGGGTTCCATCCAGACATATTTCATGACAGGTTCATTAAGGGTATTTTTGACTTTTTCACGATATAAGGCCCTAAACTACGTTGTTTTGGCTTGGAAAAGATGGGATTTTAAGAGAATGACCTATTATAAACTCCCATTCATGCATTCAATAACTTTGAGAGGTAATTCAAGGGGATTTCAAGCTTTTCACCTCAATTCCTTCAATTTCATTCTTGGGCTTTTAAGGAAGGTTAGGAGTTGATAATCCCAGGTATGTAAGGTCTTCAATGGGTGGATTCTTCCACACCCATGCTTCTTCTATACTAATTACTCAAAGTTTATTTAAAAACTCATGGGGTTTTATATTCGGTTTGTATAAATTTTAATGATTTAATTATGGGTCTTGTGATTTTGAAACCCCATCATTATCTACTGATTTTGATCATTTTTTTGAGTTCTAAATTGATCTTAATATGGTTGATTTAAAATTTCTAAGCAATTAAGCTTGATTATGCATGCCCATGATAAACCAATTTATGATCCATTGATCTGATGTTTTTGATAAGACCAGCTTGTATTATGAATTAAATCATGAATATATTATGTTATCTATTATGATCTTATGGAAATTTAAACTATATGCATGATCCACAAGTATGTATGCATTTTATTAAGCATGGATTATGTTTTGGCCGACTCACGGGCCTCAAGTCATGGCTAGTTCACGTATGATCAAGCATGTTTACAATTATCATGATTTAACTAGCCCATGAACTCATGTCCGTATTATTATGAGCACTATATATGTTTTGGGAGTAGTATCAAACACCGAGTAGGTTCGAGGCTCACGATTAAGCCCCGGATCTCATGAACTACGTGCCATCGTAGGTATATTGGGACTCTTTCATTTTTGTCCCTGGACCAAATGGCTCTTTTCATGTATGATCATGCCCTTCATGGTTCCTACCCTTGGCAAGGTACGAATACCCTCTGACTAGGGTTACAAGTTAGGCTTCATGTGTGCTCATATGGGGTATGTCGGTTAAGAGAATCTCCCACTATTCCTCATGATTTATGCATATTTATGATTATGTGTATTGGCTCAAGTCATGTTCAATAAATCTTTTCTCTTATGATTATGATTACGATGGTATTACGAATGTTTTGAAAATCTTGAGCCATATGTTATATTACGATAATTATGTTATGAGCATGTTGTCCTACTCTTATGATCATTTATGAGTTTTATACATGTTTTAAATGTCCATTTTACTTACCTTGCATACTCAGTACATTCCACGTACTGATCGCATACTTTATATGTTGTATCGTCTTATAATATAGGTCCCAGTTCTCAGGCGCATCCTCACCCATAAATAGATTCGGACTTGCCCTCTGCGTACTTGGTGAGTCCTCATGTTCTGAGGGCTGCATGTTCATACTCTATGTTATTCCTTCATTTTTTGGATATTGGATTCGTTGGGGAGTTGTCCCATCAATCCGTCTTTCATGTTTAGAGGCTTATCCGACTAAGATATTGTATTCCACTATATTGTATAAGTATCGTACTATTTTCCTTCATGTTATGTTATGATTACGTTCTCTATGCTAAGTCTTCTGCTCATGTGATTGAATTAGATGTATGCTCATGTCATGGATCGACTTGGGGCCTCTCGGGGCTCCTTGTCCCGTGTCTACGATCTGGGTGTGCATTTGGGTCGTGACACAAGTACCCTCATATTTTTCGTCGCAGTTTAGAATCATCTTAAGGTACCAACTTTCTCTCGCAATATTCTTATTAGTTTCATGTTCCGTCAGCTTTCATTGAAATCCTTAGTATGCTTGCATATTCCATGAATTTAATTAAGTCGTACTCCTGGTTAGATCAGCTATCAACCCAGTTTCAGTATTTATTCGAGGATGAATGATCCCAAGGGAAGATAATGTAACACCTTAAAAATTCTTAAGGTCAGATCTTAGACATGAAGTAGAAAACTAGTAGGAAGTAAACTTCTTTCTCAGAATGACTCACACCACGAGTTGTGGGAGGACTCATGGTGAGGAGTTCAGAGGTATCCCATGTTCCCAGTCACCATGACTCAGACCACGAAGTGTGGGAGGAGATGATGAGTAGTGGTTTGTCTCATTTTAAGCAGTCTAGAAAAAGTCTCGCAACTTTACATTTTTCCTCCCAGGGACCATGAGAACAAGCCACGAATAATAGTATCAAAGGATGACTCATCCTGATAGTTTATAATTGGAGTTTCTGAAAATGTTCAAGTCACCTAGTAACCACGAGTCCTGGGATGATAGGACGACTCATGGGACGCCTCTTTGGGACTTGACGACAAAATTTTAGTACTTTTTTTTGGGGTAGTTTTGTAACTTCCTATAGTTTTAATTCCTAAACCAGGTCATTTTGGGTTCTTTTTGAAGGATACTAAAGGGTTTTAATGGACTATTCCCCCATTCCCCCACATAACATCGAATACTTAGAGAAAGATTAGTTCTCAAGCTCTCAAGAAAGCTAGGGTTCTTCATCTTCAATCTTTGGATTCTCAAGCACTAGTAAAGAGTTCATCAGTCTAGGTATGTAAGGTTATTCATAGTGAGAAACTCCACTCTTTCTCATGTCCCACATCTCTAGTAAGATTTTAGAGAAGTTCATAGCTAGGATTTTTTCTCAATTCTATAATTTGGTTTTTCTCCCTACAAATTGAGTTGTACATTGTTGAATTCTTCATTATACTTTAATTATATCCGCACTCTCTTGATTATTGATTATATCCTCACTCTCTTAATTGTTCATGATGGTTCATGCCATCCTATCCCAGAACCCCAGTTGCATAAAAAGTTATATTTTTTTGAAAGCTCTGTATTATTGGATATATGCATGATTTTCATAACTAAAGTAATAGCATATTTCAAAGAGTTTTCATAAAAGGATTTCAGATAGCTAGTTTAGTTTATAGCATGATTTTCAAGAATGAAGTAAAGTCTTAGTTTTTTTAAAACACGGAGTTATGAGCATAGAAGTTCACTAGTTTTACTTAGATTTTCCAGCATAGAGGCTCACCAAAGTGTTTAAGAATCTATTATAATTGTAGCTAAAGGGCTTTATAAAAGATGTTTCAGCTGCCTTAGATAGGCATACTTATATGAGCATAGTTTTGGGGAGGATTATTTAGCACTAAGATGGGTGAAAGGTTCAGATAACTCGAAGCCCCAAAACTACATAGTCAACATAGGTTAGGATTGTGTTGTTTATTCGAGCAGTTCCTCAGACAGCCCTAGTAAGAGCTTAATATGGATCCATAGTTTGGTTCGTCTTTTGCTTTGGCAATGCTTTAGATAGCTCTCCCACTGGGCTAGAGATTGGACATCATGCGCTCATTCGTGGTGTATGTCAGTCAAGAGAAACTCCCAACTAAAGATATATATATCTATAGCATATTTGATGCATAACTTTAAATTGCATAACCATTTACACAACTTTTATACTGGTGTTCTATTGCATCATTTAGAGTGTCAGATACAGTCAGTTTACTCAATTAATTCAGAGATTCTTATTTTTCTGTTGTTTCATTTAGCCATTTTACATACGTCTCCATTTTGCGCTGCATCTTATTATGATGTAGATTCAGGTAGATAGGATCGGTAGCAGACACATCCATAGGATGTTCTCTATCCAGCTTTGGTGAGGCCTCCTACTTTCTAGAGGACTTCAGTCATACTTTTACATTTCGTATAGTTGGAGGTAGTCGTGGGAACTTTGTCCCGATACCTATCTTTCAGACTTAGAGGCTTTATAGACTAGTTAGAGAGTAAAGTTATTGATGTTATTTATTAACATTATTTTCAATTGCAGTTATTGAATCTATCTATTGATCTCTTTCAGTTATTACTTCCACATATTTTTATTGTCTTTTCAGCTAATAGTAAGTCAGTCCAAGGGCTTTCTTGGACCATTAATGGTCTGAGTGCCAACCACGCTCAGGGTATAGGCTCGGGATATGACAGTAGGGGTGGGGGTGGGGTCGAGGTGAGGGTGGTGGGAGGTAGGGGTAGGATGGGTGAGTGATGGTGGGTGTGGGGTGGGTAGGGGTAAAAGCAGTAGGAGGTGGGGTAGGGTGGATGGGGGTGGTGAGTAGATCTAATAATTGTGAGACTGGGAAGAGATAATGTAAGTTGTTTTCCCTACTTTTATTAGGGAAGTCATTTTTCTTATTTTGAAGGAGCTTATTTTCTAGAGAAAATATTTTTCAAAATTTTTAACTAACCGAACATGAGAAAATAGAAAAATATTTTACTCCATACTGAACATACCTTTGATGGCAATGGTCTATCGTAGATTGGTGTCCAGATATAGATAAATATATAGACTGGGGGAATTACACACAATTCTACTTGTCTAGTGGTGTTAAATATGGTCAAAAATATAATAACTCACTCAACTCGTCCAAAGTATTATAAATTGGACATAAAATAATGTCATTTTAGAGTTATTTTTAGTCGGCCTCACATAATTTATTTTTAAAATAATTTTTATTTTAGATCAATATTAGAGCCAATTGTAATTTATTTTTAAAAAAAAAGAAAAAAGGAAAAATATACTCCTCAACTCTGTGATTTAGATCAAATATATCCTATGTTAAAAAAGTGATACAAATTTATCCCTACCGTTTATCAAATGGGGTATATATACCTTTTTTACTAACAGATCTTCTTTTTAAAATTAAAAACTATTTTTTACTCAATTTTTAAATCATAAAAAGCCACGTGGCTTTATCACTCTCTAAACCTCACCCTTCCCACTTCCGGAACCCACACCCAAATCCAACCTAATTTTAAAAAGACCCCAGTTATTTCCTAACACACTCATGATTTATTCTCTTATTCTTCCAAAATCCACCAAAGCATGATCTATCTCTTAAAGTGGCATTAAGTTTCCGACGATACCTCAATGGTTCATGATTTCTGGCGACTCATAGGCATTTTCTATTACTTTCTTCCCCCTTTTTTTGACGATTTCTGTTGTTATGGGTTCTAGGGTAAAAAGTGTGAAAGTGATATTGAAGGCATTAGATATGATGTTATTTTAATCTTTGCTTATGTTGGTTTTCTTTTATCTTATGTTAGTATTTGGATGAGATCAAACCACTCATTCTGAAGATTGGTCCGATCCTCTTCTCTTACTTGTTCATTGATTTCGATTGAAGGAGAATAATATCGATTCTAAATCGCTAAGGAAAATTTCAGAGAGCTCTGTGTCTAATGGTGGTATTAGAAAGTGTTTCTGCGGAATTGATGCCCTCCATTTAACTGCTTAGACTCCACAAAATGTCGGTCGACGTTTTTATAAATGTTCACGGAGCTGAGTAAGTATATTTTTATGGGTTGATTATGTTGGTATAAAATCTGGGCTAATGTTGTTTAATTACAAGTTCCATTCAGGCACGAAAATGTGATTTCTGGGATTGTGAAGAACCAAGGTTTCCTCCTAGAGCAGTAGAATTGCTCTATGATTTGAAAAGCAAAGAAAAGAATCTTCGAAGTGAGAAGAATATTTTGGAGAAGAAGATCGCAAATTTATAATGTTCCAACAACATGTTGAAAGATAAGATAATTGATTTGGAGTGTTCCAACAACATGTTGAAGGATAACATGACTGATTTTCAGTGTTCTAATGTTGAAGGTGTCGGACCACCAACAAATTTAAGGAAGAAGTTGTTACGTTATCTTTCATTAGGTTGCGTTATTATATTCATTGTCTCATGGTTGTTGAACTAAATTCTGTTGTATGAAGTTAACATTTTAGTATGATATAGTCTAACTTTTTTTTCAAGGTTAGTTTGCTTTATGTATGATTTTCATAAACTTTTGAATGTATGAAAAAGATGTGAAAGTAACTTGATTTTCCCCTCATTTTTTCAGAAGTTTATTTTCCCCTCATGTTGAGTGAAAGACTGGTCTTCATGACAGTGAATTCAACTTTTTCGGGGTAAAGAGTTATTTTAGCCATCTTTTTCTGGTTAGAGGGGAAAGAGAGGAAAAATGAGAAAGGGAAGGGGATGAAGGGTTTCATTTTTTTTCGTTATCTGCTGTCGATAATTTCAATATGTTTGTATCACAGTTTTTCGTTTGACATTGTATCAAATGGTTTTCCAATCACAATAATTTTTTCTAGTGCTCATACATCATTAGTTTACCAAATGTTGGTCATTAATTCATATAGAAGAGAATAAACTGGAATTTATTTTAGATGAGGCTAATGAGAGTCATTCATCTGCAGAAGACTTACCATTTTATCTATATGTTCTTGACCATTGACCAAGAATGGGATCTTTAATGCAGTATCAAGACCAAGAACCTGAAGCTTTCTCCAAAGACGACATTTTTCACATCCAATGCACTACAATTTTGGTCAGATACCATAAAGAATACGTTAATGAATGGTATTACAAGCAGATGTCTAACAGAAGAAACTAGTACAGTTGCTCATCTAGGTAACTAATGTATTCGGAAGGAAAACTGCATTCCAAATAAACTTGAATCATGTAACATGTATGATCATGCTCATGAATAAATAATACTAATTCAGCAATAACAGATGAGAAGAAGTAAGACGATTAATCAAAGTCCAACACACTTCCTTTAGATATTGCAGAAACACAATCGTTATGCCTACACACATCAATCAAAGTATCACCATTGATCAACAAAATTAGTTTAACCTTCTGGTGGTTAAACTAACCATAAATATCTATTCTATGGCTGGCAACAAAAAAAATTATTTGAATTGATATCATGTGATGCTATCCAAAATAACCACCTAATATCAAATATAATAAATTATACAACAACTTCTAAACAAGATCATCATCAAGACCCACATGGCATCTGCCCTTCCTTCCTTTTGCTTCACTCTTTTCTTCATTACTTCAGCTTAAAATTGATCAATAGTGACTTCTTTCTTACCCTTTCAAGTAGTCTTTTTTGGTGAATATAGTAGATTTGAAGGGGTAGAGATTCCTCTGGCATCCCCCTTAAAAGCAATCTTCCTATTTTCATTTTTGCAATTTTTAGAGACCTCCTTTCAAACCTTGTTTGTATCTCAGAAATTACCATTGGCCTCAATAGTGAATTTTCTTCATTTCCAATCTCAGGACCATCGGCAGTTGATTGTTGTGTTTGAGATTGTTGGGTTGCAGCCTCTGTCGCATACTCTACATTGGCACTTTGTGTAGAGCTTTCTCCAACATGACTCCTAGACCTTTGACTGCTTGTTTTGTTACTTCTTCCTTGTGAACTTTCACCACCTTCATGGTTCTTCAAATTAAAAAAAATATGCAAAATTTAAAGAATGGAAAAGAATGAAGTTAACTTAATAAAGTAGTTGTTTCCATTCAGATGCCAATTGCAGGAGAAGGTTAGTAGCAACAAGCTTCTTTATTTATGATTGTAGATGCTACACACGGTAACCAGAAGCAGTCAAAATTGTTGTTTTGTAAATAGGTATTGGATTAGTGTTCCACAAACAGTCAATAACTCACTCTAAGACTGTGACTCAATAGGAGGAATCATATCAATTATATCTAATTTGCAACACAAGGGTACTTCATTTGAAATAGAGACAGACACACGGACAATGTTGTTCAATTGCATAAACATACTCACATGGTACTACTTTTTACAGAATAAACACCAATTTTGAACTTCATAAACAACTTGGTACGACTAACAAATAAATAATTAGGAATATGACCACATGCCAACCTCTTGATCCAACACAAATACAAGTTATATAGAACACTTCGATGGATTGAAACATACGAGTTTCAATTCCAGTTGATCTATCATTTCATGGATTATATACATTTGAATGGACTAAATTGCTTAGGTGAACTAAAATAAAAAACATAGAATAGTTACCTTAAAAAATCCCCTTGCATTATGATTAAAATCACCACACTTGTTGCATCGCATTAGAGTTCATTTCTCGACTACTTCCATGCCCCCTTCCTCAAACTTGCATCATCAGATTGTCTGCTTCTTTTCATCTTGGGTCTACAAACAAGTTTGACAATTTCTGGAGGTTTCATTGCTTAGGCAGGATCTATTTTTCGCTTCTTTTAATCTTGGGTCTACAAACAAGTTTGACAATTTCTGGAGGTTTCATTGCTTAGGCAGGATCTATTTTTCAAAATTGGGGACCCCTAACTAGTTGTAACTTGTGCTTATATGTCAATAAATAAGATTTTTTTTGTACCAGTAGTGGATCTCTTCCAATGGATCAATTTTTTTGTGCATGAGTGCCTTGATGGCATGGTGACATGGTATTCCACCCAAGTCCCATAACCTGCAGGTGCATTTTTTCAGTTCCAAATTTACTGTATGCCAATCATCTCCATCCTTCATCTCACAATCATAATCTCCATTGAACTCAATTGTACAAGTGGTAGCCATTATTTTATAGTCATTGTAAAATTTCATAGCTATTGGACTGATATTAGTTGGCCAATTCATTGCCATTTCTTCATTTTTCACCAACATATTCATCACCTTCGCCCTAATTTCCTCTAGCATTTTAATGATTGATTTTTGTCTAGCTTCAAGTATCCAGCTATTAAAAGACTCAGTAAAGTTATGATCCACCATTAGGTTCTTATATTGAGTATCAAAATATGCCCTACACCATTTACTTGGAGGAAAATAAAGAAGACCCTTGGCTGAATCTTTGTCCACCTTTCCTAACACATTCAAAGTGTCTTTGAACTCTTCTTCATAGGTACTCCATGCACACCAGCACATCAATTTTTTTTCTTCTCCACTCCTCTACTTCTTACACCAATTGGCTTCTATATGCCTCATACAGAACCTATGGTGTGCTTCTGGAAGGACATTGGCTACAACATCCAACAGACTCTACATATAAAAAAGAAAGTAAATAGCAGTAAGAAAAAAGGTAAAGAAATGGAAATAAAAAAGAAAAAGAAAAAAAATACAGTAAGTTACTTTTTGCATGTCAGAAATAAACGTCACAATTTCACCACTTTTCAACTCCAAAGAAATCCTCAACAATTGAATAAACCAGGTCCATGTTCTTGTATTTTCTTTTTCCACTACTGCCCAAGCTATTGGGTAAAAATGATTCATTGCGTCTTTGACCAATACCTACCAATAATTGTCCCTTACATTTTCCTTTAAGAAATGTTCCATCTAAACCAATTATAGGTCTCAAACTTCTTCATCCATGCTTTAAAGCTTTGAATCAAATGTACATTCTTAGAAACCTTCTTTTATTTTGTTCAAGTGTATCTTTAGATATATTAATAGCCACATTAGTTCCTGGATTTGTCTGCCTAAGTTCCAGTCCATAAGCTTCAAGCCTATTGTAGTCATCTTTGAAACTGTCTTCCAGCTTATCAAGAGCCATTGTTTTGGCCCTTTTAAGCTTGTCTCTTGAGACATTTCAACTTGAAATTTTTTTCCAATTGTCCTTTCATGTCTTTGATAGAGTAACTTGGATTATTTTGAATTTCCTCCTTAAAATAAGTAGCTAATGCAGAATAATTTTGCCAATGAATTTTCAAAACCATCATCACAAGAATGTTGTTCTACCAATGTTTTGACCTTAAAAGTAGTCGACTTTCTATCCTTTGATATCAAAAGAGTAAAGAGACAATCACCGTCATCACACTTATACCTAACTCTAATTTTATTACTCTTTTTTATTTTCAAATTCTTCTTGTTAGCCATAGAATAAAAGCTAACCACCTGCCTAGCTTCATTAAGAGTCCTAAAGGTCATACTCAATTCCAGTTTCTTAAATTTTTCAAGTCCATCATTCACCACTCTCGTTCTTTCATGTTCATAACATTGAAGCATTTCACAATGGTTGTCATCTTCAATATCTGAAAGAACATTATCGCTATCGCTAAAATCACAGTCAATGGCAGCTTCAACATCAACAGGATATGATTCAGTGTGATGTATGATATTTGGGCCAAAAACTCTCAGTTCATGGACATCTACAACATAAACACTTATCACCTTTAATCTATTTGAAAATAAACACTGAAGAGCCCTAATTCCGTCATTGTCTCAATTATGTAATAAGTACCGGATGGACCAGTGACCAACAATTATTTAACTGCCCTAAACCAAAATTTGAAAGTAAAATCTTCACACAAATCATCATAACAGATTAAAGAAGCATTTTTACCATACCAGGTGTGCGAAAATTTTTTATTATACACTAGCTCCGGTGAAATTACCCAATTGCCTCCACAGTTGAAAATAATATCTACTTCTTCAATCATCCTTTAAAAAGATATCTGCAGAAAAAGCAAACAAATTAGACATAGGGACCACTTTAGCATTTATCACCAAACACTAATTCAAATCTGATTTTTAAAACACTATAAAGACAGACGACAATTTCGAGACCTATAAAGAGTTCATCTTTACATACAAAGAGACAAAAATTATGTATTAAAGTAAGATAATGTTACACCTCGTAAGTTTCTAGCATGTAGGTGGCCTATTCGCATGTTGGTTGAAAGTTTTAGAATGCCTTACATGCGAGGAAAGGGCCCGGGGAAGGGCCGAATGAGTGCCAAGTTGGGATTTCGCGAAAGGAGGCCGAACCGAGCTGCTAGAAGGGAAAAGGGACACGGAGGCTCTACCTCTGCGTTAGCCAGCATGGCACGGAGCCAAAATGGCGCGTTGGCCGACGTGCCACATTGCTATGCATCCGGCTTCAAGTATATAAAGGCCTCACCCTTAAACCTTAAGTTATTTTCCATTATATTTCGACCAGAACAGAGATAAGGATGAAGGGCTCATATAATTTTCTCCCGATTACACCACCAAAAACCGTCCAAACTCAAATTAACTTCGGGTATCGAAGTATAAGGCTACAGGGAGCATTTCTACGGAGTTAGTTTCGTGAAATTCGCCCGGTGAATCGTCGCCCCGCCGAGCCAAAGTGATTGAAATTGCTCCAAACTAGTGTTAATACAATCCCAGGTTCAAAGTAAGTATTTCTCTCTTCTAGATTCTTGAGAAATTATGAGTTTTTGGACGTTCTTCGATAAGTTGAAGAATAGTCAGTATATATATGTAAAGTTATGGTTTTCTTTAAATTTAGTAATGAAGATAGCTCTATTCTTCCGTTAATGTGATTACAATTGGGAAGAACAACTGAATACCAGTCGAACCTCGCTAGTTAATCGGTAAACGGCGAATGAGGTATGTAAGGCTTAACTCTAGGAAAGTATCCTAGTCGTACAATGTTACGACTTATGTTCTCGAATAGACGTAACAATCTCAGATGCTGCAGATGGTTTCTACCATTAGATTGTAATTCGATATGTTGTAATTAGCTGCTATTGATCTACGTATATAAGTATCAAATATGTGGCGATTAGCTGCTAACAGGAATTATAGTTACATAGATTCTGGTTAGCTGTTAGAACTCATATACAGATTGTACTGCAGGACCCCTCGTTAAAAGGGGAGCAGGTTAAATGTGACTCACGTAAGACACTACAGAAACTCTTTTATTCTCAGATTTTTGGGATGGTAAACTTATAAGTTTGTTGCCAGACCTAGACTTCAGAGGCTCGTAAGAGTTAGTAGCCTGAATCAATTGGTTAAACAGTAAGGGCGCAGTTAGGCGGTTTAACGACCAGTTGGCGCCTGTATTAGCAGAAAAACATCCTTAGAGGTCATTAACGTTATCGCATGTTCCAGAACCGGAAATAGAGACAGAATAGGTATATTCCAAAGTTAGCAACACCAGGGTTCTCTAGTGTATTGAGTGATCATATGTCCTCCCTTTAGCCTTATCAGTGATAGTCAATCTTAGTCGTTTCAACAGTTATCATGTAGAATGCCCAGCAAGCCAGCCCAGTCGTCCGAGTCAGATAAACCCATAGGTACCCCAAGGAGGGGTCCACATCAGTAACCAGTGACGGTCTAGTACCCTAGCCGGTTCTCGTAAGGTATTTAGGTACAGAGTCCCAAGAGAGGGCCAGTCTATATAGAATTGCCCATAAGATTGAGAACTGCTCAGAACAGCAATATAGATTCGAGTGGGTTTAGAAAAGGCCTAAGGAGTCAGTAGTACTCTTCTAGTACAGTGTTTACCAAGTTAAATAGATCGGTAAGCTCCCTATGGAGAACCAGGGACCGGTCGCCTAGAAGTAAGTTCGACCAAGCCCAGCTCTATAGTTGTTTAATTAGAAAAATAAAGTAGTTAGCCGTCCGTAATTCCTCAGTTATGCATGAGCTAAAAATGTCCGAGTAGGACATTCAGAGTATTATTAGACCACTTCAGGCCTCACTCTATTCAGCCCAGATTATTAGAGATCATGATCACTATAAGGATCCTCTGATCCAATACGTGCACATGGTGTGCCTGTAGACAGTCAAACAGATTATCCCAGAGGCGAGTAGTATTAGCATGAGGCCCAGAAGGCCAGAGACGCTCTCGCTATACAGATAGATTTATTTGTCAGTTTCTCCAGTATAGTAATTCAGTATGACACTCAGTAAAGCGTGTCAGGAGTATGTGATTGTGTGCAATTATTGTTATCAGTTGAGACTTGTATTTGCATTGTTTGGACTAGATTACCCATATAGCTTCCGTGACCGCCCCAGGGTTAATAGTTGTGTCGACTCGTCCGCCAGAGGGCGAGGATACATCGCTCTACGGAGCGGCATGCCGTCCGCAAGGGGCAAAGATGAGTAGCCAGCTCCTCATATTTTGTCGTGGTTGGCCTATACACACCCCCACCGAGCACTTGTGCCCGGGGTGTAGATATCAGGAGTCCTCCGGACTCAGGCACAGCTATAGTCAGGGGCCCAGCGGGCTCAAGTTGCATACCCAGGGGATCGACAGGATGCTCGTAGTTAGGTGATGATGGGGTATGACCTGGATAGGGGTAAATAAATTGAAGTGTACTCACTAGGGCTAATGGGGGCTCGTGTGGGTTGTTATATGTTGATTGCATCTTTCGGCTTATGGGAGCCAGGTAAGGTTTATGATTATGTTGCTAGTTACTGATAGTAAGACAGTAGGACATCTCGTAGTCAGGTACAACTCCTACTCCTCTCATTATAGTTTTGTATAGTCCTGATTTTACTACTCCAGTCAACTTCAATCTGTTTCCTTTACTTCAGCTATGGTCAGCTTTACTCTTTACTTTCAGTCATTTACAGTTATTGCTTTACATACTCGGTACATATTGTACTGACGCCCTTCCCGGGGCGCTGCATTACTTTCCTGCAGGTACAGATAGACGAGGAGTAGTTCCGTCGTAGTTTCAGTCAGCCGCACAGAGCCATCAGCTCCTTTCTGCCGGAGCTGTGTGTCAGAGGTTTACTTCTTTTATTTGTACAGTATGGGTAGGTCCGGGCCCTGTCCCGACCATCTTATTACTCCTAGAGGCTTGCAGATTGTATCATTTCCCTGTGGTTAGATGTATCGGTCGTGTGGGGCCGTATGTGATTTAGCTTATGTGTGTGGGCCTTGTTTAACTGTTTGTTTTTTCACAGGTGGCTATAGGCCTTGTCGGCCGGCGGTTGTATTTACAGCTGCTATATAGCCCGTTGTTTTCTTGATTCTAGAGTTAGATCCAGCCTTGCACCAGAGGTGCTTAGGCTCAGACAGCCCAGCAGTTCAAGTTCTAGTAGGGCACCAGGAGCCAGTCATGCCTTCCAAGGCGGGGCGTGACAAACTTGGTATCAGAGTAGGTCGTATCCCAGGGAGTTTGCAAGTCGTGCTAAGTAGAGTCTTGTCTATGGATGTGTTGTGCACCACATACTATAGGCAGGAGGCTGCAAGGCATGATAGGATGGTTACCCTTTCTTCCTCTCAGATCGTGCTATAGAGCAAAGTTGTATAGGGTTAAGTCCCTAAGTTTTCCTTGTTATGTCTGTCTAGGGTAACGTTTAATATAAGACAGACACCAGCCAGTTGCAAGCTAACTACAGCAGCATGAGGAGGTATCATTAAGACGTCACAGTCGGGAGATAGTCAGCCTAAGGACGGGAGTAGACGTCCTTGATCTCCCTAATACTCTCCTGAGGTACCAGGAACCTCACACTCTGATACATCTACCAGCACTTTCCTCAGTTTATTTGTATAACCTCAGAGTAGGAAGTCAGGAGCATAGCATATATAGGAGTCGACTTATTTATTGGATATACAAGATCTGGTCAAGACGAAAGTTAATGTTAGATTACCTGATTGATGTGAGAAAGAGAGGGGAATGCAAGATTCCCACCTTCATCCTTTCGAATGTTGTACAGTTCCATATTCCCGTTTCATTGCGGTAAGAAAAGGCTATTCCTACCTCTTAGATTTGTTTTCAGTATAGGAAAAGGCGTAAGAATTAAGGCAATGTTGCCCGGAGTAAAAAGTAAGAGAAGGTTGGATTTGTTAGCTCTAGAAAGTGTTTGGAAAAGGTAGAGAGCCCCAATGTTTGTGTAAGTTGTCCAGACCTTCATAGTAAAAAGTTAGAATAGCAGGTAAGACTAGTAGCATACTCGAAGTGTGCGTAAGAAATCTATCAGTGATAAACTCCCAGTAATAGTCAAGTTCAATTCAGAGAAAAAGGTTGACTCCGCTATAGCATGCTAATGACGGCAGGATATGCCTGCAAGATAACGGTTATGATTTTAGTTGTGATATCGAAAGACAGGGAGGTCATATGAATAAAACGGGTCCGACTGCAAGCTAGAAGAAGTATAGGTCGAGACCTGGCCGGTAACCTTATTGACATTGTAAGGCAAGTACCATGAACCCCAGAGCTCAGTCTAAGGAAGGTAAGGAGGAAAAGCACGAATATCAAACTTGGGGGGAAATAAGAATCACCTCCAAGTTGATAGAATATCGCATATTGAGGACCAAGCCTTGGGCTAACAGTTAAGAGATAGTAAGGTTGTAGAATGTTGCGGTAAGCCACCTAAGGGGAAGATAAGGGAGTGTCGACACGGAGACTCTAATCTAGTGCAACTTGGAAATGAGGCCCAGCGGACAGTCACGGGCCTTCAATATAACAACAAGCAAGGTCACAAGGTCTGGATGTTGACCTCACATTTCAAGGGTGGCGGAACTTCAAATAGCAGACCATAGCTAAGGTGCATGTGTTCGTTGCTCCCAGAATGTAACGAAAATGCAATGAGATGGTACGAGAGGACAGGAGATATCATTAAATCATAGAAGCAGAGCCCCAGTGACAGGCCAGAAAAGGTCTAATAGCAGGGACCGAGTTATTCAATATAAGAGATGGTAATATGAATACAGTCACAGGGTTATTTCACACCAGGTGCAGTCTGACCTTTTTTAAGTAAGTATAATTAGACCAATGAGGTCAATTCATGCCTCGCCGGATGAAGTTATGTTTCCATTAAGACTTATGTCAAGTTAAATACCCCAGAAGTAGATGGAGTGCGTGGAGCCTCAATGTTTGATAAACTCCGACAGAGTGGCGCAATCTGCGACTAAATTTTAGGAAAGAATATTAGAACAGATGGTGACATATGTTAACTTAAGCACAGTTCCTCGTACCTTAATTGGTGGTTAAGTGGAATATACAACTCAGACTCTCGAGGCTCACTATAAATGGAAGTGGAAGCCTTCTGAATAATAACTTCAGGCAGGTAGAGAAAAACTTGGACATGTTAAAATGGGCAGAAGGAAAAAGTAAAGCTTATCAGGGAACGTCTGCTGACTGCTCAGAGCCGCCAGAAATCTTATGCTGATGTGCGGCGGAGAAACCTAGAGTTAGTGTGGGTGACTGGGTATTCCTGAAGGTTTCACCGACGAAGGGTGTGGCGAGATTTGGTAAGAAAAGCAAGCTCAGGCCAAGGTTTATTGGGCCTTATTAGATTCGTCGAATGATAAGCCATTAGAATCCGTTCACCCAGTTTTCATCATACTAATGCTGAGGAAGTGTATAGGAGATTCCTCTCGGATTGTTCCAGTCCAAGACGTTCAAATCACTGAAAAGTTATCTCATGAAAAAGCTCCAGTAGCCATACTAGACCGGCAGATCCGTAGACTGAGAATTAAAGATGTTGCTTCCGTTAAGTGTTATGGAGGAATAAGAACCAAGAGGAAATGACCTGGGAAGCAAAAGGTGATAGGAAAGCCAGATATCCTCAGTTATTTCAGACTTAGTCAAATTGTGCAGCCAGAGGTATGCTGATATTATTGTTTCATAAGTTACATGATATACATGTATATGTGGAGTAGCTGACTTTGGTCTATTATAAGATGAATGCTATAGTATTATGTGGAGTACCTGTATTGGACTTTTCTGCGTTTCAGGGTTTTTGGATAGTCCATATTACAGGGAAGACTCTGCCGAAATTCTTCCAGAATAAGTAATTTCAAGTTAAAGTTCTTGCAAGCAGAAGTTAACATTCGAGGACGAATGTTCTTAAGGGGGGAGGATGTTACACCCGTAAGTTTCTAGAATGTATTTGGCCTATTTGCATATTGGTTGGAAGTTTTAGAATGCCTTACGTGCGAGGAAAGGGCCCGGGAAAAGGCCGAACGAGTGCCAAGTTGGGATTTCGGCGAAAGGAGGCCGAACCGAGCTTCCAGAGGGGCAAAGTGGCACGGAGGCTCTACCTCTGCGTTAGCCAATGTGGCACAGAGCCAAAACGGCGCGTTGGCCAACGTGCCACGTTGCTATGCATCCGGCTTCAAGGATATAAAGGCCTCACCCTTAAATCTTAAGTTATTTTCCATTATATTTCGACCAGAACAGAGATAAGGACGGAGGGTTCATATAATTTTCTCCCGATTACGCCGCCAAACGCCATCCAAACTCAAATTAACTTCGGGTTTTGAAGTATAAGGCTACAGGGAGCATTTCTACGGAGTTAGTTTCGTGACATTCGCCCGGCGAATCATCGTCTCGCTGAGTAATCAACAGCTAACCACATAGAAGTAGAAACAATCTACAAGCCTCTAGGAGTAATATGACGGTCAAGACAGGGCCCCAGCCTACCAAAAACTATACAATCAAAAGAAGTAAACCTTATATGTACAAGCTCCGAAGGAAAGGAGCCGACTTTTTTGATAATCCTGGTTGAAGGCTAAGAGGGACCAGCTCCTTATCTATCTGCACCTACAGGCCAGTAATGCAGCGCCCCAAGAAGGGCGTCAGTACAATATGTATCGAATATGTAAGGTAATAATTTATAAATGACTGAGTAAAAGAAATGAAATTGGAAATAACTGAAAAGAAAGGGTAGAGATAGTACCTGAATAGCTGAACTTCCTACTATCTAATTTTATCAGTAACTAAAGCAGCCAAGAACCTTATCTGGCCCCCATAAGCCGGAAGGTACAACCAACATAGAATAACCCACCTAAGGCCCCCATAAGCCCTGGTAAGTACACCTCAATCTATATACCCCTATCAAGGTCACAGTGGGTCAACTAGTAGCTATAGCTGTCCTACCATTCCCTTGGGTCTGCAACTGAGCCCGCTCGGCCCTTGACTATAGCTGTGTTTGTGTCCAGTGGACTCCTAATATTTGCACCCGGGCACTAGGCTTGACAGGGGTGTGGTGCCGATATGGCATATGTAGTCTAGCCATGGAATAGACTATATGAGGACCTGAAACCCCATCTTCATCCCTTGTGGACAGCATACCGCTCAGTGGAGCAACGTCATCTCGCCCCTGGCAGTCATTGACACAGATAGTAACCCTGGGGTTTGTCATGGAAGGCTATACCGAGCATAGTCAATCCCAAACTGAACATGGAATACTGGTCTCAGCTAATAACAATCGCCAATCAAAATTAATATACTCCTGGTTATCTTACTAGGATTTAAACTGAGTTATAATCCTAAAGAAACTAACTTGACGAAGGGATTCTCCTTAACATACCTCGATCGCCGATTCCTGATTAACTAGCGAGTTTTAGATTATATTCAACAACTCTTCTCAACTGAAATCGTACTACTGGGAGAATGAAACTAGTTTCAGTACTAAATTCGGCAAAAATGATAAATTTATATATAAATATTAACTATATTTCAACTTATTGGAACATGGTTGAACAAGCAAAATTTCTCAAAAGTCTAGAAGGGAGAAATGCTTACCTGAAGCCCATGATCGCATAGAAAATAATTTGGAGTAATTCCGACAACTTTAGCTCGGCGGAGTTATGATTCGTGGGAGAATTTCATGAAAATAACTCCGTAGTAATGATCCATGCAACCTTAAACTTTAATACCCTAAGTTAATTTGAATTTGAACGGTGTTTCATAGCGTAAACGGATGAAATTATTTGATTCCCTCATTTTTTCTCTTCACTAGCCGAAGTTGATTTGGGAAAATAACATAACATCACATAAGGGGCCTTATATATATTAGGGCGGTGGTAGGGAGGCACTCCGCACTGCCCATCGCGCTAATCTCCCTGTGCATCACGTCCCCCAACGCGCCAAGGGTTTGGCGCATCGCGCTGCCTAGGGCACAAGACGCGCCGGCCCTTGCGGCATGGCCTCGCTGGACCCGACTTTTGTTGCTTTTCTACATGCATCATACTTTATTTATTCTTCTCAAATCCATGCATACGCTTACTAATCATTAACTTTTATGGGGTGTAACACCATACTTGTACCGAATCATCATGTATTGCATCCCAACTGTGTCTCTCGTATCATACCTGAATCATATCTATATATCTTGCATCACACTTGTATACCTATACCTCCTTGACATTGCAGCCGTATGTATTATCATACCATACTCGCATATTCTCTGTCTTGCAATCATATAATTGGTGATATTCCAGGCAAACACCTCCGTCACATCACTATACACACATGCCAGAGGGTCGTATGTTTTCCCTTCCAGCCATGACCTGCAGGGAACTCTAGAAATCCATGAACTGCACACTCTACAGTATGAGATCTTCCTCATACCTGTCTGTGTACTCATGTCCATACACCCATCCCTATGAACGTTTAGTCATACCTTCCTGTGTACTCACTTATACCGCTAGCCCAGATGCGCATCTTGTGCACAAGCCACTCATATCTGAGCACTCATTCACGGCTTGATCATACAATTTACGCATCCAGGTTCTCACTCTGGCCCCAGGCCTCTCATTCTCATCATGTCAATGATTTACCTTCCCATATTACATGCCACTTCATTTTACTCACTCACTTATCACATACTCTACTCATCAATTCAAGAGTCAGATATCACAGTTCAAATATCAATGAATAACACAAACAAAAATTACACATTGCCAAGCCTAGCACAAACCTAGGTTGAGGCTATTTCATAACCAGTTAATTATTATATCATTTATATCCTAGAATTCCATGATGAGGTACAACCTGGCCTGCTCGCGAGATTGAGCTCTGCTGCAGTGACGTCACTATCACCACGGCGGTCTCACTGTAGCGGTTCCAAAGACCACTGCTGTGGTACTGCTCAAGTAGTACTTTAACCAGATTTTCTCCAAGATTTCCCATGAAACTTTTCTTCGCAATATCTCACCCCTCATGCCAAACACTACACTAATTCATCCTTATAATCCCTTTACACCATCCCTCAAGCAATAACAATCAAATTTACTTGAAACAAATAATCATAGGACACAACTTAGCAAGATAGTTAGGAAGCCCTGTAATTCTCTTTCTCCCACCGTTCATGGGTCACGATCCAAGCCATACAAAAATTATAGCCCGCGCCTCAATGTTCAATTCCCCCACTATATAAGTAAAGATTTAGGACTAATCGTTCAATATTGTAATTTAGAAAAAAAGGACTATACCTATATATCACCAAGCAATTTTCGAAGACCATTACGCAGGAAATCAATCCACTACCATATACCCAATTATCTAAAGTTTATTCCCATTTAAATCATAATCTATGGAATTTCAAATCATGGAGATATCACATCCCTTCCCTAATTCCTTCGCCCCCATACACTTACCAATTATAATCATTCGATGACAATTTACTCAAATTTCTCCCCTACTCATCAATAGCACATCAAGTATACGTACATATATGTATTGCTCATCAAGGTCTAACACAAAAGTGAATAATTCATAGTCTACCTAGGCACAATGCTATCGTCAAGACGTCCCCAATTGTATGCATTGATCCAGTTTCGAGTTCTTGTGGAGAACCATAGCTACGGAGGGTGAAATTCGCCTTCTATAGGCTCCTAGTTGCTCTCCTTGTCCCAAAATCCTACCTTCTATTGTCTGAGTGTTTTTGTTTAGGCCCTTTAGGAGAATAGGTTTTTAAATCCTAACTGAGACAGGATTTGCGGGGTCTTGGTCCGTGTCACCTACTGCATTGAGGACATTACCATTGCAGCAGTTTCACTACGGCGGGAGACATCTCGCCGCAGCAGCCTTACGCTTGGGCCAACCCAATTTAAACTTAACCATTTGAAAATTGTTCATCTCATACTCTTTTATTTCTGGGGACTTTATTCTGGCTTGTAAAAATTTTAAATTCTCCCATGATTAGATTGTTAGGGTGTTGTTATGGTTGAATGGGTCATTACATCATTTACCAATAAAAAATCCATTCGTCCCCGAACAGTCCTACGATGTAGGCGGGAGCTTCTGGTCACCCCATGTTGATCCTGATAGTGGTCATAGTTCCACGCTTTTAGCCGGCACCGGTGTCTTATTGATGTTTATTTCCTTAATCCGTGGTCTGATCCTCACGGAACCCTTCTATTACTCAGTACCCCTAAATTCCTTTAACATATATCTGATAACTTCTCATGGGGTAATAAATCTCTTCTTGTTCTGACCAAGATTTTCAAGTGTCAAAGTATGCAATTTTCCCTCCTTCAGGTCTTACGGTTATTTACTCCTGGCCCACGTGCTCTAGGTGTCCCAAATTTGTTGAACTTTTAGGAGCGGGTGTTTTGAAAAGGTGGGGTTCCCGCAATGGAATTTGAAGCGTCACTGTTTTTAGTTAAGTTATAAGATATGAGTTGGGTATATGGATAATCTGGTGGGTCACGGGTAGGTTAATGGGTAAAATTTAATTGAATTGAATTTTAGTTTAAGATTTGGTTATAATTGATACAAAGTGGCTAGAATTGGCATAAATTGGATAGAAAGTAGCTAGATTTTAAATAAATTGAATAGATATTAAATTAGCTGCTATATAATTAATAAACACAACATTTATATAAGATTTAGCAAATAAATAACATAATAGCATAATTCACAATAAAACTACATATAAATATTATTATTATTATTATAAAATTAATTGCAAATAATTTATAAAAATTAAGTAAAAATTAAAATAAAAGATTGTTTAATTGAAAATATATATTTGTATGTATGTATGTATGTGTGTGTGTGTATATATATATATATATATATATATATATATATATTATCATGCAATATTATATGATAGATATTAAATAATAATACGTGATTATTTAGTAAAATACGTAATTACATTTAAAATTATTGCAATATATATATATATATAAAATTTGGATAGTACATAAACAGTAAATAATTGTGTAAAAGAACTAATTATCTATGGCAATTAATATAAAAAAAATGAAATGATATGTCAAAATTATGAAGGCAAATGTAAAAGATATTGAATAATAAAGTAAAAAGGATAATCTTGAAAATACACATTATTTTAATATGCAGCTTAGATTGGGAAATAATGAATAATCATGATGTCGTCAATGAAAGTGATCACAAACACATCAAGAAATGGCTTAAACGCCCTGTTCATCAAATCCATAAAAGTTGTTGGGGTGTAGTAAGCCCAAACGACATCACTAGAAACTCATAGTAGCCATAGTTGGTCCTAAAAGCAGTCTTAGGGATATCAATTTCCCTAACTCATAACTAGTGGTATCCAGATCTCAAGTTGATCTTGGAAAAACATCTAGCGCCCTGCAACTAATCAAACAGATCATAGATTCTGTGGAATGGATACATATTCTTAATCGTTACCTTATTCTACTATTTGTAGTCGATGCACATCGTCAATGAACCATCTTTATTTCACACAAAAAACGCTGGTGCACCCTACGACAATGTACCCAGCCGAATAAATTCTTTCTTAAGCAAATCCTTCAACTGCTCCTTCAATTCCCTTAGTTCCGCAGGAGCCATTCTATAGGGAGGTATGGATATAGGTTGGGTATTGGAAGTAAATCAATAGCAAAATATATCTCCTTTTCAGGAGAAACTCCAAATAAATCTTCTAGTAAGGCTGTTGGAAACTCTTTCAATAATGGAACCGACTTGTAACACCCCAGAAATCCCTAGGACTAGCCTTCAGACTTAAAATGTGATCATGCAGAAAATTTGGAAAGAGTCCTCAGTATGAGTCACAGTACGACTTCACATACTCTTCGCTTTTCCCTTTGCACATGTTTTCCTCCTCACCTACGGGCCACATACGACCCATAATTCCCTTAATATGACATATAACCATCAAATAATCATCAAAAAAAATTCTGGGGTGTAACATCCTCGCCCCCTTAAAATCATTCGTCCTCGAATGAGGGTTATACCTCGGTAGCCGTAACTTTAGCCATAACATCTTTAACTTTTCCATGCCTTGCGTCATAAACATACATTCTATTTTCCGTAAGCACATCCTCTTTCTATTCCCACCTCTTATCAAATCGTGCTTACTCAACTCCGTCTATTTGTCTGACGTATGATGGACATGCTTTAGTACCATAAAATCGGTAACTTTTCTAACCGTAAGAAAATTAATAAACTACCATGGGAGTTATGATTTACTCCAATACCGCCTTTCCATTCATACCATTAGGAAATATCACAAAAAAAAATGAAAATCACAACTTAACCACTTAACATATAGAATCAGTGTCAAACCTAAAGTTGCTCTTTTACCTTTGCTTTTACCATAACCTGTCACTGCCTATCTTGGAAACGGGGGCTAAAAGAAATTATAGTCTAATCTAGGGACAAAGTAGAGACTGAATCTTAAGGAGAAATTGAATGTCTGGCTGGCCGGGGTCTCCAAGCACTACGAGGGTCCTTAAATAGTCTTAGAAACCTGGTTTTGCTTACTCTGTTCCACTACCTTGTCATTACATGGGAGACGATGAATCAGATCATCCGTCTTTTGAGCAAAATACTAGCATCCAAGCAGTAGATTTTTTTGTCAGGGGAAACATTCCTAAACACTCTCGGACCAAATGAGGTCCCAAACCTAATACAATTGATATACTCTATCCCTCGTATTCCGCACCCTATCTGAAACATATTGGGCCAAAGAATTAAACCTGAGACTATATTCACGAATACTCATGCTGCCCTGCTCTAGGTACAAAACCTTTTTAGCTCGAACCCGTCGAAGTTCCCGTGGTAAGTACTGATTCGTGAAGGCTAGGGGATTTAGGCTCAAAACCTATGGGCACTAGAGCTCTCAAAAGTTCCCTTGGACCCTACCATTAATTTTAACTATTTATTTTAAAATGTCACTGCTCGGGCTAACATTTGAAATGCTTTCTCAGAATATCATCCCTTTGATATACCTGAAGGTACAGTAGGTGCTGAAGGATAAATAACTCTACATTCTCTTAGCTCTATCGAATCTGAAACAATAGGAGGGGCTGAATCACTTCCCCCAGTAATTCCACTGGAATTTGGAGGAACTATGCTACAAGGAATGGGAAACTCGCTTCGAGCCTCTAATCTATTTCTCGGATCGACAGGAGAGCGACTAGGACCCTTTCAAGCATCAATGTCAATAAATCTCATAGCCATCTTTCTTACTCCAGTTTAATTCTAAAACATAAGAACGATTTAGATTTCAAACAACCCTTACATCATTGCTCTATAGCACGATCTAGTAATGAACAAAGTGAAACAACCTCTAAATTCCCTGTAGCCTCCTGATTATAAGTATGGTGCACAACATACCTATAAGAAGGACTCTACTAGACACGGCTTGTGGACTCCCCAGGATACGACTTCGCTCTGATACCAAGTCTGTCACGCCTCATAACTAGGGGGAGGGAGCGACTGGCTCCCCATACCTGACTAACTGGGAAGCAGACTATATGACATCTATAACTGTAACACTTAGGCCGTCTAGGCCACCTATCAGAATCAATTGGAGCACAAATTGGACCCGTAATGTCTCAACAATACAGGGTAAACAACTGAAATGCAAACAAGGCTATGAGTATGCTAAACTAAACAACAAAAAGCCGACAAAGGCCACAAACTAAATACCATTGTACACACTAAGTCCACAAAGCCTCTAAAGAGTAAACTGACTGATGGTCGGAATAGGGCTCCGACCTACCCGTAACTGCATCTCAAAACTCTAACTGAAACAAAACCAGTCTTAGCTCCAGAAAGAAAGGAGCATACCAACACATCCACTAATCTCACGAACTACTACTGCAACTGACAATCCCGACCTCTACCTGCACCTGCGGCACGAACGCAGGTCCCTAGAAAAAGGGATGTTAGTACGAATGAAATGTACTGGTATGTAAGGCAGAAAACTGTAAACATGTAAGATAGTAATGATAACTGAGCCAGAAATAAGGAATAACAACAACTTAGAATCCTGGAAACTGACACCTGGAAATAAGTCAATACTAAAGTGCAAATACAACCAAGTAATGCACAAGAAAAACTATAACTGTAATGCCAACAACCAACCAACCATAAATCCATATATAAAATTCGTCCAGCCGGGTGTACCATACCAAGGAAAAAATAAAAGTATCTTCAGCTGATGTATCACACCGGAGTAAAATAAAAATATCTCCAGCCGATGTACCACACCTGGGTAAAATAAAAATATCTCCAGCCGATGTACCACACCGGGGTAAAATAAAAAAAAATATCTCCAGCCGATGTACCACACTGGGGTAAAATAAAAATATCTCTAGCTGATGTACCACACCAGGGTAACATAAAAATATCTCCAGCCAATGTAGCACACCGGGGCAACAGAAAAATATCTCCAGCCAATGTACCATATCAGGGTAAAATAAAAATATCTCCAGCCGATGTACCACACCGGGGTAAAATATAAATATCTCCAGTCAATGTACCACACCGGGATAAAATAAAAATAATTCTCAATCATAATCATAAATAGGGTCGATATGGCTTATATTGAGTCAATTTAACACGTATGACATATAAATGACAGATGTTAAATCTGTGGCCAGAATAGGCCTCTTTCGTAACCCATAAATGCAAGTGAACACCCATATCATGTAAAGCTAGAAAATATGTATATATATCACGTAAAGTTGTCAAATTATACATGCACATGTCGACTCAGTTACTTGAAGGACCTTCAAGAGGTTTAGACAACATAAGAACTTTTGTAGGCTTACAAACAATGTCCTACAAATAATCCTACCAATTGAACATATTACTTGGATAGAAACACATAGAGCTCATTTCTACACAATTCTTTAACATTTGGAAACTACAAATATATACTGCCTACCAGGTGGTTCCTTTAACCTGTATCGGCAACTATATATTAGAATTTCATTTCCAAATTTATCATGTAGATAAGCACATATAGTTCTTAATTCATTTGACTTCTTTGCAGGAAAACATGGAAATTATAACTAGAAACTTGGAGTTATTTGTCATATACATAGAGCTGAAAACTGAACTACAAACATACAACGTATAACTTCTATATGATATATAACTCGTATTTAGTTAACTAGGTGACCTCCAGGTGACTTCCTGGTATTCAATGTTCTAAGCTTAACTGATCATTATCATAACCTGCACTTATACTTACTTATACATTAGGAACATTGGTACTTGGGAGAATCTCTCCTCTGAATTTAGGAAATTCAACTGATAACTCAACAAGAACTAAACGTAAAGATGCATGACTTGAATATAACTGAAAGAATTCAACTGTATGTTATAACATGAAAATCGTACACATTAAGACTTCTTACTGGGAAGACATATAAAGACTTGAGTTCTTAGACTTGTATACAACATCAGATACTTGACCGAGACATTAGCATAATTGTCAAAATACGATCTCTCAAAAACTTCTTAGATCAGCTAGCACATTTCAACATAAATTAGGGACATAAAGACATAACCTAAGGATCTGAGACTTGGAGCTCTAGAACTTGGTAACTCTTGAGTAACTCTCTAAGTGATGCCTTATAGGTAAATAAAGATATATAGCCGTAATTCAATTGATGTTGGATTGACTTACATAACTCTGCAATTATCTGCGGAGCTTAAGAAAGCTTACCTAATCATAAGTGACTTAGAAGATCCTAGGATTATCCTTTTCAGACATGGTAGAAAATTTCAACACTTAGAATAGATAACTTAACATAATCCTTTAGGGGTATAGTAGAGAGCTTCTCAACTTAAGTTACTATTTTGCAGATGTTCAACTCTAATTATTTCGTAGAAGGTTAACAATTTAGTGGTTATTCATCAATGTAACACATATGAACATAAACAACTTAATTTATAACTCTTTTGCTAAACGTCTTTAGAACAGGGTTAATCTTCCTAGCTGTTTCCTACCTCGTTCACAATCGTAACCCGTATCGTCTAATTTAACAATATTTAGCTCTACTTTCCTTATTCATCTTAACTTCTTTGCCAAAAATTATTCACTCTACACTCAAGTCTTTACCCTCGTGTTCACTATTCCATCAGTTCTTATACACACTTACCTCTTTGCCTAATTGACAACTTAGCCCCGCTTTCCCCGTTAACATGTATCGACTTAGCTTATTCGCTACGTGCCGCTTGCTTAGCTTTAAAGAGGAAAAACATAAAATATACTTTTTATATTGAGAACTTTAAAACATAAACATATAGGAGGGATTAACAATATTATTAAAATGTCATTTCAATAAGCTTGTTTACCCTCAATCGGCTTAGCGTCATCTTCTTAGCTTAAGTTTAATTACATGTCGTGGTCTTAGCATTTCCTACCAATTTCACTAAGTGACAAGATCTTAACATATATTAAACATCACATATATAGTATACTACAAAGGACCAACTCACGGTGCCCACGTTAATGGAGATTAAGACTTGATTTAGAACTACGACAACAATCGTATAAAAATTACACCTTTCGCTTCACATTTGTTTGCTTCAACCATTCTTAACGATTCAAGATTTATGCCAAGTATTTACAACCCTTTGGAAAGGATCATACATGCCTCAATATGATTTTAAAAACATAGGAATATTGATCCTTTCAATAACTTAGTTTCGTGCTTGGAAAACAAGGAAAGGGACGCCGTTACATACCTTGGAACCTCGACTCTAATTTTGCCGAAAATCTTCCTTTCAAGCTTACTCCTTAAGGATCCTTCCAAGTCCAATTTACAAATCCAAAAAGCAGCAACTTCACTTTACCAAAGTTCTGGAAAAATTTGGAAGCAACATGCCACAAAAACACACAAAGAAACAACAACGCAATAATACAACATTCTCCAAGTTATAACCTCATAAACTTAAAGAAATCAAAAAGGGAACTACTTACCCTTTCTTAGAGATGTTATCAGCTAAAGTAGGAGTAAACTCCTACTGTTTCCTCTGCCTAGAATCATCTAAAAATGCAGCAATACCACAATCAACCACAAGACAACAACGAGTCATGACTTCCTTCCAAGGTTCTCTTTTCAAAGCCCAAAAGAGACAAGAGTGAAGTTTCTTACTTGGAATATCTTTTCACCATGTGATAGGGCTTTGAAATCTCTGAATTCTAAAAAAAATCAACTAAAATGGAGTAAAAATGAGATTTCTAGCTCAATTTTACTTCATATAAGCGGGATGGCAAGGGTTTGGGCGGCGCCCGTGCGACATGCCCTCGCGCGCGCGCGCCTGCTACCTGCCTGTCTCGGCGCCTGCGCGCTTTCCAAACTGACAGTGTTGTCTTTAAACGAGCTCAACTTTTTACTCTGAGCTCCGATTGACGAGTGATTTTTTTCACTGTATACTAGACTCAAATACCTTTCATTTGACATGTTATGGGACTTATGGATCATTATATTATTGGAGATATTACCATTTAAAGTTGATCCTTATTTACAAACTTTACATACTTTTCGCTTTTCCCTTTGCACATGTTTCCCTCCTCACCTACGGATAACATACCACCCATAATTCCCTTAATATGGCATATAACCATCAAATAATCATAAAAAAAAAATTCCTGGGTGTAACATTCAGATTTTGTTATTATTTAGTATTTGTTTATTTCTTTAGTCAACTTCCACTTTATCATTATTATTTTAAGCAGATAAGTCTTACTAGAAGTATTCTTTACCATGGGTTTGCTTGGGGTCGCTAGTGATCCTAAGTACCCTGTCGCATCTAGGGTGTGAACTGGGGTCGTGAAAAACTTGGTATCAGAATATCAGGTTTAGAGTATCATAGGATGTCTAAAATCCATGTCAAGTAGAGTTATTTTTATGGGTGTGAAGCGCGCCACACTTATGAGGGGGAAACTACAAGGAATATTTAGAAAAAATTCCCTTTATTCATGATTCTTGTCGTGCACATAGTTTGATATCTAATACGTCCTCCTAACTCGTGCTCTATTCCTTTTCAAATGAATATGCCTCATAAGAGAGAAAATGGAAGGAGGACCAAAAATGCTAATCAGCTAGCCAGACCAGCTCCAGCAGCCCCTCAGGACGAGAAGGTGTCACATGCAAAGTTCCGGGATGCTATTCAGATGATGGCTCAGGTAACGACCAACCAGGTTAACCAGTAGGTCATTGTGCCAGTAAATACTAATGGATCTGCAACTTCTGCCAGAGTCTGAGATTTTACTCGGATGAATCCCCAGCATTTCACGGGTCTAAAGTAGATGAGCACCCGCAGGAATTAATTAATGAGATTCAAAAGATCACCCAAATCATGTGTGTTACTCTGGTTTAAAGTGCAAATTTAGCTGCTTATTAGTTGAAGAGGGTGGCTCAAATTTGGTATAAGCAGTGGAAGGAGAGGGGACGGGTTGGTGTAGGTCCGGTGGAATGGGATGAGTTTGTGACTACATTCCTGAACAGGTTCTTTCCTCGGGAGTTGAGGGAAACTAAGGCTGCTGAAATTATGAATTTAAGGCAGATTAACATGACAATAAAGGAGTACATATTCATGTCACTCAACTATCAAGGTATGCTTCGAAAATGGTTGCTGAGCTGAGGGCTCATATGCTAAAGTTCGTAAATGGAGTCTCAGACTTTCTGTTCAAGGAGTGCAGAACTGTGATGCTCATCAAAGACATAGACATCTCCAATCTCATCATCACTGCACATCAGATAGAGGCAGAGAAACTGAAGGAGATAGAAAGGGAAAGTAAGCGGGCGAGGATAGATCAATCTGAGTATTCTCAGAAGAGGTCAGGCGATAGTAATCACCCTTAGCAGCAGAAAAGGTCTCCAATAACTTCACCAGCCAGTGCTCTATCTTCTAGGTCCCGTAAGGATAGGAGGGGCGGGTATCAGGCTCTCAGTCATAGAGCCATGTCTCCAGCAGCCGCACTTTCATAGCATGCCCTAAGTGTGGCAAGAACCACCCGGGTGAGTGTCGTCTGGGCAAGGAGGGCTATTTTGGTTGTGGCCAGCTGCGTCAAAAAGTGAGAGAGTGCTTATTAACAGGACAAGGAAAAGCCCAGTCTACTACATTAGTAGCTTTGATTGGGCGCCGAGCTCAACAGGGCACTACCTCAAGTACAGGTGGCTGTCAGTGCTAGAACTGCTTCTATGCCTTATCCTCCCATTAGGACCAAGAGAACTCACCTGAATAGTCACTGGTACGTTACACCTCTTTCAGATAGATGTTTATGCTTTACTAGATCCAAGAGCCACACTTTCTTTCGTGACTCCTTACATTGCTGTCTAGTTTGACATTAGTCTAGAAATTATCTTAGAGCTGTTTTCAGTATCTACTCCAATTTTTGAGTTAGTTAGAGCTAGTCGGGTGTATAGGGATTGTCCGGTCATAGTGTTACATAAAGTTAACACAATTGATCTAGTAGAGTTAGATATGGTCGACTTCGGCCTTATTCTTGGCATGGACTTGTTACATTCTTGCTATGTATCAGTTCACTACAGTACCAGGTTTCTTAGATTCCAATTTCCTAACAAACTAGTCCTAGAGTGGTAGGGTAGTACTTCAGCTCCTAAGGGTCGATTTATTTCATATCTTAAGGCTAGGAAAATGATCTCAAAGGGGTATATCTATCAATTGGTTAGGATCAAGTATTCTAATTTTGAAGCCCCAACACTTCAATTAGTCTGTATCATCAGTGAGTTTCCCGATGTGTTCCTCGAGGATCTTCTCGGAGTCCCTCTCGAGCAGGAGATCAATTTTGGAATAGACCGTCTTCCGGATACCCAGCCTATCTCTATTCCTCCTTATACAATGGCTCTAGCTGAGCTTAAGGAGTTGAAGGAATAGCTGAAGGACCTTCTAGATAAGGGCTTCATCAGATCTAATATCTCTCCATGAGGTCCTAGTCCTATTCGTGCAAAAGAAAGACGGTACACTCATAATGGGTATCGACTATCGTCAACTGAACAAGGTCACAGTCAAGAAGAGGTATCCTTTACCAAGGATTGACGAATAGTTTGAACAACTTCAAGGAGCTAGTTATTTTTCCAAGGTAGATCATAAATCAGAATACCACCAGCTCAAGGTTAGAGAATGTGACATTCTGAAAACAATCTTTAGAACTCGGTATGGTCACTACGAATTTGTAGTCATGACTTTTGTACTATTCTAATGCTATTGCAGCTTTTATGGATCTGATGAATAGGGTATTCAAGCGGTACCTAGACATATTCAGTATTGTCTTTATAGATGATATTCTTGTACTATCTGAGAATAGTTTTGGAGACTCTTAGGGATCACTAGTTGTATGCTAAATTCAGCAAGTGTGAATTCTAGTTGTGGCATTCCTCGGTCATGTGGTATCTACTGAGGGTGTTCAGGTGGATCCTCAAAAAATAGCGGCAGTCAAGGACTGGCCAAGACCCACTTCTCCGTCAAACATCAGGAGTTTCTTGGGCTTAGCCGCTTATTATAGACAGTTCATAGAAGGATTCTCCTCCATTGCCTCTCCTTTGACCAGACTAACTCAAAAGAAGGTGAAGTTTCAATGGTCAGATGCTTGTGAGAAGAGTTTTAGTAATTGAAGACCTGACTCACTAAGCCCTAGTTCTGACTCTGCCAGAAGGTTTAGACGGGTTTGTGACCTATTGTGATTCCTCCAAAGTTGGCCTTGGTTGTGTTCTGATGCAACATGTTAAAGTGATAGCTTATGCTTCCAGACAACTCAAGGTTCATGAGAAGAACTATCTCAGTCATGATCTTGAAATGGAAGCGGTGGTATTTTTCCTGCAAGTTTACAGGCATTACCTTTATGGAGTTCACGTGGATGTTATTACTAACCACAAGAGTTTACAGTATGTGTTCAATCAGAAGGATTTGAATCTTTGTCAGAGAACATAGCTAGAACAGTTGAAGGATTATGATATAAGTGTGTTGTATCACTCAAGCAAGGCCAATGTAGTGGTTGATTCCCTTAGAAGGTTGTCAATAGGAAGTATTGCTTATGTCAAAGAGGGTAAAAAGGAACTAGCAAAGGATATCCACAGACTGGCTTGGTTAGGGGTCCAGTTGGTTGACTCAGCAAAAGGTGGAGTTGTAGTCTAGAACGGGTCAAAATCCTCCCTAGTGGTGGAAGTTAAGTCAAAGCAAGATGAAGATCCGATTTTACTGAAGTTGAAGGAAGCAGTCCTAAGGAAAGAGATGGAAGATTTTTCTAAAGGGGGAGATGGTGTGCTACATTATTAGGAAGGTTGTGTGTTTCTAATGTAGATGATTTGACGCAGAAGATACTAATAGAAGCTCACAACGCCAGATACTTTATTCACCCAGGTGCCACTAAGATGTATCGTGATCTACGGGAAGTCTACTAGTGGAATGGCATGAAAAAGGATATTGCAGAATTTGTGGCTAAGTGTCCTAATCACGGGCAAAAATATATGCCCGAGATACGCTGTACGACTTAAATTAGTCTTGTTTATCTAAGATTATTGTATACATTTTCATGTAATTTTAGATGAAGTAAAGATATGTGCTAACCAACATGATTAGCCTTTGTTTTGTAGGTTTTGATGACTTTTGAGCAACTAATCCATGAGTTGGTGAGGTAGAGGCTTCGAAACGGAATTAACACGCGAACGTCGGCGAAGAGGAGGCACAAAACAGCCCACCTGCGCGTTCGCAACGTGCCACGGCAGGCAGGCCGCTCACAACAGCCCACCTGCGCGTTGGCAACGTGCCACGGCAGGTGGCCTCTGCGACCAAGGGCTTCCAACGCACTGCCAGAGCAGCGTGACACGCTGCCAACGCGGCAGGGTGCTGCCCGGGCCAGTTTCGGGTGATTTTCTAGAGGGCTTCCGCGTCCGTAGCGTGTCACGGAGGCCGTGCTCCGCGATGCACTCCGTGACACATTGCTTGTTATTCCGGGAAAGAGTCCTACTACTATAAATAACACACTTAGGTTTATTTTTCAGAATGCAGACTTGGTGGAGCAAGGACGTGGGTTACAGGCAGTTGAGGGACGAAAAGTTCAGGGTTTTTTTCTCTTTCTTTCTTCTCTAATTCAATTGTTTGTATGATTAACACTTGTTTTAGGATGATTAATCCACAAATGCGTGGCTAATTCCCTTCCTTGCTGAGGTTATGAACATTTGTGATGAATTTTGATTATTGAATTATAGGATTTTTCATCTTTTTCTTCCATGTTGTTCTATTAATTCTTGTTTCTACTGCATTGGTGTGTGGCCTACATTAATGTACATCTAAAAAGTCCGATTTCACTCGAGAGAGCACGAAATTGGAAAGTTGTGAATTAATAGGATATTGTTCTTTACTTGATTTGGGAAAATTGAGTTTTGATGTGCTTTCCTGATAGAAATATACTTGAAAGCCGTATCAGTCAATTTAGGAACCGAAATAGTATTTCTAGGTCATGAATTGCATTTGATCACAGAAATGTAGACGGATGGTTTATGATTCTTAAGTGAGATTAAATACGAGAGTTTTAATCTCTTGGCTAATGTTCTTGGCTAGCAACAGGAAGAAAAGATTAACCAAGTTAAGATGATAATCAGTTTCATTACATGTTCTTTAACCTCAGCATGCTCTTATTCATAGTCCAAATTCAAAGTAGATAATTGTTAGTAGTTTTAGTATAAAATTTATAAAATAAATTATTCACTTTTTGGTTACGTTGTTGTCAGCATATTTAGAAGTTAAATATAGTATAGTATACTTAAGCAAACTTCACTTAATCCGAGTCTCTGAGGGATCGATACTTGGCTTACTAAAGCCACTTACTACTTGTTCGACCACGTGCACTTGCGTGTCGGTTTAGATACCCAACGAACCACCGAACAAGTTTTTGGCGCCGTTGCCGGGGACATGGCAATAGGTGAATTTGTTTTAAGAGTAATTGACTATATTTTTATTTTACTCAAGTGTTGACAACTTAGTCTTAGTGTTTGTTTTAATTCTTTTGCATTTTACTTTTTCTTTTTCGAATACCCTTATTGACATGACATCGTGGAATATAAATGGTTTCAATGGTGGATACTCATATTTTAGTGAATCTTGCCTGAATTGCAGAGGACACCACTTGTGGCAACAATGTCACACGTGTAATATATGTGGTGGTCAAGATGGCCATTGGGATGGCTGTCCGAATGCATATTCCCCTCCCCCAAGTCCCTACTATGATCCTTCTGTTGTTTTTCCTGAATATAGGCATGCTGAAAATGAGGACTTGGGACGCCAAGCTCGAATAGAAGACTTGATGAAACAACTCTTGGAGTAATCAGAAGCAATGAAGGAGGCGATGGGAGTATTGAGAATTCAGCAAGAAGAGAATGCAGAGGCTCTAGAAAGGATGAGCATCAAATTCACGGAGATGATCGCTGAAGCTGAAGCTTGTGATAAATTGCAGGTATCAACTTTAGCCGATATTCAAGAGGAAATACAAGAGGACGACAAGGGTGAATTTTTTGATGAAGCCCAATAATTAGAATCTCTTGAGTGTCCCCGTGACGGGCTCACACTTATAGAAAATCCATTCATGGAAGAATAGATAGAGTACCCCCCATTTGACATTAATGAAGAGATAGATGTCGATGCTGAAAAGGAGTATACAGGTAAGGAGGTCAAGCAAAATGCAGTTTCAGAGTTGAGGTGTATTGGACCACACTCTACGCATTTTTCGATGTTAAATTTGGTTGACAACAGAGAAAGAGAGTCTTCCAAGCTTATAGAGAAATGTCTAGAGGAGGACCAAGCACCATATATTTTGAAATTTGCCAACGCGGAGAGACAAAATGACTTCGCTTACTTGAGGGCCAATAAAGTACAAAGGCAACACCTACTGTTTGGTCCTTACAATTTTTCACCGCCACCCTTGGAGCATAAGAGGAAATTAGAAAAGAAATTAGGGGTGAGATTCATATCCTCAAGGTGGAGGAAAAAGTGGTGAAACTTGGTACGTCGTGCCGTGACGTAAAATTAGGCGTTGCTTGGGAGGCAACCCAAGGGTACCACAGGTACCATTTTAATTTCTTGCAATTGAGTTAATTTTTGTTTATTTTCATCTTGTGTTGTTTTGGTGGAAAGTTAAGCACATATGGAGGGGAAGTCTGAGTACCCGTGGAGGAGGAAGCTAACAAGCATGGAAGAGAAAAAGTGTGGGGTTGAACACCCACTTGTGCAAAGTTGAAGAAAGGCATGTTGTTAGCTAGGCCTAAAGGCCTCAGGGAGTATTTCTCACCCTTTGTAAATTTTAATTTGATGCTATGAGGACATAGCATGATGAAAGTGTGGGGTGAGGGAAATTTCAAGGGAAATTTCAAAATTTTCTGTGCTTAACGATTTTGGTGAATGTAGTGCTTGTGCAAAAGTTGGTGAGAAATATGAAAAATTTGAAAAATCTTTGGGAATTAAGCATGACTTCATCACCCGTTGGTTTTTCTTTTCGGTTCTTTTCCGACGGGGAGGTCTTTGAACCGAAGAATAAAATTTTTTTTCCTTTGTCTGTATATAGTGTTTTTAGTGATAGTTAAGGACTGTTTCCGACGATGGATGGATGACGACCGTCTTGAGGAAAAATTAGTCGATAGGTTTTGGGTTTTTGAAACCATAACTAATTGGTGCTTGATGTTCTTTTTATGTGCTATACATGGTTGTAAGATGCAAGTATGTTCAGTGTGAAGCATGCAAGTGTATAACTTTGTTTGAGACACTTAGGCTCTTGAATTTGACTCAATATGATGGAAGCTTAGTTCTGAATTGTTGTGATTAGCTGAGTAAGAGTCTGCTGAATGTGTCTTGAATTGAGCATGTGCCATGAGTGTAAGGTTTTTGAGTATTCTGTGCTATTATGAAATGTCTAGAACTTGCCTGGTGTGTATATAAAACGAAATGAAGGATGTGAATTGTAGGACCTGGGCGGTAGAGTTTTGATTTCCGGCTGAGCCAGTCCTATAGTGGAAGGGTAGTTCAGCTGTGTAGGTCATTTCATTTCCTACCTTAAGGCCAGGAAGAAGATCTCTAAAGGTTGCGTATACCATCTAGTTAGGGTTAAGTATGCTACATATGAAACCCCGACTATCCAGTCAGTTCCTATAGTGTGCGAATATCCATAAGTGTTTCCAGATGATTTACCGGGAGTTCCTCCCGAGCATATAGATTTTGGTATTGACCTTATTCTCGATACGCAGTTTATATCTATTCCTACTTATAGAATGGCCCCAGCTGAGTTAAAGGAGTTGAAGGAGCAATTGAAGGATTTCTTAGACAATGGTTTCATCAGACCCAGCAAATCCCCGTGGGGTGCACCAGTTCTCTTTGTCCAAAAGAAGGATGGTTCCCTTCGGTTGTGCATTGAATATTGGCAATTGAACAAGGTTACTATCAAGAACAGGTATCCTCTCCCCAGGATTGATGATTTGTTTGACCAGCTTCAGGGTGCCAAGTGTTTCTCAAAGATAGACCTCATATCTGAATACCATCGGTTCAGGGTTCGGGAGAGTAACATCCTGAAGACATCCTTCTGGACTCAGTATAGTCACTACGAGTTTGTAGTATTGTATTTTAGACTAATGAATGCTCCTACAACTTTTATGGATTTAATGAATAGGGTGTTCAAGCCATATTTTAATATGTTCATAGATGACATTCTCATATACTCTCGGAGCGAGGAGGAGCATGCCGCTCATGTGAAGGTGTACTACAAACTCTTAAGGATAGCCAATTATATGCTATGTTCAACAAGTGCTAGTTTTTGCTAGACACAGAAGCATTTTTGGGTCATGTAGTGTCAAGCAAGGGTGTACAGGTGGACTCTCAAAAGATAGAAGTTGTGAAGAATTGGCCTAGACCAGTGAGTCCTTTGAATATCAGGAGTTTCTTAGGCTTACCCGGTTACTATAGGAGGTTTGTGGAAGGAATTTCATCCATTGCAGCAACATTGACTAAATTGACCTAGAAGAAAGTGAAGTTTCAATGGTTAGAGGTCTGTGAGAAGAGCTTCCAAGAGTTGAAGACTTGACTCACCTCAGCACCAGTGTTTACCCTACCTGAGGGTACCAATGGGTTTTTGGTGTATTGCGTTGCCTCGAGGATCGACCTTGATTGTGTATTACTGCAGCATAATAAGGTTGTAGCCTATGCTTCCAGACAACTTAAAGTACCTGAAAAGAACTATTCGACTCATGACCTCGAGTTGGAAGCAGTAGTATTTTCCTTGAAGATTTGGAGACACTATTTGCATGGTGTCCATGTGGATGTGTTTATAGACCACAAAAGCCTATAATACATGTTTACCCAAAAGGATTTGAATCTATGTCAGAGGAGGTGGTTGGTGCATTTGAAAGATTATGATATGAGTGTCTTTTATCATCCGGGCAAGGCTAATGTGGTGGCAGATGCTCTTAGCAGGCTTTCTATGGAGAGTGTGACCCATATAGATGAGGAAAGGAAGGAGCTAGTGAAGGATGTGCACCAGCTCACACGACTAGGAGTTCATTTTGTTGACTCAATGGATGGTGGTGTCATTGTTCACAATGGGTCAAAATCTTCCTTGGTGACCAAGGTCAAAGCTAGACAAGATGAGGATCCTATTTTAGTAAAGTTGAAGGAAGCCATTCGGAATCAGAAGGTGGAGGCCTTCTTCCAGGAGGGAGATGGTGTGCTACAATATCAAGGTCGTTTGTGTGTAGCGAGAGTTGATGACTTGATGGAGCGGATGTTGCATGACACTCATGGTTCCAGATATTCTATACATCCCCGTGCCACCAAGATGTACCTTGACCTATGGGAAGTCTATTGGATGAATGGCATGAAGAAGGACATAGCAGAGTTTGTGGCTAAGTGTCCAAATCGTCAATAGGTGAGGTTGAGCATCAAAGACCTGGAGGTGTACTTCAAGACATTAGTATTCCTATTTGGATGTGGGAGAAGATCAATATGGACTTTATCAATAGGTTGCCTCGTACTCACCAATAGTATGACTCTATTTGGTTGGTCATAACAGGTTGACTAAAGCATCTCATTTTCTAATTGTCAAAACTACCGATTCAGCAGAGGATTATGCTAAATTATATATTCATGAGCCAGTTTGATTGCATGGAGATCCCTTGTCCATCATATTAGATAGAGGTACTCAATTTACCTCCCAGTGTTGGAGATCAATTCAGAAGGGGCTTGGCACTCAGGTTAAGCTCAGTACAGCCTTTCACCCACAGAAGGATGGGCAGGCGAAGTAGACCATTTAGACTTTGGAGGATATGTTGAGAGCGTTGTGATTGATTTAAAGGGTAGTTGGAATGATCATGTCACGCCCCACCTGGGGAGGCATGACTGGCACCTGGTGCCCTACTAGGACCTGGACTGCTGGACTAACAGAGCCCAAGCACTTCTGGTGCTAGGCTGGCTCTAACTCTGAGTTCATGAAAACGACAAGCTATATAACGGCTGTAAATATGGCCTTCGGCCGACAAGGCCTATAGCCACCTGTAAGAAAAAATTAGCTAACCAGAATATTTGAGTCAACAGGGAACCTATGCGGGTCGACAAGGCTACCATGCTGTCTAGTTATTTCTGAATCAAGAAAGCAAGTGCTAAACTGCCACGTGACCAACAAGATCACCACTACCAACTGAATAAGGCCCCACACGGCCATCATAAACAAACTAAAATATACACACGGCCTCACACGACCGGTACAACTAACCAAAGGGAATATACAATCTGCAAGCCTCTGAGAATAAAAAGAGATGATCAGGATAGGGCCCCGGCCTACCCATACTGGACAACAAAAGAAAAATACACTTCTGTCTTTCAAGATCCGGATGAAAGGAGCTGAAGGCTCTGTATCGCTGGCTGGAACTACGAGGGGTTTGCTCCTCGTCTACGGGTACCTGCAGGAAAGTAATGCAGTGCCCCAAACGGGCGTCAGTACCGCAGGTACTGAGTATGCAAAGCAACAACTGGAAATAACTGAAAACAAGTAATATAACTGATAGAACTGAAGTAGAAAGAAATAGGCTGTAATTGGCTAAAAGTATGGTTTCAAGACTGTCCTCAACTATGTTGAAAGGAGTAGGAGTTGTACCTGGTAATGTGGCACCCTACTATCTATCTGTCCATAACTAGCATAATATAGCATAACATAGCACACATAAAACCTTACCTGGCCCCCATAAGCCGGAAGGTACAACCAACACACAATCTATACCCCTACCCCGGTCATCCCATCTCCCCTGGTAACTATAAACATCCTGCCGGTTCCTTGGGTATGCACTTGGGCCCGCTGAGCCCCTGACTATAATTGTACCTGAGTCTGGAGGACTCCTGAAATCAACACCACAGGCGTACCCGCTCGACGGGGGTGTATAAAAGCCGACCAAGGCAAAATATGGGAAAACTGGAATCCCATCTTCGTCCCCCTAGGGGACGACATATCACTTCGTAGAGTGACGTATCCTCGCCCTCTGGCGGATGAGTCGATACAACTTTTAATCCTGGGGTGGTCATGGATGCTAGGTAATCTAACCCAACACAATACAGTCAAGTCTCAACTGATAATACTAACTGCATATGATACATGCTGAAACTAATGATAGTAATGTGTATATATATAATACATGTTGAAATTGATAATGGTATATATATAATTTCTGTCATACTGTGTTTAATCTGTTACTGAAACAAGATATAATATTTCTGCTGAGAATCATGCTGTATAACTAAGTCCCATGGTAAACATGATTTACTATTTCTAACATACTTTTTAAAATTCATATTAAGCTACTATTCTATTTCTGAAATACTTTACGGGAACTTATATTGCTTTACTAAGTTTCAGCTGAACACGATAATACCCTGACGTACTTTACTAAATTACATACTGGGCATGTTGTACTATTTCTGAAACTTTCTACTAGAATTTATACTAGTTTGCTCTGCTGGAATTACTAACTTGCCAAAAGAAACTAGCTTCACATACCTCAATTGTCGATTTTCTGACCAACTGGCGTAGCTCGACCAATAATTAGCAATTTCTTCCAACTGCATTCATATTCATAGCAAATAGAACTAAATCCATCAATATTTTAGAAGAAAACACTACTTTGAATATATATACTGCCCAAACTTTGACTTTTCAGAGAACGGCCGAGAACTCGCTATTTTTCGGAGGTCCAGAAGGGAGAAATGCCCACTTTAGGGCTAGGAGTATATTAACATTAATTTGGAGCAATTCTACTTACCTTGACTCGACGGGTCGCCGCTTCGTCGGACGATTCTTGCGAAACTAACTCCACAGGAATGTTCTCTGCAGCTTTATACTTCGGTATCCGAAGTTAATTTGAGTTTGGACCTCGTTTGATGGTGTAATCAGATGAATTTTTATCAAAACCCTTTGTCCCTTACTGTTGTCCCTCGTTTATGCTGGAAATTAAAGCGATAAAATGAATTAAAATGAAGTGGGGGCTTTATATGGAGGCCTGAACCTCACCTCCATGGAACGTTGGCCATCGTGGAGGTGAGCCTCCGTGATACGTTGGCCATCGCGGAGGTGGTCTGCTCGGCCTCCCTTTGCGATGGTTTGACGTGGTTCTTGTCCGGTTTCCCCTGAGCCTTTTTTTAGCATGTAGGGCATTCTAAATCTCTCAACCAACATGTGAGTAGGCCATCTAAATGTCAAGAATTTACGTGGTGTAACACCCCCCCCCCTAAGAACATTCGTCCTCAAATGTAAACTTCTACTTGTAAGAATCTCAACTTACTCAACTTATTCTAGAAAAATTTTGGAAGAGTTTCCCCTGTAATATAGACTACCTTAAAAATCTTGAAATGCAGAAAAGTCCACAGAGGTACTCCACAAAATACTATAACATTCATTTCATAATAACTGAAGTCAACATCTCACTTATACACATGAATATAAGGTAATAATAAGAACAACATACCTCTGGCTGGTTAAGTCTGAAATAACTGTGGATATCTGGCTTTCATATCTTCTTCTATTTCCCAAGTCATTTCCTCTCGCTTCGTATTACGCCATAATACTTTGATCGAGGCAACATTTTTAGTTCTCAATCTACGAATTTGCCGGTCCAGTGTGGCTACTGGAACTTCTTCATAGGTCAACTCCTCTGTAAACCTGAACATCTTGGACTGGAACGATTCTGGAGGGATCTCCTATGTATTTCCTCAACATTGATACGTGGAAAACTAGGTGGACAGATTCTAATTCTGGAGGTAAGTTTAGCTCATATGCCACTTGGCCTATTCTTCAGCGAATCTAATAAGGCCCAAGAAATCTCGGGCTAAGCTTTCCTTTCTTACCAAATCTCATCACACCCTTTATCGGCAAAACTTTCAAGAATACCCAATCATTAACATTAAATTCCAAATTTTTGCGCCGCATGTCAGAATACGATTTCTGGCGGCTCTGAGCAGTCAGTAAACGTTCTCTGATAAGCTTTACTTTTTCTTCTGACTAATGAATAATATTTGGCCCAATCAATGCTGATTCTCCTTCCTCAAACCAACCGGCTGGAGATCTACACTTTTGCCCATACAACGCTTCATAAGGCGCCATCTAGATTACTGAATGGTAATTATTATTATAGGCGAATTCAAATAGCAGTAGTGTTCATCCCAGCTACCTCCAAAATATAACACACACGCTCGCAACATATCCTCGAGTGTCTGAATAGTGTGTTCTGCCTGCCCATCTGTTTGAGAATGAAAAACTGTGCTCAGGTTAACCTGTGTCCCCAAGCCTCCCTAAAATGATTGCCAAAATTTAGCTGTAAACTTCGCCCCTCTATCGGAGCTCATTGACAATGAAATACCATGCAACCTGACTATTTCTTTGATATACAGATTAGCATAGTCTTCGGTTGAAAAGGTAGCCCTTACTGGCAGGAAGTGAGCTGACTTGTCAATCTGTCAACGATTCCCTAGATCGAATCATATCTTTGCCTGGTGCGGGGTAATCCTGCTACAAAATCCATATTAACTGCTTCCCATTTCCATATAGGCACAGCTATATCCCGAATCAACCCGCCTGGTTTCTGATGTTCAGCTTTTCCCAGTTGGCAATTGGGACACTGAGCTACAAATTCTGCTATCCCTTTCTTCATTCTTGGCCACCAGTAGATTTCTTTTACATCATGGCACATGTTTGTCAAACCTGGGTGGAGAGATAACTGGCATAATGTACCTCGCCCATAATCTGCTGGCGAAGCCCTGCAACATCTGGAACACAAAGGATATCTTTATATCTGCACACTCCATCCTCGGTTATCTGAAAATCTGTGATCTCTCCCCGCTGAACTCTGTTTCTAAGCTGAACCAGGCTAGGATCTTCGTACTACCATTCCTTTACTTCCACAACTAAAGACGACACTGCGGTATTTTGGATTGCCACTCTATTGTCCCTTGTTTCTACTACATGAACGTCTAAACTGGCTAGTTGATGCAACACTCGGGCCAATTCCCACTGCTCGGGCTGCAAGTATGCTAAACTCCCCACAGATTCACCGCTGAGGGCATCTTCTACTATGTTGGCCCTTTCTGGGTGATACAGAATATCCACGTCATAGTCTTTCAACAACTCTAACCAGCGACACTGCCGCACATTCAACTCCTAGAAGCTTTGTTCTCATGCCTCAGTCCACTGAAAGTTTTGCTGCTTTCTGCGTCAGTTTAGTCAGAGGTGCTGCAAAAGTGGAAAATCCTTCCACAAACCTTCTGTAGTACCCGGCTAACCGCAGGAAACTATGTACCTCGGTTGGAGTTGTAGTTTTGGCCATGTTTCCACTGCTTTTATTTTCTTTATCTATTTGTATACCAGCCTCCGACACGATGTGACCCAAAAAGACTACTGAATTCAGCCAAAATTCACATTAGAGAAATTGGCATGTAACTGACGATCATACTGGTTTATTTACGGGAGAAACTGACAAGTAATCTATCTGCAGAGCTAGAGCTTTATCTTGCCTTATGCCCGCATGCTAATGCTACTCGCTGCTGGAATAATCTGTATGACTATCTGCACACCATGTGCATGTATTTGATCAGAGGATCCTGATAGTGATCATGATCTCTAATAATCTGGCTGAATAACTGTGAATGACTGAATAACAGCGCTGAATGACCCGAATGCTGAAGTAGTCTAACAATGCTCTAAACGTGCTACTCGGGCATCTGTAGCTCATGCATAACTGCGGAGTTGTGGACAGCTAACTGCTTTGTTATTCTAATTGAACAACTATAGAGCTGGGCTTAGTCAGACTTACCCTCAAGCGACCAGTCTCTGGATCTTCACAAGGAACCTACCGATTTCCTTTTCTTAGTAGACACTGTGCTAGCAGAGTACTACCAATTCCTTATGCCTTGTTTGCATCCACTCGGATCTATACTTCTGTTCTAAGAAATTCTTGGTCTTATGAGCAATTCTGTAAAGACTGGCCTTCTCCTAAGACTCTGTATTTGAATATCTTATGAGAACCGGCTGGGGTACCTGTCCGTCACTAACTACTGATGTGGACCCCTTCTTGGGGTACCTGATCTTGGGCAAATTTATATGCCCAAGTGATACTCAAAAGTACCAGTTTCGCCTTGTTTATCTATCAATTTGTATACATTCTCATGTAATTGGTAATAAAATGTGAATTTATACTAACCAACATGATTATCATTATTTTGCAGGTAAAATGTAATTTCGAGAAGCTAAAATGCATGTTGGTGGATATCAAGGATGGACTTGGATGCGAGCAAAGGACAAGACATTGGACAACATGAAATAAAGGGGCTCCGCGATGGAGCCGTGTCACGCTACCATCGCGGAGTCCTTCTGCCTGGATGGGAATTTTCAGCCCAATTCCAGTGTGGGTTCGCGATGGGTCCGTGGCACGGTGGCTTGGCTCCGCGTTGCACGCCGTGCCACGTTGGGGTTTATTTCCTGGACCCCCAGTTCTAGTGAAGGTCCGCATCCGTAGCGTGTCACGGAGGCAGTGCTCCGTGATGCACTCCGTGACACGTTGCTTGTTATTCCAGGAAACATTCCCACCAGTATAAATAGAACACTTAGGTTCATTTTTCAATATTCTGACTTGGTAGAGCAAGAATGTGGGTTACAGGCAGTTGAGGGAACGAAAATATCAGGGTTTTTCTCTCTTTCCTTCTTCTTTAATTCAATTGCTTGTATGTTTAAAACACTCATTTAACGATGTTTAATCCACAAATGAGTGGCTAATTCATCTTCTTGCTGAGGTTATGAACAATTGTAATGAAATGTGATTATTGATTCTTTGGTTTTTCATCTTTTCTTCCATGTTGTTGTATTAATTCTTGTTCTTACTGCATTAATGTGTGGCCTACGTTAATGTATATCTAAAAAGTCCGGTTTCACTCGAGAGAGCAAGAAATTGGAAAGTTGTGAATTAATAGGATATGATCTTTTCTTGGTTTGGGAAAATTGGGAATTGATTTACTTTTAGGATAGAAATATACCTGAAAGTTATATTAGTCAATTTAGGAACCGAGTTTGTATGGATAGAACATGAATTGCATTTAATCACAGAAATGTAGGTGGATGGTTCATGATTCTTAAGTGAGGTTAAATACGAGAGTTTTAATCTCTTGGCAATAGTTCTTGGCTAGCAACTGGAGGAAAAGACTAACCAAATTATATCGATAATTAATTTCATTACATGTTCGTTTAACCTCAGCATACTCTCATTCATAGTTCGGACTCACATTAGATAGTTATTTTTGATTTAGCATAAAAATTATAAAACAAAATATCAAACTTTTGGTTACACTGTTGTCTGCATTTTTAGAATCGAAATATAGTACACTTGAGCAGATTGCACTTCATCCCAGTCCCTGTGGGATCAATACTTGGCTTACTTAAGCCACTTTACTACTTGTTCGACCACGTGCACTTGCGTGTAGCTTTATACCCATAGCAAAATCACCGAACAAGTTTTTGGCGCCGTTGCCGGGGACTTGGCAATTGGTGAATTTGTTTTAAGTGTTAATTTACTATATTTTTATTTTCTTAGTGTTGACAACTTGGTCTTAGCCTGTATTTTGCAGACTTAATTTCTATTGAACACTGGCAAGAGACAAGGAGCTGGTGGACTCGTGTATAGAGCCAGAAAGAATATTTCACAGTAAACGGAGAGAATCTCTACAAAGAAAGCTGCAGTTGCTCAGACAGACGATCATGGAGCAACAACAGAATCCACCAGTAGTCCGGGCAGTGTTAGTGCCCGAAGAAGTAGCAGCTCGGCCGGTTCGCGAGGTGGAAATCCCACATGCTAATAATGTCACATCTAGCATCCGCAAACTTGAGCTAGGAGGGAGGTTTGAACTTAAGCAGAATATGGTGCAACTGCTGCACACTAGCGGGCAGTTTACCGGTCTCCCTCATGAAGATCCACAGCAGCATCTCCAAAATTTTTTGTAGATAAGTGACACTTACATCCCCGCTGGAGTGTCATCAGATTATGTCCGGCTTACATTGTTCCCATTTTCTCTATTGGGAGAAGCCAAGAGGTGGTTGAAAGCTGAGCCACCGAATTCTATTTCCACGTGGGATGATCTTGCAAGGAAATTTTTGATACGGTTTTTTCCCTCCGGTAAAACAGCAAGACTTAGAAGTCAAATTCTAAGTTTCAAACAGAGAGAGGGAGAGAATTTATATCAGGCCTGGGAGAGATTCAAATCCAGGTTGCGGGATTGTCCTCATCATCATCAATCCAATGATGTGTTGGTGCACACTTTTATAGAGGGTTTGGAATCCCACACCAAAATATTGCTAGACTTGGCAGCTGGAGGACAAGCTCTAGAGAAAACTTATGAGGAGCTGTATACCTTGTTGAACCATATTTTGCAGGGCAATCCGGAATGGAAAGCTGATTCATCAAGAGGCGGGACAAGGAAAGAAGCAAGAGTGCTAGAAGTGGATGGGTTCACAGCTATTGCTGCACAGATAGCTGTATTACAAAATCAACTTAACACCCACTTCAGCAACATGACAATGAACCATCCTCAAGCCCCAGTTAATGCAGTGCAGCAGATGTGGTGTGAAGTGTGTGGAAGCAGTGAGCACTCAGCTGAGTGTTGTGGAGCCAATCCTGACTCGGTAAACTTTGTGGGTAATGTACAAAGGAACCACCAACATTATGGTAATAGCTACAATTCCAATTGGAGGAATCACCCTAATTTCTCCTGGGGTAGCAACAACCATCAGGGGCAAAGTTCGGGTCAAGGTGTGCAAAGGAACCAAGGAGGGCAGCAGAATTATCAAGCACAATTCAGAAACAACAATGCACCTCCTCCACCACCATCACCCAGCATTGAGGAGATGTTCAAGACCATGATAGCTAACCAAGCTCAATTGCAGGCTGACTATGTGAAATTGGCAGCCGAAGTGAAAAACAACCAGTTAGCTACCAAGGCACTTGAATATCAATTTGGGCAATTTGCTGGAGCCCAAAACACAAGGCCTAGAGGAGGACTTCCGAGCGACACAGATCCCAATCCCAAGCAGGTGAATACAGTGACCACAAGGAGAAGTTTGTAGCTGAAAGAGGTGGAACCAGAAAGACCACCTCAACAATCGGGAGCAGCAGAAGTTGAGAGGGAGCAAAGTACTGAGAGGGGGAAAACTAAGGAACCTGAATCAGAAAGACCACCACCCCCGTTCCCTCAATGCTTAAAGAAACACAAGGAGGAGGCGTGTTTCAAGAAATTCATGGTGGTGCTAAAACAGGTACATATTAACTTACCTTTTGTTGATGTTTTGCAGGGAGTGCCAAAATATGCTAAGTATATAAAGGACACGTGGCAAACAAAAGTTGGTTGACTGAGTATGCTACGGTGGCTCTAACGGAGGAGTGCACTTCCCGGATTCAAAATAGACTGCCCACAAAGCTCAAAGACCCTGGGAGCTTTACTATCCAAATTACTATTGGGTAGAGCATCCGAGCTCGTGGATTGTGTGATTTGGGAGAGGGCATAAATTTGATGCCGTCATCGGTAATCAGAAAGTTGGGTCTAGGGAGTCCTAGACCCACAACAGTAATCTTGGAATTGGCGGAAATATCCTTGGCTAGACCTGATGGCATTGTGGAGGACGTTCTGGTGCAAGTTGGCTCCCTAATTTTCCCGGTAGATTTTGTCGTGCTGGATTTTGAACCAGACGCGGAAGTCCCATTTATTTTGGGACGTCCTTTCTTGGCAATCGGGAAAGCACTAATTGACGTAGCTGCGGGGCAGCTAACAATGCGAGCACACAACAAGGTGGAGGTGTTCGATGTGTACAAGGCACCCAAGCTCCCGATGGTGCACGAAGAACTCTCGGTGATCAATGTGATTGACCAAGGTGATGATGAGCAGATTAAGGATTCATGGGAGTTAATGGGAAAACCACTGGATCGGTGTAAGCACTACTGGGGGGAGGACGGTGATCGAGAGAAATCGTCCATCACCCTAGAGGACAACTGAGCTTAACGACGTCGAGCCGCGACGGTAAACCAGGCGCTGCACGGGAGGCAACCCGTGAAAAATTTTTCTTTCTTTTTGTAAAGTGTAAATAGAATTTTCTTTTTCTTTTTCTTGATTTACTACAAAATATTTTATTTTAGTTTTTGTTTTATTTTTATTTAGAGTGAAACCTATAATTCTAACCAATTTTGTATAGTGAGATGAATTTCAGGTCAAACGGAGGAAAATATGCACGGAATCGCAAAGGAAAAGTCGAGGTATGAAAATTAACAAAAGGTGGCAAAACAGTGGGCTAGGACGATAGCTCCGTGTCACGGAGGTGGACCTCCGCATTACCCTCCATGACACGTTGAGGTAAATCCAGATTTTTTAAAAATTTCCAGAACAAGCTCGCGATGGCTCCGTGTCACGGAGGCAGTGCACCGCGATGCACTCCGTGACACGTTGCCGTGTATATTGCGACGGGTCACACCGGGTCGCCGGGTGACCCGCGCGATTTTACTACTTTTTAACCCCGAAAAACCCTCCCTTTCCTTTTTTTTTCAATTACTCCGCAACCAAAACCTCCCAAAACCCATCCCCTTTCAACATGACACGGAGTAGGATAAGAAAATCATCAAGTTTGCGTAAATTCTTCAACTTCAAGGTATGTTCTTTGATTCCACCTCAATTCTTGTTGAATTTCTTCGATATTGAGCATTTGAAGTGAGCTAAATTGCCCTAAGTAGAAATTAATCATGAATTCAATTGAATTGTTGTTAATGAATGTTCGGAATGTCGTTATGATAGCTTGAACTCATTAATTACATAAATTAATCGAATTTGCTTGATAATATCATTTCTAGGGCTTGTTTTTGAATTTGAAGTTGAAAATGTAGTGAACTTGTAAATTTCATGTTGGGATGTACATGTTGAATGAGATGAGTCGATGTACTAATTGTTAGGATGTTAATAGAATGACGGATTCTCGGGTTAGAGAAATATTGAAATTTGTAAGAATTTGGTTGGTTGTATAGGTTCGTGTAGATAAATTTTTGTTGTTGTTTTCGTTTCTTTGTTTTTCCTTGCTAAGTGCGATGGGTAAAAGGTTATCGATGGTAATGATTGTGATTAGCTGTACGAAGTCTGAGTAGTACGCAGAAGATATACCGTCGAATTTTTCGAACGCACTAAGAATGATTGTATAGTTGGTTATTGTGTGTAAATAAAGATGATCTTGCCGTATTGTTGTAACTGTAGCTAAGGACTAAGTGTGGGGTAACCTAGCTTAACCCGACCTTAGTTGAAGTTGATATCCATTAGCTTAACATTTATCTTGTCTACTTGGGTTGACAGGTAAAATGGCAAGCAGGTAAGAGAAAGGGAAAGGGGCATCAACTTTGGGCGCCGGAAGGAAGCGAATCAGACTGGGCACAGCAGTCCCAGCAGCACCAGCAGTTCCACGCAGCCAACGCCGCCAATATGGAACAAGATGGGTGACGGATGAGGGGAAAAAGTGGTACGCAAAGAACAAAGAAAACAAATATTTCCCCGAGGAGCATATAGCACGGGAACCATTGGAACAAGAGTTCCCTAGGATGGTACACAGAATCGAGGCAGCTGGGCTCAATTTCATCTTTGAAGGGCCCAAGGAATGTAACTTGCACCTGGTTCGGGAATTCTATGCCAACTGGAACCCGACTATCAGAAGTCACACCATAAAAATCAGAGGGCAAATAGTCACTTTGGAGCCCCACCACCTCAATGCTATCATAGGAGTGCGGGAAACAAACGCCCACGTACTCCGACAGCTGAACATTACCCCACCGTATGCGGACATCAGACGCACATTGTGTGGGACTCGATCGACAGCTAGATGGAGTAGACACAAAGAGAGGGGCTACCACCAGACTTTGCCCTATTCACAGATGAACAGGGAAGCTAGAATATGGCTGAAGATTGTCTGTTCCTGCTTAATCCCGGGTGTACATATGACAGATGTAACCCGGGATCGTGTATGCCTGGTGTACGCCCTGATGAAAGGGCTGGAGATCAACGTGGGGGCGGTGATTATCTCCGCCATGAAGAGAGCCCGGTTGCATCAGGGTCACAGGTATGGCTTTGGTGGACTACTCACCACCTTCCTCAGGGGCCTAGATGTCGAGGAAGAGGCCCTTGACTATATCCCGCAGATGGAGCGGCGGGCCTTAGATGTTACTAAAACTAAGGCTCCCGACACCACCCACGGGCCAGTGCTTACACTTGGCGAGCGACATGCTTGTGATGATCAGTATATGGCTCGAATGTATTGGATGCAGATGCTCCAGCTGAGGATAGGCGGGAGGCCGGCGACAGAGGAGGAGCTATGGCAGCTCGAGCTAGACTACCCCTTTAGAGAAAACGCCAGGGCTCTATGCCGAGTGGGGCCAACATTTGTAGAGCCCACGGATGATGACGTCCCCACAGACGAGGAGACACGTCGGGAGGACTCCGATGTGGAGTCCGATGAAGACGATGGGGGTGATTCAGACATGGGAGATGAAGCAGCAGCACCCGATGAAGAAGTGGAGTACTTTGATTGATCAGGGAGTTCCACCACCCGATTTTGTGCCATTTTAATTTTTGTGAACATTGGGGACAGTGTTCGAGCTAAGTGTGGGGTGGGAGTAGTTAGGTGCTGGGCTGTGCTGTTATGTATGTATGCTCTAATCTGTTGTCGTGCATGTGAAATTTTGTTGTTCCCTGTGAGTTGTGAATTGTTAAGTTGTTGTTCTGTATTTGTAAATTTATGGGAAATTGATGTGTGTTGCTAAATGTTTGTAGCTGATTCTGTACATATTTTTGTTATCGAAATGATCGATATTTTTAAAATTTAAAATATTTTGTACATATTTTTTCTATCGAAATGATCGATATTTTTGACATTTTTTTACTTCTTGGGTTTCTCGGCGTTTGTTTTCAGGTTCTTTTATCGAGAATGGTCCCATTGAACCGAAGTCATAGTAGTGACCGTTCCCTATGATGGATGGATGAAGACCGTCTTAAGGGAAATGTAGTCGTTAGGAGTAGTTTTTGTTCAATTAATTTTCATTTTTTTTCTTTGGTGGGTTGCATCCCAAAAACCTGTAGTTACTGTATGGTTGCGAAATTCTGGTTGCGTGTTGTGCATGATATTTAAAATGCAAAGGTGATTCGTATGAAAGCATGCAACTTTGTAAATATATTGAGATACCTAGGCCATAGAGTTCGATTCAGTGTGATTGAGGCTTAATGTTTGAATTCCTGTAATTAGCTGATTGAAGAGTCTGTGAATACATCTTGAATTGAGCATGTGCAAAAAGTGTGAAGTGAGGTGTTGTTATTCCATGCTATTGTGACGTGTCTAGAACTTGCCTGGTGTGTGTGCAAAACGAAATGAAGGAGGTGTATTGTAGGAAAGGATGTAGGCATTTCTTTGTTTTAACCGAGAGTTTCTATTTTTCCTTGTCGTACCCACCTTGATTGTATACCCTAGTCAGCCCATTGAGCCTTTAGCCTATTAATTTTTTTTCTTTTTGTCAAAAAGTGTAAACCGAGCTTAATCCCTTCTTTTCATTAGCCGTAAAGTCTATACAAAACTCTTAAGCGCTTAAGAAGAGAAAATCATTCTCCTGAAGTGTCAAAGAGTGAGAATGGTGAAAAGAAAAAGAAAAGCAGAGTGATAGAAGAAAAGAAAAGGTTGAAGATGCACTTGCTATAAATAAACTATAATGAAGGTGCATGAATAATCTTTGTTGTTGTGTCAAGTGTGCTTAATACGATGGGCCAAACTAAAGAAAAACATCAAGAATGGGATGATGAAAAAAGAAAAAATGTCCATGAGTTGATGGGATGTGTTGAAAAGGCACTTAAGGATGCTAGTGGCTATTATTGGCTAACCCAATATTTACTAGTTCCGTAGCTTCCATTACAACCAATTAAAGTCCTACGTGATCTTACATCGCACTTCTTTATATTAGTGGAGTAATACACTAAGGGCAAGCTTATGGGTCATGACATGATGCATGTGAATTCTTTTGGGAGAGAGAGTGAAATTGTGTTTACATGCCCCTGCTTAAAATTTTGTGAGTCATATGAGCAAAAAGGGGAAGATTCTCTTGTGTTGTGAGGGCACATGCTTCATGAGAGATTAATTTTCGTGTCGGATATCTTGATCAGCTGATTTGCATGAGTTTGCCAATATCGAGAGTCGATTCTTAAAGTCTAGGAGGTCTTGATGTATTGAAGGTCATTGCATTGATAGGACCATGCATGTTTCTTGATGATTTGCTGTATTGAATAATTGGTATGACCGCATCCTAAATTGTCAAACTAAAGTAGCGAGGTTGGGATGTAAATTGCACGAAGTGTTGGATTGTTGTTCGAGGACGAACAAGGTTTAAGTGTGGGGTAAGTGATCTTGGGCAAATTTATATGCCCAAGTGATACTCAAAAGTACCAGTTTCGCCTTGTTTATCTATCAATGTGTATACATTCTCATGTAATTGGTAATAAAATGTGAATTTATACTAACCAACATGATTAGCATTGTTTTGCAGGTAAAATGTAATTTCGGGAAGCTAAAATGCATGTTGGAGGATATCGGGGATGGACTTGGATGCGAGCAAGGGACAAGACATTGGACAGCATGAAATAAAGGGGCTCCGCGATGGAGCCGTGTCACGCTGCCATCGCGGAGGCCTTCTTCCTGGATGGGAATTTTCACCCCCATTCCAGTGTGGGTTCGCGATGGGTCCGTGGCACGGTGGCTTGGCTCCGCGTTGCACGTCGTGCCACGTTGGGATTTATTTCCTGGACCCCCAGTTCCAGTGAAGGTCCACGTCCGTAGCGTGTCACGGAGGCAGTGCTCCACGATGCACTCTGTGACACGTTGCTTGTTATTCCGGGAAAAATTCCCACCAGTATAAATAGAACACTTAGGTTCATTTTTCAATATTCTGACTTGGTGGAGCAAGAACGTGGGTTACAGGCAGTTGAGGGAACGAAAATATCAGGGTTTTTCTCTCTTTCCTTCTTCTTTAGTTCAATTGCTTGTATGTTTAACACTCATTTAATGATGTTTAATCCACAAATGAGTGGCTAATTCATCTTCTTGCTGAGGTTATGAACAATTGTAATGGAATGTGATCATTGATTCTTTGGTTTTTTCATCTTTTCTTCCATGTTGTTCTATTAATTCTTGTTCTTACTGCATTAATGTGTGGCCTACGTTAATGTATATCTAAAAAGTCCGGTTTCACTCGAGAGAGCAAGAAATTGGAAAGTTGTGAATTAATAGGATATGATCTTTTCTTGGTTTGGGAAAATTGGGAATTGATTTACTTTCAGGATAGAAATATACCTGAAAGTCGTATTAGTCAATTTAGGAACCGGGTTTGTATGGCTAGAACATGAATTGCATTTAATCACAGAAATGTAGGTGGATGGTTCATGATTCTTAAGTGAGGTTAAATACGAGAGTTTTAATCTCTTGGCAATAGTTCTTGGCTAGCAACTGGAGGAAAAGACTAACCAAATTATATCGATAATTAATTTCATTACATGTTCATTTAACCTCAGCATGCTCTCATTCATAGTTCAGACTCACATTAGATAGTTATTTTTAGATTTAGCATAAAAATTATAAAACAAAATATCAAACTTTTGGTTACACTGTTGTCTGCATTTTTAGAATTGAAATACAGTACACTTGAGCAGATTGCACTTCATCCCAGTCCCTGTGGGATCGATACTTGGCTTACTTAAGCCACTTTACTACTTGTTCGACCACGTGCACTTGCATGTAGCTTTATACCCATAGCAAAAGCACTGAACAGTACCCACGGGTTTGTATGACTGGGACGACTGGCTGACTTGCGGGGTGTTCTACATGATAACTGCTAGGTTGACTAAGGCTGACTCTCACCTACAAGGCTGGAAAAACGATGTACGACCACTTATACTGGAGAATTCTGGCGTTGCTAACCTCTTGAGTATGCTTATTCGGTCTCCATTTCTGGTTCTGGCACATGCGATAACGTTACTGATCTTTAGGGATGCTTCCCTGCTAATACAGACTTTAGCTGGTTGTTAGACCGTCTAACTGCGCCTGTATCATCTAACCACCTGATTTAGGCTACTAACTCTTGTAAGCTTCTAAAGTCTAGATCTGACAACAAGCATATAAGTCCATTAACTCAATAAACTGAAAACTGAGAACGTTCCTATGGCTTCATATGTGAATCACACTTACTCTGCCCCCTTTTTGGCGAGGGGTCCTGAAGTACATACTGTATATACTTCCTAGTAGCTAACCAGAATCTGTGTGACTGTAACCCCTATTGGCAGCTACTCCCAACATATCTGATATCTGTATATATATATATATCAACAACTGTTCGGGTGTTTGCTATAGGGTTATAAACCGACACGCAAGTGCACGTGGTCAAACAAGTAATAAAGTGGCTAAGTAAGCCAAGTATCGAACCAAGGAGACTCTGGATAAGTAAAACTGCTCAAGTATACTATATTCTATCTTACTTCTAAATATGCTGACAACAACGTAACCAAAAGTTAAATAATTTTTGTTTATAAATTATATACTAAAACTATTAACAAATATCTACTTTGAATTGAAACTATGGATATGAGCATGCCAAGGTTAAGAACAAGTAATGAACTTGATTATAATCATAATTTGGTTAGTATTCTCTTCCAATTGCTAGCCAAGAACATTATCCTAGAGATTAAAACTCTCGTATTTAATCTCACTTAAGAATCATAAACCATCCGTCTACATTTCTGTGATCAAATGCAATTTATGACCTAGCAATACAATTCCAGTTCCTAAATTGACTAATACGGCTTTCAAGTATATTTCTATCAGGAAAGCACATCAAAACCCAATTTTCCCAAATCAAGTTAAGAACAATACCCTATTAATTTACAACTTTCCAATTTCGTGCTCTCTTGAGTGAAATCGGACTTTTTAGATGTACATTAATGTCGGCCACACACTAATGCAGTAGAAACAAGAATTAATAGAACAACATAGAAGAAGAAGATGAAAAACCATACAATTCAATAATCAAAATTCATCACCATTGTTCATAACCTCAGCAAGGAAGAGAATTAGCCACTCATTTGTGGATTAATCATCCTAAAACAAGTGTTAATCATACAAATAATTGATTGAAAGAAGAAAGAAAGAGAGAAAAACCCTTAGCTTTTTCGTCCCTCAACTGCCTGTAACCCACGTCCTTGCTCCACCAAGTCTGAATTAATTAAAAATAAGCCTAAGTGTTCTATTTATACTAGTGGGAATTTTTCCCGGAATAACAAGCAACGTGTCACGGAGGCCAACGCGGAGCACTGCCTCCGTGACACGGCGTGGACGCGGACCCTCACTGGAAATCTGGGGTCCGAGAATATAGCCTCAACGTGGCACGGCATGCAACGCGGTGGCTTGCCTCCGTGCCACGGAGCTGTCGCGAGGCTCCACTGGAAATTGACAATTAAATCACCCTCCAGGCAGTGTGCCTCCGCGATGGTAGCGGGGCACGGCTCCATCGCGGAGCCCCTTTGCATTGTGCAGTCCAATGTCTTTTTCGTGCTCGCATCCAAGTCCAACTCCGATATTGTTGCAACATGCATTTTAGCTCCTCAAAATCATGTTTTACCTACAAAACAATGCTAATCATGTTGGTTAGTATAAATTCACATTTTATTACCAATTACATGAAAATGTATACACATTGCACAATAAACAAGACGAAAATGATACGTTTGAGTATCACTTGGGCATATAAATCTGCCCAAGATCACTTACCCCACACTTAAATCCTTGTTCGTCCTCGAACAACACATACACAACTCATGCAAATTACATCCCAACCTTCGCCACTATGGTGCGACAATTTACGCTACGGTAATACCGATCATTCAATATTGTAAATCATCAAGAAAACATGCATGGTCTTAACAATGCAATGACCTTTAATACATCAAGACTTCCTAGACTTTAAGAATCGACCCTCGATATCGGCAAACTCATGCAAATCAGCTAATCAAGATATCCGACATGAACATCAATCTTTCATCAAGCATGTGCCCTAACAACTCAAGAGAATCTTCCCCTTTTATGTTCATGCGACACACAAACATTCAAGTAGGGGCATGTAGAAATTACTTTCACTCTCTCTCCCAAAAGAATTCACATGCATCATGTCATGACCCATAGGCTTGCCCTTAGTGTATTACTCCACTAATATAAAGAAATGCAATGTAAGATCACGTAGGACTTTAATGGGTTGTAATGGAAGCTATGGAACTAGTATGTATTGGATTAGCCAATAATAGTCACTAGCATCCTTAAGCGCCTTTTCAACACATTCCCATCAACTCATGAACATTGTTTCTCTCTTTTCTTTTTCATCATCCCATTCATGCTGGTTTACTTTCGTATGGCCCATTTCATCAAACACACTTGACATGACACAAAGGTTTTTCATGCACCTTCATTATCATTTCATTATAACAAGTGCCTCTTCAACCTTTTCTTTTCTTTCCTCACTCTGCTTTTCTTTTTCTTTTCACCCTTCTCACTCTTTGACACTTTGGAAAAAATTTTCTCTGTTCTTCTTAAGTGCTTAAGAGTTTTGTATAGACTTTACGGCTAATGAAAAGAAAGAATTAAGCTTAGTTTATACATTTTTGGACAAAAGAAAGAAATAATCGGCTAAAGGCTCAACGGGCTGACTAGGGTATACAATCACATAAAAAGGTAGTGTATGACAAGAAAAAAAATAGAAACTCTCGGTTAAAACAAAGAAATGCCTACATCCTTTCCAACACTACACCTCCTTCATTTCGTTTTGTACACACACCAGGCAAGTTCTAGACACTTCACAATAGCATGGAATAACAATACCTCACTTCACACTTTATGCACATGCTCGATTCAAGATGCATTCACAGACTCTTTAATTAGCCAATTACATGAATTCAAAATTAAGCCTCAATCACACCGAATCGAATTCTACAGCCTAGGTATCTCAACATATTTACAAGATTGCATGCTTTCAAACGAATCACTTTTACATTTTGAATATCAGTTACAACACGCAACCATAATTTCACAACCATATAGTAACTACAGGTTCCGTGATGCAATCCACCAAGGAAAAAAAACTAAAAATAAATTAAAACCACTACTCCTACCGACTACATTCCCCTTAAGACGGCCGTCATCCATCCATCATAGGGAACGGTCACTAACTATGACATCGGTTCAATGGGACTATTCTCGGTAAAAGAACCGAAAACAAACTCCAAGAAACCCAAAAATAAAAATTGAAAAATTTGGCAATACATCGATCATTTCGATGGAAAAATATTTACAAAATATTTTAATATGTAAAAAATATTTTCGCAAAATTTTAAAAATATCGATCATTTTGATAGAGAAAAAACATAAGAAAATATTTACAAAATTTTTTACAGACTTAGCTGGAAAACCACAACATTTCACACAACACACATCAATTACCACAATTATGTACAAATACAAACCAGTTTGCACTTCACAAACACAGGGCAACATAAACATACATACAAAACAGAGGAAAGAACATACAAGCAAACCAGCCCAGCCCCCAGCACCTAGCTACTCCCCACCCCACACTTAAATCGAACACTGTCCCCAGTGTTCACAAAAATTAAAATCACAAAATTTTGGGTGGTGGAACTCCCTGATCAGTCGAAATATTCGACTTCTTCATCCGGTGCTGCTTCCTCATCGCCCATGTCCGAGTCACCTCCATCGTCATCATCGGACTCCACATCAGAGTCCTCCCGACGTGTCTCCTCATCTGTGGGGACATCATCGTCAGTGGGCTCTACAAAGGCTGGCCCCACTCGGCACAAAGCTCTGGCGTTTTCGCCAAATGGGTAATCCAGCTCCAGCTGCCATAGCTCCTCCTCCGTGGCTGGTCTCCCACCAATCCAAAGCTGAAGCATTTGCATACCAAACATACGTGCCATGTACTGGTCGTCACGAGCATGTCACTCGCCAAGTTTCAGCACTGGCCTGTGTGTGGTGTCGGGGGCCTTAGTTTTGGTCACATCAAGGGCCCTCCGCTCCAACTGCGGGATGTAGTCCAAAGCCTCTTCCTCGACGTCGAGGCCCCGGAGGAAGGTGGTGATAAGTCCTCCGAACCCATACCTGTGGCCCTGGTGTAGTCGGGCTCTCTTCATGGCGGATATGATGACCGCCCCAACATTAATCTCTAGCCCTTTCATTAGGGCATACACCAGGCACACACGGTCCCGGGTCACATCCGTCATGTGCACCCCTGGGATAAGGCACGAACAAACTATCTTCAGCCATATTCTGGCCTCCCTGTTCATTTGAGAATACGGCAGAGTCTGGTGGTAACCCCTCTCCTTATGTCTGCTCCATCTGGCTGTGGATCGAGCCCCACACAATGTGCGTCTGATATCGGCATATGGTGGGGTGATGTTCAGCTGGCGGAGAACGTGGGCGTCTGTGTCCCGCGCTCCGATGATGGCATTTAATTGTTGGGGTTCCAGAGTGACAATCTGCCCTCTGATCTTTATTGTGTGGCTTCTGATTGCCGGGTTCCAATTTGCATAGAACTCCCGGACTAGATGTAAGTTGCACTCCTTGGGCTCCTGAAATATGAAGCTGAGCCCAGCTGCCTCGATTCTCTGCACTATGCGGGGGAACTCCTGTGCTAGTGGTTCCCGTGCAATATGCTCCTCAGGGAAGTATTTGTTTTCCTTATGTTTAGCATACCACTTCTTCCCTTCATCGGTTACCCACCTCGTTCTGTATTGGCGCCGTTGGCCGTGCGGAACTGCTGGTGTAGCTGGGACTGCTGTGCCCAGTCTAAGTCGTTTTCTCCTGGTGCCTGAAGTAGATGCACCTTTACCCTTATCCTGCCTACTTGCCATTGTACCTGTCAATACAAATAAACAAGCACCATGTCAAGCTAAATGCATATTAGCTTCGGCTAAGGTCGGGTTAAACTAAGTTTACCCCACACTTAGTCCTTAGCTACGGTTACGATATACGGCAAGGATCACTTTATTTACACCAAAAACAAACAACTATACAATTTATGCTTAGTGCGTTCGCAAAAAAATTTTCGACAGTATAACTTTAGCGTACTACTCAGACTTCATACAGCTAATCCCAATCCTACCATCGCTATCAATTCAACCATCGCACTTAGCAAAGAAAACAACAAACAAAAACAATGACAAAAATTCTATATACACATGAACCTATATAATCAACCAATTCGAACAATTTTCGCATTTTTCCCAAAAACCTGAGAATTCGTCGTCTATTACATTCAAACAATATTTACGACGACTTATCTCAATCCACAAGCACACCCCGGCATCTAATTCACACATTTACCAAGTTACCCATTTCAATTTTAACAATCAAAGCCCTAGAATTGAATTTCACAATCGAATTCGAATCATTCATGCAATCGACAAGTTCAAACGCGTATTACAACATTCCGAACATTTATCAATCAAAGAATAACTCAATTTCATGCTAAATTTCTACTTAGGGTGATTTATCTCACCTCCCATGCTCAAATTCGACTAAAATCGACAAAAACTTGAGAGAGAAGAGGAAAACATACCTTTAAGTTGAATAATCAAAGAAACTCGGTAATTTCTTTGCTTAATACCGTGGCACGTTGGTTGGGGGAGGGAAATTCGCGTGTTTGGTCGCGGAGAAGTAAGAAAATAAGGGGAAAAGGGCCTAAAATCGGGGTTTAAAATGAAGGAAATATGCGGGTCACCCGGCAACCAGGTGTGACCCGTCACAAAATATAGGGCAACGTGTCACGGAGGGTAACGCGGAGCCCCTCCTCCGTGACACGGAGCCATCGCGATGGTCCTCTGGAATTTTTTAAAAAATTCCAGATTAAACCTCAACGTGTCACGGAGGGTAACGCGGAGGTCCTCCTCCGTGACACGGAGCCATCGCCCCAGCTCACTGTCTCTTCATTTTATTCATTTTTTCATACCTTGCCTTTTCCTTCCCGATTCCATGCATATTTTTCTCCGTTTGACCTGAAAATCACCTCACTAAACAAAATTGGTTAGATTAATAGATTTCCCTAATTAAAATGAAAAATACTAACTAAAACGAAAAATTTGTACTAAATCAAGAAAAAGAAAAAAATAAAATAAAATCTATTTACACTTTACAAAACAAAAGAAAAAAATATTTTTCACGGGTTGCCTCCCGTGCAGCGCCTGGTTTACCGTCGCGGCTCGACGTCCTTTATGCTCACTTATCCACTAGGGTGATGGATGATTTTTCACGATCATTTTCCTCCCCCCAGTAGTGCTCACCCTTATCTGGTGGTCTTCCAGTCAACTCTCGGGAATCACTCATGTGCTTAGCATTCCCATGATCAATTACATTAATCACCGAGAGTTCTTCATTTACCATCGGGAGCTTGGGTGATTTGTACACATCGAACACCTCTACTTTGTCATGTGCTTGCATTGTAAGTTGACCCGCAACCACGTCAATTAATGCTTTCTCAGTTGCCAAGAAGGGTCATCCCAAAATAAATGGGACTTCAGCGTCTGGTTCAAAATCCAGAACAATAAAATCAACCGGAAAAATGAGGGATCCCACTTGCATAAGCACATCCTCAACAATGCCATCCGGCCTAGCTAAGGATCTGTCTGCTAACTGCAAGATTACGATTGTAGGTCTAGGACTCCCCAGACCTAACTTTCTGAATACCGAAGATGGCATCAGATTTATGCTCGCCCCCAAGTCACACAATCCACGAGCTTGGATACTCTGCCCAATAGTAAGCTGGATAGTAAAACTTCCAGGGTCTTTTAGCTTCGTAGGCAGTCTATTTTGGTGCATTCCTCCGTCAAAGCTACCGTGGCATACTCAGTCAAACGACTTTTGTTGGCCACGATGTCTTTAATATATTTGGCATATTTTGGCACTCCCTGCAAGACATCAACAAGAGGTAAATTAACATGTACCTGTTTAAGCACCTCCATAAATTTCTTGAAACACGCCTCCTCCTTGTGTTTCTTGAGTCGTTGAGGGAATGGCGGTGGAGGTCTTTCTGCTTCTGCTTCTTCGGTCTTCCCCCTATCCGAACTTTGTTCTTCCTCAACATCTGCTGCTCCTGACTTTTGAGGTGGTCTCTCCGGTTCCACCTCCTTAAGCTGCAAACCACTCCGCGTGGTCACTGCATTTACCTGCTTCGGATTAGGATCCGTGTCGCTAGGCAGTCCTCCTCTGGGCCTTGTGTTTTGGGCACTAGCAAATTGCCCAAATTGATACTCAAGAGCCTTGGTCGCTAATTGATTGTTTTTCACTTCGGCTGCCAATTTAACATAGTCAGCCTGCAATTGGGCCTGATTAGCGATCATGGTCTTGAACATTTCCTCAATGGTAGGTGATGGTGGTGGAGGAGGGGCATTGTGATTTCTGAATTGAGATTGGTAGTTCTATTGCCCTCCTTGATTCCTGTGCATACCTTGACCCGAACTTTGGCCTTGTTGGTTGTTGCTACCCCACGAAAAATTTGGATGGTTCCTCCAATTTGAGTTGTAGCTGCTACCAAACTGCTGCTGATTTCTTTGTGCATTGCCCACAAAGTTAACCGAATCTGGGTTTGCTCCACAGCACTCAGCTGAGTGCTCACTGCTTCCACACACTTCACACCATATTTGCTGGACCGCATTGACTGAAGCTGAAGGCTGGTTCAAGTTTATGTTGCTGAAGTGGTTGTTCAACTGATTCTGCAAGGCAGCTATCTGTGCAGCGATAGCTGTAAATCCATCCACTTCAAGCACTCCTTCTGCTTTCCTTGCTCCACCTCGAGATGAATCAGCATTCCATTCTGGATTGCCCTGTGAAATCCGGTTGAGCAAAGTGTACAGCTCCTCATAAGTCTTTTCCAGCGCTTGCCCTCCAGCTGCTGAGTCTAACAAAATTTTAGTATGGGGTTCCAAACCCTCAATAAATGTGTGTACCAACACCTCATTAGACTGATGATGATGAGGACAGTCCCGCAACATGGATTTAAATCTTTTCCAGGCTTGATACAAATTTTCTCCCTCCCTTTGTTTGAAACTTAGAATTTGACTTCTAAGTCTGGCTGTTTTACCAGAGGGAAAAAATCTTATCAAGAACTTCCGTGCTAGATCATCCCACGTTGATATAGAATTTGGTGGTTCAGCTTTTAACCACCTCTTGGCTTCACCAAGTAAGGAAAACGGAAATAGTGTGAGCCGAACATAATCAGGTGACACTCCAGCGGGTATATAAGTGTCACTTATCTCCAAAAAGTTCTGGAGATGTTGTTGTGGGTCTTCATGAGGGAGACCGGTAAATTGCCCGCTTGTGTGCAACAGTTGCACCATGTTCTGCTTTAATTCAAATCTCCCTCCAGGCTCTGGTTTGCGGATACTTGAATGTACATTGTTGGCATGTGGGATTGCCACCTCGCGAACCGGCCTTGCTGCTGCTTCATCGGGCACTAACACTGCCCTCACAACCGGTGGATTTTGTTGCTCCATCATAGTCTGTCTGAGCAACTACAGCTTCTTTTGTAGAGCTTCTCTGCGTTTACTATGAAATTCACGTTCAGGCTCTATATAAGATTCCACCAGCTCTTTGTCCTTTGCCAGTGTTCACAGAAATCAAGTCTGCAAAATACAGGCTAAGACCAAGTTGTCAACACTTAAGAAAATAAAACAAAAATACAGTAAATTTACACTTAACACAATTTCACCAATTGCCTAGTCTCCTCGGCAACGGCGCCAAAAACTAGTTCGGGTGTTTGCTATAGGGTTATAAACCGACACGCAAGTGCACGTGGTCAAACAAGTAATAAAGTGGCTAAGTAAGCCAAGTATCGAACCAAGGAGACTCTGGATAAGTAAAATTGCTCAAGTATACTATATTCTATCTTACTTCTAAATATGCTGACAACAACGTAACCAAAAGTTAAATAATTTTTGTTTATAAATTATATACTAAAACTATTAACAAATATCTACTTTGAATTGAAACTATGGATATGAGCATGCCAAGGTTAAGAACAAGTAAAGAACTTGATTATAATCATAATTTGGTTAGTCTTCTCTTCCAATTGCTAGCCAAGAACATTAGCCTAGAGATTAAAACTCTCGTATTTAATCTCACTTAAGAATCATAAACCATCCGTCTACATTTCTGTGATCAAATGCAATTTATGACCTAGCAATACAATTCCGGTTCCTAAATTGACTAATACGGCTTTCAAGTATATTTCTATCAGGAAAGTACATCAAAACCCAATTTTCCCAAATCAAGTTAAGAACAATACCCTATTAATTCACAACTTTCCAATTTCGTGCTCTCTCGAGTGAAATCGGACTTTTTAGATGTACATTAATGTCGGCCACACACTAATGCAGTAGAAACAAGAATTAATAGAACAACATAGAAGAAGAAGATGAAAAACCATACAATTCAATAATCAAAATTCATCACCATTGTTCATAACCTCAGCAAGGAAGAGAATTAGCCACTCATTTGTGGATTAATCATCCTAAAACAAGTGTTAATCATACAAATAATTGATTGAAAGAAGAAAGAAAGAGAGAAAAACCCTTAGCTTTTTCGTCCCTCAACTGCCTGTAACCCACGTCCTTGCTCCACCAAGTCTGAATTAATTAAAAATAAGCCTAAGTGTTCTATTTATACTAGTGGAAATTTTTCCCGGAATAACAAGCAACATGTCACGGAGGCCAACGCGGAGCACTGCCTCTGTGACACGGCGTGGACGCGGACCCTCACTGGAAATCTGGGGTCCAGGAATATAGGCTCAACGTGGCACGACATGCAACGCGGTGGCTTGCCTCCGTGCCACTGAGCTGTCGCGAGGCTCCACTGGAAATTGACAATTAAGTCACCCTCTAGGCAGTGTGCCTCCGCGATGGTAGCGTGGCACGGCTCCATCGCGGAGCCCCTTTGCATTGTGTAGTCCAATGTCTTTTTCGTGCTCGCATCCAAGTCGAACTCCGATATTGTTCCAACATGCATTTTAGCTCCTCAAAATCATGTTTTACCTAAAAAACAATGCTAATCATGTTGGTTAGTATAAATTCACATTTTATTACCAATTACATGAAAATGTATACACATTGCACAATAAACAAGACGAAAATGATACGTTTGAGTATCACTTGGGCATATAAATCTGCCCAAGATCAACAACTATATACAATCCATATTGAATTTTGTAGTAATATGTAATCTCTGGCATTCTTTACTAAATTTCATACTGCACATGATATACTGCTTCTACAGTTTAATGATATCTCCTGTCCTCTCGTACCATTTCATTGGATTTTCGTCTCATTCTAGAAGCAACAAACACATGCACTTTAGCTATGATCTTCTATTTGAAATTTTGCCACTCTTACAATGTGGGGTCAACATCCGAACCTTGTGGCCTTACTTGGCATTATATTAAGGCCCGTGACTGTCTGTTGGACCTTGTCTCTGGGCCACACTAGATTTGAGTCTCTGAGTCGGCACCCTCTTACCGTCTCCTTAGGCGGACGTACCGCAACATTCTAAACTACAATCTTACTGTCTCTTAGCTGTCAGTCTGAGGTTTAGTCCTTAATACACGATGTTCTATCAATCTGGAGGTGATTCTGATTTCCCCTCAAAATCTAGTATTCATGCTCTTCACCCTCATCTCCCTTAAAATGAGCTATAGGGTTCAAGGTACCTGCCATACATTGTCAATAAGGTTACCAATCAAGTTTCAACCTATACTTCTTCTGACTTGCAGTCGGACCCATCTTATTCATATAATCTCCCTGTCTTTCGATATCACGGCTAAGATTATAACTATTATCTTGCAGACATACCCTGCCGTCGTTAGCATGTTACAATGGATTTAGCTTTTTTTTTACTTGAACTTGACTATTAATGGAAGTACATCATTGACAGATCTCCTACGCCCACTTCGAGTAAGCTAGTAGTCTTACTTTCTCTTCTGACCTATTACCGTGAGGGTCTGCACAACTTACGTAATCATAAGGGCTCCTTACTCTTTCTAACACTTTCTGGAATCAACCAATCCATCTTCACTTACTGCTTACTTTGGGCAACATCGCCTTAATCCTTATGCGCTTTACTATACTAGAATCAAAACTAAGAGGTGGGAATAATCTTTTCTTACTGCAACAAAACAAAGACATGAAACTGTACCACATCTGAAAGGATGGAGGTGGGAATCCCGCATTTCCCTCTCTTTCTCACATCTCTGCGATAATCTAATATTATCTATCATCTTAGTCAGATCATATATATCTAACAAATAAATCAACTCGTATGTACGCTATTCTTCTGACTTCCTACTCTGAAGTTATAGAAATATACTGGGGATGGTACCAATAGAGGTATCATATTGGGAGGTCCCTCATACCTCCTCCTGCTGCTGTAGTTACCCTGCAACTGGCTGGTGCCCTCTTCTGCTGCTATATCCAATCTTCTGCATGTGATAGGGTGTCGCTAATCTAACTTTGTATCTGTAATCAAAGAGTATGATAAGTTTTAGGGACTAAACCCTATACTGTACTGCTCTATAGCACGACTAAATAAGAAAAAAGAGTAACCATCCTATCATGCCTTGCAGCCTCCTGTCTATAGTATGTGGTGCACAACATATCCATAGACAACACTCTACTTAGCACGGCTTGCACACTCCCTGCGATATGACCTGCTCTGATACCAAGTTTGTCACGCCCCACCTGGGGAAGCATGACTGGCACCGGGTGCCCTACTAGGACCTGGACTACTGGACTAACAGAGCCCAAGCGCTTCTGGTGCTAGGCTGGCTCTAACTCTAAATTCATGAAAACGACGGGCTATATAACGACTGTAAATACAGCCTCAAGCTGACAAGGCCTATAGCCACCTGTAAGTAAACAACAGCTAACCAAAATATATGATTCAAGAGGGAACCTATGTGGGCCGACAAGGCCACCATGCTGTCTAGTTATTTCTGAATCAAGAAAACAAGTGCTAAATTGCCATGTGACTAACAAGATCACCACTAGCAACTGAATAAGGCCCCACACGGCCATCATAAACAAACTAAAACATACACAGGGCCTCACACGACCGGTACAACTAACCATAGGGAATATACAATCTGCAAGCCTCTGAGAATAAAAAGAGATGGTCGGGACAGGGTCACGGCCTATCCATACTGGACAACGAAAGAAAAATAAACTTCTGTCTTTCAAGCTCTGGATGAAAGGAGCTAAAGGCTCTATATCGCTGGCTGGAACTACGAGGGGTCTACTCCTCATCTACGGGTACCTGCAGGCAAGTAATGCAGCTCCCCAAAGGGGTGTTAGTACCGCTGGTACTGAGTATGCAAAGGAACAACTGGAAATAACTGATAACAAGTAATATAACTGATAGAACTGAAGTAGAACGAAATAGGCTGTAATTGGCTGAAAGTATGAATTCAAGACTGTCCTCAACTATGCTGAAAGCAGTAAGAGTCGTACCTGGTAACATGGCACTCTACTATCGATCTATCATTAACTAGCATAACATATCATAGCATAGCATAACATAGCACACATAAAACCTTACCTGGCCCCCATAAGCCGGAAGGTACAACCAACACACAATCTATACCCTACCCCGGTCATCCCATCTCCTCTGGTAACTATAAATATCCTGCTGGTTCCCTGGGTATGCACTTGGGCCTGCTGAGCCCCTGACTATAACTGTACCTGAGTCTAGAGGACTCCTAAAATCAACACCTCGGGCGTACCCGCTCGACGGGGGTGTATAAAAGCCGACCAAAGCAAAATATGGGGAAACTGGCATCCCATCTTCGTCCCCCTAGGGGACGACATGCCACTCCGTAGAGCGACGTATCCTCGCCCTCTGGCGGACGAGTCGATACACCTATTAACCTTGGGGCGGTCATGGATGTTAGGTAATCCAACCCAACACAATATAGTCAAGTCTAACCTGATAATACTAACTGCATATGATACATGCTGAAACTAATGATAGTAATGTGTATATATATAATACATGCTGAAACTGATAATGGTATATATATACTTCTGTCATACTGTGCTGAATCTGATACTGAAACAAGATATAATATTTATGCTGAGAATCATGCTATATAACTAAGTCCCATGGTAAACATGATTTACTATTTTTAACATGCTTTTTAAAATTCATATTAAGCTACTATTCTATTTCTGAAATACTTTACGGGAACTTATATTGCTTTACTAAGTTTCGGCTGAACACGATAATACCCTGACGTACTTTACTAAATTACATACTGGGCATGCTGTACTGTTTCTAAAACTTCCTACTAGAATTTATACTAGTTTTCTCTACTGGAATTACTAACTTGCTGAAAGAAACTAGCTTCACATACCTCAATTATCGATTTTCTGACCAACTGGCATAGCTCGAAGGAATAATTAGCTATTTTTTCCAACTACATTAATATTCATAGCAAATAGAACTAAATCCATCAATATTTCGGAAGAAAACACTACTTTAAATATATATTCTGCCCAAAATTTGACTTTTTGGAGAATGGCCGAAAACTCGCTATTTCTCAGAGGTCCAGAAGGGAGAAATGCCCACTTTGGGGCTAGGTGTATATTAACATTAATTTGGAGCAATTCTACTTACCTTGACTCGGCGGGTCGCCACTTCGCCGGATGATTCTTTCAAAACTAACTCCACAGGAATGTTCCCTGTAGCTTTATACTTCGGTATCTGAAGTTAATTTGAGTTTGTACCATGTTTGACGGTGTAATCAGATGAATTTTTATCAAAACCCTTCGTCCCTGACTGTTCTCCCTCGTTTATGCTAGAAATTAAAGTGATAAAATGAATTAAAACGAAGTGAGAGCTTTATGTAGTGGAGGCCTGAACCTCCCCTCTGTGGCACGTTGGCCATCGCGGAGGTGATCCTCCGTGATACGTTGGCCATTGCGGAGGGGGTCTGCCCGGCCTCCCTTTGTGATCGTTCGATGTGGCGCTTGTCCGGTCTTCCCTCGGGCCTTTTTCTAGCATGTAGGGCATTCTAAAACTCTCAACCAACATGCGAATAGGCCATCTAAATGTCAAGAATTTACGGGGTGTAACAGATCATTTGCCTCTCATTAAGTTTTCATATAATAACAGCTATCATTCAAGCATTCAAATGGCTCCGTTTGAGGCTTTCTATGGGCGGAGATGTAGATTGCCTATTGGTTGGTTCAAAGTCGGTGAAGTTGCGTTCATAGGACCAGATTCAGTTCATGAGGCTTTGGAGAAAGTCCAGCTTATAAGGGAAAGGTTGAAAATAGCTTAGAGTTGTCAAAAGTCCTATGCAGATGTGAGGAGGAGAGAACTTGAGTTTGAAGTTTATTGATTGGGTGTTTTTGAAGGTATCTCCCATGAAGGGAGTGATGAGATTTGGAAAGAAAGGGAAACTCAGTACCCGTTATATTGGTCCGTACTGGATTGTGAGACGGGTTGGCAAGATGGTCTTTGAATTTGAGTTTCCCTCATAATTCGCTACATTTCATCCGGTGTTCTATGTGTCACTCTTAAAGAAGTGCTTGGGTGATCCATCTTTGGTTCTCTCGGTAGACAATGTAGGTGTGAAGGATAACCTTAGCTATGAGGAGGTTCTGGTGGAAATACATGATCGTCAGGTCCGAAAGCTAAGAAACAAAGAAGTAGCTTTAGTAAAGGTTTTATGGAGGAGTCAACATGTTAAGGGAGCTACGTTGGAAGCCGAAACAAATATTATGGCCAGATGCCTGCATCTTTTTCCTCCCGGCTCGGTTTCATCTTGAGGTATCAGTTTCCTCTCTAGTACTCTATTCAGTTTCATGTTAAGCTCATGTGCCCTAGTTTCTTTCTTGTCAATGCATGTACATGTGATTCATGAATTCAGTTCAGCTATGTATTCTAGTCTAGAGTCAGTCACTCTGTCAGCTTCCAACTTTAAATGTTCAATATTTGGTGTGATAGTTGTATTCTAAGCTTTTTAGTATGTTTACCCACATTCGAGGATGAATTTTCCCGAGGGGGAGATATTGTAATACCCCGAAAGCCCAAAGATTAGACCCGAGAGTCAAAACAGAGAAAATAGGATTTTCTGCACTAGGTCACAGGACGATTCGTCCAGTGACCACCACAAGTTGTTAGGTAACTCATGGGGAGGAGGGAAAGTTTGGTTGGATTTTGGTTTGGGGGTTGACCACGGGTGAAGCCACGAGCCGTGGCTAGCACCACGAGTTGTTAAGGCCGTCGTCAAGAGTTTGACTTGGATGTTGAAGGTTTAGCGGTGCTCCCAACAACTAGTCACCACGACTCTTCAGCTACACCACGAGTCATAGTGTCTCTCGTGGTGACCAATGATGATAAGATTCCAGTACTGGCAACGAGAGTTGACCACGAGTCGTGGTCCTTGATGACGAATCGTCCAGTCCCTCATTAGGACTGACAATGTGTATTTGCGAACTTATTCAGGGATTTTATGTAATTTCTAAGTTTCTAAGACCTAAACTACGTTGTTTTAAGCTCAGACAAGTGTGTTTTAAGAGGGTTTATCACATTCTAATCCTATTCCTCTCCATGCATCCAAGGCTAATAGTTTCTAAGGATGATCAAGCTTAGGATTCATTAAGTTCTTCCCCAAATTCCTTTGGCATTCTAGAGGGTTATGTAAATAGAATTTCGCACGAATGTAGGGTTGTGAATGGTTGTATCCATCCACTCCCATGCCCAATTCCTCTTTAATTTCATGTGATATTTAAGTTATTGAATCTATGGGGTTTTAACCCAACTTGTGAATTCTCTAAATATCTATCATGGGTATTCTCTATGCATATTTCTGATGTTGAATTATGATTCGTGGGCATGTTTTATAATGTTTTCAGTTACAAATTATGATTTCAAAGTTTTACAAATAAGATTCCCATCTATGGAAGTTCATAAAAAGATGAGATTATGATATATGCTTCTAGTTATGATGAGATATTCATGATGAAAGTATGATTTAGAATTACCCATGTCTATGTTCATATTTTGAGTAATCAAAGTCTATTCCAAGCATTTTTAAGTGTTGGGCAACCTCGTATTATGAAGTATGTATCAAGATTTATCTAAATTTCATGTTATTAGCTTACCATATGGTTTTGGAGTCTAAGCTCCCACTTTCGTTCAACTTGTGGCATGGTATGAGACAAGGCTCTTCATGTTATGTTTTTAGTATATGTATGTCATGTCATGACCCAGCTTCATCACTAGACGATGGTCAGCTTTGTTTAAAAATGATAGAGAGCATATGCATGTTTTTGGGAGTAGTATCTAGAACCGAGTAGGCTAAGGATTAGTCAACCCTATGCCTCAGAACTACGGGCCAACGTAGGTATGTTCAGATTATTTGGGACCTCCCTTGTAGCGTCCTTAGCCATGGTAAGACTTTGGATAGCTATGTCCACTTTAGTGTAATAGTCAGGACCACGTAAGCTCTATCGTGGTAATGGCGGTTATATGACGAGTCTCCCATTGTTCCTCGTGATTTTAGTTATGCATGTTCATCAATTAAGATATTATTTTTTCAGCAGGTTTGACTCAATGCTCAGTTTTACCTATAATTATCAGTTTTTATCTTTAGGTCATTCGATTCAGTTATGATATTCCGTTACCTTGGAAGTTTTACTTACCTTGCATACCCGATATATTCCATGTACTGACTGCATAATCTATGTAGTATTGTTTTATGATACAGGCTCAGACATTCAGGCTTAGTCCCGATGCTAGCCAGACCTTCCGCGTTAGCATCTCCCAGTCAGAGTAAGTGAGTCCTCATCTTTCAAGGGTCCTTCTTATCAGTTATATTCAATATTCTTAGTTTTAGACTTTAGTGATTTAGTTGGGGTATTTTCCTATCAACTCGTTAGTAGTAGAGGTGATCTTGGGCAGAATTTCATGCCCAAGTGATACTCAAATGCTTCATGTCGACTTGTTTGTCTATCATTATTGTGTACATTCTCATGTGATTGTAGTTAAATGTGAATTTATACTAACAACCATGATTAGTGTTGTTTTGCAGGTAAAATGGAATTTTGGGAAGTTAAGAATCATGTTGGTAAAAATTGGGAATGGACTTGGAAACAAGGAGTGGAAAAGGACAAGGAAGAGCAGCAAAAATAAGGGCTCCGCAATGGAGCCGTGTCACGCTGCCATCGCGGAGGTATTCTGCCTCGGGTGAATTAAATATGGCAACTTCCAGTGGAGGTTCGCGTTACCTCCGTGGCACGTCGGCCAGGCTCCGCGATACAAGTCGTGGCATGTTGAGGTGAAATTGCCTGGGAGCCGAATTCCAGTGAGGGTCTGCGATACCTCCGTGGCATGGAGGGAGTGCTCCGCGATACACTTCGTGCCACGTTGCTTGTTATTCCGGGAAAAATTCTCAATAGTATAAATAGCAAACTTAGGTTTTATTTTAAACATTCTAACTTGGTTGAGCAAGAACATGGGTTACAGGCAGTTGAGGGGACGAAAATTCTAGGGTTCTTCTCTATCTCTTTCTCTTTTATATCAATTGTTTGTGTGAATTATACTTATTTGATGATGTTTAATCCACAAATGAGTGGCTAAATTCACTTCTAGCTGAGGTTAAGAACAATTGTAGTGTAATGAAATTGTTAATCATATCAGTATTCATCTTTTCTTCAATGGTTGTTCTATCAATTCTTATTCTTACTGCATTAATGTTTGGCCAATGTTAATGTATATCTAAAAAATCCAATTTTGATTTTGATAAGGAAAGAAATTGGAAAGATGTGAATTGGTAGGATATGATCTCTTCTTAGTTTGGAAAATTGAGAATTGATTTACATTCAAAATAGAAATATATCTGAAAGTCTTATTAGTCAATTAAGGAATCGCGAATGTATGGCTAGAATATGAAATTCTTTTATCACAGAAATGTAGATTAAGGCTCATGATTCTTAAGTTGGACAAGAGTCGAAAGTTCCAATCCATAGGAAATAATTCTTGACTAGCAACTGAAGGAAAGATTAACTGAATTGTATTGATAAATTAATTCTCTGCATGTTCGTTTTAACCTCAGCTTGCTCATTACTATTGTTCAGACTCACTTTATAGTTTTTCCTTAGATTCTTATTAATTAGTAAACTCAAACTCTCAAAATATTATTTATTTGGTTGTCTGCATTCTTAAAGATATAGTTCATTAACACTTAAGTTAATTAGTACCGTAGCTTAGTCCATGTGGGATCAATACTTGGCTTTACTTAAGCCACTTTACTACTTGTTCGACCACGTGCACTTGCGTGTAGTTACCACAGAAGCTGAACAAGTTTTTGGCGCCGTTGCCGGGGACTGGCAATTGGTAAAATTATTTTCTTAGTGTTAGGTTACAAATTCAATATAAGTACTGACAACTTGATCTTAACCTTTCTCTTGCAGATATTGAATTTTGTTGAAAACTGGCAAGGGATAGGGAGTTGGTGGATTCATACATAGAGCCGGAAAGACAATTTCATCGTCAAAGAAGGGAAGCTCTAGAGAAAAAGCTACAGTTGTTCAGACAGACAATCCTGGAGCAACAACAGAATCCACCACTTGTGAGGGCAGTTCTAGTGCCCGAGTAAATGGCAGCACGACCGGTTCGCGAAGTGGCAATCCCACATGCTAACAATTTTACATCAAGTATTCGCAGACCAGAGCCAGGAGGGAGGTTTGAGCTTAAACAGAACATGGTGCAATTATTGCACACCAGCGGGAAATTCACAGGTCTCCCTCATGAAGATCCACAACCACATCTCCAAAACTTTTTGGAGATAAGTGATACTTACATTCCCGCTGGAGTATCATCCGACTACGAAGGACTTACATTATTCCCATTTTCACTATTGGGGGAAGCAAAGAGATGGTTGAAAGCTGAACCACCTAACTCTATCACCACTTGGGATGATCTTGCAAGAAAAATTTTGATACGATTCTTTCCATCCAGGAAAACAGCAAGACTTAGAAGTCAGATTCTAAGTTTTATACAAAGAGAGGGGGAGAATCTATATCAAGCTTAGGAAAGGTTCAAATCATTGCTAAGGGATTGTCCTCGCCATCACCAGTCCAATGATGTGCTGGTGCATACTTTCATAGAGGGTTTAGAACCCCACACAAAAATTTTTCTAGACTCAGCAGCTGGGGGACAAGCGTTAGAAAAGACTTATGAGGAGCTGTATACTTTGTTAAATCATATTTCACAGGGAAATCTAGAGTGGAATGCGGACTCTTCAAAAGGAGGAACAAGGAAAGCGGCAGGAGTCTTTGAGGTGATGGTTTTACAGCTATCGCTGCACAGATAGCTGCATTGCAAAATCAACTTAACACCCACTTCAGCAGTATGAGCTTGAATCAAGCACAAGCCCCAGTTAATGTAGTGCAGCAGGTTTGGTGTGAAGTATGCTGTAGTAATGAACACTCAGCTGAGTGTTGTGGTGCAAATCCAGATTCGGTAAACTTTGTTGGGAACGTCCAGAGAAATAATCACCAGCAGTATGGCAATAATTACAACTCAAATTGGAGGAATCATCCGAATTTCTCTTGGGGTAGTAACAACCATCAAGGGTAGAGTTCGAATCAGGGTGTGCAGAGAAATCAAAGGGGGAATCAGAATTATCAGTCTTAATATAGAGGAAACAATGCACCTCCTCCACCACCCCTCAGCATTGAGGAAAGGTTTAAAATAATGATAGCTAACCAAGCTCAAATGCAGGCTGATTATGTAAAATTAGCGGCAGACTTAAAAAACAACCAGTTAGCTACAAAGGCGTTGGAGTACCAATTTGGACAACTAGCTGTAGCTCAAAACACCAGGCCCAGAGGAGGACTACCGAGTGACACTGACCGAATCCCAAGCAGGTTAATGTAGTGACCACAAGGAGTGATTTACAACTAAAGGAGGTGGAACCAGAAAGACAACCTCAGCAATCAGGAGCAGTGGAGAAAGACAGGGAACATGATGATGAGGGGGAAGGAGAAGGCAGCTGAAGCAGAAAGACCACCACCCCCGTTCCTTCAGAGATTAAAGAAACACAAGGAGGTAGCTTGTTTTAAAAATTTCATGGAGGTGCTTAAACTGGTACACATTAATTTACCTTTGGTTGATGTTTTGCAAGGAGTGCCTAAATATGCAAAGTATATCAAGGACATCGTAGCCAAAAAAAGCATATTGACGGAGTATGCTACAGTGGCGCTTATTGAGGAGTGCACTTCCCTAATTCAGAACAGGTTGCCAAAAAATATCAAGGACCCTAGAAGCTTTAAAATTCAGATCACATTTGGGCAAAGTATTCGAGCTCGCAGATTATGCGATTTGGGAGCGAGCATAAACTTGATGCCGACATCAGTGTTCAACAAGTTGGGGCTAGGAAGTCCTAGACCAACTACAGTGATCTTGCAGCTAGCAGATTGTTCTTTGTCCAGACCAGATGGTATTGTGGAGGACGTGCTGGTGCAAGTGGGCTCCCTCATCATCCCGGTGGATTTTATTGTCTTAGATTTTGAGCTGGATACGGAAGTCCCATTTATTTTGGGACGTCCTTTCATAGCAACCGGGAGAGCTTTGATCGATGTAGCTACGGGGCAGCTAACCATGCGAGCGCATGATGAAGTGGAGTTATTTGATGTGTATAAGGCCATGAAGCTTCCGACCATCTATGAGGAGCTATCAGCAATCAATGTGCTAAACCAAGAAGAAATTCTTCAGATTGTTGATTCGCAAGATCCATTGGAGAGAGCATTGATGAGCTCCGATCATTTCGTAGATAAAGATACTTATGAGATGGTGCAAATGCTAAATGAATCAAAATGGTATCTAAGGAAGAAAGACTTTCAGCCATTGATGAGGTCCTTGGAACCATTGCCAAAACCATCTATTGAGGAAGCACCAAAACTGGAGTTGAAAACATTGCCTCCACATTTGAAATATGTCTTTTTGGGGGAAGATGACACCTTGCCAGTCATCATCTCCTCAGAATTGATGGAGGCACAGGTAAAGGATGCATTGGTGGTTCTCAAGAGGAGGAAGAAAGCAATGGGAAGGCAAATGTCAGACATTCGGGGTATCAATCCAGCTTTTTGCACACATAGAATTTTCATGGAGGAAGGAGCAAAGCCAACTGTACAACATCAGCGGAGGTTGAATCCGATGATTAAGGATGTGGTTAGGAAGGAAGTGATTAAGTGTCTTGATGCAGGTGTGGTCTATCCTATTTCAGACAGTGAATGGGTCAGCCCGGTTCAGTGTGTCCCAAAGAAAGGAGGGATGACCGTGGTCACCAATGAGAAAAATGAGTTGATCCCTACACAGTAACAGGCTGGCAGATTTGCATGGACTACAGAAAGCTCAATGAGGCCACGAGGAAAGATCACTATCCTATCCCGTTTATTGATAAGATATTGGACAGATTGGCAGGTCAAGAATATTATTGTTTCCTTGATGGCTATTCTTGCTATAACCAGATAGCCATAGCACCGGAGGACCAGGAGAAGACTACTTTCACATGTCCTTATGGGACATATGCTTTCAGGAGGATGCCATTTGGGTTATGCAATGCACCCGCCACATTCCAGAGATGCATGATAGAGATCTTCCACGATATGGTGGAAGATTTCATTGAGGTATTTATGGATGATTTTTCTGTTTTCGGTAATTCGTTTGCTACTTGTTTGCAGAATCTTGGCAGGGTGGTAGCTCGTTGTGAAGAATCCAACCTTGTACTCAACTGGGAGAAATGTCATTTCTTAGTCAAGGAGGGTATCGTCCTTGGACATAAAGTGTCTTGCAGGGGTTGGAAGTCGATCGTGCAAAGATCGAGGTTATTGAAAAGCTACCACCACCTGTGTCAGTGAAGGGTGTTGCAGCTTTCTCGGACATGCAGGGTTCTACAGAAGGTTCATCAAGAACTTCTCTAAAATTTCTAGACCAATATGCAGGTTGCTAGAAAAAGAGGTGAAGTTCGAGTTTGATGAGGATTGTGTCAAAGCATTCGAGAAGTTGAAAAAGAAGTTGATAGAAGCACCTATCCTCATTTCTCCGGATTGGGAACAACCATTTGAATTAATGTGTGATGCAAGCGATGTGGCTGTAGGAGCTATTTTAGGGCAGCGGAGGAATAGAATTTTTCATTCTATTCATTATGCAAGAAAAACACTTGGCGCAACCTAAGTCAATTATACAATCGGTGAAAAGGAGATGCTAGCATTGGTGTTCGCATTTGATAAATGCAGTTCCTACTTGGTGGGTTCTGGAGTAGTGGTGTATACCGATCATGTAGCAATTCGGTATCTGTTTAACAAGAAGGATGCAAAGCCTAGGCTGATCAGATGGATCTTGTTGTTACAAGAGTTTGACCTAGAGATTCAGGACAGAAAGGGGAGCGAGAATCAAGTGGCAGATCACCTATCACGATTGGAAAGCCGGTCGCATGTGAGGGAAGGTGACAGCATCAAAGAAGAGTTCCTGGATGAGCAGCTCTTAGCAATAAGGGAAGCTGAAATCCCTTGGTATGCAGACATTATGAATTTGCTAGTGAGTGGAGTCTATCCACCGGAGGGTACGGCTCAGCAAAGAAAGAAGTTGAGGCATGATTGCAGGTATTATATTTGGGATGAGCCATACATGTTTAAGCAGGGACCGGATCAGGTGATGAGAAGATGCATTCCGGAGAGCCAGATTGCAGAAGTGTTGAGGAGTTGTCACTCTTCATTGTATGGAGGGCACCACGGAGGCGAGCGGATAACGTACAAGGTGCTATAGTCATGTTTATTTTGGCCTACACTGTTTAGAGACTCTATGGCATACGTAAAAATGTGCGATAGATGTCAAAGAACAGGCACAATTGGTAGAAGGCAGGAGATGCCACTGCAGCAGATATTAGAAGTGGAGATCTTTTGATGTATGGGGTATAGATTTCATGGGCCCGTTCCCACCGTCATTTGGTAATTGTTACATCTTTGTAGCCATTGATTATGTATCAAAGTGGGTCGAAGCAACAACTTGCCCAAGGAATGACAACAAGGTGGTAACAAAATTTGTGAAAAAGCATATTTTCACCAGGTTCGGGACACCCCAAGCCATTATCAGTGATGGAGGGGCTCATTTTGTAAATGCAAGTTTCAAGAATTTGCTAGCTAAGTATGGGGTGCGCCACAAGGTAGCAACAACATATCATCCCCAAACTAGTGGGCAAGTGGAGGTGTCGAACAGAGAAGTAAAGCAGATTCTACAGAAGACAGTGAATGCACAATGTAGTGATTGGTCAAGAAAACTCGACGATACGTTGTGGGCTTATAGAAATGCGTACAAGACACCAATTGGCACTTCTCCGTACAGAGTGGTCTATGGAAAGGCGTGTCATCTGCCTGTGGAGCTAGATCACTGAGCTTTCTAGGCCGTGAGGAAATTGAACATGGATCTAGAGCTAGCGGGTAAGAAGAGGCTGATGCAACTCAGCGAACTTGATGAGTTTCGTTGGCATGCTTATGAAAGTGCCAAGTGCTACAAAGAGAAAACAAAGAGGTGGCACGATAAGCATATGGTGCATTGGATCTTTGAGCCGGGAAAGAAAGTATTGCTATTCAATTCAAGATTGAGGCTTTTTCCAAGAAAATTACGGTCCAAATGGTCAGGGTTGTTTCAGGTGGTAAGAATGACCCCGCACGGAGCAGTGGAGTTGTGGCAAGAAGATAGAAGTGCCACGTTCTTTGTAAATGGGCAGCGATGTAAGCATTATTGGGGTGAGGACGTTATTTGAGAGAAGACGTCCATCACTCTAGAGGATGATTGAGCAATGAATGACGTCGAGCCGTGACGGTAAATCAGGCGCTGCACGGGAGGCAACCCGTGAAATTATTGTAATAGATGATTATAAATATTTGAAAAAAAAAACAGAAAAAGAAAAGAAAAAGAAAAAAAATTAATAAATAATTAAAAATTTTGTTTTGTGTTGAAACCTATGAATGCTAACCAATTTCTTGTGGTGAAGTGATATTCAGGTGGAACGGAGGGCAAAAATGTAAAGAAACGCAAAGGAAAAAATCGAGGTAAGAAAAATAAAAATTGGCACATTGCAGTGAGCCTACGCGATGGCTCCGTGTCACGGAGGGGGTGCTCCACGTTACCCTCCGTGATACGTTGAAGAGTGTTCCGAATTTTTTAAAAATCCAGAACACTGGCGCGATGGCTCCGTGTCACGGAGGGGGTGCTCCGCGTTACCCTCCGTGACATGTTGAGTGTTATTTCGCGTCGGGTCACACTGGGTCGCCGGGTAACCCGCGCAAAAAACACTTTTAAAACCCCGATTTCCCTCATTTCTTTCATTATTTTCCATTCCCTCCGCGACCAACACCCCAAATTCCCTTCTCCCCCAACGTGACACGAACCTAGGCATCAATTTTCTTCAAGTTTTCTTCAATTTCATCGGATTAAAAGTATGTTCTTGAACTTTACCTCATTTTTTCTTGAATTTTCGATTCTTGAACATGTGTAGTGATTGAACCTTGCCCTAAGTGAAAATTAAGCTTGAATTCCTTTAAGTTATGATTGATTGATGTTTATAGTATCGTTGTGAGTATATGAACTTGATAAATGCATGTGTTATTGAATTTTTGCAAAATTGGTAGCTAGGGTTGGAAATTGAATAGGAAGAAGACTAAAATTGGTTGAAATGTTGAACAAAATTGGGTTTTGCATGTTGGGTGAAGTGAATTATAATGTGATTAATGTTGAATATGCTAAGTAGACAAGGGATTTTTGGGAAAATGAAATTGGTGAATTGCATAGGTTGTTGAGAACAAAAATTTGGATAAGTGCTATGATGTTGAAAGTGAATCGATAGCGATAATTTTATTCATTGTACGAAGTCTGAGTAGTACATAGTAATTGTTCCATCAATTTATATGAATGCGCTAAGCCGGGTAAATGTTAAGAATGAGGAAAATCATGAATTTCTTGTCAAATTGTTTTGATTGCGGCTAAAGACTAAGTGTGGGGTGATCCAATTAAACCCAACCTTAGTTGTAGCCAGTTATGATTTGAATAAAATTGGGATTGTACGTTTAAATGTGCAGAAACAATGTCAGGCAGACAAGACAAGGGTAAAGGCGCATCCACATTGGGCGCCGGCAGAAAAAGAATAAGATTTGGAACAGCAGTTCCAGCAGCACCAGCGGTTCCGAGAGGCCAACGCCGACAATACAGAACCCGATGGGTGACTGACGAAGGTAGAAATGGTATGCAAACACAAAGAAACCAAATACTTCCGGGAGGAGCAAATATTAAGGGAGACGCTGGCACAGGAATTCTCGCGGATCATACACCGGATTGACACCGCTGGGCTGAACTTCATCTTCGAGGAGCCCAAGGAGTGCAATCTCCATCTAATTCGGGAGTTCTATGCCAACTGGAACCCGACCCTCAGCAGTCACACTGTCAAGATCAGGGGGCAGGTTATCACTTTTGAGCCCCATCACCTGAATGCTATCTTGGGGGCGCGGGACGCAGACGCCCATATCCTCCGGCAGCTGAACATCACTCCACCATATGTGGACATCAGACGCACTCTATGTGGAGCCCGTTCGATAGCAAGGTGGAGCAGGCACAAGGAGAGGGGCTACCATCAGACACTGCCCTACTCTCAGATGAACAGGGAAGCCATGATCTTGCTGAAAATTGTGTGCTCATGCTTGATCCCGGGGGTGCATATGACAGATGTCACCCGGGACCGACTCTGCTTGGTGTATGCCCTGATGAAGGGGCTTGAAATAAATGTTGGGGTGGTGATTATCTCCTCAATGAGGAGAGCCCGACTGCATCAAGGGCACAGATACGGGTTAGGTGGTTTGCTTACCACGTTCCTGAGGGGCCACGATATCGAGGAGGAGGCCCTGGATTACATCCCTCAGATCAACAGGCGTGCCTTGGATGTAACCAAAACCAAGGCACCTAACACAACTCATGGGTCGGTGCTCACACTAGCCGAGCGACATGCTCGGGATGACCAGTATATGGCCCGCATGTACGGGATGCAGATGCTGCAGTTGCGCATTGGCGGGAGGCCAGCAACAAAGGATGAGCTATGGCAGCTCGAGCTGGATTACCCATTCAGCGAGAACGCCCGAGCTCTATGAAGAGTGGGGCCCACATTTATGGAGCCCGTAGATGATGATGTCCCTACTGATGAGGAGACATGCCGGGAGGACTCAGATGTTGAGTCAGATGAGGACAGCGGGGGCGATTCTGATATGGGAGGCGAGGCAACGACACCTAATGAAGAAGTTGAATACTTCGATTGATCAGGGAGTTTCACCACCTTCCTTTGTGATATGTTCAAATTATGTGAACACTAGGGACAGTGTTCGATATAAGTGTGCGGTGGGAGTAATTAGGTGCCAGCTGTTTCATTTTTGTTTTTGTTTATGTTTATGTTTTGTGTTGTTGTGCCTGTGAAAAATGTGACCCTGTGACTTTGTGTGGTGTGTCTGCAATTAAGTTGGTATTGTAATGAATGTTAAGCTGTTGTGTGCTGTGTTGAGCTGTTGTTGAATGGTTGTTGTGTAAATATTTTGTTTTCTATCGAAATTATCAAAATTTTTAAAATTTTTTGTTAAATTACTTTTATGTTGGGTTTCTCGGCCTTTGTTTTCGGTGCTTTTATATAAAATAGCCCCATTGAACCGAAGTCGTAGACAGTGACCGTTCCCTATGATGGATGGATGACGACCATCTTAAGGGAAATGTAGTCGATAGGAGTAGTTTTTTTTTCTTTCTTTTCTTTCTTTTGTTTGTTTCGCAAACGTGTCGCTACTTCATGGTTCGGAATTCTTGTTACGTGTTGTACATGATATTAAGATGCAAAGGTGATTCGTATGAAAGCATGCAAATGTGTAAGCATGTTGAGATACCTAGGCCATAGAGTTCGATTCGGTGTGATCGAGGCTTAATAGTGAATTCTTGTAATTAGCTGATTGAAGAGTCTGTGAATATGTCTTGATTTGAGCATGTGCAAAGAGTATGAGGTGAGGTTTCGCTTATTCCATGCTATTGTGAAGTGTCTAAAACTTGCCTGGTGTGTGTACTAAACGAAATGAAGGATGTGTAATGTAGGAAAGGATGTAGGCATTTCTTTGATTAAACCGAAAGTTTCTCCATCATCATACCTATCTTGAATGTGCATCCTAGTTAGCCCCATTGAGCCTTTAGCCTAATTTTTTCTTTCTTTGAAGAGGTACAAACCGAGCTTAATCCCTTCTTTTCATTAGCCGTGAATTTGATCCAAAACTCTTAAGCGCTCAAGAAAAATAATTTTCCCACAGTGTAAAGGAGTACAAAGTGTGAAATGGAAGGAAAGGCAGAAGTGGTGAAAGTTAAAGAAAAGGACAAAGGTGCACTTGCTTAAATTAAATAAAATAAAGATGTATAACTAATCTTTGCTAGTAAGTCGAGTGTGCTTAAAGAAATGGGAAAAAAAACAAAGAAAAAATTTCTTCAAGAATGGGAGGATGAAGGAAGGAAAAAAAATGGTTGTAATGATGGTGGGATGTATTGAAAAGCGCTTAAGGAAGCTAGTTGCTATTATTGGTTATTCCAGTTTTTGCTAGTTCCTTAGCTTACATTACAACCCATTAAGTCCTACGTGATCTTACATCACTCGTCCTTAAATTAGTGGAGTAATACACTAGAGGCAAGCCTATGGTTCATGATATGATGCATGTGAATTCTTTGGGAGAGAGAGAGAAATTGTATTCATATACCCCTACATGTAGTGCTTTGGGAAATCATATGATAGAAAATGGGGTATTTCTCTTGTGTTATGAGGGTACATGCTTGACAAGAGATTAATTTTGTGTCGGATGTATTGATCAGTTGATTTACACGAGTTTTCCAAGATCGAGAATTGAATCTTGAGCTTAGGAGATCTTAATGTGATGTACTTCATTGTATTGTTGAGACTATGCATGTTTTCTTGATGATTTGCTATATTAAATAATCAGTATAGTCTTAGCTTGAATTGTCGAGCCAAAGTAGCTATGCGTGAGTGTCAATTGCATGAGATGTGAGAATATTGTTCGAGGACGAACAAGGTTCTAAGTGTGGGGTAAGTGATCTTGGGCAGAATTTCATGCCCAAGTGATACTCAAATGCTTCATGTCGACTTGTTTGTCTATCATTATTGTGTACATTCTCATGTGATTGTAGTTAAATGTGAATTTATACTAACAACCATGATTAGTGTTGTTTTACAGGTAAAATGGAATTTTGGGAAGTTAAGAATCATGTTGGTAAAAATCGGGAATGGACTTGGAAACAAGGAGTGGAAAAGGACAAGGAAGAGCAGCAAAAATAAGGGCTCCGCGATGGAGCCGTGTCACGCTGCCATCGCGGAGGTATTCTACCTCGGGTGAATTAAATATGGCAACTTCCAGTGGAGGTTCGCGTTACCTCCGTGGCATGTTGGCCAGGCTCCGCGATGCAGGCCGTGGCACGTTGAGGTGAAATTGCCTGGGAGCCAAACTCCTGTGAGGGTCCGCGATCCTCCGTGGCACGGAGGAAGTGCTCTGTGATACACTCTGTGCCACGTTCCTTGTTATTTTGGAAAAAATTTTGAATAGTATAAATAGAACACTTAGGTTTTATTTTAAACATTCTGACTTGGTTGAGCAAGAACGTGGGTTACAGGCAGTTGAGGGGACGAAAATTCTAGGGTTCTTCTCTATCTCTTTCTCTTTTATCTCAATTGTTTGTATGAATTATACTTATTTGATGATGTTTAATCCATAAATGAGTGGCTAAATTCACTTCTTACTGAGGTTAAGAACAATTGTAGTGGAATGTAATTGTTAATCATTTCAGTTTTCATCTTTTCTTCAATGGTTGTTCTATCAATTCTTGTTCTTACTGCATGAATGTTTGGCCAATGTTAATGTATATCTAAAAAATCCAATTTTGATTTTGAAAAGGAAAGAAATTGGAAAGATGTGAATTGGTAGGATATAATCTCTTCTTAGTTAGGCAAATTGAGAATTGATTTACATTTAGAATAGAAATATCTCTGAAAGTCTTATTAGTCAATTAAGGAATCGGGAATGTATGGCTAGAACATGAAATTCTTTAATCAAAGAAATGTAGATTAAGGCTCATGATTCTTAAGTTGGATAGGAGTCGAAAGTTCCAATCCATAGGAAATAATTCTTGACTAGCAACTGAAGGAATGATTAACTAAATTGTATTGATAAATTAATTCCCTGCATGTTCGTTTTAACCTCAACTTGCTCATTACTATTGTTCGGACTCACTTTATAATTTTGCCTTAGATTCGACCTAATCAGTAAACTCAAACTCTCAAAATATTATTTATTTAGTTGTCTGCATTCTTAAAGATATAGTTCATTAACACTTAAGTTAATTAGTACCGTAGCTCAGTCCCTGTGGGATCGATACTTGGCTTTACTTAAGCCACTTTACTACTTGTTCGACCACGTGACTTGCGTGTAGTCACCACAGAAACCGAAAAAGAGGCTTATCAGACATAGTATGTTTTCAGTTTTAGATTATGCCATATATTCAGTTATTCGGTGTTATCAGATTTTCAAACTTTCACTATGTTATATGTTAGATTTCTGCATTTGAAATGTTGAATTTAGATATTATGTTCATGTTATGAATTGACTTGGAGCCTCTCAGGGTTATTTATCCCATTTCTTGATCCGAGCCTATGTTCGGTTCCTGACAGTTCGTAAGTTGAGAAACAAGGAAGGTTCTTCAGTAAAGGTTTTATAGAGGAACCAACTAGTCAAGGGAGCCACCTGGGAAGAAGAAGCAGACATGATAGTTAAATACCCTCACTATTCCCTTCCAGCTCATCTTCAACATCAGGTACTAAATTCCTCCTCAATACTCTATACAGTTCCTTAACTTTCAGCTTTATTCATGTTTTAAGGTACACTCTAGTTGCATAAGTTCATTTTTTAGGTATACCTCAGTATGGAGTCAGTCACTGCACCAGTTTTCATCCCATAGTGATAGTTCTAAGATTGCAGCTCTTTCCCTATATTTTTCAGCTTATTTAGCCTCCATTCGAGGAAGAATATTCCCAAGGGGGAGATGTCGTAACACCCCAAAAATCCCTGAGACTAGCCTTCAGACTTAAAACATGATCATGTAAAAAATTAAGAAAAAAGCCTCAATACGAGTCATTGTACGACTCATAGGACAGTGGTATGAGTCGTACAAAGACTCGTAACAGAAGGGTCAGGGAGAACAGAATAGGTGGCTGGGAGAAACCACGATTGCATTTCATGATTCATACCACCATGGTATGGATCATACGGGCCACTCATGGAAAAGTTTAGAGAAGAGGTCAGGAAATTCTAGGAAACCACAAGCCAATGTACGACTCATGGTCGACAGGGATGGATCATACCATCCGTCATGATTTGAGTTTTAGAGGAATATTCAAAAGGCTTTGAGGAAATTACGAATCATGGTAAGAACCGTAGTAAGATCTCATAGATCATGGTAGACTTTCGTGAAAAACATCAGAGAATGGTGTTGAGCGGGGCCCCTAACCATAGATGCCAGTACAAATCGTATGATCCTGGTACGACTCGTAGGTTGAGTCATACCACCTGACGGGTAGAATTTTTAATAACAGCTTCCAGGGGCATTTTTGTAACATCTTAAAATTGTAACTCCTAAACTACATTGTATTAGGAATATTTAGAAGGGGATTTAGGGTATTAGATGACCCTCTCTCCTCATTCATTCCAAAACACCCAGAAACTCACAGTAAGAAACTCGGACAGACACCTTCAGGAAAGAGCTAGGGCTTCTTATCCTTCTCAGAGTTCCAGGTGCTTTCTTAAAGATTTTCCTCCAGGTATGTGGGACTTCAAAAAGGGTTTCCTTTTCCCTTTGTGTACCAATTCAAAAAACTTTATAAATTCTAGCCCTGTAGAAAATTTGAAGTTAGGGTTTTCAGTCAACTAAGAAATTCTTAAAACCTTGTTATTTCTCCGAATTTACCTGATCATTCCTAGCTGAAATTCATATCTTAGTTTTATTCATATAGATTGCTTTCTTAACCCTGATCCTTAGTATGATATTTGAATAAAACTTGCATGGTTTAGAAATCTAATATAAATGTTGTATTGTTGTGATATTTTTACTCGAATTATAAATGTTAATACAAATTCATGAATGGAAAATTAATGCTTAGAAATTCAATTAGTACTCAGTATAATCAATATTTTCAATCTCAGAAATTCAATCAGTACTCAGTATTATCCGAAGATGTCAGCTGATCAGTTTGACTCTTTTTCAGTCTTTTAAGAAACTCAATAGTATAAGTTTATCATCTTGTTAGTTGCTCTTTAGATTGTTACGTCGCTTTCAGATAAAGTAGCTCTGACAAGTCTTAGAACATAGTTTCTTTTAGGTCCTTAGACTATTAGAATACATAATATAAGTATTTTTGAATTAGTCCCACGACATCATTTTCGAGCTATCATCCAGTTTGATATAACTAGGTTTTCAGTGGGAGTGGTACTTAGCACCGATGTCACGACTCGAGTTCACACCCTAGCCGTAACACGGGACAAGGAACGCCGAAAGGCTCCAAGTCGTCCCATGGCATAATCATAGCATAACACTTAACATAAGAGACGGCTAACAACATGAATAAGCGGAAGCTAATAACAAGAATCTAATATAAACCATAAGAAAAAATTTAACAACACTTAGATACAACGCTGAATCTATCTAGACAAGTCTGAAAGCCTTCTACTAAAACTGATGAGTTGCTGGGACAAGCCCCAACTAACTCTTAAAGTCTGAAAACTGAAACATAAGAAAATATATGAACATAATCATGTCCTTAGAAGATGAGGACTCACCACTAGCAGCTGAGAGAGGGCGGAGCGTATCCAACCACGAGGCTGAACCTGGCAACCTGAATCTATATCATGAAACGATATAGCACAAGAGGCGTGCAGTCAGTACTTGGAATGTACTGAGTATGCAGGAAGCGTAATCAACTAACTCATAAATATGTACAAGAAGGAAGTAATATAAAGCACAGTAGTAGTAATGTAATTGAAATGAGATACGACAACCTTATATGAGATTAACATATTCATATCAACAAAGCCACATTATAAGGACATATAAGATCAACTGATGCACAAAATTAATAATCGGGAATAATACTGAGGTACGATGTCGTGACTGATATCAAGAGGGTCCCTGACTAACCAAGGGAAGTTCTTGTCTATCAAAGGGAGTGTCCCCGACTATCAAGGGAAACATTCTCACTAACGAGAAACCCTGACTCTCAAAGGGAGAGAATGCTTTGATATAGAGTGTCAATGACTAGCTAGGGATGTTAGTCCCGACCAAATAAGGAGAAACATGCATGGCTAGTATCTAGGGATGTGAGTCCCGACTATCTAGGGAAATACTCTTATTAACGAGAATCCCAACTGACTAGGGAAACATTCTTGCTAAAGAGAATCCCGACTGACTAGGGAAACATTCTTGCTAACAAGAATCTCGACTGACTAGGGAAACATTCTTGCTAACGAGAATCCTGACTGACTAGGGGAAACATTCTTGCTAACGAGAATCCCGACTGAGTATCGCTAATCTAAATTGCAACAACTAATCAAAGACAAGGACATTTACTGATTTTCATCATACAACATTCTTTTCGACAACATTGGGGCTACTTTCTAATAACAACAAGCCCAACAGTTGCAATATCATTCACCTTATCATGTAGCATAAAGTCATGCATGATTAATAGATTCCACTTATACTTTATCATAGATGCATGGCTTCATTTATTTCAAAACATACCACAAACTAACATTTATAAAATTTGGGAGACTTCTCTCCAAACAATGTGGTAAGCTTATTTCGGGAAAATCATCATTTAAAATAGACACGTGGGCATTAACCCAAAGCTTTATCACACTTCGATCTAATCAGTTCATTTTGAAATAAATGAAATAATCGTGGGTAGTTTTGAACACATGCTTTTGATCATCAACCTCATCATAATCTCACATTTATCATGAACCACTTCGTTTACGAACTTTTCATCCATGAGCGTTTTAGATTCAAATATTTGAAAAAAATAATTTTAGTAAGGAAAACAATTTAGAATCTTCCCAAGCTTCATTATCCATCACTATAAATTCAATCTAATCATACCCAATCAATTCAATCAAAAACGTGGCGATAATACATAATCTACTGTCAATTGCTCAAGCCACAAACCCCAACTCATCCCAACATAGTCATCAATGTCATAATCGGGTCATTAGGCTTAATTATATAATATTTCCACAATTCGATCAGGTTCATTATTTACTATGATAATCAAATAAGTAATAAACAAATATCATTTAATATTCAAGCCAATTTATGAAGAACATGCTACACTCTTGTATTCCCAACATATAATCCAAAATTCAAGGCAACCCTTTAATTTACATTACAATTAAATTCATAATTCCAGATGATTTTAGCATTTCAAAAGAATATAGAAGAATATAGAAGAACTTTATCATCATGCAAGCCCTAGGTCATGCTTTTCTAGATAAATTGAAATCGAGTTTTTAATAAAAATATTTTTGGGACACAAGGATGGAAGAATATCCTTGTTGAAAGACCCACATACCTGGTAGAAGTAATCCCACACAAAATTGCACCTTGGATCCCTTGAAGAAAACCCTTGAAGAATCCTTGAACTTGAAAGAGGGGAGGAAGAAAGGTTTGAGAGAGTATTTTGAGAGAATGAGAGATTAGGCTTAGGAAAACCCTTTAAAACGTGCAAGGTAGTACCCAAACGATGTAGTTTAGAAGATAAAAGCGTAGGAGCTTATGAAAATGACCCTAGAGAAAACTGGAAAAACTACCCAAACTGAAGCCACGACTAACGTGAAGAGTCGTTGTCACCTCAAACAACTCGTCATCATGCCTGTTAGGTACATTAGGTTACTTACATAGATTCAGCATCCTCCCATCTAACGATTGATGTGACAAGTCATTTCCACACCTAACGACTTGTCGTACCCTTTCGTCAACTACACTGAGTCCTCAACTAGTTCACCATCCAATCACTGACATGACAAGTCGTTACTTAATCCAACGACTCGTCAGTCCATCCCTCACCCCCACTGGAAAAACCTTATATCCCATCCAACGATCAACACCAAGGGTCTTTACCAGCTCCAATGACCCGTTATGATCATCTGTTGCACTGACTAGGAACCCTTTTCCCCCATCTAACGACTGCTTTCACAACCCGTCAGAGGGACTAACGACTCGTTAGATGAGTTGTTCTGAGGCTATATTGTAGATTTTACTGCTGAACTTATTCAACTCCAAATTTTAAATCTTGGAAACTTTTGGGGTGTTACAACCGAGCGGGTTAGGGTTCAGCAATCTAGGTTCCCAGAACTACGATAGCTCGAATGGGCCCTAGATAGTAATCACTCAGTTCAGCCACTATACTCTAGCAAGATACAGTGGTATTTCTCCAATGGGGTGTATACATCGGACTCCATGTTTAGCTCATATGATTATATGTCGGCTATAGACTCTCCCACAGTATAGTTCAATCCAGATTTTCAGATTTCTGTCTATATATGCAGTATTACAATTCAGCTTATTGTTACTTAGTACATATATGTTTTAGTTCCTTCTCGCATACTCAATACATTCAGGGGCCATTTAGTTACAAGTTAGAGTTATGTAGATATTAGTATTTCATGAATTAATTATGAGGGAATCTATGTATTATTTTATGCAGGGATTAGTTATGCAAGTTTTAGTTATGTAAGTATTAATTATGTAGGTATTAGTTATGTAGGGTTTAGTTATGTAGAGATTGCAATACATAAATTATTGATTATTGAATATTTAATTTTTTATAAATTACTATATATTATTTACAGATAAATAAGTAAACAAATAGTATAAATTTATTGTATAATTGAACTTTTTTTAAAGAAAATGGAGGTGTAAATGTACACCAAATTAAAAAAAAGGGGCTCAATAATGGTTTAGTTTTATATACATACATACATATACATACATACATATATATACATACATACATGTACATACATACATATCTATATATATATATATATATATATATATATATATATTATTCCTATTATCTAAAAAACTTTTAAAAAGATACACCAAATAAAAAAAGTAATAACTAATTTTGGGTAAATATACACGGAATAAAGTATATTTTTTATTTAAAAAGTACCGTATTAATGAAGATTTTATAAGTAAATTGGTAGGGATAAATGTGAAATTTTATTATGTTAATACATGTATAACTAATATGCACATAACTTATTCCACCTTCTGCCCCTCATAAAATTATACATAAATTTCCTCATAAGTCATGTAAGTTTTAATTATGTAGAATTACTAAAAATACAACCAAACATTGTATAACATTAATACATGAACAACTTTTATACAACATTTGAAATTTACCAACCAAACATGGTATAAAATTAAAACATTGTATAAAATTAATACATGAATAACTTTTATCCTATTTGGTAACCAAAAAATGCATAAAATTAATACATTAATAACCAAGTTGTACATGTATTATTTTGGCCCTTATCCAGTAACCAAACGACCCCTCAAAGTACTGATCGCATACTTTTATGTGCTATATCATTTTATGATATAGACTCAGGTACCCAGCCTCAACATCGAAGCTAGTCTCTCGACGATTTCTCACCAAGAGACTGACTCAGTCCAATTTCCTCTTAACTTTATCACGTTTACCTTGGTACAACTCGTACCCAGAGTTGCACTTTGACTCTTTGGCTCAGCACATCTTTTGGACTTTTCCACGATTCTTAGTACAGCTCGTACTGAGGTCCGTACTTAGCCCTTTTTGTTGCATTTTTTCACTGCTTTTGCACATTCCAGTGGCAACAACTAATTTCCTTGAAAACAAAGTAAAAAATGCATCATATCCATATACCCACACCGAAGTCAATGCCTATTTCCTCAATTTTAATCATCAAAAGTGTTGTAAACCCACATAACATCATGTTCTAGATGTAAAAACTTATCAACTCGGGCCTCTCGAAGCTCTTATGGAAAGTACTCGACCAAGAAGGCCTCTAAGACCTCCTCTCATTTAGTTGGAGGTGCATTAGCTCCCCTGAATCATTCCCAAGACTTATACCATAATATAGCTAGCCGCTTAGCCTAAATGATTCCAACTCCACTGCCTCTATTACTGCAGCTCGTATCACCTACAATACTCTATATGTTTGATCAATAATGTCCTGAGGGTCCTCATTCGGATCAAATCTAGTGAAACTTGGATAACTTAGGCTTAAAAAATCACGGGCCCTAGAAATTTCAAATGCACCATCCTTAGGCCCTTCCCTTGCTTCTAATAGCCGGTCATGATCAATGGGTGTATATGGGTCAATAGTTGTATAGCTCCCTCAATACCCTGTCCCTCTGGTGCTATTAGAGGGTCGAAAACTCTATCTTTCTCAAGCATCACTGGGGCTAGTGGGGATGGGTGCCTTTTTACTGTATCTCTAACTGGAGCTGGAAGAGGTGTAACATTAGGAGCAGGAAACTTGCCTCTAGCCTCTAGTCTCCCTGATCAATGTTAGGACGGCTAGAACCCTCTCAAATGGTACTGACAATCAATCGAGTATCGAACTTCCTCGTCATTTGCATATTCTTAAATAATAACATGATTTAGAAATTAAATAATCTTATAACTTCACTTTATAGCATGATCTATTAATGAAAGAAGTGAAACAACTCCTAAATGCCCTGTCGCCTCCTGATTATAAGTATGGTGCACAATATAGCCATAAGTAAAACTCTAATATACACGACTTGTGGAATCCTAGGGACTTAACCTTACTCTAATACCAAGTTTGTCATGCCCTAAACTAGGGGAGGGCGCGATTGGCAATCCATACTCTATAGATCAAGGAACAGGCTATATAACGCTGTAACTGTAACCCTTTAGTCTATGAAGTCCACCTGTCATAGTCGACTATAGCATAACATATGGACCGATGTGGTCACAACATAATAAGATAAGAGTCATAATGCCGACAAGGCTAATACAATACTGAAGCAAACTGCAGAAAGCTGATGAAGCTGCAAAATGATCATACTGCACAATTACATCCACAAAAGCCTCTGAAGATTACATACAATACTGAATGATCGGGACTGGGACCCCACCTACCCATAACTACATAACAGAGCTCATGCATAATAAAACTAGACCGTGGATTCAGAAAGAAAGGAACATACCAACTCTCAACTGAAACTAGGACTCCTACTGCAACTGGCAATCAAAGCCTCTATCTTCACCTGTAGCATAAATGCAGGTCCCCAAGTGAGGGATGTCATTACAAATGAAATGTACTGGAATGAAGGGATGAAAGCTATAAATGTAATGCCAAAGATAACTTAAGTCACATCCAATAGGAAAGCCCCTTATCATCTAATTGGTATGATCGTACGGGCACCTACTAAATTCTAGTCTGATTGGAGCACCCCTTAGCATCCATCCCTTTATAAAACAACATTTAACCAAGAATAAACATATTTATTCAAAATATGATCAAGAAAATTTCAACAAGCATTTTAAAATTACAACCCCTTTAAATAGTACTTTCCAAGGACCTAGTCTAGACACATACAAAAGCTCTAATCAGAGTAATAACAATCAAAAGACACAACTTTGCTATAACACCCCAAAACATTCCTAGACCAGACTCATACCTTGCAAGAAATATCAGAAGAAAATCTAAAAATTTGCCTCAGAATGACTGAGACGACGAGTCGTGGTCAGCTCCAATGGCTCATTGTATCAGTCGTGGTTAGCAGTGCTTGGTCTCTTGGGAACCCACAGGACAAGGAATGACTCATTGTTAGAAATAACGAGCCATCCTATCAATCATTTGTCCCCAGATCATGAGTCCCTTTGCCAGGACCCCACGACTCAACCAATGAGTCGTCGTCAGAAATAATGACTCGTTGTGTAAGTTGTTGGGTGAGAACCCCAGAAACTCCTTCCAGTGATGACGAGTGGAAACAACGACCCATTATGTCCCATAATGAGTTGTTGTCACCACCTCTCGTGTCAAGTTTGACATTTTTTAGAATTCCTCCAGTTAAAGTAATGACTTGACACAATGACCCGTTGGGTCCAACAACGAGTTATTTGTCACCTATTGCCAGACCTTTCAGACTTTCTTGTCCAACGACCACAGGATGATCCAACGACACGTTGGTTCATCCAAAGAGTCGTGGTATCCCCTGTTGACAAATCTAGTGATCCCAGAACCCAGGGTGTAGGACCAACGAGTGGTCCCAACAAGTCGTGGTCTCAAGTAACGACTCATTGAGTAACCCGTTGGTTCCCTGTCGATCAATTTTTCAGATTTTATTCCAGGGACATTTTTATAATTTCCCACCTATTTAGTACCTAAACTATGTCATTTAAAATATATTTTAAGAGAATTTAAAGGGATTAAATGGTTTTCCCCCTCATTCCCCATGTAGACTCACAGAATATCGATAGTAGAATCTAGACCTTTCCTCTCAAGAAAGAACTAGGGCTCCTTGTCAGTTGCAGAAGTTCAAGCTTACTTCTTCAGGGATTTACATATCCAGGTATGTGGGAATGCAACAAGGGAATAGTTCTTCCCTTTTCCCCAAGATCTTCTCTTTCTCTATTAGTTACAGCCTTGTGGATTCGAAATGTAGTAATTGTTAAACCAATTTCCTTAAGAGTTAAAGTAGAATGTTTCTCATGATTTTAACTTCTTTATTATTCCCTATTTCTAGAAATTTGTGAAAAATTGTATCTAGTGGAATGATTTAGCCCTAGTTCTCAGTTTAGTAAAATTTAGAATCTTGCGTGTTGGACTAGTTTTCCTTTTACTTGATTCTATCAGTTTTGAGATCCCCATATTATTAGTATATGCTGAAATCTTAGTCAGATGCATGTTAGTCCAATCTCAATCAGATTATTAGCATATTCAGTATAGTCTAGAAATGTTAGCTGATCAATTTGACTATAAAAAATTCTTGAGGTGAAAATGGTGCCTCCCAGTTATCAATATTGGACTCAGATATTAGATTTTAGTGGTTCTTTAGGCAGTCCTGACACTTATACATAAGAAACTCTGATTAGTCTTAGAACACCCCAGCTTCAGATTACTATTTATTCTTTAGATGGTTACGACTCTTCCAGATAAGCAGCTCTGACCAATCTTAGAATAACACTTATAGAATCTAGTCCGATAAGGCTCTCAAGTTACTTTCAGATAGTTACTCCTAACTTAGTCTTGGGCCCCAGTGTTGAGTTATCAGCTTAGTATTCAGTCTAGGACTATCCAGTGGGAGTAGGACTTAGCAACGAGCGGAATAGGGTTTTAGCGCACCCAGGCTCCCAAAACTACGTGTCCACCATAGGTTATTTTTATTGTCCTTATGGCCCCAGAATTGTGATCATCCAGTAAATGCCTTTATACCCTGGCAAGGTATATTGGGTCCTACCAATAGGGTGTATACATTGGACTCTACGTCTTCCTTACGTGGTTATATGTCGGTTATACACTCTCCCACTAGTCAGTACAGTCTCAGTTAGCTCAGCTCAGAATAGTTTCAGATTACTCAGTTTTGATCAGTTCAGTACAGTAGTTCAGATCAGTATCTCAGATTTAGGGCATGTCTTTGACCATCAGACATGGTCATTTTGACCATCTCAATATATTTTAGTTTATTCAGTTTCAGCATTTCAGTTGATCATTGCATGTAACTATAGTTCAGTTATTTTATTTTCCGTGTTATGCTTTCTCCTACTTACTCAGTACATTTGAAGTACTAACACATACTTTCTATGTTGTATTGTTTTATGATACAACTGTAGGTTCTCAATTTCAGCACCGTTAGCAGACCTTCTCCAGGAGTTATCAGCTGGGCCAGTGGTGAGTCCTCATCTTTCGAGGAAGATGTTTCTTTTCCTTTAGTTGTTTTTCATTCATTTAGACTTAGAGTTAGCTGGGGGCTTGTACTAGCAACTCATCAGATATTGATGGCTTCCAGACACAGATTCAGACTTTTAGTTTTTTTGTTTTCAATTGTATAAAGATTTGTGATTTAGTTCTTCTTCATAAATGTTTTTCATTATTTTAAAGCTTTCGCTATGATTTTATTCAGACTACCAGTGTTATAATAGACCATGGGTTGACTTGGGGTTACTTGTGACTCCAAGTACCGTGTCTCATCCAGGGTATAGACTCGGGTCGTGACATTTGCCTGAGGAAAGAAATGCGGAAGTTGTTGCTGAGTACCGCCATTTCAACCATGAAACTTCAACAACCTATAGCAAACATACTAGCAAAAGGTGTAGCACAAGTAGTATCAATAAACCACACGTACTGGTAAGCATCATCGACCGACTAAGATTAATTCATGCAACATAGCATAAAATCTACAGCATCAACAAATAATTCCATGTAACAGCTTATGCCGCTTAGTCATATCCTATCACATTACCTCAATGGGTTCATAGGAGATTTAAAAATATCTTTACCATTTTTAAAGAGTCTCTAGCTATAAGTCCTAGATATTCATTTTCACTTATGATATTTATAAAAAGGGACTCCAAGACTATTACTAAGTACCTAGTACCTTCATAATTGCACGCACTCATAACCAGTTACCCAAAAATTTACTATTATGATATATCATGTTCTTAACCTTTATCATTTTATTTAACATAAATATCACCACCAATCATGATTGGACCCAGAAACAAAAGGCACAAAATACATAGTCACTGAACCCCCAGAGGATATGTAGTCAATGATGATCAAATAATTATAGCAAAAGTAGGCCAACCGGGCTAGTCAATACTCAATATGTAAATCACCAACAGACATAAGAGTCATCACACCAAATGGTCAAGTATAAATATAATCACATCAAATTAGGAAATTACATTCACGCTGAATCATGATTGTATAGCCTATGAATCTTATCAGTCTCACTCTGTATCATATATAAATACATATCTGTACACATTCTAGTAAGTGTTCAATTTTTCCAACCAGTTATGACCTACAGGGGACTGTAGGTGTTCATGTACCATACCAACGTAGTACCCTCTCCCACATAACTGCTCATACGTCAACTTACTTAGGACTCGATCCACTCATCAATTATATAACCGTTCATCCGTAAGCTCACATCGAACATGAGCTGCTCAACCCTCATATAACTACTATTTTGTAAGCTCACATTAGACACGATCCTCTCATTTTAGAATACTCGGGTGTTCCTCATTCATCATCAACATGTCTCAATATGTTCTCTATTTAGCCATCACACAAGATAATACAGCCAAGTCACATTGAGTATCACAAATGCACACCATAAACATATAATAGTTGGCGGTTAAGGACACGTTTGAAAAGGAGGTGGGCGCCCTCTAGGTTGACCACCCTACCCACTAATGGACTATGAGGGGAGGGGGGGGGGAGGCGAACGGGAACCAACCTTACGCAAGAATTACTATCTTTAGTTTTTACAGTAAAAACCACTCATTGCATACTTATTTGTCCTTTTCCTAAGCATTATCTTGTTAACAATTTTACAAAGAAATACACCTATTATCCTAATGAAGAAAAAATTCATTAGTTCATAATTTTTTTACTAAGGATCAAGATCCAATATTCTACTATGTTCTTTCCTTTCAAGTCCCTTTTTGAACAATTATATCCCTACTCCTAGTCACCCTTTTCTTTTAGGAAGTGTTAGTATAATTTTATTGTCACGACCCGAACGGAGGCCCGGATTGATACTTGGGATAAGAAGTCCTGAAAGACTCCAAGTCGACCCATGGCATGAACATACATCTAACTCAACCAATAAAAACTGAAGAATCAACAAGATAACCTTAGCCGGAAGTCTAAATTGAACAAAACATCAGAATACACGATCTAAAGATGAATACATCCTTTGTCTGAAAAGCCTCTAAACATGAAAAGTTGATGGGACAAGACCCCAACTAAATTAATAAAGCTCAAAATGAAAATACATAAGGGAAATCCGAATAAGTCTAGTCCTTGGGAGATGAGGACTCACCAACAACGTAAGATGCTAACTCTGTAGACTGACTATGAACGGGGCTGAGCCTACGAGTCGGGTTCTGTATCTTGAAATGATACAACATAGATTATGCGATCAGTACGTGGAATATACCGAGTATGCAAGGTAAGTAAAACTACTTAAGTAAGTAAAATCATTTAAGAACATGCATAATGTGAAACATAAACAATAAGAATCTGAGAGTAGGGCTTGCATGCATTCTTTCTGAAATCATGATCTCATAATAACCTAATATAACATCATAACTGAATCGATTGACTCAAAGTTGAACTCTGATTTTCATGAGTAAAATTGAAAATTGAGTCAAACCTACTTTAGAAAGTATATGGATATATAAATCTCATGAATAATGAACATGCATAATTGAAATCATGAGGAACAATGGGAGACTCATCTTTCAACTGACATACCACGATAGAGCTTATGTGGTGTTATACCCCGTAGGATTTCCGGCACCTAGATGACCTATTCGCACATTGGTTAAGCATATTTGAAGGCCATACGTGCTAAAGAAAGGCCCGGGAAAATGATCGAACGAGAAACCTGTCGAACCATCGCGGAAGGAGCCAAGGCAGAGCCCCTCCGCGATGGCAGCGTGTCATGGAGGTGAAGCCTCCGCGTTGGCTCCGTGACACGTTGGCCTTGTCCAGGACCAAGTATATAAAGCCCCACTTCGATTTTAAATCATTTTAACTTATAAATTTCTAGTGAAACAGAGGGGGAAAACCAGAGGAAGAAAAGGAACGAAGAGGGTAATATAATTTTCATCCGATTACGCTGCTAAACGTTGTCCAAACTCAAATTAACCTCAGATACTGAGGTATTTAGCAGCGGAGAGCATTCCTACGGATTTAGTTTCGTTAAATACGACCGACGAATCGTCGAGCTACCGAGCTAAAGTAAGTAGAATTGCTCCAAACTAGTGTCTATGTGTTCCTAGCTGTGAAGTGAATATTTCTCCCTTCTGGACCTCTGAAAAATAGCGAGTTTTCGACCGTCTTTCGATAAGCCTAAGTTTAGGCTATAAATTATATCGAAAGTGACGTTGTTCTTTAAAATAAAGCTATATTTGGTATTAATTGATATATTTATAAATGCCGTTGGGAGAAATAGTTGAAGTGATGGCCGAGACTCGTCCGACAGACGGTTAGTTCGAGGATAAGGTATGTAAAGCTAGTTTCCTTGGAAAGTTAGTAAATCTCGGTATAGTAAAGTAATTTAAAGGCCAGTAGAATATTCAGAACTCATGTGTTATGTTTATTATGAATGTTGATACGATATTAGAAGCATCATGTTATAATTAGCGCGAAACTTGCTAGCACGATATAGTTTTTAATATAAGTGTTAGGAACTGCACAGCATGCTCAGTATGTGATGTAATGTAGAATGTTAGGACATTATCATATTCAGTTGAAACCCAGTAAAACAATGTAATATCTGTAAGGCATCTCAGAAGTAGCATGATAGGTTAAAATGAAGTTTAGAAAGCATGTCAGAAATAGTAAATCATGTTATTACAGGAACTCAGTATACAACACAGTATGGCAGAAGATTATATTTATACATATATACTATTATCAGTCTCAACATGTATTAAGTACGTATACATTACTATTACTAGTTCAGTACACAGTATGTACGGATACTTTACTACTAGTAGCTTCAGTATGTGGGATATGCAGATAGTATTACCAGTTGAGACGTTGTATTGTTTTGGGGTTGGATTACCTAGCATCCATGACCGCCCCAGGGTTAATAGCTGTATCGACTCGTCCGCCAGAGGACGAGGATACGTCTCTCTATGGAGTGGCATGCCGTCCCATAGGGGATGAAGATGGGATGCCAGTTTTCCCCATATTGTGCCTTGGTCGGCCCTTACACACCCCTGTCGAGCGGATACGCCCGGGTGTGTTGATTCAGGAGTCCTCCGGATTCAGGTACAGTTATAGTCAGGGGCTCAGCGAGCCCAAGTGCATACCTAGGGGACCGGCAGGATGCTTATAACTATTATAGGAGATGGGATGACCGAGGTAGGGGTATAGATTCTGTGCTGGTTGTACCTCCCGGCTTATGGGGGCCGAGTAAGGTTTGTGTGAGCTATGTTATGTTATGTTACGTTATGCCATGTTACATTAGATGCGAGTAGATCGGCAGTAGAATGATACATCTCCAGGTATGACTCCTACTCCTTCAAGTATAGTTAAGAGTAGGCATAGTTCTACATTATCAGACAGTTAATCTTTTTCTTCCTATTTCAGTTTCATCAGTTGTATTGTTGCTTTCAGATATCTCTTTCAATTATTGCTTTACATACTCAGTACCAGCGGTACTGACGCCCGGTGGGGTGCTACATTACTTGCCTGCAGGTACTCTTAGACGAGGAGGCGATCCCTTGTGATTCCCATCAGCGATCGAGTATTCAGCTCCTGTCATCCGGAGACTGAATTCCAGAGGTGTATTTCACTTTCTTTTGTTGTACAGTACGGGTAGGTCGGGGCCCTGTCTCGATCATTTCTATTGTTATTCCTAGAGGCTTGCAGTCTGTATATATTTCCCTGTGGTCAGTTGAGCCGGTCGCGTGAGGCCGTGCAGTTGTATAGATGTTAGTACTTTTATTTCTTTTATGCTGGTCGTGTGGGGCCGTAGCTTGACAGTAGTGGTGACCTTGCCGGGCATGTAGCTTTCCAGTATTTCATTGTTGAGTTACAGATAACTAGACAGCATGGTGGCCTTGTCGGCCCGCATAGGTTTCCCTATATTGAATGTGTTCTAGTTAGCTGATAGTGCAGGTACAGGTGGCTATAGGCCAGTTGGCCGGAGGCTGTGTTTACAGCCGTTATATAGCCGGTTGGTTTCTTGGAATAGAGCCAGGGCCAGCCAAAAGCACCACACGTGCTTAGGCTGGACCATCTAGCAGTCCAGAGTCTAGCAGGCACCAGGTGCCCGTCATACCCTCCAAGGTGGGGTGTGACAAACTTGGTATCAGAGCAGGTCGTATCCCAGGGAGTCTGCAAGCCGTGCTAAGTAGAGTCCTGTCCATGGATGTGTTGTGCACCACATACTATTGGTAGGAGGCTGCAGGGCATGATAGGATGGTTGTCTTTTATTCTTATTCAGTCGTGCTGTAGAGCGGTACAATATAGGGTTGGGTCCCTAAAGGCTTACTGTGTTCTTTGGTTACAGATAATGTTGGACCAGCGACACCCTATCACGGGCCGGAGTTTAGATATTGCAGCAGGGGAAGGCACTAGCAGGATGCCTCACCCTCATTTAGAAACAGCCCGATCAGAGGGTGCTACAGAGGCATCGTCCCAGCCTTCTCAGCAGTCCCCACCACATCAGGAGCCACTTGGGGCGACACTACCTCCAGCAGTCCCTATACCGACTCCTTCTGACCAGGAGGTTAGGAGTGCGGTAGTTATGTTAGCACAGATGATGGCTGCTCAGCGTCAGCCGATGCCGTCTACAGTTGCGGAGTCGTCAGGAGGGCCCGGTAGTTCGAGGGTCCGAGAGTTCTTGGCTCTGAATCCCCCACAGTTTATAGGTACGGACCGAACAGAGGACCCTCAGGATTTTCTAGATCAAATGCAGAGAATTTTCAGGGTTATGCATGCCAGACCTACAGAATCTCGGTTACGGAACATCGCCGTATTGTGGTATGAAAGCTGGGAAAGGTCCCGAGGGAGAGATGTTTCCCCTCCAACCTGGTCCAGCTTCTTAGGAGCTTTTCTGGATCATTATCTGCCGCGAGAGATTCGACAGGCCCGGGTAGACCAGTTCCTACATCTGGAGCAGGGGGCCATGAGTGTTCGGGAATATTCCTTGCGGTTTGATTCTTTGGCCCGGTACGCACCGGCCTTTGTTGATACCATGGCATCCAGAGTACACCGCTTTATCATGGGGTTGAATCCAGAATATGTTGAGACTTGTATTACGGCTACACTACGATAAGACATGGACATTGCTCGAGTTCAAGCATTTGCCCAGAATATTGAGGGCATCAGACAGCGGCATTGGGAGTTTAGAAGGGCCAATCAGGAACAGCGTCGCCGGGATAGGCCAGTTGAGTTACAGAGGGAGGCTCGGGGAGGACCCAGGCCACGATTGTTAGACAGGCCGCCCAGGCCCCCTCCCCCGCCACAGCCGCAGAGGGGTAGATTCAGCCGCAGGGGGCAGTCAGAGACTGGTAGAGGCTCGCAGATGGTAGATTCACCATTACAGAGGAGGGCAGAGCAGAGTAGGTATACCCTACCACTTTGCCCTATATACAGTCGACGCCATCCTGGAGCATGTAGGTATGGCTCCACTGCATGTTATATTTGTGGCCAAGAAGGCCATTTGATGAAAGATTGCCCAGCCAGAGGTCGAGAGGACCGGGATAGACAGGATAGGGCATCTACAGGGTCACGAGCCACGGCATCCTCGGCAGGGCGCAGGCCCTCAGTTTCAGCAGGCAGGGGTCGGGGCAGATCAGAGGCCTCCAGTACAAGTGCGGGTCCAAGCCGCACATATGCTTTACCAGGGAGGTATGATTCAGAAGCGTCACCGGATGTTGTGACAGGTATGCTAACTATCTGCTCACACCCTGCTTACGTATTGATTTATCTAGGGTCTACTTTGTCCTACATTACTCCATTTGTGGCACGAAAGTTCAGTATTGCACCAGAATTATTGCAGCAGCCCTTTTTAGTATCCACGCCCGTCGGTGACTCTATCATAGCTAGCAAAATCTACCGCGGGTGTACTGTAGAGGTTGCTGACCGTCAGACCACAGTACATCTGGTTGAGTTAGAGATGATAGACTTCGATGCCATAATGGGTATGGATTGGTTAGTACCGTGCTTTGCCAGTGTTGAATGTTGGACCAAGACGGTCTGATTCCACTTCCCAGGAGAAGCAGTGCGGGAGTGGAAGGGCAGCACCGCTACGCCAAAAGGTATGTTTATTTCCTACCTTCGGGCGAGGAAATTGATATCTAAGGGATGTATTTACCATCTGGTCAGAGTTCAGGATGTCCGAGCAGAATCTTCGACACTCCAGTCTGTTCCGGTAGTGAACGCGTTTCCTGATGTGTTTCCTGATGAGTTACCTGGTATTCCCCCAAAAAGGGAGATAGATTTTGCTATTGACTTGTTACCAGGCACTCAGCCGATATCAATTCCTCCCTATCGTATGGCTCCTGCAGAACTCAGAGAATTAAAGGAGCAGCTAAAACACTTGTTGGATAAAGGTTTTATCAGGCTGAGTACTTCACCATGGGGTGCGCCAGTTTTATTTGTGAGGAAGAAAGATGGCTCGCTCCGAATGTGCATAGATTATCAGCAATTAAACAAAGTTACAGTAAAGAACAAGTACCCGCTTCCCAGAATTAATGACTTATTTGATCAGTTGCAGGGAGCCAGATACTTTTCTAAGATTGACCTGCGGTCCGGATATCACCAGGTTCGAGTACGTGAGAGGGATATTCCTAAGACAGTGTTCAGGACTCGATATGGACATTTTGAATTTCTAGTCATGTCCTTCGGGTTAACGAATGCCCCGGCAATCTTCATGGACCTAATGAACAGTATTTTCAGACCCTTCCTAAACTTGTTCGTGATAGTATTCATTGATGACATTCTGGTGTATTCTCGCTCTGAAGCAGATCACCGGACTCATTTGCGGACAGTGCTCCAGATCCTCAGGGACCGCCAGTTATATGCTAAATTTTCTAAGTGTGAATTCTGGCTTAACTCACTAGCCTTTTTGGGGCATATGGTGTCGGATGCTAGTATACAAGTTGACAAGCAGAAAATAGAAGCAGTTAAATCATGGCCTAGGCCTACCACTTCGACTGAAGTCCGTAGCTTTCTGGGGTTGGCAGGATATTACAGGAGGTTCGTTGAAGGGTTCTCGACCATTGCGGCACCTCTGACCAAACTGACACAGAAAGTAGAAAAGTTTCAGTGGACAGAGGCATGCGAGCAGAGCTTCCAGGAACTGAAAGACAGATTAACCTCCGCCTCAGTGTTAGCACTGCCGGAAGGTATAGAAGGTTATTCAGTGTATTGCGACGCATCAGGCGTCGGGTTAGGTTGTGTGTTGATGCAGCATGGTAAAGTGATTGCATACGCTTCTAGACAGCTGAGGAAACACGAAAAGAATTACCCTACCCACGACCTGGAATTGGCTGCAGAGATCCACGCCTTGAAGATGTGGAGGCATTACCTGTATGGCGTCCATATCGATATTTTTACAGATCACAAGAGCCTACAGTACATCTTCACTCAGAGGGAGTTGAATCTGCGGCAATGTCGCTGGTTGGAGTTGTTAAAAGATTATGATGTGAACATTCTGTATCACCCAGGAAAAGCTAATGTAGTGGAAGATGCCCTGAGCCGTAAGTCAATGGGGAGTTTGGCGTATTTGCGACCCGAGAAGTGGGAGTTAGCCAAAGAAATTCATCAGTTAGCTGGTTTAGCCGTTCGAGTAATGGAAACAGAGAATAATAGAGCGGTAATTCAGAATTCTGCTGTGTCATCATTAGTTACAGAGGTAAAAGGACGACAGTACGAGGACCCTGACTTAGTCCAGCTCAGAGATAGGGTTCAGGAAGGTAAGGAGTCAGATTTCCAAATGACTGAGGATGATGCGCTACGCTGTAAGGGCCGCCTTTGTGTTCCGAATGTTTCAGGGCTTCGCCAGCAGATTATGCATGAGGTACATTACGCTCGCTATTCCCTCCATCCAGGAGCAATGAAAATGTACCATGACATCGAAGACATCTACTGGTGGCCAGGTATGAAAGCTGAAATAGCTGAATTTGTATCTAGATGTCCTAACTGTCAGCAGGTGAAAGCGGAGCACCAGAAACTGGGCGGTTTGACGCAAGATATAATGGTGCCTACGTGGAATTGGGAAGCGATAAATATGGATTTTGTAACAGGGTTACCCCGTACCAGACGCAGAAATGATTCCATTTGGGTAATAGTTGACAGGCTGACAAAATCAACTCATTTCCTGCCAGTGAAGGCTACCTTCTCAGCTGAGGATTATGCTGAATTATATATTAGAGAAATAGTTAGATTACATGGAGTGCCAGTATCCATTATTCAGATAGGGGAGCACAGTTTACAGCTAGATTCTGGCAGTCGTTCCAGAGGGTTTTGGGAACGCAGATCAATTTGAGCACAGCATTCCACCCTCAGACAGATGGGCAGGCTAAGCGGACTATCCAAACGCTCGAAGATATGATGCGAGCATGTGTACTAGATTTTGGAGGTAGCTGGGATGAGCATCTTTCGTTGATTGAATTTGCCTATAATAATAGTTATCATTCAGCTATCCAGATGGCGCCCTTTGAAGCATTATATGGGCAAAAATGTAGATCGCCGGTGGGCTGGTTTGAAGTGGGGGAATCAGTGTTGATTGGGCCAGACATCATTCAACAGTCAGAGGAGAAGGTAAAGCTTATCAGAGAATGCCTGCTGACTGCTCAGAGCCGCTAGAAGTCGTATGCAGATATGCGGCGCAGAAATCTAGAATTTGCGGTAAATGACTGGGTATACCTGAAATTGTCTCCGATGAAAGGGGTGATGAGATTTGGCAGGAAAGGCAAGCTTAGCCCGAGATTCATTGGGCCATATCAGATTCGGCGAAGAATAGGCCGAGTTGCATACGAATTGAACTTGCCTCCAGAGTTAGCATCTGTTCACCCGGTATTCCATGTATCCATGTTGAGGAAGTTCGTAGGAGACCCTTCCACGGTTGTTCCAGTTCAGGATGTCCAGGTCACAGAAGAGTTAGCATATGAAGAGGTTCCAGTAGCTATCTTAGACAGACAGATTCGCAGGTTGAGGACTAAAGATATTGCGTCTGTCAAAGTATTGTGGCGTAACAGGAACCGTAAGGAGATGACGTGGGAAGCTAAAGAAGATATGAAAGCTAGATATCCTCATCTATTTCATGCCTAGTCAGGCGGCAGGTATGTCCGTAATATTACTTGTACAGTACCTTATGGTTGTATATGTATAAATGAGAAAGATTGATGTTTAGCTATCCAATGAATCTTAAAGTATTGCGTGCAGTACCTGTGTTGGACTTTTCTGCATTTCAGGTTTTTGCTATAGTCCATATTACAGGGGAAACTCTGCCGAAATTCTCCTAGATAGTAAATTAAGAAGTCCTCTAGACAGCAGCTTCCATTCGAGGACGAATGTTCTTAAGGGGGGGGAGAATGTTATACCCCGTAGGATTCCCGACACCTAGATGACCTATTCACACGTTGGTTAAGCATGTTTGAAGGCCATACGTGCTAAAGAAAGGCCCGGGAAAAAGATCGAACGAGAAACCTATCGAACCATCGCGGAAGGAGCCGAGGTAGAGCCCCTCCGCGATGGCAGCGTGTCACGGAGGTGAAGCCTCCACGTTGGCTCCGTGACACGTTGGCCTTGTCCAGGCCCAAGTATATAAAGCCCCACTTCGGGTTTAAATCATTTTAACTTATAAATTTCCAGTGAAACAGAGGGGAAAAACCAGAGGAAGAAAAGGAACGAAGAGGGTAATATAATTTTCATCCGATTACGCTGCTAAACGTTGTCCAAACTCAAATTAACCTCAGATACTGAGGTATTTAGCAGCAAAGAGCATTCATACGGATTTAGTTTCGTGAAATACGGCCGATGAATCGTCGAGCTACTGAGCTAAAGTAAGTAGAATTGCTCCAAACTAGTGTCTATGTGTTCCTAGCTGTGAAGTGAATATTTCTCCCTTCTGGACCTCTGAAAAATAGCGAGTTTTCGACCATCTTTCGATAAGCCTAAGTTTAGGCTATAAATTATATCGAAAGTGACGTTGTTCTTTAAAATAAAGCTATATTTGGTATTAATTGATATATTTATAAATGCAGTTAGGAGAAATAGTTGAAGTGTTGGCCGAGACTCGTCCAACAGACGGTTAGTTCGAGGATAAGGTATGTAAAGCTAGTTTCCTCGGCAAGTTAGTAAATCTCGATATAGTAAAGTAATTTAAAGGCCAGAAGAATATTCAGAACTCATGTGTTATGTTTATTACGAATGTTGATACGATATTAGAAGCATCATGTTATAATTAGCGCGAAACTTGCTAGCACGATATAGTTTCTAATATAAGTGTTAGGAACTGCACATCATGCTCAGTATGTGATGTAATGCAGAATGTTAGGACATTATTGTATTCAATTGAAACCCAGTAAAACAATGTAATATCTGTAAGGCATCTCAGAAGTAGAATGATAGGTTAAAATGAAGTTTAGAAAGCATGTCAGAAATAGTAAATCATGTTATTACAGAAACTAAGTATACAACACAGTATGGCAGAAGATTATATTTATACATATATACTATTATCAGTCTCAGCATGTATTAAGTATGTATACATTACTATTACTAGTTCAGTACACAGTATGTACGGATACTTTACTACTAGTAGCTTCAGTATGTGGGATATGCAGATAGTATTACCAGTTGAGACCGTTGTATTGTTTTGGGGTTGGATTACCTAGTATCCGTGACTGCCCCAGGGTTAATAGCTGTATCGACTCGTCCGCCAGAGGACGAGGATACGTCGCTCTACGGAGTGGCATGCCGTCCCACAGGGGACAAAGATGAGATGCCAGTTTTCCCCATATTGTGCCTTGGTCGGCCCTTACACACCCCTGTCGAGCGGATACGCCCGGGTGTTTATTCAGGAGTCCTCCGGAATCAGGTACAGTTATGGTCAGGGGCTCAGCGAGCCCTAGTGCATACCCAGGGGACCGGCAGGATGCTTATAGCTATTATAGGAGATGGGATAACCGGGGTAGGGGTATAGATTCTGTGCTGGTTGTACCTCCGGGCTTATGGGGGCCGGGTAAGGTTTGTGTGAGCTATGTTATGTTATGTTACGTTATGCCATGTTACATTAGATGCGAGTAGATAGGCAGTAGAACGATACATCTCTAGGTATGACTCCTACTCCTTCCAGTATAGTTAAGAGTAGGCATAGTTCTACATTATCAGATAGTTAATCTTTTTCTTCCTATTTCAGTTTCATCAGTTGTATTGTTGTTTTCAGATATCTCTTTCAATTATTGCTTTACATACTCAGTACCAGTGGTACTGACGCTCGGTGGGGCGCTGCATTACTTACCTGCAGGTACTCTTAGACGAGGAGGCGATCCCTCGTGATTCCTATCAGCGATCGAGTATTTAGCTCCTGTCATTCGGAGACTGAATTCCAGAGGTGTATTTCACTTTCTTTTGTTGTACAGTACAGGTAGGTCGGGGCCCTGTCCCGATCATTTCTATTGTTATTCCTAGAGGCTTGCAGTCTGTATATATTTCCCTGTGGTCAGTTGAGCCGGTCGCGTGAGGCCGTGCAGTTGTATAGCTGTTAGTACTTTTATTTCTTTTATGCTGGCCGTGTGGGGCCATGGCTTGACTGTAGTGGTGACCTTGCCGGTCACGTAGCTTTCCAGTATTTCATTGTTGAGTTACAGATAACTAGACAGCATGGTGGCCTTGTCGGCCCGCATAGGTTTCCCTATATTGAATGTGTTCTGGTTAGCTGATAGTGCAGGTACCGGTGGCTATAGGCCAGTTGGCCGGAGGCTGTGTTTGTAGCCGTTATATAGCCGGTTGGTTTCTTGGAATAGAACCAGGGCCAGCCAAAAGCACCAGACGTGTTAGGCTGGACCATCTAGCAGTCCAGAGTCTAGCAGGCACCAGGTGCCCATCTTACCCTCCAAGGTGGGGTGTGACACGTGGCCCCAACTATCACACTCAAGTGGGTAGAGTCATCTAAAGCCTTGCCAGGGATAGGAACAATACCATGGTATTGATATCAAGCTCATAGCCTAATAGGGCAGGGGATAGCTCACAAGGGAGGTCCCAGAGTAATATATATAGGTATAAACCTATGTTGGCACGTAGTTTTGAGGCATAGGGTGATCGACCCTTAGCCTACTCTATACTAGACATTACTCCCATAAATATGCATATGCTTTCCATCATTTTTAAATGAAGCTCAACATCATCTATTGACGAAGCTCAATAATCAAATACATCTCTTGGCTGAAATCATACATATGTGAAGCTTTAACTCAAACCATACCATAAGCTAAAAAATAATTGGGAGTCTTCGCGCCAAAACCATATGGTAAGCTTAATTTGAGAAATCATAAATCATACTTGAACATGTGGGCCTTGCCCAATATTTCACATGCTTGAAAATACTCAATCCACATCGAAAACATGATTATACACATGGGTAGCTTGAAAACATGCCTTTCATCATAATATTTCATTATAATCATATATTCATCACAAATCTCATCTTTCATGAACTTCTCATCAATGGACCTTTTAATTCATAAAACTTGAAACATGATTTTTAATTTGAAAATAATATAAAACTTGCCCATAATTGATGATTTAGAGAGGGATTGGGCATGGGTGTGAAAGGATTCACCCATTCATAACCCTACATACCTAATTTATAGATGATTCTTACTCCCTTGAAAGCTAATGGATTAGACATAGGAAATTCATGATTTTGAGAGGGATTGGGCATGGGTGTGAAAGTATTCACCCATTTATAACCCTACATACCTGATTTATAGCTGATTCTTACTCCCTTGAAAGCCCAAGAAGAAATTGAAGAGAACCTTGAAGGATTTTCCTTGATCACCTCTCTAGACTATCACTCTTACATGCATTAATGTAAATGTCCTAAAATGAACTTAACCCCTTTAAAAGTCATCATTCATAACCCAAAACAACGTGGTTTAGGCCTTAGGATCTTAGAAATTAGGGAAAAGCCCTCACTGAATGAGCAGAAAATAACTGTTAGTCGGTCCCCACGAGGGACATGACAACTCGTTTCCTCTGTGTAATACCCTGAAAGTGCCTATGAGTAGCCCCGGGAGTTAAAAGTTGAAAACTGCTGAAACTGAAAAAATATCACAAAATGGGTGATGTAACGACTCGTGGTATCAAACCACGAGTTGTTGTATGCAGTCGTGGTGTTGGGAGGCTTGGGGGCAGTGGAAACAACGATCGATATGACGACCCGTTGTGGGATACAACGAGCCATCCTTTGCAGTTGTGATGGGAGATAGACCTTGTCATTTGGGAAACAACGGGTAACCCCAAGACCCGTCATGATTAACCATGACCTGTCATTTGTAGTCATTGATTGAGGAGTGAAATTTCAAGTGGCTTTGATGGAAGGACTCAATGACTCATTGGTTGGTGTAATGTGTTATGGTGAGGCTCGTTAGAGGATGAGCTGTTAAAGTTTAGTAGGAAACAACGATCGAAATGACGACCCGTAGGTCTAGAGGATGGATCGTCCTGTCCATCTGTGGTTCCATTCTGAAGGTAGTGCTCACGACGGGCAATACAACAGGTCATTGTTCCTTCCAACGACCCATTGGTTCCACCCGTCGGACCGATCTGGATAGTTTTCAGGGAAGATTCATTAAGGGAATTTTAGATTTTTCCATGCTATGAGACCCTAAACTACGTTGTTTTAACCTAGGAAAGGTGGGTTTTTAGGGGACTAATTTATTTTAAGTCTTCATTCATGCATGCAAGAGTATAGAGGGGTGGTCAAGGGTGATTCAGGGCTCCTCTTTTCAAATCCTTCCAATTCCTTCTTGGGTATTCAAGGGAGATTAAGAATCAGTTGTTTTCAGGTATGTAAGGCTATCAATGGGTGTTTCTGTTCACACCCATGCCCATTCTCTACGATTTTATAAAAATTCTATCAAAAGTTTATTGGGTTTTGAAATAGAATTTTATAAAAACCTAATGATCGTTAATGGGCTTTGTGATTTTTGAATATTATCATATTCAAGGGTTTTTGATCAACTTTTAAGGAGAATTATTTATAATTTTATCTACTATGATTTCTATGGAATTAAGCCTAATTATGCATGACTCATGATGAATTGATTTATGATCTATTATTTTTTTCATTAATGATATTTACAAGCCCAGCATGACCTATTCTTTAAACGATGGATTTATTCAATTACCCATCATGATTTAATGAATTTTGAAGATATATGCATGATCTATAAGTATATATGAACTTTATGATTTATGAATTATATTTTAGCCGACTCACGGGCCTTGTGTCATGGCTAGTTCACGTATGTACAAGTATGTTTATGATTATCATGATTTAACTAGCCCATGAAAACATGCATGTTAACTATGAGCACTATATATATTTTGGGAGTAGTATCGAACACCGAGTAGGTTCAGGGCTGAGGTTAAGCCCCGGATCTCATAAACTACGTGCCACCGTAGGTATGTTGGGACCTCCTTTGTGACTGTCCCCGGCCCAAATGGCCCTTTTTCATGGTGATATCACACCCTTCATGGTTATATACTTGGCAAGGTATGAACGGCCTCCCAACTAGGTTTACAAGTCGGACTTCATGTGTGCTCATATAGGGTATGTTTGTTAAGAGAATCAACCACTATTCCCCATGATTTATGCATGTTATGATTATGTATTTTAGCTCAAGTCATGTTAAGTAAATCTTTTCTCTTATAATTATGATTACATTTGTATTACGAATGTTTTCAAAACTTTGAGCCTTATGTTATGTTATGATGTTCACGATATGAACATGATCTCCTACTCTTATGATCATTTATGAGTTTTATATGTTTTAAATGTCCATTTTTCTTACCTTTCATACTCAGTACATTCCACGTACTTACCTCATACTTTCTATATTATTGTTACACCCCGTAAAATTCCCAACACATAAATGGCCTATTCGCGTGTTGGTTAAGAGTATTCGAAATTCATACATGCTAGAAAAAGGCCTGGGAAAAGACCGGACGAGAAACCTGTCGAACCATCACGGAAGGAGCCGGGGCAGAGCCCCTCCGTGATGGCAACGTGTCACGGAGGTGGAGCCTCCGCGTTGGCTCCATGACACGTTGGCCCTGTCCAGGCCCAAGTATATAAGCCTCCAACTTCGGTTTTTAACTTCATTTTCATCATTTAATTTCCAGAACACAAAGAGAAACAGAGGGTGCGAAGGTTTCTTGATAATTTCTTTCCTATTACGCCGTCAAACACGGTCCAAACTCAAATTAACTCCAGATACTGAGGTATTAAGCAGTAAGGAGCATTCCTACGGATTTAGTTTCGCGAAATTTGGCTGTCGAATCGTCATGCTACCGAACTAAGGTATGTGGAATTGCTCCAAACTAGTGTCAATATACTCCTATCCCTAAAGTGAGTATTTCTCCCTTTTGGACTTCCGAGAAATAACACGTTTTTGACCGTCTTTCGATAAGCCAAAGTTTAGGCTATAAATATATCGAAAGTGACGTTTTCTTTCAGAATATTGGTGTATTTAGTCCTAATTGACATATATGTAAATGCAGTTGGGAGAAATAGCTGGAGTACTGACCGAGCTTCGTCTGTTGGTTTTGGATAAACCGAGGTTAAGGTATGTTAAGCCAGTTTCTTCAGCTAGTTAGTAGTTTTAGCCTTGTATAGCATAGTAAACTCCGTAGTAGAAATTCCGGAGTTGAATATTGAGTATTGTGCGAGTTCAGTAAATCTGGTTTGCGTTGTTATATCGTACTCAGTCCGAAAGTTAGTAACGCATGTGCCAAAATGGCAAGTTAGCATTTCAGACTCAGTATAGCCCAGTATATGATTGGCAAGCATGTTTCTAGAATAATATGACAGATATTCAGAATAAGAGTTAGTAAAGTAAAATTAGACAGTCAAATAGTGTCTTGGCTACAGATTAGCCATACAGACAGATGATACCTTGGCTGCAGTATAGCCATACAGTTAGATAGTATGTTGGTTACAGATTAGCCATGCAGTTAGATAAAGATCACAGACTCAGTATAAAGCAGTATAAGAATCAGTATAATACAGAAAGAGATCAGAATAAGAAATCAGAATTCAGATAGTATTTTTCAGTTTAAACATGCTTGCTATATATGTGCTTATTGTTTGTTGAGACTTGGTTGTGTCGTGAGGGCACCCTTTTGAGTGTCCTCGCCCCCTGGGTTGGTAACTGTGTCGCCCACCGAGCGGGTGGGTTTACGTCACTCCAAGGAGTGGCATGTTGTCCCCAGTTTGGAAGAAGATGGGATGAAGCTTTCCCCATATCAGGCTGATCAACATTACAGTACAGATAGCCCTGTTGTGCGCAAGCGCCCAGGGAACAGATTCAGGTACAGTTACAGTTATAGATACAGTATAGGAGTCCTCCGGACTCAGACACGGTTATTTATATCGAAGCCTATGCCCCAAGCCGGAGACCCAGGGGGCCGACAGAGGTTCTTGTAGTTAGTAGACGAGTGGAGTGACTTATTTTTGGATGGTTTTGACCCGGGTAGGGGTATATAGATTGTTTGCTTGCCTGGCGCCATCCGGCTTATGGGGGTTGGTATTGTCTCTTATTTTCTATATATATATATATGTATTTATGTGCTATATATTAGTTAATAGATAGCAGGTCGTCGCGTCTATAGGTACGCTCCTGCCCTATCACAGCACAGAAAGTCTGATTCAGTTCATATCAGTTCTTACAGATTCAGTTATCTCCTGCTATTCAGAATTGCTAGTTATGTTATTTGTATTCAATTGTATCAAGTTTCTTTGCATACTCGATACCAGTGGTACTGATGCCCGTTTGGGGCGCTGCATTACTTACCTGCAGGTACTCATAGACGAGGAGGCAATCCCTCGTGATTCTAGCCAGCTTATAGAGTCATCAGCTCCTGTCATCCGGAGCTTGATATTCAGAGGTGTAGTTCATTTTCTTTTATTGTACAACATCGGTAGGCTGGGGCCCTGTCCCGACCATTTCATCAGTACTCATAGAGGCTTGCAGATTGTATATATTCATCTCCCTGTGGTTAGTTGTGCCGGTCGTGTGGGGTCGTGCATTTTGTTTAGCTGTTTAGCATTGTTGATTATATTGGTTGTGTGGGGACATAGTCCGATAGTAGTGGTGACCTTGCCGGTCACGCAGTTATTTAGTATTCTATTGTTGAGTTACAGATAACTAGACAGCATGGTGGTCTTGTCGGCCCGCATAGGTTTCCCCCTTTGTAAGTATGTTTCTGGTTAGCTAGAGTTTTATACAGGTGGCTATAGGCCCAGTCGGCCGGAGGCTGTGTTTACAGTCGTTATATAGCCCGTTGCTTCCAGAAATCTGAGTTAGAGCTAGCCAGGCACCAGATGTGCTTAGGCTCACCAGTTAGAAGTCTAGGTCCTGCTAGGGCACCAGGTGCCAGTCATACCCCCCCTCCAAGGCGGGGCGTGAAAAACTTGGTATCAGAGCAGGTCGTGTCCCAGGGAGTCTGCAAGCCGTGCTAAGTAGAGTCTTGTCTATGGATGTGTTGTGCTCCACATACTATAGGCAGGAGGCTGCGAGGCATGATAGGATGGTTACTCTTCTTTCTCATTCAGTCGTGCTATAGAGTGGTACAATATAGGGTTGGGTCCCTAAAACTTATCATATTCTTTGTGTACATATAAGAATGGCAGACTAGCGTCACCCTGCCACCGGCATAAGATTAGACACAGCAGCAGGAGAAGGCACCAGCAGGATGCCTCAGTTCCATTCAGAGTCAGCCCGATCTGAGGGTGATATAGAGGCTTCATCACAGCCCTCTCTGCAGTCCCCCTCACATCAGGAGCCGTTGGGCATGACACCACCTCTGATAGCTCCTGTACCTTCGCCATCAGACCAGGAAGTTCGGAGCACAGTGGTTATGTTGGCACAAATGATGGCCACACATCGCCAGTCAGTGCCACCTGTAGCAGCAGAGCCTTCAGGTGGGTCAGGTAGTTCCAGGGTCAGGGAGTTTTTGGCACTAGGTCCCCCACAGTTCACTGGGTCAGATCAAGCAGAGGAGCCCCAAGATTTCCCAGATCAGATGTAGAGAATTTTCCGGGTTATGTATGTGACCCCTACAGAATCAGTTGAGCTGGCAGTGTTTCGGTTGCGGGACATAGCTGTATTATGGTACGAGAGTTGGGAAAGGACTTGAGGGAGAGATGTTGCCCCTCTGACCTGGTCCAGCTTCTCGGAGGCCTTCCTGGACCTTTATTTGCCATGGGAGATGCGGCAGGCCCGAATAGATTAGTTTTTGCACTTGGAGCAGGGGGCGAGGAGTGTACGAGAATATGCCTTACAGTTTGACTCCTTAGCCCGCTATGCTCCAGCTTTTGTGGACACTATGCCATCTAGAGTCCACCGGTTCATTATGGGTCTGAACTCGAAATATATTGAAGCTTGCATGACGGCTACGTTATGAGAAGATATGTATATTGCCCGAGTACAGGCCTTTTCCCAGACCATTGAGGGCCTTAGACAGCGGCAACAGGGCAGTAGACAGACAAATCAGGTCAGCGCCATAGAGACAAATTAGATGGAATGCAGAGGGAGGTTCAAAGAGGACCCAGGCCCCGATTGTCAGACAGACCCCCTAGACCTCCACCTCCACCACAGCAGTAGCAGCGAGGTAGATTTGCTCGTCGAGGGCAGTCAGAGTCTGGTGGCAGTTCTCGAACAGTAGATTCCCCACAGTAGAGAAGGGGAGAGTAGAGCAGATTTACACCCCCCACCCTGCCCTAATTGCGGCCGACCTCACATCAGAGCTTGTAGATATGGCTCCTCGGGGTGTTATATTTGTGGGCAGGAGGGGCACTTGATGAAGGATTGTCCGTCCAGGGGGCAAGGTAGTTGAGATAGTCAGGACAGGGGATCCGCAGGGGCACGAGCTCCAGCAGCCTCGGCAGGGAGTAGGCCCTTAGGTACAGCATGTAGAGGCTGAGGTAGATTACGAGCCTCCAGTTCAGGTCGGGCTCAAGCCGTACCTATGCATTACCAAGGAGACAGGACTCAGAGGCGTCTCCAGATGTAGTGACAAGTATGATGACTATCTGTTAATGCCCTGCTTATGTACTGATTGATCCAGGGTCCACTCTGTCATATATTACCCCATTTGTGGTTCGAAAGTTTAATGTCGCACCACAGTTATTGTAGTAGCCCTTTTCAATATCTACACCCGTCGGTGACTCCATTATAGCTAGTAGAATTTATCGAGGGTGTATGGTAGAGGTTGCTGATCACCAGACTACAGTAGATCTGGTAGAGTTAGAAATGATTGATTTTGATGCCATTATGGGTATGGATTGGTTGGTGCCATGCTATGCTAACGTAGAATGTTGGACCAAGACGGTCCGATTCTACTTTCCAGAAGAGGCAGTGCGAGAGTGGAAAGGAAACACAGCTACCCGAAAAGGTAAATTTATTTCCTACCTCCAGGCGAGGAAATTGATAACTAAGGGATGTATCTACCACCTAGTCAGGGTTCAGGATGTTCGGGTAGATTCTCCGAGACTTTAGTCTGTTCTGGTGGTGAATGAATTCCCTGATGTATTTCCAGACGAGTTACCTGGTATTCCCCGAGAAAGGGCGATAGATTTTGCAATTGACTTTCTACCAGGCACTCAGCCTATATCAATTCCTCTGTATCGCATGGCTCCTGCTAAACTCAGAGAATTAAAGGAGCAACTGAAGGACCTGCTAGATAAGGGTTTTATCAGGCCGAGTACTTCACCGTGGGGTGCGCCAGTTCTATTTGTGAGAAAGAAGGATGGCTCGCTTTGCATGTGTATAGATTACCGGCAGCTGAATAAAGTTACAGTAAAGAATAGGTATCCGCTTCCCAGAATAGATGATTTGTTTGATCAGTTACAGGGGGGCAGATATTTCTCCAAGATTGACTTGCGGTCCGGATATCATCAGGTTCGAGTTTGTGAAAGGGATATTCCCAAAATGACTTTCAAGACCTGATATGGACACTTTGAATTCTTAGTTATGTCCTTTGGATTGACGAATGCCCCAACAATATTCATGGACCTGATGAATAGCATTTTCAGACCATACCAGGACCTGTTCGTGATAGTGTTTATTGATGATATTCTGGTGTATTCTCGCTCTGAAGCAGATCACCAGGCTCATTTACGGACAGTGCTCCAGATTCTCAGGGACCATCAATTATATGCTAAGTTCTCCAAGTGTGAATTCTGGCTGAACTCAGTAGCCTTCTTGGGGCATATTGTGTCGGATGCTGGTATACAGGTTGACACGCAGAAGATAGCAGCAGTTAAAACCTGGCCTAGGCCTACCACTCCGACCGAAGTCCGCAGTGTTTTGGGGTTAGCGGGATATTACAGGAGATTTGTTGAGGGATTCTATACTTTAGCGGCACCTCTGACAAAACTGATGCAGAAAGTAGCAAAGTTTCAATGGACAGAGGCATGTGAGCAGAGCTTCCAGGAGTTAAACGACAGATTAACCTCCGCCCCAGTGTTAGCATTACCGGAAGGTACAAAAGGTTATTCAGTGTATTGGGATGCATCAGGCGTTGGGTTGGGTTGTGTGTTGATGCAGCATGGTAAAGTGATTGCGTATGCTTCGAGACAGCTGAGGAAACACGAAAAGAATTACCCTACCCACAACCTAGAGTTAGCCGCAGTGATCCACGCCTTAAAGATATGGAGACATTACTTGTATGGCGTCCATGTGGATATTTTCACGGATCATAAGAGCCTACAGTATATCCTCACCCAGAGGAAGTTGAATCTGCGACAGCGTCGCTGGTTGGAGCTATTAAAAGATTATGATGTGGATATTCTGTATCATCCGGGAAAAGCCAACATAGTAGAAGATGCTCTCAGCCGTAAATCCATGGGAAGTTTGGCATATTTGTAGCCCGAGCAGCGGGAGTTGGTCCGGGAGATACATCAATTAGCAAGCCTAGCCATTCGTATAGCAGACACTGAGGACAACAGAGCGGTAACTCAGAACACCTACATGTCATCATTAGTTGTGGAGGTAAAAGAACAGCAATATGAAGATCCTGACCTGGTCCACCTTAGGGGCAGAATTCAGCAAGGGAAAGCGCTAGATTTTCAGATAACTGAGGATGAAGTGCTGCGATGTAAGGGCCGTCTCTGTGTTCCAGATGTTTCAGGGCTCCGCCAGCAAATTATGAACGAGGTACATTACGCCCGTTATTCCCTTCACCCCGGTGCGATGAAAATGTACCATGATATCAACGAGAATTATTGGTGGCCAGGAATGAAAAGAGAAATTGCCGAATTTGTAGCCCAGTGTCCTAACTGCCAACAGGTAAAAGCGGAACACCAGAAACTAGGCGGGTTAACTCAGGACATAACTGTGCCTCTATGGAAATGGGAAGTAGTGAATATGGATTTTGTAGCAGGATTACCCCGTACAAGACATAGACATGATTCTATTTGGGTAATAGTTGACAGGCTGACAAAATCAGCTTATTTCCTGCCAGTGAAAGCTACCTTCTCGGCCGAGGATTATGCCGAATTATATATCAGAGAAATAGTTAGATTAAATGGAGTGTCGGTATCTATTATTTCAGACAAAGGAGCACAGTTTACAACTAGATTTTGGCAGTCGTTCTAGAGGGGTCTGGGAATGCAAAATAATTTGAGCAGAGCATTCCACCCTCAGACAGATGGACAGGCTGAGCGCACCATTCAGACGCTCAAGGATATGCTACGAGCATGTGTGCTAGATTTTGGAGGTAGCTGGGACGAGCATTTGCCGTTAATTGAATTTTCTTATAATAATAGCTATCACTCAGCCATCGAAATGGCGCCCTTTGAAGCATTATTTGGGCGAACATGCAGATCTCCATTTGGCTGGTTTGAAGTGGGAGAATCAGCATTGATTGGGCCAGACATCATTCAACAGTTAGAGGAAAAGGTAAAGCTTATCAAAAAACGCCTACTGACTACACAGAGCCGCCAGAAATCATATGCTGATGTGCGGCGCAAAGACCTGGAATTTGATGTGAATGACTGGGTATTTCTGAAAGTATCTCCGATGAAAGGGGTGATGAGATTCGACAAGAAAGGTAAAATCAGTCTGAGATTCATTGGGCCTTATCAGATCTAGCGAAGAGTAGGCCGAGTGGCATATGAGTTAAACTTGCCTCAAGAATTGGAATCCGTTCATCCGGTATTTCATGTATCTATGCTGAGGAAATGCATAGGAGACCCATCCAGGGTAGTCCCAGTCCAGGATATCCAGGTTACGGAAGAGCTAGCCTATGAAGAGGTTCCAGTAGCCATCTTAGACAGACAGATTCGTAGATTGAAAACTAAAGATATTGCGTCTGTCAAGTTATTGTGACGTAACAAGAACCGAGAGGAGATGACTTGGGAGGCGGAGGAAGATATGAAGACTAGATACCCTCATTTATTTCAAGCCTAGTCAGGCGACAGGTATGTTAGTATTATTATCTTATACAGTGCCTTATAGCATACATATAAATGAGAAGGTCTATTTTAATCTGTCATTTAAATACTATAATATTGTGTGGAGTACTTGTATGGGACTTTTCTGCATTTTAGGTTTTTGGGATAGTCCATATTACAGGGGAAACTCTGCCGAAATTTTTCTAGAAACAAGTTGAGTAAGTTGAGAAGTCCTCTAGATAGAAGGTTACATTCGAGGACGAATGTTCTTAAGGGGGGAGAATGTTACACCCCGTAAAATTCCCAACACATAAATGGCCTATTTGCGTGTTGGTTAAGATTATTTGAAAGTCATACATGCTAAAACAGGCCTAGGAAAAGACCGGACGAGAAACCTGTCAAACCATCACGGAAGGAGCCTGGGTAGAGCCCCTCCGCAATGGCAACGTGTCACGGAGGTGGAGCCTCCGTGTTGGCTCCGTGACACGTTGGCCCTGTCCAGGCCCAATTATATAAGCCTCCAACTTTAGTTTTTAACTTCATTTTCATCATTTAATTTCTAGAACACAAAGAGAAACAGAGGGTGCGAAGATTTCTTGATAATTTCTTTTCGATTACGCCGTCAAACGCGGTCCAAACTCAAATTAACTCCAGGTACCGAGGTATTAAGCAGTAAGGAGCATTCCTACGGATTTAGTTTCGCGAAATTTGGCCGGCGAATCATCGTGCTACCGAACTAAGGTAAGTGGAATTGCTCCAAACTAGTGTCAATATACTCCTATCCCTAAAGTGAGTATTTCTCCCTTTTGGACTTTCGAGAAATAGCAAGTTTTTTACCTTCTTTCGATAAGCCAAAGTTTAGGCAATAAATATGTCACACCCTGCCTTAGGGGGTATGACTGGCACCTGGTGCCCTACTGGAACCTGAACTGCTGGACTGCTAAGCCTGGGCACATCTGGTGCCTGGCTGGCTCTAACTCATATTTCTGGAAACAAAGGGCTATATAACGGCTGTAAACACAGCCCCCGGCCCATTGGCCTATAGCCTCCTGTACCTGTACTAACAGCTGACCAGAAACATATCAATTCAGGGAAACCTATGCGGGCCGACAAGGCCACCATGCTGTCTAGTTATCTATAACTCAATCATGAAGTACTAGAAAGCTACGTGACCGGCAAGGTCACCACTACTGGCAAACTATGGCCCCACACGGCCAACATAAAAGAAAGAAAGAGTACTAAAAGCTACACAACTGCACGGCCTCACACGACCGGCTCATCTGACCACAGGGAAATATATACAGACTGCAAGCCTCTAGGAATAGCAATAGAAATGATCGGGATAGGGCCCCGACCTACCCGTACTATACAACAAAAGAAACTGAAATACACCTCTGGAATTCAGTCTCCGGATAACAGGAGCTGAATACTCGATCGCTGACAGGAATCATGTAGTATCGCCTGCTCGTCTATGAGTACCTGCAGGCAAGTAATGCAGCGCCCCACCGGGCGTCAGTGCCGCTGGTACTGAGTATGCAAAGCAATAACTGAAAGCAAAATCTGAAAACAACAATGTAACTGAGGAACTAAAGTAAGAAGAATTAGATTAACTGTCTGATAATGTAAGTCATACCTTCTCTCATTTATACTGAAAGGAAATAGGGGTCGTACCTGGAGACGTATCACTCAACTGCTGATCTACTCATATCTAACGTGACATGACATAACATAACATAACATAACATAGCATACACCAACCTTACCCGGCCCCCATAAGCCGGGAGGTACAACCAGCACAGAATCTACACCCCTACCCCGGTCATCCCATCTCCTATAATAGCTATAAGCATCCCGCCGATCCCCTGGGTATGCACTTGGGCTCGCTGAGCCCCTGACTATAACTGTACCTGAGTGCGAAGGACTCCTGAATCAACACCCGGGTGTATCCGCTCGACAGGGGTGTATCAAAGCCGACCAAGGCCTGATATGGGGAAAACTGGCATCCCATCTTCGGCCGTATTTCACGAAACTGAATCCGTAGGAATGCTCTCTGCTGCTAAATACCTCAGTATCTGGAGTTAATTTGAGTTTGGACAACGTTTAGTAGCGTAATCGGTCGAAAATTATAATCCCTCCTTCGTTCTTCTCCTTTCTCTGATTTCTCTCTCTGTTTCCTGGAAATTTCTTAAGTGTTTAAATGATTTAAACCCGAAGTGGGCTTTATATACTTGGGCCTGGACAAGGCCAACATATCACGGAGCCAACACGGAGGCCTCTCCTATGTGACACGCTGCCATCGCGGAGGGGCACTGCCTCGGCTCCTTCTGCGATGGTTCGACAGGTTTCTCGTCCGATCTTTTCTCGGGCCTTTCTCCAGCACGTATGGCCTTCAAATATGCTTAACCAACGTGCGAATAGGTCGTCTAGGTGCCGGGAATTCGATGGGGTATAACAAAATATATTGAAAGTGATGTTTTCTTTCAGAATATTGGTGTATTTAGTCCTAATTGACATATATGTAAATGCAGTTGGGAGAAATAGCTGGAGTACTGACCGAGCTTCGTCCGTTAGTAGGATAAATCGAGGTTAAGGTATTTAAAGCCAGTTTTTTCGGCAAGTTAGTAGTTTTAGCCTTGTATAGCACAGTAAACTCCATAGTAGAATTTCCGGAGTTGAATATTGAGTATTGTGCGAGTTCAGTAAATCTGGTTTGCGTTGTTATATCGTACTCAGTCCGAAAGTTAGTAAAGCATGCGCTATAATGGCAAGTTAGCATTCCAGACTCAGTATAGCCCAGCATGTGATTAGCAAGCATGTTTCTAGAATAATATGACACATATTTAGAATAAAAGTTAGTAAAGTAAAATCAGACAGTCAGATATTGTCTTGGCTATAGATTAGCCATACAGACAGATGATATCTTGGCTACAGTATAGCCATACAGTTAGATAGTATCTTGGTTACAGATTAGCCATGCAGTTAGATAAAGATCACAGACTCAGTATAAAGTAGTATGAGAATCAGTATAATACAGAAAGAGATCAGAATAAAAAATCAGAATTCAGATAGTATTTTTCAGTTTAAACATGCTTGCTATATATGTGCTTATTATTTGTTGAGACTTGGTTGTGTCGTGAGGGCACCCTTTTGAGCGTCCTCGCCGCCCTGGGTTGGTAACTATGTCGACCACCGAGCAGGTGGGTTCACGCCACTCCAAGGAGTGGCATGCCATCCCCAGTTTGGATGAAGATAGGATGAAGCTTTCCCCATATCAGGCTGATTAGCATTATAGTACAAATAGCCCTGTTGCGCGCAAGCACCCAGGGAATAGATTCAGATACAGTTACAGTTACAAATACAGTATAGGAGTCCTCCGGACTTAGACACGGTTATTTATATCGGAGGCTATGGCCCGAGCCGGAGACCTAGGGGGCCGGCAGAGGTGCTCGTAGTTAGTAGACGAGTGGAGTGACTTATTTTTGGCTGGTGTTGACCCGGGTAGGGGTATATAGATTGTTTGCTTGCTTGGCGCCATCCGGCTTATGGGGGTTGGTATTGGCTCTTGTTTGCTATATATATATATATTAATTAATAGACAGCAGGCCGCCGCATCTACAGGAACGCTCCTGCCCTATCACAGCATAGAAAGTATGATTCAGTTCATATCAGTTCTTACAGATACAGTTATCTCCTGCTATTCAGAATTGCTACTTATGTTATTTGTATTCAGTTGTCTCAAGTTGCTTTGCATAGTCGGTACCAGTGGTACTGACGCCCATTTGGGGTGCTGCATTACTTGCCTGCAGGTACTCATAGACGAGGAGGCGATCCCTCGTGATTCTAGCCAGCTTATAGAGTCATCAGCTCCTGTCATCTGGAGCTTGATATTCAGAGGTGTAGTTTATTTTCTTTTATTGTACAGCATGGGTAGGCCGGGGCCCTGTCCCGACCATTTCATCAATACTCATAAAGGCTTGCAGATTGTATATATTCATCTCCCTGTGGTTAGTTGTGCCAGTCGTGTGAGGCTGTGCGTTTTGTTTAACTGTTTAGCATTGTTTATTATGTTGGCCGTGTGGGGACATAGTCTGATAGTAGTGGTGACCTTGCCGGTCACGCAGTTGTTCAGTATTCTATTGTTGAGTTACAAATAACTAGATAGCATGGTGGCCTTGTCGGCCAGCATAGGTTTCCCTCTTTGTAAGTATGTTTCTGGTTAGCTAGAGTTTTATATAGGTGGCTATAGGCCCAGTCGGCCGGAGGCTGTGTTTACAGCCGTTATATAGCCCATTGCTTCCAGAAATCTGAGTTAGAGCTAGCCAGGCACCAGATGTACTTAGGCTCACCAGTTAGCAATCTAGGTCCTACTCGGGCACCAGGTGCCAGTCATACCCCCCCAAGGCGGGGCGTGACAGTTGTATCCTCTCATGATACAATACCCAACTCTCAGGCCCACCATCCTCAGTAGTTCATCAGAGATCGCTATCAGCTTATTTGGTGAGTCCTCATGTTCCGAGGGCCATATGATTATACTATATTATTCTCTTTCAGTTTCATCATTGTAGGGTTAGTTGGGGTATTGTCCAATCAACCCGTCTTTCATGATTAGAGGCTTTTCAGACTATCAGTTGTATTCAACTGTCATGTATGGATCATGTATTGTCTTTTATCTGTTATTATGTCATGATTTCATTTCCTCATGTTAAGTCTTCCACTTATGTGAATGGATTGGATGTATGCTCACGCCATGGGTCGACTTGGGGTCTCTTGGGGCTCCTTGTACCATTTCTACGATTTGGGTGTATGTTCGGGTCGTGACAAACTTGGTATTAGAGCCATAGGTTTGAAGTGTCCTAGGATGTCTTAAATCCACATTAAGTAGAGACGTTTTCATGGGTGTGAAGCGCGCCACACATATGAAGAAGAGGCTACGAGACGTTTAGAAAATGTTCCCTTCTATTCATGATCTATGTCGTGCGAAGAAAAGTCTTTCTATCCTCCTAATTCGTGTTATTCGTGTTTGAAGAATCATGCCTCCATGCCAAGTTAATGCTAGAAGAAATGGTAACGGCAATGATCATTAGGGTGCTAATGGTGCCGAGCATCAACCAGCCCTACCCGTTAATGAGTAAAAAGCACCAGAGCCAGATGCCCACGCTGAGTTTAGGGCAATGATTTTAAGATGCTGGCACAAGCCATGGCTTCCTAGGTTCATAATCAGACAGTGGCGCATTACCCTCAGAATAGGAATGCGGCGGCAGCTAGGGTGAGGGATTTCTTGAGGATGAGCCCTCCTTAGTTCACGGGGTCGAAGGCGAGGATCCACACGATTTCATATAGGAGATCCTGAAGATCACCCAGGTTATGTGAGTGAACAATGGAGATTGTATTTACTTGACCTCCTATCATCTTAAGGGAGTGGCTCACATATGGTTCAAGCAGTGGAGAGATGCCAGGGCAGTGGGTGCAGGCTCGATAGGTTAGGAAGAGCTCCACGCGGCATTTTTGGATCGGTTCTTCCCTCGGGAGGTAAGGGAGCTCAAGGCAACCGAGTTTGTTAATATAAAATAGTGTGACATGTCTATTCAGGAGTACGCATTGGAGTTCACCGAATTTTCCAGGTATGCTCCAGAGTTGGTGGCGGACCAGAGTGTTGGGATGAGTCGTTTTGTTCATGGGGTGGCAGATTATTTGGACAAGGATTGCAGGATCGCCATGCTACATTGGGATATCGCATTTACCCACATTGTGTTGCACACACATCAGATGGAGTCGGTCTACCGGAGGTAAAGGGAGGCCAAGAGGGCCAGGACCGACAGCTATGGGACTTCTCAGGTCAGGTCAGGGGGCGGACAACATTAGCAGTCCCAGCACAGGTCTGTCGCTCTAGCTCCATCATTGACCAGCACGCCATCTAGATTTAGAGGGAATCGAAGGAGCATAGCTTCAGAGTCGAGAGGCCAGGGTAACATGCAGGTGGAGCGCTCTTTCCAGTTTGTGCGGAGTGCGACAAGAATAACCCTGGGAGGTGTTTAATTGTCTTGGATGCTTGCTTCGGGTGTGGCAAACCTGGACACAGACTTAAGGATTATCCCTCAGCCAGATCAGGGGTCAATGGAGCTTGTGTGACAGTAGCCAGTTCTGCCGCTCCAGAAATACGCCCCCTCAGCAGGGTACCTCTACTAGTTCAGCAGGCAATCAGTGCCAAAATAGGTTTTATGCTTTAGTACCCCACCAGGAGCAGGAGGCTTCACCAGATGTGGTCACTAGTATGTTGCAAGTCTTCCGTATTGATTCTTATGCCTTGTTAGATCTAGGAGATACTTTGTCTTTTGTGACTCCTTATATTGCTAGTAGTTTTGGAGTTAGCCCTGAAATCCTGTTAGAACCGTTCTCAATCTCTATTCCAGTCTGTGATTCAGTTGTATCTAGCGGGTGTATAGAGGTTACCCCATTATAGTATTGCGTAAGGTCACCTCCGAGACATAGTAGAGTTAGCTATGACTGACTTTGACATCATTTTGGGCATGAATTGGTTGTTTGCATGTTATGCTTTGATTAGTTGTAGGACCCGTACAGTGGAATTTCAATTTTTGGGTGAGTCAGTGTTAGAGTGGAAGGTAATTCACTTGTAATAGCTGGTCGGTTTATTTCATATCTTAAGGCCAGGAAAATGATTACTAAGGGCTGCATGTATCATCTAGTTAGGGTTAAGGATGTCGAGTCCAAAACCTCGACTATCTAGTCAGTTCCGGTGGTGTGTGAGTACCCCAGGTCTTTCCCGATGACTTGCCAGTTGTTCCTCCTGAGAAGGAAAGTGATTTTGGTATTGACCTCTTACCCGATATGCAACCTATATCTATCCCTCCTTACAGGATGTCTCTAGGTGAGCTGAAGGAGTTGAAGGATCAGTGGAAGGACCTGCTAGATATGGGCTTTATCAGACCGAGCAAGTCTCTATGGGGTGCACCACTGTTATTTGTGCGGAAGAAGGATGGTTGGATGTGGATGTGTATTGACTATCGACAATTGAACAAGGTCACCATTAAGAATAGGTATCCTTTGCCCAGGATTGATGAATTGTTTGACCAGCTTCAGGGTGCCAAGTGTTTCTAAAAGATAGATCTCAGGTCTGGGTATCATCAGCTTCGAGTTCGGGAGAGTGATATTCCAAGACAGCCTTCAGGACGCAGCATGGTCATTACAAGTTTGTAGTTATGTCTTTTGGACTAATGAATGCTCCTGCAGCTTTCATGGACCCGATGAATAGGATGTTCAAGCAATATATAGACATGTTGGTGATCGTGTTTGTTGATGATATCCTTATATACTCTCGGAGCAAGGAGGAGCATGCCGCCCATTTGAGAGTAGTGCTTCAGACCCTCAAGGATTATAAGTTGTATGAAAAGTTCAGCAAGTTTGAATTTTGGTTGGACTCTGTGGCATTTTTAGGCCATGTGGTATCGAGTGAGGGTATTAAGGTAGATTCTCAAAAAATCGAGGTTGTGAAGAGTTGGCCCAGATCGGTGAATCTTTCGGATAGTTGGAGTTTATTGGGTTTAGCTGGCCACTATCGGAGGTTTTTTAAGGGTTTCTCCTCCATCGCAGCACCTTTGACCAAGTTGACCCAGAAGAAAGTAAAGTTCCAATGGTCGGAGGCTTGTGAAAAAAGCTTACAGGAGTTGAAGACTCAACTTACTTCAGCACCAGTGTTGACCCTACCTAAGGGTACCGATGGTTTTGTGGTGTATTGTGATGCTTCGAGAATCGAACTTGTGTGCGTGTTGATGCAATATGGTAAGGTAATAGCATATGCCTCTAGGCAATTAAAGAACCATGAGAAGAATTACCTAACCCATGATCTAAAATTGGTAGTGGTGGTGTTCGCATTGAAGATATGGAGACATTACTTGTATGGGGTCCACGTGGATGTATTTATAGACCACAAGAGCTTGCAATATGTGTTCACATAGAAAGATCTCAATCTTCGGCAAAGGAGGTGGTTGGAGCTACTCAAGGACTATGATATGAGTGTCCTTTACCACCCGCGTAAGGCTAATGTAGTAGCAGACGCACTTTGTAGGCTCTCTATGCAGAGTGTGTCCCACGTGTGTGAGGGAAAGAAGGAGTTGGTGAAATATGTCCATTGACTTGCAAGGTTGGAAATTAGATTGGTCGACTCGACCGATGGCATCGTTGTTGTGCAAAATGAATCAGAATCGTCCTTGGTGACGGATGTGAAAGCTAGACAAGATGAGTATCCGATCTTGGTAAAGCTGAAAAGAGCCATTCGAAGTCAGAAGGTGGAGGTCTTCTCCCAAGGAGGAGATGGTGTGCTGCAGTACTAGGGTCGTCTATGTGTTCCAGACGTTAATTTTTTGAGCCCGATGTTGCATGAGGCACATAGATCCAGGTACTCTATCCATCCGGGTGCACCAAGATGTATCATGATTTGCAGGAAATATATTGGTGGAACGACATAAAGAAGGATATTGCGGAATTTGTAGCCAGGTGCCCAAACTGTTAGCAAGTAAAAGTCAAGCATCAAAGGCCGGGAGGCGTACTTCGGGATATTAGCATTCCCACTTGGAAGTGAAAAGATATTAATATGGATTTCCTTATAGGCCTACCTCGTACTCACCGGCAGTAGGATTCAATATGGGTGGTGGTAGAAAGGTTGACCAAAGCTGCACACTTTCTAACAGTCAAAACCACAGATTTAGTGGATGATTATGCCAAACTGTATATCCAGGAGTTGGTTTGGTTACATGGAGTGCCCTTGTCTGTTATTTCGGACCGAGGTACTCAGTTTACCTCCCAGTTGTGGCGGTCTTTTTAGAAGGGGCTTGGGACTCAAGTTAAGCTCAGTACAGCCTTCCATCCGTAGATGGATAGCCAAGCGGAACGAACACTCCAGACTCTCAAGGACATGTTGAGAGCATGTGTGATGGACTTCAAAGGTAGTTGGGATGATCACTTGCCCCTGATCGAGTTTGCATATAATAACAACTATCACTTCGGTATCCAAATGTCACCATTTGAGGCTCTCTATAGGAGGAGATGTAGATCACCCATCGGATGGTTTGAGGTTGGTGAGGCAACTATGATAGGGACAGATTCGGTTCATGAGGCTTTGGTGAAGGTTCAGTTGATAAGGGACAGGCTGAAAATTGCTCAGAGTCGTCAGAAGTCATATGTTAATGTGTGGAGGAGAGAGTTGGAGTTCGAGGCAGATGATTGGGTATTTATAAAGGTATCTCCCATGATGGGAGTCATGCAAATAGGGAAGAAAGGAAAACTCAGTCCCTGTTATGTTGGTCCCTACCGGATTGTGAGAAGAGTTGGTAAGGTAGCGTATGAGTTGGACTTTCCCTCAGAGTTATCATCCGTGCATCCCGTGTTTCATGTATATCTTTTGAAGAACTGCTTGGGGGACCCAACCTTAGTAGTTCTGTTGGACAGCATAGGTGTAAAGGATAACCTTAGCTGTCAGAAGGTTCCGATGAAAATACTAGATCGACAGGTTCGAAGGTTACAGAACAAAGAAGTAGCTACAGTAAAAGTATTATGGAGAAATCAACATGTTGAAAGAGCTACGTGGGAAGCCGAAACGGATATGATGGCTAGATACCCTCACCCATTCCCTACCGGCTCTATTTCAGTTTGAGGTATCAGTTTTTGCATTAATTCTCTAATCAGTTTTCATGTTGGATTCATGTATGCAAGTTTGTTTTATGTTATGATAGATGTATGTGATGTATGAATTCAGTTCAACTATGTAGTTTTTTTCGGAGGTAGTCATTTCATTAGTTTTCGGTCTAAATGATCAGTATATTCATATGATAATTGCATGTTTGTATTTTCTCCTTGTTTCCAACATTCAAGGACGAATTTCTCAAGAGGGAGATATTGTAATACCCTAAAAGTACCTAGGAGTAGACCTGGGAGTTAAAAGTTGAAAATTGCTGAAACTGAGAAAATATCACAGAATGGGCGATGTAACGGCTTGTGGTATTAAACCACGGGTAATTGTATGCAGTCGTGGTGTTGTGAGACTTGGGTGGCAGTGGAAACAACAATTAATGTGACGACCCATTGTGGGATACAACGAGTCGTCCTTTGCAGTCGTGCTGGGAGATGCTTGGCATCTGGGAAACAACGGGGTAACCCCATGACCCGTCATAATTAACCACGACCCTTCGTTTGTATTCGTTGATTGAGGAGTGAAATTTCCAGTGGCTTTTATGGAAGGACACAATGACTCGTCGGTTGGTGTAACGAGTCGCGGTTAGGCCCGTTAGAAGACGAGCTGTTAAAGATCAGGAGGAAACAACGGTTGAAAAGATGACCTATTGGTCTAGAGGACGGATCATCCTGTCCATTCGTGGTTCAGTTCTGAAGGTAGTTCTCAATAGTGCTCACGACGAGCAATACAATGGGTCGTCATTCCTTCCAACGACCCGTTAATTCCACCCGTCGGACCGATCTGGACACTTTTCAGGAAAGATTCATTAAGGGCATTTTCAACTTTTCCATGCTATGAGACCCTAAAACCTACATCGTTTCACCTAGAAAAGGTGGGTTTTTAGGGGAATAATTTATTCTAAGTCTTCATTCATGCATGCAAGAGTATAGAGGGGTGGTTAAGGGTGATTCAAGGCTCCTCTCTTCAAATCCTTCCAAATCCTTCTTGGGCATTCAAGGGAGATTAAGAATCAGTTGTTTTCAGGTATGTAAGGCTACTAAATGGGTGTTTCCTTTCACACCCATGCTCATTCTCTACGATTTCATGAAAATTCTATCAAAAGTTTATTGGGCTTTGTAATAAAATTTCATGAAAACCTAATGATCATTAATGGGATTTGTGATTTTTGAATCTTATCATATTCTAAGGGTTTTTGATCAACTTTTAATGATTTAAATTATATATAATGTTATCAATTTTGATTTCTATGAAATTAATCGTAATTATGCATGACTCATGATGAATTGATTTATGATCTATTATTTTTCCATTAATGATATTACTAGCTCAACATGAATTATTCTTTAAACTGTTGTATTTATTCAATTACCCATAATGATTTTATAAATTTCAAGCTATATGCATGATCTACAAGTATATTTGAACTTTATGATTTATGAATTATGTTTTGGCCGACTAACGGGCCTTGTTTCATGGCTAGTTCACGTAAGTACAAGTATGATTATGATTATCATAATTTTAACCAGCCCATGAAAAAATGCATGTTATACTATGAGCACTATATATGGTTTGGGAGTAGTATCGAATACCGACTAAGTTCGGGCCTCATGTTAATCCCTGGATCTCATAAACTACGTGCCACTATAGGTATGTTGGGACCTCCTTTGTGACTGTCCCCAGCCCAAATGGCCCTTTTCCATGGTGATATTACGCCCTTCATGGTTCTACCCTTGGAAAAGTACAAACAGCCTCCCGGCTAGGTTTACAAGTCGGACTTCATGTATGCTCATATGGGGTATGTCGGTTAAGAGAATCTCCCACTGTTCGTCATGATTTATGCATGTTATGATTATGTATTTTAGCTCAAGTCATGTTAAGTAAAGCTTTTCTCTTATGGTTATGACTACTTTTGTATTATGAATGTTTTGAAAACTTTGATCCTTATGTTATGTTATTATGTTTACGGTATGAGCATGATGTCCTACTCTTATGATCATTTATGAGTTCTATATGTTTTAAATGTCCGTTTTGATTACCTTGCATACACAGTACATTCGATGTATTAACTGCATACTTTCTATGCTGTATCGTCTCATGATACAGGACCCGACTCTCAGGCTCACCCTCCTCAGTAGTTCCTCAGAGATCACTATCAACTTATTTGGTGAGTCCTCATGTTCTGAGGGCTATGTTTAGGCTCTATTGTTCTCTTTCAGTTTCAGCATTGTAGGATTAGTTGGGAGATTGTCCCATCAACCCGTCTTTCATGATTAGAGGTTTTTCATACTACCAGTTGTATTCAGCCATCATGTATGGATCTTGTATTGTCTTTTCTCTATTATTATGTCATGATTTTGTTTCCTCATGTTAAGTCTTCTGCTTATATGAATGGATTGGATATATGCTCACGGTATGGGTCGACTTGGGGTCTCTCAGGGATCCTTGTACCGTGTCTACAATCCGGGTGTACGTTTAGGTCATGACACTCTGGCCATGACTCGTGGCATGATCTATCGAGTATAGTGCTTATCAAGTCACCTGGGCTCGTCACGGGTGACCTCACGATTCGTTACTGGTGACCATGACTCATGGTCACCACTCAGCATGTACACTACCCCAATATTAATTAAATTTTACCCTGCTGACCATGACACATCCCATAATTTGTGGTGACTGACTATGACTAATGGGGTCCTTCCGTTAGGGACACTGCCTCCTTCTTTCTTTTTTTCTCGCTCACCACTCCCCACGCCTGACCTAACGAGTCGTGGGGCCTGACCATGACCCGTGGTCACGTCCATGGGGATTCTATTTCCCAAATTTCGAACTCATCACCTGGGCCTCAGCATAAGTCACATCACAACTCATGGGCTGCTCTCACGGGTCACCTCATGACCCGTTTTGTGCCTGATGCCAATTTTTAAGTTTTTCTCTGTTTCAACTCCAGGATCTGATCTTTGGGCTTTCGGGTATAAGAATATCTCCCCTTGGGAACATTCATCCTCGTATGTTGGAAAACATACAGAAAAGCAGAGAAATGTAATCGTCATATTCAAACAATGATCAATTAAGCCGAAAACTAACGGAATGACTATCTCCGATTCAAACTACATAGCTGAACTGAATTCATGAATCATACATACACCCATATACATAAAAGAAGCTTGGAAACATGAACTGAACATGAAAACTAAATAGAGTTTTTGGTCAAAACTGATACCTCATGCTAGAACTGAGCCGGCAGAGAAAAAATGTGGGTATCTATCCATCATATCCGCTTCGTCTTCACACATAGCCCCCTCAACATGCTGATTCCTCCATAATACTTTAACTGAAGCTACTTCCTTGTTCCTTAGCATTCAAACTTGATGATCCACTATTTCTACTAGAACCTCCTCATAACTAAGGTTGTCTTTCACATCAACACTGTCCACTGGGACAACTAGAGATGGATCACCCAAATTCTTTTTTAAGAGCAATACATGGAAAACAGGGTGCACAAAAACTAATTATGTGGGCAACTCCAATTCGTTTGCTACCTTGCCAGCACATTTTATAATTAGGTAGGGGCCAACATAATGAGGGTTTAGTTTTCCCTTCTTTCCAAACCGCATCACTCCCTTCATGGGCGACACCTTCAAGAACAACCAATCACTTCAAACTCAAGCTCCCTCCTTCTCACATCGGCATAGGACTTTTGGCAACTTTGAGCTATTTTCAACTTGTCCCATATGAGCTAAAACTTCTCCATAGCCTCATGGAACGAATCTAGTCCTATCATTGTAGCTTCACCAACTTCAAACCAACCAATTGGCAATCTACATCTCCACCCGTAGAGAGCTTCAAACGAGGCCATCTGAATACTGGAACTGTAGCTTTTTTTGTAGGCAAACTCGATAAGAGGCAAATGATCATCCCAAATACCTTTGAAATCAATTATGCATGCTCTCAACATGTCCTCGAGAGTCTGAATTGTCCGCTCCACTTGACCATCCATTTGCAGGTGAAATGTTGTGTTGAGATTAACCTAAGTACCAAGTCCTTTTTGAAATGACCTCCAAAACTGAGAGGTAAATTGGGTACCTCTATCTAAAATGATGTATAAAGGCACTCCATGCAATTGAACTAGCTCCTGGATATATAGTGGGGCATAGTCCTCTGCCGAATCCATGGTTTTTACCGATAGAAAATGGGCAGCCTTGGTCAATCTGTCTACTACAACCCAAATGGAGTCATATTGTCGACGAGTACGAGGTAGACCTGTGATCAATTCCATATTGATTTCTTTCCATTTCCAAGTAGGAATACTGATATCCTGAAGCATACCTCCCGATGTCTGGTGTTCAACCTGTACTTGTTGAAAGTTTGGACACTTTGCTACAAACTCTGTGATGTCCTTCCTCATGCCATTCCACCAATATACTTCCCGTAAGTCATGGTACATCTTGGTGGCACATGGATGGATAGAATACCTAGATTCATGAGCCTCGTGCAACATCCGACTCTTCAAACCATCAACATTCGAAACACATAGGCCACCCTAGTACCGAAGCACACCATCTCCCCCTTTGGAGAAGACCTCCGCCTTCTGATTCTGAACAACTTCCTTTAACTTTACCAAAATTGGGTCCTCATCTTGTATAGCTTTTACCTCAGCCACCAAGGACGATTCTGATCCATTCTGAACAATAACACTGCCATCGGTTGAGTCAATCAACCTAACTCCCAACCTTGCAAGTTGATGCACATCCTTCACCAGCTGCTTCTTTCCCTAATCCATATGGGACACACTCTCCATAGAGAGTCTACTAATTGTATCCACTACTACATTAGCCTTACCCAGATGGTAAAGGACACTCATATCATAGTCCTTGAGTAGCTCCAACCACCTCCTTTTCCAGAGATTGAGATCCTTCTGGGTAAACACATATTGTAAACTCTTCAGTCTGTAAACACATTCACATAAACCCCGTACAGATACAGTTGCCATATCTTAAAGGCGAATACCACCGCGGTCAATTCAAGATCATGGGTCGGGTAATTCTTCTCATGAACTTTTAGCTGTTTGGAGGCATATGCTATACCTATTTTGCGTTGCATCAATAAAAACCCAAGTATGAACCTTGAAGCATCACAATACACCATGAACCCATCGATAACCTCCGATAGAGTTAACACTGGCGTTGAAGTAAGTCGAGTCTTCAACTCTTGGAAGATCTTCTCACAAGCCTCCGACCATTGGAATTTCACTTTCTTATGGGCCAATTTGGTTAAAGGTACTGCAATAGCTGAGAAACCTTCAACAAATCTCCGATAATAGCCAGCTAAACCCAAGAATCTCTGAAATCTAAAGGATTCACTGGTCTAGGCCAATTCTTTACCACTTCCATTTTTTGAGAATCCACCTTTATACCGTCAATTGATACCACATGGCCCAAAAATACTACGGAGTTCAATCAAAACTCGCACTTCCTGAATTCAACATATAATTGGCGATCCTTGAGAGTCTGTAGCACCACTCTCAAATGAGCGGCATGATCCTCCTCACTCTAAGAGTATATCAAGATGTCATCAATAAAGACAATCACGAACATATCCAAGTATGTCTTGAACACCCTGTTCATCAAGTCCATAAAAGCTGCAGGAGCATTCGTTAGCCCAGAAGACATAACTATAAACTCATAATGACCATACCGCATCCTGAAGGTTGTCTTTTGGATGTCGCTCTCCTAAACTCTAAGCTGATGGTACCCGGATCTGAGCTCTATCTTGGAGAAACACTTGGCACCCTAAAGCTGGTCGAATAAATCGTTAACCCTGGGTAGAGGATACCTGTTCTTAACGGTGACCTTGTTCAATTGTCGATAATCAATACACATGTGAAGAGAACCATCTTTCTTTCAGACAAAGAGAATTGGTGCACCCCATGGGGACTTGCTTGGTCTAATGAAGCCCTTATTTAACAGGTCCTTCAACTGCTCCTTCAACTCCATTAGCTCGGTTGGAGCCATTCTATAGGGAGGGATAGATATAGGCTGTATGTCGGGAAGAAGGTCAATACCAAAATCAATCTCCCGCTCAGGAGAGATTCCCAGTAAATCATCAGGAAAGAACTTTGGATACTCACATACTACTAAGACTGAATGGATAGTTAGATCCTCAGATGTCGCATCCTTAACCCTAACTAGGGGGTAAACACAACCCTTAGAAATCATCTTTCTGGCCTTAAGATAGGAAATAAAATGACCTACAGGCACATTTGAACTACCCTTCCACTCTAAGACTGGCTCACCTAAAAATTTGAATTCTACTGCCCGGGTTCTACAATTAACTGAGGCATAACATGAAAATAGCCAATCCATGCCGAGGATAGCATAAAAATCGGTCATGGCTAACTCTATCAAATCTGCTGAGGTAACCTTCTGAAGGACTGAGAACTAGCAACCTCTATATACTCGTCTAGCTACAATTGAATTACCTACTGGAGTAGATATTGAGAAGGATTCTGACAAGACTTCAGGACTGACTCCAAAGCTACTTTCCACATAAGATTTCACAAAAGACAAGGTAGCCCCCAGGTTTAGCAAAGCATAAACATCAAGACGGAAAACTCGCAACATACCAGTGACTACATCCGGGGGGACCTCCTGCTCCTGGCGGGATGCTAAGGCATATAATCTATTTTGGCGCTGACCGCCACTTATGCTGGTAGATGCCCCCTGCTGTGTTGAGCATGCGGAGGGGGGGGGTTTCCTACCTCGCTGCTGGGCAATCTCTGAGCATGTGTCTGGGCTTTCCACACCCGAAACAAGCACCTGTAACTTCTAAGCACTGGCCCGTGTGCCCCCGACCATATCTGCGGCAAGCTAGGATGCTAGAATCTGCGGCTCTGCTGCTCTGATCCCTCGAGCCTGATGTTCACCCCCTCTGATCATGCCTAGGCCTAGATAGCACACTCAACACTGAAGATGCTGGAGCTAAAGATCTTTGGTGGGTCTGCTGTCGGTGCCCACCACCCGATCTCGGCTGAGAGAATCTATAGTCCTCGCTACTGGCCCTCTTGGCCTCTCTTTCTCTCATATGTGCCACCTCCATCTGTTGGGCATACAAGACTATCTAAGGGAAATCCATATCCTCATAGAGAATGTAGGTCCTTCAATCCTTGTCCAAATAGCCCGCCACTCCATGAACAAACCTGCTTAGTCGCGCCCTCTGATCAGCCACTAACTCCAGGGCATACTTTGATAGGCTAGTGAACTCAAGGCATACTCCTACACTTTCATTCACCCTTGCTTAAGAGTCACGAACTCAGCTGCCTTCAGCTCCCTTACCTCACGAGGGATGAACTAATTTAGGGATGCAATATGAAACTCCTCCCAAATGATAAGACTTGCTCTAGCGGCCTACTATCTTTCCATTGACAAAACTAGATGTGAGCAACCCCTTTAGCTGATATGAGGCAAACTCCACACAATCAACTCCATTCACTCCCATAACTTGGGTGATCTTCAGAATCTCATTCATAAACTCATGCGGGTCCTTCTCTACTTTTGACCTGAGGAACTCTAGTAGGTTTATTCTCAAGAAATCCCTGACTCGAGCCACCACTACATTACCATTTTGCGGGACATGCGCAACTGCCTACTGATTGAACTGAGCAGTCAAGGCCTGCGCGAGCATCGAATAGCTGCCCGAAATTCAGCATGGGCAACCAGCTTCGGTGCATGGTGCTCCTGAACTGGTGGGGCTTGTCGATGCCCATTTCCGTTGCCATACTCATGGACATCTCCATTACTATTCTTTCTACCATTTACTCTACAGGGGAGCCATGATTCTGCAATCGTGAATAGCATGAGTTAGAAGCATAGGGAGACTTTTTATCGCACGACATAGATCATGAAAGAAAGGAACATTTCTTAAACATTTCGTAGCCTCTTTGTCATAAGTGTGGAGCGATTCACACTCATGAAAAATACTCTACTTAACACGTCTTTAAGACATCCTAGAACACTTTAAACCTATTGCTCTGATCTAATTTTGTCACGACCTAAATGGAGGTCCAGATCGAGACACGGGACAAGGATCCCCGATAGACTCCAAGTCGACCTGTGGCATGAACATACATCTAACTCAACCAATAAAAATTGAAGAATCAATAAGATAACCTTAGCGAAAGTCTAAATTTAACAAAACATCATAATACACAATCTGAAGATGAATACATCCTTTTTCTGAAAAGCGTCTAAACGTGACGAGTTGATGGGACAAGACCCCAACTAAATCAATAAAGATGAAACTGAAAATACATAAGGGAAATCCGAATAAGTCTAGTCCTCGGGAGATGAGGACTCACCAACAACGTAAGATGCTAACTCTGAAGACGGACTATGAACGGAGCTGAGCCTGCGAGTCGGGTCCTGTATCATGAAATAATATAGCATAGATTATGCAGTTAGTACGTGGAATGTACCGAGTATGCAAGGTAAGTAAAACTACTTAAGCTAGTAAAATCATTTAAGGACATGCATAATGTAAAACGTAAATAATAAGAATATTTGAGTAGGGCTTGCATGCATTCTTTTAGAAATCATGATCTCATCATAACATAACATAACATCATAACTAAATCGATTGACTCAAAGCGGAAATATGATACTCATGAGTAAAACTTAACATTGAGTCAATCCTGCTTTAGAACATATATGGATATATAAATCTCATGAATAATGAACATGCATAACTAAAATCGTGAGGAATAATGGGAAAATCGTCTTTTAACCGATATACCACGATAGAGCTTATGTGGTCCCAACTATCACACTCAAGTGGCTAGAGTCGTCCAAAGCATTTCCAGGGCTTAGGATGATACCATTATATCGATATCAAGCTCGTGGCCTAATAGAGCATAGAATAGCTCACAAGGGAGGTCCTAGAAGAATATATATAAGTATAAACCTACGTTGGCGCATAGTTCTGAGGCATAGGATGATGAACCCTTAGCCTACTCAGTGCTATATACTACTCAAAAAAACATGCATATGATCTCCATCATTTTTCAATGAAGCTCAACATCGTTTATTGACGAAGCTCAATAAGTCAAATATATCTCAAGGCTGAAATCATGCATATGAGAAGCTTTAACTCAAACCATACCACAAGCTGAAAAATAACCGGGAATCTTCACTCCATAACCATGTGGTAAGCTTAATTTGAGAAATCATAAATCATACTTTAACATGTGGGCATTGCCCAATACTTTCACATGCTTGAAAATACTCAATCCATATAAAAAATATGATTATAAAAATGGGTAGCTTGAAAACATGCCTTTCATCATAATATCTCATCATAATCATACATTCATTACAAATCTCATCTTTCATGAACTTCTCATCAATGGGCTTTTTAGTTCATAAAACTTGAAACATGATTTTTAATTTAAAAACAATATAAAACTTGCCCATAATTCATGATTCAATAGTAGAAACATATTTAAATCATACTCATGTATTAGGAATTTCATGCATTGGGTAAAAACCCCATGGATTAGACATAGGAAATTCATGATTAGAGAGGTATTGGGCATGGGTGTGAAAGGATTCACCCAATCATAACCCTACATACCTGATTTATAACTGATTCTTATACTCCCTTGAAAGCCCAAGAAGAAATTGAAGAGAACCTTGAAGGATTTTCCTTGGTCACCTCTCTAGACTATCACTCTTGCATGCATGAATGTAAATGGCCTAAAATGAACTTAACCCCTTTAAAAGTCATCATTCATAGCTGAAAACAACGTAGTTTAGGCCTTAGGACCTTAGAAATTACGGAAAAGCCCTCACTAAATGCATAGAAAATAACTGCCAGTCAGTCTCCACGAGGGAAATGATGACTCGTTTCTTCTAGACATGACTCGTGGAATGATCCATCGAGTACACTACTTATCAAGTCACCTGGTCTCTTCACAATTGACCTTACGATTCATTATTGGTGACCACGACTCGCGATCACCACTCGTTATGTACACTGCCTCAATATCAATTAAACTTTACCCTATTGGTCAAGACTCATCCCACGATTCGTGGTGTCTAACCACAACTTGTGGTGTCCTTTTGTTAGTTATACTACCTCCTTCTTTGTTTTTTCTCGCTCATCACTCCCCACGGCTGACCTAGCAAGTCGTGGGGCCTGACCACGACTCATGTCCACGTCCGTGGGGATTCCATTGCCCAAATTCCAAACTCATAATATGGGCCTCACCACGAGTCATATCATGAATCGTGGGCTGATCTCACGGGTCACCTCATGACCCGTTCTGTGCCTTATGCTAGTTTTTAAGTTTTTCTCCATTTCGACTCTCAAGCCCGATCTTTGGGCTTTCGAGGTATAACATTTATTCAGATTGTAGCCGAATTACAACATAACATATCCACTCCTCTCAAATTAATCTTATCTAAATTATGATCATATATTGACAATGACACGTAAGCACTACTCATGCATACCTTTCTATGTTATTCTAGGTGACACCCAACCGGACACCATGCACAAAGGTCTATTCATGCCTTCTCCTGTTAATTTTATAAGCATATATGTTTTACTAATTAAAGTCTAAACTCAAAGTAAAACTATAGTCTACCTCAACTCCAAGATGCTTCCATAACACCGGCAGGACTTCCTTTCCCTCAATCCGAAATTCTTGATGGGGAATTAGGGAGGAAGATGTGGAACCCCATTCTTGAACCACTACACCTCTCCATTCCTGGGTTGAATACCTTAAAACTTACCCCTAGAGGTGTTCTTAAGAGAAATCCTCCTTAGAATAGGAGTTGAACCCTAAAATAAACTTAAGCATGAAATTCTGGTTAGCGTCTATCGTTGCAGTGCTCAACATTTTTACTTCAGCAAGCTCACTATAGCGACAGATCTGCTACTGTGGTGGGACTCGTCTAACTGGTCACTTTATTTTAACTCTATCTTACTCAATATTCGCTTAGCTTGTACCTGTTATTTCAAAAATAAAAGTCCATACCAATAAAAACTTTAATTCTTATGCCCGTATTGCCAAAGATTCAATAATAACTGGAAAGGTCGTTACAACTTTGAATAACTTTTATTGGGTATGTCATCCTATTTTGGTTATGTCTCTAGTTTGTTTTAGCTAATTTATTGAAGCATGTGGCGATACCATATTGGCAGCCCATTGTAATTCATTATTTATAACTAGGTAATTAAGCGAATAGGATTAAATTAGTTTCGTTTCCAGTTAGCTTCAGCTTCTCGGATTACTATGAATTGTTGCAAACTATATGTATTCCCTCAGGTTCTAAAGGGAAAAACATGAATCTGTCTATAGTGTTCAAGTTGTGATATTGTGCATATCCAAGTAGCTTGATCCTAGTTTGCATAGTGCTTTTTGATTGCAACATGAATGCTTGTTTCAGGTTATAATATGGTCGAACATTTATACACTTGAATAATGACTAGATTACACCAATTGCTTTTCTAAAAACTAGTTGTTATGCTGTTAATTTTGTTGAGCCTGGTCTTCCTCACTACATACTGTATGTGTTGCACTATTTAGTTTTGTTGCTTATTCATAACTATCGGAGTCTCTAGTTCTCTTTTTTTCTATTTCATTTCTCATGTACACTTGGGAGCACAGTGGAGTTGTGACACAATATCAATTCTACCCAGATCAGAGAAGCCACTATCGCTTACATTGTGAACTCGCGTCTAGTAGCCTTGTTCACATCAAAGTGTCTATCGTCCCTTTCCTCCTCCTTTTTATACCCCTAACCTTTAATTAATGTTTACATATATATTTTGGCTAAAATTTTGCTTCACATGTTTGGTATTGATTGTTTTTTGCTATGTTTTTTTTTTCATATAAACTGTTTAGATATGAGTTCAGTGAGACATAGTCGTTCACTTCTCCCACTTTTAAGTATTGAATTATGTATGACTACTTGATGAAGGCATATCTAGAATAACTAGTCTTAGTGTATGCATTTTACGTGTTTCCCTCATATTAATAAGAACATGTTTTTAAAAATAGCATAAATAATATTTAAAAGATGTGTTTGTGTAGCAACATAAGACTCTAGAAAGACAATTATAAACTTCAAATAGATAAATAATCATGTTTAAGACTTTAATCGAATTTAGTATCTCTTTCTTTAATTTGTTCGGATTTGTGTTTCACTAAATAAAAGCATCATAGAATTAACATTTGATTGAAAGATAAAAAGGTTATCCATTTTTACATGAACACTTAAATGTATGTATTATATGTATATTTTATGTCAATTATTATAAAATTTGTACTACTATACACTTTGACGGATTAACATATAATATAAATATTAATACTATGAAGATGCAGTAAATACAAAGTTCTACAGTAATTAGAACATATAGTTGTCACGACCTGAGCTGGACCCTGGACCAAGACATGAGACTTAGAACCACGAATGGCTCCAAGTCGACCCATGACATGGACATAGCCCCTACAGTAGTTAGAACATATAGTTGTCACGACCCGAGCTGGACCCCGAACCGAGACATGAGACCTAGAACCACGAATGTCTCCAAGTCGACCCATGGCATGGACATAGCAACTAAAGAGCATATATTAAAGTGGAAACTGATTACTTAAACATGAATAAGCGGAAGTCTGAGTAACATAAAATGATCATATCACAGTACTAAGTCTCAAAGTTGAACATACTAGTCTATGTCTAAAAAGTCTCTACTATCTGATGAGATATTGGGACAAGCCCCCAACTATCTCCAAGTCTGAAACAAACTAACAACACAAAATTAAAATGGTAGACGCCCTCGAATAATGAAGACTCGCCCAAGGCAGGGCTGAACTAAGCTGATAGGGGAAATAAGCTATCGACGAGACTAAAGTGGATCACCTAAACCTATATCATGAAATGATATAGTATAGAGTTTGTGGTGAATACTTTGAATGTGTAAAACATGCTTAGTAAATGTTAACTAAAATCATGCATATAAATATAAATCATTAAATCATGAGAGTAAGGACTGCATGCTGAAAACTGTATCTGAGACATACATAGTCATAAGCTAATTATCATAACTGAACGTAGTGACCCAAGGTTTAGAAATAGAAATCATATGACTTTTCATAGCTGAAATCATAAGTAAAAGCTCATAAACTGATCATTGGGTCAAATCTGCTATTAATACATAATATCATAAGTCATGAACATGAGTAACTAAAATCTTGAGGATCAATGAGAGACTCGTTATAATCGATACCATCATGATAGAGCTTACATGATGAATCAACTATCACACTAAAGTGGAAAGAGCTATCCAAAACCTTGTCAGGCTAAGGACGATACCATGATATCTGATGTGCTGTGAGTTTACAACACTTTCAATGCTTAAAACTAAGAAAATAGCATGGACTTAGGTATGTTAATATGAGATACTTTTATTTGGTTTTTAGGGAAAATAGGTGTTGGAGAAAAAATGTGCAAAAGAGGCATAAAAGTGAAGAAAATCAGCCAAGTACAAGTCTCAGTATGAGTCGTACCTTGATTGTATGAATCGTGCTAAGAATCATGGTGAAAATTAGAAGGATGGAATAAGAGGAAGGCAACGTATGACTCTTACAATGTGCCATACCAATACGGTATGAGCCGTAACTGGAGTCGTGGAATTCTTCAGAGAAAATTTACACAAAGAAGTCTCTTGGTATAGGTGGAACCCATGGATCATAGCACTCACATACAACCCGTACCATGAGCCATGGTAATCTTCAAGTGATTCTTCAAGACTTGGAAGAACTTCATATACAATAAGCAGTACGAGTCGCAGGAGGAAGGTACGAGGCGTACCATAACACTCGTGGAAAACTTCAGAAGATGTCAGAGTTCTCAGGGCCAAACCGCAGATGCATTTACGACTCGTAGGACTATGTAGCCTGAGAACACTTAGAAAAATCTGCACCAGCCAAGGATGTATGAGATGCAGATACGATCTGTACAATATTGTTACGGGTCATAGGATCAGTCATGATACTGCCGGCGTCAGATATGGAAAATTCCCTATTAGCTTAGGAAAAGGTTTCTAATATCTGTATGAATAACTTTTATTTTTTATTTTAGTAGGAGAAGCCAGAACGGAAGATAGTAGAGACGTGTGAAGAGTCATATTTGTGAATTTTTATCAAGTGTTGGAGAGAAATTCTTAGGATAAAACACTTGATTTCATACATTGTTCTTGAGATTGTTAATTGATATTCAAAGCAGGTTTTCTTCCAATTACTGTTCTAAATATTTAATTATGTGTTTGTATTTGAATGCTAATATGTAATCTTACAATCATGAGGGGCTAAAATCTCCACAACTAGGGGTTATGGGAACTATGGTGGATTTAACAAAATAGGGTTAAACAAAAGTCATTCAAAACCAATACTAAATGCTTGTACTGTATTCACTTCATCTTTAAATGTTTCATAATGGTGTACAACATTAGGACTTGCCCAGAATTCTTTACTTGCTTGAACCTGGAGAAGTAGAGATTAGGAAAAGAGAATTACAACAAAGCCTTGGTCTTTATGATCATTGTATTAACCTGAGTTATGGTCATAGGATAGTTAAATTTGGAACAAATTGATAACGGTTAGTTTGAAATCGCTTATGATACCTGACTCGGTGATTGAGTATAGTTATCCAATAGGGAAGAATCGGTAATTTGCAACCCTAGTTATCAGTTCTACACGTAAGAATTGAGATTGATCACGTGTGTACACCTGAAGTAGTTATGAACCCATGGGTAACACTTACCCTAGTTATTTGCAAATCTTGAATAACCAGGGAATATGGCTAAGATTAGATTAATTGATTGTATTTGACTTTTGGTTGTTATTTCCTGAGTTATATTTTGTTTTTGTTTTTGGATATCTACAAGTTGTCGCTTTGTGAATGCCAAGTACTCATCAGAGTGGAAACCCCTTAATTCCTTTGGATCTCAAACTCAAAAGAACACTGCGAAGAATGGAGAACCAAGAGCAGAGAGATGCTCGTATTGCTGAAGAAGCTAGGCAAGCCGAGCTGGCTCGACAAGCTGGACTTCAGGATGCGGAGGATGCTGAGATGAGCTTGTCAATGCTAGTCACAATGGAAGGGGAAATAGAGGTCAAAAATATGCCCCTCAATTCTTCGATGAGGTTGACCCATACATTGATGAAGTCGGGTCAACTAGAGCTATTGTACCACCACCATTATCTGCTGGGGCAAAATTTGACGTAACTAGCACCATGATCTAATTATTGAACAAGAAGGGGGTGTTTAGTGGTCACATAGCTGATGATGCCAACCTGTACCTGATGAAGTTTATGGGAATATACAAGGCATACATGTTGCCTAGAGTCATCCAAGATGCTATAAAGCTAAGACTCTTCTCCTTTTCTCTGTCTAGGGAAGCCACTTTATGGTTATTGAAGTTTCCCAATGACTTTATTACTAACTGGAGGGAGCTCAAGCAAGTTTTTCTAGAGAGATTCTTTCCATCCTCCAGGATGTTGCAGCTTAAGGACGAAATCTATAATTTACGACAACTAAAGACTGAGGCACACCATGAAACCTGGTTGAGGTTTCAGAATAAGTTGACCAAGTGCCCGAGCCATAAAATTCCTAATGACAGTTTGTTGGAGATTTTCTATAGATCCTTGAACAACAATACAAAGAAGTAGTAGATGTTCGCGGTTTGTTCTGCTCGTTGGTAATTTATATATTAAAAACCGACACGCAAGTGCACGTGGTCAAACAAGTAATAAAGTGGCTAAATAAGCCAAGTATCGATCCAAGGAGGCTCAGGGTATGTAAAAATTGCCTAAGTTTACTATATCCTTATTTTACTTCTAACTATGCTAACAACAACGTAACCAACAGTTAATTGAGTTTTTGTTTATAAAATATATACTAAAACTATTAACAATTATTTACGGTGAATTTAAACTATGGATATGAGCATGCCAAGGTTAAGAACAAGTAATGAATTCGATTGTAATAATAATTCGGTTAATCTCTTCTTCATGTTGCTAGCCAAGAACAATAGCCTAGAAATTAAAACTCTCGTATTTAATTTCACTTAAGAATCATAAACCATTCGTCTACATTTCTGTGATCAAATGCAATTTACGACCTAGCAATACACTTCCGGTTCCTAAACTGACTAATACGGCTTTCAAGTATATTTCTTTCAGGAAAGCACATCAAAACCCAATTTTCCCAAATCAAGTTAAGAACAATACCCTATTAATTCACAACTTTCCAATTTATTGCTCTCTCGAGTGAAATTGGACTTTTTAGATGTACATTAATGTCGGCCAAGCACTAATGCAGTAAGAACAAGAATTAATAGAACAACACGAAAGAAGAAGAAGAAAACCATATCATTTACAATCAAAATTCACTACACATGTTCAAAACCTTAGCAAGGAAGAGAATTAGCCACTCATTTGTGGATTGATCATCCTAAAACGAGTGTAAATCATACGTACAATTGGTAGAAAGAAGAAAGGAAGAGAAGAAATCTCTTAGCTTTTTCTTCCCTCAACTGCTGCTAACCCACGTCCTAGCTCCACCAAGTCTGCCTTCTGAAAAATAAACCTAAGTGTGCTATTTATATTAGTAGGAATCTTTCCCGGAATAACAAGCAACGTGTCACGGAGTGCATCGCGGAGCACGGCCTCCGTGACACGCTACGGACGCAGAGGCTCTCTGGAAAATCACCCGAAATTGGCCCAGGCAGCACCCTGCCGCGTTGGCAGCGTGTCACGCTGCCTGGGCAGCGCGTTGCAGCCCCTTGGTCGCGGAGGCCACCTGCCGTGGCACGTTGCCAACGCGCAGGTGGGCTGTTTTGAGCGGCCTGCCTGCCGTGGCACCTTGTCGACGCACCGGTGGGCTGTTTTGTGCCTCTTCCTTGCCGACGTTCGCGTGTTAATTCCGTTTCCAAGCTTCTACTTCACCAACTCATGGATTAGTTACTCAAACATCATCAAAACCTACAAAACAAAGGCTAATCATGTTGGTTAGCACATATCTCTACATTATATAAAATTACATGAAAATGTATACAATAACTTAGATAAACAAGACTAATTTAAGTAATAAAGAGTATCTCGGGCATATATTTTTGCCCGTGATCACAACCCCACACTTAAAGCCTTGTTCGTTCTCGAACAATCCTTTTACATATCATGCATATGGAGACTCACACATAACTAATTTAGCAAGATAATTCAGGTTACGGCTATAATGATTACGTAAGATACAAGCTAAAAATAGAGCATGCCTGATTTGATCATTGAAATGAAGTGCAACTATGCTAAGACTTCTTAACCTCAAGAGTCGACTCTCAATATTAGCAAACTCATGTAAATTAACTGATTAAGAAATTCCACATGAATTTTATCCTTCGTTAAACATGTGCCCCTCACGGAAAGAAAGTTACCCATTTTCACACGCAAAAACAATTTTTATATCACAACATGTGTGGGTATATGAATAGAATTACGCTCACTCTCACAAAGAATTCACATGCATTATGTAATGACCCATAAGCTTGCCCTTAGTGTTTTATTCCACTAATTTAAGGATGTATGAATGTAAGATCAAGTAGGACTTTTTAGGTTGTAATGTAACTCAGGTGCCGGTAGGTACTATTGTGATCAGTAATAGTGACTATCTTTCCTAAGCGCTTTTAATACATCACGCCTTCATTACAAACTTCCCTTCCCTCACTTCACCTTTTTCTCTTTTCATCTTTCTTTTTCCTCTTTTGTTCCCCCTTTCTTTAGGCGCTTTTAGCTTATTAGTAAGGAGTTCTACAAGTAACTTTTCATTTATTTATTTTCTTACTCCTTACTAATACTCACCCATATTCAAACAAGTGCACCCTCGCCCTTTCTCAACTTTTACAATTGCTACTTTCCCTTTCTTTTCATTCTTATCACTCCTTTACTCTTCCGGATTTTTCCTTTAAGCGCTTAGGAGTTTTAGATCAAATTCAAGGCTAATGAAAGAAAAAGGATTAAGCTTATATTGCAGCTGTCAAAGAATAGGCTCAAGGCTCAATGGGGTTAACTAGGATTAATTTTTCAAGGTAGGTATAATGAGGGATAAAAGTTTGGTTCATTCAAAGAAATGCCTAAATCATCTCCTACAATTCACATCCTTCATTTCGGTTTATATACACACCAGGCAAGTTCTAGACATTCCACAATAGCATAGAATACTCAAAAACCTTACACTCATGGCACATGCTCAAATCAAGACACAATCAGTAGACTCTTACTCAGCTAATCACAAGAATTCAGAATTAAGCTTCAATCATATTGAGTCAAATTCAAGAGCCTAAGTGTCTCAAACAAAGTTATACACTTGCATGCTTCATACTGAACATACTTGCATCTTACAACCATGTATAGCACATAAAAAGAACATCAAGCACCAATTAGTTATGGTTTCAAAAACCCAAACCCTATCGACTAATTTTCCTCAAGACGGTCGTCATCCATCCATCGTTGGAAACAGTCTCTAACTGTGACTAAAAACTTTATATACAGACAAATAAAAAAATTTTATTCTTCGGTTCAAAGACCCCCCGTCGGAAAAGAACCGAAAAGAAAAACCAACGGGTGATGAAGTCATTCTTAATTCACAAAAATTTTTCAAATTTTTCAAATTTTCTCACCAACTTTTGCACAAGCATTACATTCACCAAAATCGTTAAGCACAGAAAATTCTGAAATTTCCCTTGAAATTTCCCTCACCCCACACTTAAATCATGCTATGTCCTCATAGCATCAAATTAAAATTTACAAAGGGTGAGAAATACTCCCCGAGGCCTTTAGTCTTAGCTAACAGCATGCGTTTCTTCGACTTTGCACAAGTGGGTGTTCAACCCCACACTTTTTCTCTTCCATGCTTGTTAGCTTCCTCCTCCACGGGTACTCAGACTTCCCCTCCATCTGCGCTTAACTTTCCACCAAAACAACACAAGATGAAAATAAACAAAAATCAACTCAATTGCAAGAAATTAAAATGGTACCTGTGGTACCCTTGGGTTGCCTCCCAAGCAGCGCCTAATTTTTCGTCGCGGCACGACGTACCAAGTTTCACCACTTTTTCCTCCACCTTGAGGATATGAATCACACCCCTAATTTCTTCTCTAATTTCCTCTTATGCTCCCGGGGTGGTGGTGAAAAATTGTAAGGACCAAGCAGTAGATGTTGCTTTTTGAACTTATTGGCCCTTAAGTAAGCGAAGTCATTTTGTCTTTCTGAGTTGGCAAATTTCAAAATATATGGGGCTTGGTCCTCCTCTAGACATTTCTCTGTAAGCTTAGAAGACTCTACTTCTATGTTGTCAACCAAACTTAATGTCAAAAAATGCATCGAGTGTGGTCCAATACACCTCAACTCTGAAACTGCATTATGCTTGACCTCCTTACTTGGATACACCTTCTCAGCCTCGACATCTGTCTCTCCATTAATGTCAAATGGGGGATACTCTATCTCTTCATCCATGAATGGAATTTCTATAGGTATGAGCCGATCACGAAGACACTCAAGAGATTCTAATTGTTGGGCTTCATCCAAAAATTCACCCTTGTATTCCTCTTGTAGTTCCTCTTGAATATCGGCTAAAACTGTCACCTGCAAATTATCACAAGCTTCAGCCTCAGCACACATCTCTGTGAGTTTGACGCTCATCCTGCTTATAGCCTCTGCATTCTCCTTTGCTGAATTATCAATTCTGCCACCGACTCCTTCATTGCTTCTGATTGCTCCAGGAGTTGTTTCATCATGTCCTCTATTTGAACTTGGCGTCCCAAGTCCTCATTTTCAACATGCCTATATTCAGCAAAAACAACAAAAGGATCATAGTAGGGGCTTGGGGGAGGGGAATATGCCTTTGGACAATCACCCCAATGGCCATATTGACACCCACATATATTGCACGTGTTACAGTTTTGCCACAAGTGGGGTCCTCTGCAATTCATGCAAGATTCGCCGAAATATGCGTATCCACCATTTATATTCCAAGATGTCATGTCAATGAGGGTATCCGAGAGAGAGAAAAATTAAAATGAACAGAGAATTAAAACAAATACTAAGACCAAGTTGTCAATACTTAAGAAAATAAAACAAAAATATAGTAAATTTACACTTAACACAATTTCACAAATCGCCTAGCCTCCCCGGCAGCGGCGCCAAAAACTTGTTCGCGGTTTGTTTTGCTCGTTGGTAATTTATATATTAAAAACCGGCATGCAAGTGCACGTGGTCAAACAAGTAATAAAGTGGCTAAGTAAGCCAAGTATCGATCCAAGGAGGCTCAGGGTATGTAAAAATTGCCTAAGTTTACTATATCCTTATTTTACTTCTAACTATGCTAACAACAACGTAACCAACAGTTAATTGAGTTTTTGTTTATAAAATATATACTAAAACTATTAACAATTATTTACGGTGAATTTAAACTATGGATATGAGCATGCCAAGGTTAAGAACAAGTAATGAATTCGATTGTAATAATAATTCGGTTAATCTCTTCTTCATGTTGCTAGCCAAGAACAATAGCCTAGAAATTAAAACTCTCGTATTTAATTTCACTTAAGAATCATAAACCATTCGTCTACATTTCTGTGATCAAATGCAATTTACGACCTAGCAATACACTTCCGGTTCCTAAACTGACTAATACGGCTTTCAAGTATATTTCTTTCAGGAAAGCACATCAAAACCCAATTTTCCCAAATCAAGTTAAGAACAATACCCTATTAATTCACAACTTTCCAATTTCTTTCTCTCTCGAGTGAAATTGGACTTTTTAGATGTACATTAATGTCGGCCAAGCACTAATGCAGTAAGAACAAGAATTAATAGAACAACACGAAAGAAGAAGAAGAAAACCATATCATTTACAATCAAAATTCACTACACATGTTCAAAACCTTAGCAAGGAAGAGAATTAGCCACTCATTTGTGGATTGATCATCCTAAAACGAGTGTAAATCATACGTACAATTGGTAGAAAGAAGAAAGGAAGAGAAGAAATCTCTTAGCTTTTTCTTCCCTCAACTGCTGCTAACCCACGTCCTAGCTCCACCAAGTCTGCCTTCTGAAAAATAAACCTAAGTGTGCTATTTATATTAGTAGGAATCTTTCCCGGAATAACAAGCAACGTGTCACGGAGTGCATCGCGGAGCACGGCCTCCGTGACACGCTACGGACGCGGAGGCTCTCTGGAAAATCACCCGAAATTGGCCCAGGCAGCACCCTGCCGCGTTGGCAGCGTGTCACGCTGCCTGGGCAGCGCGTTGCAGCCCCTTGGTCGCGGAGGCCACCTGCCGTGGCACGTTGCCAACGCGCAGGTGGGCTGTTTTGAGCGGCCTGCCTGCCGTGGCACCTTGTCGACGCACCGGTGGGCTGTTTTGTGCCTCTTCCTTGCCGACGTTCGCGTGCTTAATTCCGTTTCCAAGCTTCTACTTCACCAACTCATGGATTAGTTACTCAAACATCATCAAAACCTACAAAACAAAGGCTAATCATGTTGGTTAGCACATATCTCCACATTATATAAAATTACATGAAAATGTATATAATAACTTAGATAAACAAGACTAATTTAAGTAATAAAGAGTATCTCGGGCATATATTTTTGCCCGTGATCAGTAGACACAGTAGCGTGAGGAGCACTGATGAGCCACACCTGGGAGAAAGCTGCCACTATTCTAGACAGAGTGACCAAAACAAACAGAGCATGGCACACCCAGGAAGCGAAAGTAGCGGCTGGTACATATGTTGTTGGTTTGATTGCAGACTAATGAAGGAAGGAAGAAGAATGTGACGAGGAATTGGCTTATATGCGCACATCATTGGACTTGCTCACTAAGCATATCATGGGCGCTGTAGCAAGAAAAGGTAATGCAGAGGGGACATAGGGATAGGAGCCAGGGCCTGACCACTCAGATTTTGAGTAGAAGGAAAACTTCTTGGACAACAAGGTGGCGGGTTTTCGATCCAATGTCCAAGGGTCTGGATAAGACACTTTGGCGCCAAGGTATTGGAAACAAAGGTCAGAACCAATACAGAGACAATTACAACTGGAATGGACAGAGACGCAAGCCGAGGTCTTGAGTGCGAGGGTGATTGGAGATAGAATGATGGTTCCTGCAACAATCGAGCAAGACTGTACGTTCCCCTGAATGTATGTGAGGGGGAGGCTGGAAAGTCAAAGTTGGAGAGCATGATGGCTAAGATGCTAAAGAAGGTGAGATTCACAGATGATTAGCTGAAAGACATCTATAGTAATCTATCGAGCATGGGTCAAAGAGTTGAGTCACATGCTACAGCTATCAAGCAGATCAAACAACAGCTTGGGCAAGTGTCAGCATCTATGAACCCTAGGCAAAAGGGTAAACTGCCTAGCAAAAAAGTCTAGAATCCAAAGAATGATGGTCACTACATGGCTGTGATGACTAGGAGTGGAAAGACAACAGTTGATCCCCCTCTGCCGGTTGTAGTTGAAAGGAAGAACGAAAGCATGATCGACAATGAGGAAGATGTTGCTGAGAATGAGCATAATTAGAATGTTGAGTTGACTGAGGCTCCAGTTATTGAAAAGGGGCCTTAAGTTAAACAATGAGAAAAGAAAGGAGCCACACAAATTTACAAGGCTATTCCATGACCACCGCCACCATTCCCTCAAATAATGAAGAAGATGGAGGAGAATGGTAAGTTTCTGAAATTCCTGTCAATGCTAAAACAGTTATCTGAAAACATACCATTGGTCGAGGAATTTGAATAGAGGCCGAGATATGCCAAGTTTATGAAGGACCTTGTTACGAAGAAAAGGTTCGTGAGCTATGAGCTTGTGGATAATGTGCACCATTGTAGCGCTATAGCTTCACGGGTCCTTACCTTGATTGTGAAGTTGATTTTGAGTTGCCTATCATTTTGGGTTCACCATTCCTTGCCACTGGGAGAGCTTTACTAGATATGGAGGTTGGCCAGTTGAAATTCAGACTCAATAAAGAAGAGATCACCTTCAATGTCTGTCGGTTAATGAAGCAACCAAAGAAGTATAGAGTTATCTCAGCAATAGAGGAAAAATTTGAGTTCCTTGACGAAGTTTGAATAGTCAAGATACTTGCGTCGTGCCGCGATGTTAAAGGCGCTTCTTGGGAGGCAACCCATGTGGTGGTTTGGTGAATTTTGAGTAATCGAACCACCTGCATCATGTCGCGACGTTAAATCAAGCGCTTCATGGGAGACAACCCAAGTTGATTAACTTATGTGTGTTCAGTGTGCGGGGGAAACAAAAATAGGTGGTACAAGAATTACTAAATAGGAAGGAGCTACGCTTCTCAGTACGACTCATAAGAGGATTGTATGGGCCGTAGTACAAGTCATGGTGAGAAGCATAGATATGTTTCAGTTTATGAGTTCAGGGTATGGTAGGTCCGACGACTCGTATCTTTATTGTACGAGTCGCAAGATGTACTCGTAGGTCCATAGGTAAGTCTCTCAACCTCTCTATTATGAGCCCAAGGGAAGATTCATAGGGCATTCGTACGACTCGTGGTACAAGTCATGATGGATCAAAAAGTTTAAAATCACCTGACTCAGCCCAAAATTATCAAATTTTCCCTACAACATATTTAAACTTTAAATAAATTGTACCCATCTCCAAGAACTCAAAACCAAATTCACAACTAGAACTCATGACTCCCTCACACCAGTAACTAAGAATCAAGATAACTCAAAATCAAGATCGATTGAGCAAGTTCTTTGCTCAGATAACACTGTGAATCCCAATTCCAACCCTAGTCCTGATTTCAGTCAAAGTAAGTAGCATTCAAGTAAGTGTTATTTGTTGAATTTGATAATAATGACATGTTGTGCTTGAAGCAAACCTACTTAATCCCTGAGAGTCCTCTCAATGCTTGAAAAATTAAAAAGAAAAATGACCAAGGATGTGAACAAGTTAGTGTGCAACTGGGTAGGGATTTAACTTGTAAAAATCATGCAATGAACTGTTAAACTTGAGTTACTGGTTATGATTAAAAATGGGAGGAATGGGTATCGATAAACATGATAAATGCATGCCTGGACATGGGAAATTCTTAGTACCCAACACCAAATTAAAATCACCTGCAAAGTAGATCAAAAATAAGGCAGGGACAGGCTTCACAAGCCTTCCTATGACTCGTGGTTTCATACTACAACTCGTAGGATGGCTTGTTGGGACTGTCCCAAGCCAAACTTGTAAAAGTCTCAAGTTATGAATCCTAGTATGGCTTATGGTCTCCTATTACGAGTCGTACCTGGCAATCATACCAAGAATCTAAAAAGGGTTAGGTCCAAAAGTAATGTCGTTTCCAAGAAAGGATCCAAGGCTCAAACATTATCTATCAAAGATTAATGCTCAAGGACGTCATTTTGGGTGAAATGACTAACAAAAGGAGGCCTAAGATCATATTTTAAGTGCAACTATATCTAGGATTTCTCCTTGAGTCATACCTGGGGCAAGTTCTAGACAAGGAGTTGTGCATGGGATTAACAAAAGTCCTTACAACACAAGGCATCACCCCTAAAAGGACAACAAAAGTCATTATCCACACAAAATCTTCATTTAAGACATCAAAACATGCAAATTCACAAGTCAAGCAAGGAATCTAAAAAGTATGACAAACAGTGCTATGTTCTCGATCCAAACATCTGTTCATTATTTCTCATTTTCATGCCCCATTTTAGAATTCCATTTCAAACAAAAAAAATTTGGTGGCTCCTCTAAAAATAGCTCCAGAAAAGACTTAAAAAAATAACATGGCATTTTTCGTTAAGAAAGTCGCAACTAAATCTGACTTCGGAAAATGCCAACCCTGTTTGACAACAAAAAAGGAATGGAAAACAAAGATATGCTCCTCGGAAAAGAACCGTGGCATGAAGAAAACCCTTGGAGTTTGATAACTAATCTTTTATTTACATGGAGAATAAAAAAAGGACATGGGTCCCAAAAGAGTAAACACTTCAAGACAAGTATCTCGTTTTCATTATAAACCACTAAAATTCATCAAAGAAAATTCCAACCAAGTCAACATCACAGGCCTGAAAAAGGAAATCATCAATCAAGATTAAAATAAACCGAGCCCGACAAATGATCACAATATCACTGATAATAAAAAAACACAAGAGCTCAACGAGGGCTACTTCAACTCATTTTAAAACTAAAACAGCAGTGACCCCCCAAACAAACACGCATCCCCTCCCTGACTAAAAGAAATATATTGTCCCCAATTTTCGCATGCAGAATAAGGGGCAAAAGACTCCCTGAGCTGGCCACTCCTCATCCTCATCATCCGCAGCGCCCCCAGCTCCTTCAACATTAGCAGAACCATCCTCTCGCAAATCCTCAGTATCATCCCCCAAGCCCTTATACAAATCATCTATTGGGTCTCAAACAGTGGAAGGAGCAGTCATTGTGGCGTCGAGAGCGCTCATGTCAGGCACTTCCATCAGTGTCAGACTTTTCCACTCCCGTACCTTAGTTAGAAGAGAAGTGACAGGCCCTCCACTGTATCCACCCATTTGCATAATGTAGTAAGGCTCTTATATATTGATTTCAACTCCCTTTTGACTATTTAAGCAATAAGTGTAGGGAGACTTCTAGCCTACTTTTGGAGTTGGCTCTGGTGAGAGTTGGTCATTTCCCCGAGCTTGTGGAGACCACTCGACTGGGAGGATGTAGTCAAGGGAGATGATCCCCCGAGAGGTATGGCACCGGAGGTTTGGCCTATAGCTTCTTGGTGGGACACATTTAAATATGGGGCCTATGGTGACTCCTCTGACCCATGGGATACGGATCCCTCAGGTAGCCCAAAAGCTTGTAATCTCTTCCTCTTGACTGCAGGTGCCTCAACATCTCTTTTCTTATCCAATTCTATCACTCCTAAGGTGGGGATAGGGGTCTCATCAGGGAACAATGGCACACCCACTTGGAGACATAACTGGGAAATGAGGACTGCATAAGGCATGGAGGTGCTGGCTTGTCTTACCTTCCGCTTCATCTACTGAGCCACAATCTCCCAAAAGTTAATGGGGACTCCAAACATAATGCAGACGATGAGAATTGCTGACTCCAAGCTGACCTGTTGCTCATTTTTGGATGTAATGATGTGGCCACAAATAAAATCCAATTGGCCTCGAACTTCATATCGTGGAAAAAAAATTTTCCACCCATGGAGGCCCATAGAGGGGTGTCGACTATAATGATGAGAGCTATCTAGGTTTACTGATTCTTCATGTCTGCAATCATGGCCATATACTCTGTGCCCGAGTCAATTTTTTCTTCCCAGAACTAATAGTTGATTGCAACCAGAGTAATGTCTACCTCCACCCCGCGTACCATGACAGAAAGTAGGCAGGGGACTTCATTGATTTTGACTTTGTGCTTCATGAGGTCCTGTCTTTCCTGGTAGGAGGCATAAAATTCTGGCACCATATTTGTGAAGTGCTCTGGGATTTGCAAAAGCATGCCATTGCCTATCGTTAACAAAGTAGTAATGTTAAGTAATTTCCTTGTGCAGTCCTACCAAGTCGAACCTTTTCTCCACTGTTATCGACCAGCCCTTCCAAATAGTGTACTGCCCTTTCATGTCAGGCACACAGAAGATGATAGTCTCCCTAGAGTCGACAGGTGTTGTGGAGGCTTTGTTCCCTTGCCTCTAGTGGTTGTTGCTTCCTTGCCTTTACCTGTGTTCCTAGATTATGAGATTTTCTACAAACATGATGTTAGTGAAAGCCATCAAACATGATGTTAGTGGCAGCCATAATGCATTGAAATAAAATAATAGAACATTCAACTAAAATTGAGATGAGAAACAAAGGTGAAACATTTATCACTAAAGAACAGGCAGCACCGGCGGAGCACCAGCTAGCCATCAGATGATATCCGCAAATCGCCTTTGGCTCGCTGAAGTGAAGCAGTAAACAGGGTTGAGAATAGTTCCACCGGAGATAAAGAGACAAAGCGCCAGTTTTGATCTGCGAAGGGTCGATGTAACGTGGATGCCAAGCAGTGGCCTGAAGCCAACTGGCGGTTGGACCAATGTTCCATCGGCATTTCGCCGGACCCTACCGGCGAATAGCCGATTGTCGTCATTCCCAAAGAAATTCCCAAGAATTTCAATGGAACCAAATCACAAATACCCACTCATATTATATTAAAGCAGCAATTCTACACATAGATAGGACTAAAATAATGATGCACTCTTAAGAATGGCATCACCCAATCTATCATCGGACAAAGCATGACTTGTCAATCCATTTGGGTTACTCAGACTTCACCCCATTTAAGTTCACACAAATATTATGACTACCCCATACCTCTACCCATACTTTCAGCAAACAAACCTCAACCATAATAATAATGGGAAAGAAAGGCATTAGCAAGGAAGGGAATGTATATTAAAGCTGTAAGAACATGCAATCAAAGTTCCATAGATGAAAACATACAAAGAAATAAAGATACATTACCACTCTTAGGAGAGAATTTGCAGAGAATAACTTGTGGTATCTTGATAATGCTTCAATAGTGGCACTCTTCAGACTTATGTAGTAGAGAGGGAGAGTTTAAGTGTTGTGAGAAATGGTGAAGAGAGTGAGGGGTTTTATAGGTGATCAGGTGAGAATGGGGGTAATTGAGGAGAGAGTGGGTCGGTAATGGTGAATTAATATGTTGGTAGGAAGTGGAAAGGTGGGAAAGAGGGGAATGTGGAAAAGTTGAAAGGTTGGGTATTGGGAAGATAAAAAGGGTTGTGGAAAGATGGAAAAAGGGAAACCTAAGGGAATATTATTCAGATTAGGGTGGCTCAAGCAGGTATTATGGGTCAGTTGGGTCCATATTTAAATTAGATTTTGAAACCAACTCGTGCCTCGACCAGCGTTATGCCAGCGGTCACCGATATGAGCCGAAGCTTAGCTGCCTTACCTTTTTGTTCTTGAATTCATACCCTGTTCACTGTTTGACAACCGGCAAAAAACTGGTAGTTCGCAAGTGGAACCAGCATTCCATCGATTGGTCGCCGCTTGGGAACCCAATGCTCAGGTGATCTGTAAGGGACCAGCGGTTGACCAGCGATCCACCGGTTCAACCTTCAGTCGAGCATTCATGCTCCCAGCATTCTACTTTTATATGTACGGTTGCCGCAATCTGCGCATTTGGATCGGCGAACGTTTCCTTCCTTGTTTTGTTTTTGTGCTTTCACTCCTTGCTTCTCACATCAATGGGCCTACAAAATCAAAAATACAATGAAATAAAATAAATCAAATAAAATACTTGGATTGTCTCCCAAGAAGCGCCTTAGTTAACGTCATGGCACAATATAGCTCTCATTTAGCAATCATCATTCGAAGGATCATCCTCCAACTCAAACTTATCCATCTATACTCTGCTCTCCTCATTTCCTACATGCAACACTCCTATCACCTTGCATTCTTCGGGAGTGTCGGCTTATGGAAACACCTTGAAGGTGACTTCTTCATTTTCAACTCGGAACTTGAGCTATCCTAGCTCCACATCGACCAAAGCTCTACCCGTGGCAAGCATTGGTCTCCCAAAAATAATTTTCACATCAAGATCCATTGCACAATTAAGTACTATGAAGTCAGCTGGCAAAATGAATTTATCCACCCGCACCAATACGTTCTCTAATGCTCCCACAGGATTCTTTATGGAATGATCTGCCATTAGCAACCTCATTGATGTGGGTTTGGTTCTTCCAAGTCCCAACTTCTTGATAATGATAAGGGGAATTATATTTTTTCTTGCACTGAGATCGCATAGATCTTTCTTAAACATACATATCCCAATTGTACAAGGGATTATGAAAGGTCCTGGGTCTCCCCGCATGGGAGAAAGATTTCTCATCATCATTGCACTACAATGGTGCAGTCATCTCCCTGCTACCTACATCAACCACCTTCTTCTTTTTTAGCAACTCCTTCGTGAATTTAGCATATTCGGCCATTTTGAGAAGGGCATCCACCAATGGTGTATTAATAGACAATTTGCTGAACATTTCAATGAATTTACTAAACTGATCATCCTTTTTTTCTTAGCCAACCATTGTGGATAAAGGGGTGGAGCTCTTTCTTTAAGCTTGTCACCATTTGAGGCCTTTATGTCCACCTCATCTTCGTGTGAGGGAACTTCATCATCCTTCCCCTCACCTTCATCTTCACTCTTTTCACCGTTCCTTTGTGTCTTTGGCATCTAGTCAACTTCATTTTCTTCATTTGATTTAGTAGCACTAACCTCCTTGGGCCTCACTTTTGCATCTCCAATCAATTTACCACTCCTAGTAACAATAGCCATGCATTGACTATCTTTCTTCGGGTTAGGCATTGTGTCACTTGGAAGCATTCCCTTCATTCAAGGATTCATCTGAGTGGACAAGTGATTCATTTGAGTTTTCAAATGCTTAATGGAGGTTGAATGAGATCTCACCATTTGGGCAAGGTTAGACACCTCCCCTTTCAATTCCTTGACCCCGCTATCGGTTGATTCCACTTTCTTGACTACTCTTGCCAGCATGTCTTCAATTTTTTATCTATCTGCATAACTCATACCTAGATGACTTTAGGCGTTTCTAGCTTTTGGAGGGGGAACATATGGGTTTGAACTTTGGTGGTAACGGTCTCACTCTTGATTCTGCTCTCTATTTCCCATCTTTCATTTCTTTCAGGCCATCCCTGTGCATCACGATTTCTCCAGCCTTGGTTCTCTTCCCTTGGGCACCAAGGGCCTTGATTGGTCCTTTGAAACTCAAGTCAAGGACCCCCCATCTGATTTTTCATGTATTGGCATTCTTCATCGTACCTCGTTGGTGACGATTCTCCTTTAAATTGCAACGGACCTTGCATACCTACAACATTCACCACCTTGGGTCCTTCCCCCATCGCATGTTTGGTCATTAATTCCAGTTTTGCCATCATTTCGGCATGGTTTACATCTCACACTTCATCCCTTTTCCGCAACTCAGCTACCAATGCACTAGAGCAATATTATATGTAGATACATTTTTCTTTCTCATGTGTTAGGCCCTATTTGTTCTTGTCATTCTGTCCAGTAGGGCTTTAGCCAACCCATATGCTTGATCAATAATAGACCCTCCGGCTGAATTGTTGTCAACGGATTTATTGATAGATTTGAGGGCTCGGTAAAAAGTTTAGAGAAGCACTCCATCAGGAAGGCCATGATGGGACAAAGAGAAACCTTCTTTTTGAATCGTAGCCATGCTTCATGCAAAGGCTCTCCAGCCTCTTGCCTGAAATTTGTGATGTCATTTCTCAGCTGTAACATTTTTGACGGAGGGAAGAAACGATCAAAAAAGGCTTCGGTTAATTCTTTCCAAGATGTAGTAAAACCAGGAGGCAGTTCCTCTAACCACATCGTCGCCTCTCCCATTAGGGAAAATGGGAAGAGCCTTAGTCTGATAGATTCTTGGCTTATGTTTATGATGTTTCAAGGCTGACATATGTCCAAGAAATTTCTCAAATAATGATTTGCATCCTCACATGGTTTTCCCTCGAATAGTCCTTCCATTTGAAGAAAATGTAGCATTGTACTTGTGACGTGGATCACTGCATTCCCTATCGTAGGCGGTAAGTGAATGGCTCCCGCCACTTCAGGCATCACCGGGTTATCTTCCTCATACTCATGTTTCCCTCAACTGAGCTATCTCCTACTTGTGAATGATGAATCATATGACTTTATTCTAATAAGAACAGCAAACTTTATGTCAACACCTATGATGCAAGACTAGTTCAAATTAACAATCAACACAAGAGTATCAAGCTCTAGTCCCCGGCAATGGCGCCATTTTTTATAACATCCAAAATATACTCTTCATGCAAAGAGTATAAATGGTCGCTATATATAAAAAAATATCCTGGCGGATGTCGGGATCGAATTCCACAGGGACTAGTGAATGATAAGAACGAGTGTCGTTTGAGAAATTGAAGTTAGCTTGCACCACTTAGGAATAACATGGAAATAAACATAATGGGGGAGATTGAAATTTACAATAAATATAACTTCTAATTTGGCTGACTACGATAGTAAAATTATCAAGGTTGTTGACAAGAATATGAAAGGCTGGAGGTGCGGTGTAGATGATATGCTAACTAAATAGGGTCATGCTAGGTCATCTCATAAGATCAATTAGTCTAAATAATCTCAGAAAAATGGGCATTTAATGCTTTTCAGCCTCATAAATACCTCTTGCCAGAGTTCTTTCAAACCTCTAGACACCATTAACTCGACCCGATTAGATTTGGATTAAAAGCTGCACTAATTTCTAACTCTTAGCTATTAATTAGGAGTGGGAATGTAGTTTTAGCTATTAATAAGGAGTGGGAATGTAATTTTGGCTATTTCTAGCCCAATTTCACAATCTCTCATCCATATCCACCATTAAATTCTCTCCCAATACTCAATTCTTCTTTTGCAAGCAAAAATCAAGTAATAATAATTAGACCCACATCAATATCAAGGGATCTTCAATTATAGATTGGAGAGAATCTAACAAATCTACACTTAATTAAATAATATTGAGATGACTCTAGCAATGCCCACTTTAATTAAGCATTCATCATCACACACCTCTAGTTAATGATTTAGCTACTCATAGTTAAGAAATTCAAAAGCACATTTAACAAATCTCATTGAATTCAATAATAGGAGTAGCAAAATCAAATTCAACAAGAAGTCTTAAACAATAGTTGTACCTTGCTATGAAGAAGAAGAAGAATAAAAAGAAAATAATTCTTTTCAAATTCCACCAATCAAATCATTTCTTTCTTATTTTCCAAGAGAATGTTTTAAAAGCTAAAAAATTGAAATCTGATGAGTCACTGTACTCTTCTCTAGAATATATCCAAAAATTGGGATATCCTCTGTCTCTTTTTTTGTGCTGGACAATTTTTCCCCTGATCAGCGTTCTGGCACCGGTAGGACTACCGGTGGTTCGCTGGTTACATTCCGCAAATCGCCGGCTCTAATTTGTCCCGCCTTCAGTGAATTCCAGTGGCCATAGGCAATTCCTCCGGCATTTCACCGATTTCCACGCACCTAACGCCGATCCTTCTCTCTTCGATCCAGAAATTTCGAGGGTCAATCGGCAAAAATACAAGCAAGTCGCCGGTTGAAAGACACGTTCACCAGTTGCTATCATTCCTAGAGGCAGTGTTCCTCAGCTCTAGGCTGGTGTTTCACTGGTCTCTTCCAGTAAAGTACCGGTTTTCACCTAATTCTCTTCTTTTTGCTCTCTTTCTTACTCTTTGCTCAAAATCAGATATCTACACATAAAAGACAAAAAGGGCATAAAATCCATCTAAAACAACTTGAAGACTAGACTAAAGTTCATGCTTAGATCCTAATGAGGTAGTAATTTACCAACTCATCAAACCCCCAAACTTGAACCATTTCTTATCCTCAAGTAATGCAGTTAATATTAGGTAAACAACATGCCACTTCACACAAATGTATGCATTAATGACCACTTGACCTCAGACAACCCAAAAATTGCTCACCGGCTCACTGAAAAAGAGAAGCAAATTCCCCCAAAACAAGAAAAATGGAACCATTTCAAGAGACCACCACCATTCAAAAGCGTGATTCACAACAGCTTTCTTTTTGCAAAACAAGGGCATAACTCATCTATGAAGAACACATAGCATCTCAATTCATAACCATTGCACATTCAAAACATGCCTTAAAGCTTACATTGCTCATGCCCTTTACACAAATTTACCTTTTTAATGAAATTGTGTCCTCAAAAGGGATGATGCCACTCACCGAAAAGAAAATTCCTATTTTCTTCATGAACTCAATACATTCACACAATGGATTGCACAAATAGAAGATGGAACTTACACTCCTAAAAGAAATTTGCATGCACCCAACTCGACCCATGACTTGCTCTTCGTGTAATTCACCACTAATGTAGAGAAACTGCACTTAAAATCACTTAGGACTTGCGGGTCATAATGTAGGCTAGGACTGAGGGTAAGATAAATGTTTAGCATTAGTGACTAATGTCTCCCTAATGCTTTTATAAACACTTGCAACATCTCATTATCTTATTCAAAATACTCCACCTTATTTCTCCTTATTCATTATCTTCATCATTCGTGTAACACAAACCACCCTTTTAACACCCAAGAATTCCATAATTAGCCTTTTGTATGCAAGAGATAGGACCTTCTTACTATCCTTTTCTCTTCTGACGATTCGAGATCTTTCAACCCAACGATTCATTCATTTCATCACAATTTTGGTGCTACCTCACATTAAATCTCTTATTTTCCCCTTCTCTTACAAAACCCCAAACTTAGGCTTTTGCCTCATTTCACAATCATTCCCTTATCGCTCCCCATTTCATTGGCTTGAAGTCCCCATTTTTCATAAAAGAATTCAAAAGATGACGTGGCATTTTCCCTTAAAAAAGTCATCGCTCAATCAATCATCGGGAAATGCCAACCTGGTTTGACAACAAAAAAGGAAAGGAAAATAAAAGATATTCTCCTTGGGAAAGAACCGTGGTATGAAGAAAACCCTTGGAGTTTGATTACTATTCGATTATTTAAACGACGAATAAACAAAGGACTTGGGTCCTAAAAGAGTAAACACTTCAAGACAAGGACCCTATTTTCATTATAAACCACTAACATTCATCAAAAAAAATTCCAACCAAGTCAACATCATAGGCCCGACAAGGGAAATCATCAATCAAGATTAAAAAAATAGAGCCCGAAAAAGGCTCGTAATTCATCACTGATAATTAAAAAACACAAAAGCCCAACAAGGGCTACTTCAACTCATCTTTAAACTAAAACATCAATGACCCCCCCCCCCCCAACAAACACTCGTCCCCTCCCTAGCTAATAGAATAGATTGTCCCCAATGTATGCATGCAGAATAAAGGGGTAAGAGACTCCCTAAGTAGGTCACTCCTTATACTCATCATTTGCAGCTCCCCCAGCTCCTATAGCACTAGCAAAACCAGCCTCTCCCAAATCCTCAGTATCGTTCCCCAAGCCCTCAAACAAATCATCTATTGGGCCTCGAACAATGGAAGGAACAACTATTACGACGTCGAGAGAACTCATGTTAGGCACTTCCATCGGTGTCTGACTTTTCCACTCTCACACCTCAGTTCGTAAAGAACTGACAGCCCCCACCACTACATCCACCCATTTGCATAATGTAGTAAGGCTCTCATATATTGATTTCAGCTCTCTTTTGACTATTTGAGAAATAAGTGTAGGGAGACTTCTAACCAACTTTTGGAGTCGGCTCCTGTTAGAGTTGGTCATTTCCACGAGCTTGTGGAGACCACTCGGCTGAGAGGATGTAGATGGGGAAGATACTCCCTTGAGAGGTGTGCCGCTGGAGGTTTGGCCCATAGCTTCTTGGTGGGACACATTCAAATATGGGGCCTACGGTGACTGCTCCAACCCATGGAATACAGATCCCTCAGCTAGCCAAAAAGCTTACAATCTCTTCCTCTTGACTGCGGGTGCCTCCACATCTCTTTTTCTGTCCAATGCTATCACTAGGGATAGGGATCTCATCAAGGAACAATGGCACACCCTCTTGGAGACACAATTAGGAAATGAGGACTACATAAGGCATGGAGGTGCTGGCTTGTCTAGCCTTCAACTTCATCTGCTGAGCCACAATCTTCCCAAAGTTAATGGGGACTCCAGACATAATGCAGGAGATGAGAATTGTTGTCTCCGAGCTAACCTGCTGCTCATTTTTTTAACGGAATGATGTGGCCACAGATAAAATCCAACCATAACTTGGCCTCAAACTTTAGATTGTGGTGAATAATTTCGCCACCCATGGAGGCCCATAACGGGGTGTCGACTGCGATAATGGGAGCTATCCAGGTGAACTGATTCTTCATGTTTGTAATCCTGGCCATATACTTTGTGCCCGAGTTAATTTAATCTTCCAAGAACAAATAGTTGATTGCAGCCGGAGTAATGTCTACCTCCACCCTCCCTACCATGACAAAAGGTAGGCAGGGGACTTAATCGATTTTGCCTTTGTGCTTCATGAGGTCCTATCTTGCCTGGTAGGAGGTGAAAAATTCCGGCACCAGGTTTTGGTAGTACTCTAGGAAAGGATTGGCAAAAGCATGTCATTTCCTGTATGTGAACTGAGCAGTAATGCTAGGCAATTCCCCGCGCAGTCCTGCCAAGTCGAACCTTTTCTCCACTATTATCTACCGGCCCTTGCAGATAGTGTAGTTCCCTTTCATGTCAGGCACGTAGAAGATGATAGCCTCCCTAGAGTCGGCAGGTGTTGTGGAGGCTTTGGCCTTGCCCTCTCCTCTGGTGGTTGCTAGTGCCTTGCCTTTTCATGTGTTCCTAGATGATGGCATTTTATAGAAACAAGATGTTATTGGCAGCTATAATACATTGAAATAAAATAACTGAACATTAAACTAAAATTGAGATGAGAAATAAAGGTGAAACATTTATCATTAAACAACAGGCAGCACCGATGAAGCACTGACGAGCCGTTGGATGATATCTGCAGACCACCGCTGGCTCTCCTAAGAGAAGAAGTAAACTAGGTTGAGAATAGTTCCACTAGCGACAAAGCGGCGAAGCGCCGGTTTTCATATACAAACTATCGATGTAACGTGGATGCCAAGCAGTGTCCTGAAGGTTGGACCAGTGCTCCATAGGCATTTTATCGAACCCTATAATCAAATATCCAATTGTCGTCATTCCCAAAGCAATTCCAAGAATTTCAATGGCACCAAATTACAAACACCCACTCACATTATATTAAACTAACAATTCTACACATATATATGACTAAAATGATGATTCACCCTTAAGAATGGCGTTATCCAATCTATCATCAGGCAAAGCATGACTTTTTGATCAATTTGGTTTATTCAGACTTTACCCTATTTAAGTTCACACAAATATTATGAATACCCTATACCTCTACCCGTACTTTCAGCAAACAAACCTCAACCATGATAATAATGGGAAAGAAGGGCATTAGCAAGGAGGGGAATGTATATTAAAGCCATGTGAACATGCAATCAAAGTTCCATTGATGAAAACATACAAAGAATCAGAGATACATTACGACCCTTAGAAGAGAAGTTTGCAGAGAATAACTTGTGGTATCTTGATAATGCTTCAACAATAGCACTCTTCAAACTTATGTAGTAGAGAGGGAGAATGTAAGCGTAGTGATAAATGGTGAAGAGAGTGAGGGGTTTTATAGGTGATCAGGTGAGAGTAGGGGTAGTTGAGGAGGGAGTGGGATAGTAATGATGAATTAATATGTTGGTGGGAAGTGGAAAGGTGGGAAAAAGGGGAATGTGGAAAAGTGGAAAGGTTGGGTATTGGTAAGACAAAAAGGGTTGTGGAAAGATGGAAAAAGGGAAACCTAAGGGAATATTATTCAGACTAGGGTGGCTTAAGAAGGTATTAGGGGTCAAGTTGGTCCATGTTTAAATTTGATTCTGAAACCAACTCCTGCCTCGACCGGCATTACACTGATGATCGCTGATATGAGTCGGTTCTTAGCCGCCGTACATTTTTGTGGTTGAATTCATTCCCAGTTTACTGTTTGAAAGCCGACAACAGACCGGTGATTCGCGAGTGGAACCAGCATTCCGTCAATTGGTCGCCACATGGAAACCCACTACTTAGGTGATCTGTAAGGGACCGGCGATTGACTGGTCATCCATGGTTCTGAATCGGCGGTCCGCTGGTCAAGCACTCATGCTCCCAGCATTCTGCTTTTATGTGTACGGTTGCGACGGTCTGCGCATTTGGCCCGGCAATTCGCCGATCCATTGTGTTTCCTGCCTTGCTTTCTTTTTGTGCTTTCACTCCTTGCTTCTCACTTCAATGGGACTACAAAATCAAAAATAAAATGAAATAAAATAAATCAAATAAAATACTTGGTTTGCCTCCCAAGAAGCTCCTTAGTTAACGTCGTGGCATGGCGTAGCTCTCATTTAGCAATCATCATTTGAAGGATCATCCTCCTACTCAAACTTCTCCATCTGAACTCCTCTCTCCTCATTCTCTACATGCAACACTCCTATCACCTTGCATTCTTCGGGAGTGTAAGCTAATAGATAAATCTTGAAGGTGACTTCTTCACTTCCAGCTCGGAACTTGAGCTCTCCTAACTCCTCATCAACCAAAGCTCTACTCGTGGAGAGCAATGGTCTCCCCAAAATAATTGGCACTTCAACATGCATTTCACAATAAAGTACTACAAAGTCAGCTGGCAAAATGAATTTATCCACCCGCACCAATACATCTTCTAATATTCCCATGGGCTTCTTTATGGAATGATCCACCATTAGAAACCTCATTAATGTGGGTTTGGTGTTTCCTGGTCCCAACTTCTTGAAAATGATGACGGGCATTAGATTTATGCTTGCACCCAGATTGCATAGAGCTTTCTTAAGCATACATATCCCAATTGTACAAGAGATTGTGAAATCTCCTGGGTCTTCCCGCTTGGGGGAAAGATTGCTCATCATCATAGCACTACAATGGTGTGTCATCACCCTGCTACCTACATCAACTACCTTCTTTTTTTTCCAGAAAATCCTTCATGAATTTAGCATATCCGGGCATTTGGAGAAGGGCATCCACAAACAGTATATTAATAGAAAATTTTATGGACATGTTAATGAATTTGCTGAACTGATTATCCTTCTTTTTCTTAGCCAACCATTATGGATAAGGGGGTGGAGCTCTTGCTTTAATCTTGTCATTCTTTGAGAACTTTATTTCCACCTCGTCTTCATCATCGTGTGAGGGAACTTCATCATCCTTCCTCTCACCTTCCACTTCAATCTTTTCAACACTCCTTGATGTCTTTGGCATCTCGTCAACTTCATTTTCCTAATTTGATTTAGGAGAACTAACCTCCTTGGGCTTCACTCTTGCATCTCCAACCAATTTACCACTCCTAGTAACAATAGTCCTGCATTGACTATCTTTCTTCGGGTTCGGCATTTTATCACTTGGGAGCGTTCTCTTTATTTGGAGATTCATTTGAGCTTCCAAATGCTTAATGGAGGTTGAATGAGAGCTGTCCAATTGGGAAAGGTTAGACACCTCCCCTTTCGAACCCTTGACCCTATTGTTGGTTGATTCCACTTTCTTGAGGACTCTTGCTAGCATCTCTTCAATTTTTAAGCTACCTGAATTGCTCACACCTGGCTTACTTTGGGCAAGCATTTCGAGGGGGAACATATGGGTTTGAACTTCGGTGGTAATGGGCTCCCTCTTGATTCTGCTCTCTATTTTTCCATCTTTCATTTCTTTCGGGGCATCCCTATGCATCACGGTTTCTCCAACCTTGGTTCTCTTCCCTTTAGCACCAAGGGCCTTGATTGGTCCCTTGAAACGCAGGTCAAGGACCCCCCCATCTAATTTCCCATGTATTGGCATTCTTCATCATGCCTCGGTGGCGATGATTCTCCCTCAAATTGCAATGGACCTTGCGTACCTACAGCATTCACTACCTTGGGTCCTACCCCCATCATATGTTTGGTATTAATTCCTGCTGCGCCATTATTTTGGCAAGGTTGTCATCTTGCTCTTCATCCCTTTTCCGCAACTCTGCTGCCAATGCATTAGAGTTAATATCATGTGTAGATACATTTGTCTCTCTCGTGTGCCAGGCCATATTTGTTTTTGTCAGTCTATCCAATAGGGCTTTAGCCAACCTATATGTTTGATCCATAATAGACCCTCCGGCTAAATTTTTGGCAACAAATTTATTGATAGAGTCGAGGGCTTGGTAAAAACTTTGGAGAAGCACTCCATTAGGAAGGCCATGATTGGGACAAAGAGCAACCTTCTTTTTGAACCGTAGCCATGCTTCATGCAAAAGCTCTGCAGGCTCTTGCCTAAACTTTGTGATGTCATCCTTCTGCTATAACATTTTTGATGGAGGAAAGAAATGATCCAAAAAGGTTTCGATTAATTCTTGCCAATATGTAGTACACCTAGGAGGCAGTTACTCTAACCACATCGTCGCCTCTCCCGTTGGGGAAAATGGGAAGAGCCTTAGTCTGATAGATTCTTGACTTATGTTTGTGACGTTGAAAGGCTGATATATCTCCAAGAACTTTCTCAAATGATGATTTGCATCCTCACATGGTTTTCCCCCAAATATTCTTTTCATTAGCATCAAATGTAGCATTGTACTTGGGACGTGGAACATTGCATTCTCTACCGTAGGCAGTAAGCGAATGGCTCCCGCCACTTCGGGTATCACCGGGTTATCTTCCTCATGCTCCATGTTGTCCTCCACTAAGCTATCTCTTACTTGTGAATGATGACTCATATGACTTTATCCTAATAAGAACAACAAACTTTATGTCAACACCTATGATGCAAGACTAGTTCAAACTAACAATCAACACAAAAGTATCATGCGCTAGTCCCCGACAACGGTGCCATTTTTGATAACGTCCAAAATATACTCATCATGCAAAGAGTATAAACGGTCGCTGTATCAAAATAAATGTCCCGACGGATGTCGAAGTCGAATCCCACAGGGACTAGTGAATGATAAGCGTGAGTGTCGTTCGGGAAATTGAAGATAGCTTGCACCTTTTAGGAATAACACAAAAATAAACATGTTGGGGAGATTGAAATTTACAATAGAATATAGCTTCTAATTTGGCTATCTATGATAGCAAAATTACCAAGGTTGTTGACAGGAATGTGAAAGACTAGAGGTGCGGTGTAGATGATATGCTAACTAAATAAGCTCATGCTAGGTCATCTCATACATTCAATTAGTGTAAATTATCTCTGGAAAATGGGCATTTAATGCTTTTCAGCCTCAAAAAAACCTCTTGCCAACGTTCTTTCAAACCTCTAGACACCATTAACTCAACCCGATTAGATTTGGATTAATAGATGCACTAATTTCTAGCTATTACCTATTAATTAGGAGTGAGAATGTAATTTTGGCTATTTCCAGCCCAATTTTACAATCTCTCATCCGTACCCACCATTAAGTTCTCTCCCAAAACTCAATTCTTCTTTTGCAAGCATCAATAAAGTAAGAACAATCAGACCCACATCAATATCAATGCATCTTCAATTATAGATTGGAGAGAATCTAACCGATTTACACTTAATGAAACAATATTGAGATGACTCTAGCAATACCCACTTTAATTAAGCATTCATCATCACACACCTCTAGTTAATGATTTAGCTACTTATAGTTAAGAAATTCAAAAGCACATTTAACAATAAACTTATTGAATTCAATAATAGGAGTAGCATAATCAAATTAAACAAGAAGTATTCAACAATGGTAGTACCTTGCTATGAAGAAGAAGAAGAAGAAGAAAATTCTTTTCAAATTCCACCAATCAAATCTTTCTCTCTTCTCTGCCAAGAGATTGTTCTAAAAGCTAAAAAATTGAAATCTGATGAGTGCACCGTACTTTTCTCTAGAATATATCCAAAAGTTGGGGTATCCTTGTCTCTTTTTTCATGATTGACAATTTTTCTCCTGCTCAGTCTTTTGACACCGGTGGGAGTACCGGCGCTTCGCCGGTTACATTAGGCGAACCACCGACCCTAATTTTTCTTATCTCCAGTAAATTCCAGTGGCCATAGGCGATTCCTCCAGCATTCTGTAGGTCTCTACCCACGTGACGCTGATCTTTTTCTCTTTGATCCAGAAATTTCAGGGCTCAATGGTGAAAATACCGAAGAGTCGCCGATTGAAGGCCATGTTCCCCGGTTGCTATCATTCCCAGAGGCAGTGTTCCTCAGCTCTTGGCCAGCGTTTCGCCAGTCTCTTCTGGTGAAGCGTCGGTTTTTACCTGATTCCCTTCTTTTTGCTCCTTTTCTTGCTCTTTCCTCCAAATCAGATATGTATACATAAAAAGGCAAAAAAGGCATAAAATCCATCTAAAACAACTTGAAAACAAGACTAAAATTCATGCTTAAGAGCCTAATTAGTTGGTAATTTACCAACTCATCAGCGAACCCCTAAACGAGCAAGCATGTGGACATCCTTTTCTAACTCTTTCCGTTCATCCTCAACATGAGACACATTCTACATTGATAGCCTACTAAGAGTATCCGCCACTACATTGGTCTTTCTTGGATAATAAAGGAAACTCATGCCATAGTCCTTGAGAAGCTCTCGCCACCTCCTTTGCTACAAATTCAGGTCCTTCTAAGTGAACATATACTGAATGCTCTTCTGGTCCGTGAACACATCCACATTCACCTTAATAGGTAGGGCCTCCAAATCTTTAATGCAAACAACACAGCTGCTAACTCTAGTCATGCCTCAGGTAATTCTTCTCGTAAATCTTAAGTTGTCTACAAGCATACTAAATGACCTTACTATGCAGCATAAACACACAACCAAGACCAACCCTACAGGCATCACAATACACAGTGAAACCATTCGTATCCTCTGGTAGGGTCAATGCTCGACCCAAAACTACAACCAAGTGCACGTGGTCATACAAGTAGTAAAGTGGCTTTATTTCAAGCAAAGTATCGATCCCACAGGGACTGAACTACTGAATTAATTAACTTAAGCGTCTATGAACGATATCTCTATGAATAAAGACAACCAAATAAATAATGTTTTATGAGTTAAGATCACTAATTAATACGAATCTAAGTCTAGATTATAATCTGAGTCTAAACAATAGCAATGAACAAGCTGAGGTTAAGGCAGGCATGTACGGATGTACTTTATTAATTCAATTCAGCTAATCTTCTCTTCGATTGCTAGTCAGGAATTAATTGCCTATGGATTGGATCTTTCGACTCCTATCCAATTAAAGAATCATGAAACCTTATTCTACATTTCTGTGATATAAGAATCTCATGCTCTAGCCCTACATAACCGATTCCATAATTGACTAATAAGACTTTCAGATATATTTCTATTCTGAATGTAAATCGATTCTCAATTTTCTCAACCAAGAAAAGATCATATCCTACTAATTCACATCTGTCCAATTTCTTTCCTTTTCAAAATCAAAATTGGATTTCTAAGATATACATTAACATTGGCCAAACATTAATGCAGTAAAAACAAGAATTGATAGAACAACCATTGAAGAAAAGATGAAAACTGAAATGATCGATAATTACATTCCTGTACAATTATCCTTAACCTCAGCAAGAAGTGAATTAGCCACTCATTTGTGAAGTAAACATCTTCAAATAAGTAGACTTCATACAAGCAATTGAAATTAAAGAGAAAAAGGAAGAGAATAACCCTAGAAATTTCGTCCTCTCAACTGCCTGTAACCCACATTCTTGCTCAACCAAGTAAGAATGTATAAAATAAAACCTAAGTGTGCTATTTATACTATTGAGAATTTTTCCCGGAATAACAAGCAATGTGGAACGGAGTGTATCGCGGAGCACTCCCTCCGTGCCACGAGGCTATCGCAGAACCCCACTGTAAGTCGGCTCCCAGGTAACTGCATCTCAACGTGGCACGGCTTGTATCGCAGAGCCTTGTCTCCATGCCATGGTGCTATCACGCACCTTCACTGGAACTTGAGGTTCCAAGTAATCACACTCAACGTGACACGGAGTGCATCGCGGAGCACTGCCTCCGTGCCACGGAGGTAACGCGAACCTCCACTGGAATTTGACATAAATAATTCATCCGAGGCAGAATGCCTCCGTGATGGTAGCGTGACACGGCTCCATCGCGGAGCCCTTATTTTTGCCACTTTCCCTTGTCAACTTCTGCTTCTTGCTTCCAAGTCTATTCCCGCACTTCACCAACATATATATTAGCTTCCAAAATTTCCTTTTACCTGCAAAACAACACTAATAATGTTGGTTAGTATAAATTCACATTTATCAAATAACACATGAGAATATACACATAATAATAGATAAACAAGTCGAAATGAAGCATTTGAGTATCACTTGGGCATGAAATTCTGCCCAAGATCACTTACCCCACACTTAAAACCTTGTTCGTCCTCGAACAATACTTTCACATCTCATGCAATTGAAACCCACGAATAACTAATTTGGCTCAACCATTCAAGCTACGGCTATATAGATTATTTAGGATAGAAAATCATCAAGAACACATGCATGGTATCATCAATACAATGAAGTACACCACATTAAGACCTCCTAAACTCAAGAATCGATTCTTGATCTTGGCAAACTCATGCAAATCAACTGATCAAGACATCCGACACGAAATTTTATCTCTCGTCAAGCATGTGCCCTCACAACATAAGAGAATTACCCCATTTGCCATCATAAGATTTCCAAAGCACTATGTTTAGGGGTATACAATTACAATTTCGCTCGCTCTCCAAAAGAATTCACATGCATCATGTCATGAACCATAAGCTTGCCTCTAGTGTTTTACTCCACTAATATTAGGACACGTGATGTAAGATCACGTAGGACTTAATGGGTTGTAATGTAAGCTAAGGAACTAGTCAATACTGGGCTAACCAATAATAGCATCTAGCTTCCCTAAGCGCTCTTCAATACATCCCACCTTTAGTATGGGCATTGCTTCTTCCTCCATCCTCTCATTCTTGAATTTTCTTCTTTGTTTTTGTTCCCATTTCTTTAAGCACACTCGACTTACTAGAAAAGAGTAGTTATGCATCTTTATTTTTTTTTCTCATTCATGGATTCTCTTACTCTCTACTATTAATTAATCAATTTCAATAAGTGCACCTTTGACCTTTTCTTTAGTTTTCACAACTTCCGCTTTCCTTCTGGTTCACACTTCTCACTCCTTTACACTTTAGGAGAAATGTTTTTTTTTTCTTAAGCGCTTAAGGGTTTTGGATCAAATTCACGGCTAATGAAAAGAAGGGATTAAGCTCGGTTTGTACCTCTCAAAGAATAGGCTAAAGGCTCAATGGGGCTAACTAGGATGTAACATTCAAGGTAGGTATGATAAGGGAGAAACTTTTGGTTTATTCAAAGAAATTCCTACATCCTTTCCTACAATCCACATCCTTCATTTCGTTTAGTACACACACCAGGCAAGTTCCAGGCACTTCACAATTGCATGGAATAGTCGAAACCTCACCTCACACTCATTGCACATGCTCAACTAAAGACATATTCACAGACTCTTCAATCAGCTAATTACAAAAATTCACTATTAAGCCTCGATCACACTGAATCGAATTCTATGGCCTAGGTATCTCAACATGTTTAACACCTTTGCATATTTCATATGAATCACCTCTGCATCTTAATATCATGTACAACACGTAACAAGAATTTCAAACCATTAATTAGCAATACGTTTGGGAAACAAACAACAGAAATAAGAAAAAAAAGAAAAAAACTACTCCTATAGATTACATTTCCCTTAAGACGGTCGTCATCCATCCATCATAGGGAACAATTGCTATCTACGACTTTGGTTCAACGGGACTATTCTCAGTAAAAGCACCAAAAACAAAAGTCGAGAAACCCAACATAAAAAATTCAACAAAAGATTTCGATAGAAAAATCGATAGAAAAAGATAAAAATATAATTTCAAAAATATTTACACATCATACACAATAGCAACACAACAATGTTTGGCGGTGGAACTACACGCAAGTGCACGTGGTCGAACAAGTAGTAAAGTGGCTTATCTCAAGCCAAGTATCGATCCCACACGAACTGAACTACGGTATTACTTAACTTAGGCGTCAGTGAACTATATCTCTATGAATGAAGACAACCAAATAAATAATTATGAGTTAAGATCACTAAATAATACGAATCTAAGTCTAGATTATAATTTGAGTCTGAACAATAACAATGAACAAGCTGAGGTTAAGGCAGGCATGTAGGGATGTACTTTATTAATTCAATTCAGCTAATCTTCTCTTCGATTGCTAGTCAGGAATTAATTGCCTATGGATTGGATCTTTCGACTCCTATCCAATTAAAGAATCATGAAACCTTATTCTACATTTCTGTGATATAAGAATCTCATGCTCTAGCCCTACATAACTGATTCCATAATTGACTAATAAGACTTTCAGATATATTTCTATTCTGAATGTAAATCAATTCTCAATTTTCTCAACCAAGAAAAGATCATATCCTACCAATTCACATCTGTCCAATTTCTATCCTTTTCAAAATCAAAATTGGATTTCTAAGATACACATTAACATTGGCCAAACATTAATGCAGTAAAAACAAGAATTGATATAAAAACCATTGAAGAAAAGATGAAAACTGAAATGATCGATAATTACATTCCTGTACAATTATCCTTAACCTCAGCAAGAAGTGAATTAGCCACTCATTTGTGAAGTAAACATCTTCAAATAAGTAGAATTCATACAAGCAATTGAAATTAAAGAAAAAAAGGAAGAGAATAACCCTAGAATTTTCGTCATCTCAACTACCTGTAACCCATGTTCTTGCTCAACCAAGTCAGAATGCTTAAAATAAAACCTAAGTGTGCTATTTACACTATTGAGAATTTTTCCCGGAATAACAAGCAACGTGGCATGGAGTGTATCACGGAGCACTCCCTCCATACCACGGGGGTATCGCGGACCCTCACTACAAGTTGGCTCCCAGGCAAATGCACCTCAACGTGACACGGCTTGCATCGTGGAGCCTTGCCTCCGTGCCACGATGCTATCGCGCACCTTCACTGGAACTTGAGGTTCCAGGTAATTATACTCAACGTGACACGGAGTGAATCGCGGAGCACTGCCTTCGTTCCACGGAGGTAACGTGAACCTCCACTGGAATTTGACATAAATAATTCATCCAAGGCAAAATGCCTCCGCGATGGCAGCGTGACACGGCTCCATCGCAGAGCCCTTATTTTTGCTGCTCTCACTTGTCAACTTCCTCTCCTTGCTTCCAAGTCCATTCCCGCTCTTCACCAACATATATATTAGCTTCCAAATTTTCCTTTTACCTGCAAAACAATGCTAATCCTGTTGGTTAGTATAAATTCACATTTAACTAAGAATCACATGAGAATGTACACATAACGATAGATAAACAAGTCGAAATGAAGTATTTGAGTATCACTTGGGCATGCAATTCTTCCCAAGATCACTTACCCCACACTTAAAACCTTGTTTGTCCTTGAACAATACACTCACATCTCATGCAATTGACACCCACGCATTGTTACTTTGGCTCGACCATTCAAGCTATGGCATACAAATTAATTAAGATAGCAAATCATCAAGAAAACATGCATGGTCTCGTCAATACAATTAAGTACACAACATTAAGACCTCCTAAACTCAAGAATCAATTCTCGATCTTGGAAAACTCATGCAAATCAACTGATCAAGACATCCGATATGAAATTTAATCTCTCGTCAAGCATGTGCCCTTACAGCATAAGATAATTACCCCATTTGCCCTCATATGATTTCCAAAGCACTACATGTAGGGGTATATGAATACGATTTCGCTCTCTCTCCAAAAGAATTCACATGCATCATGTCATGCACCATAGGCTTGCCTCTAGTGTATTACTCCACTAATATAAGGATGCGTGATGTAAGATCACGTAGGACTTAATGGGTTGTAATGTAAGCTAAGGAACTAGTAAATACTGGGCTAACCAATAATAGCAACCAGCTTCCTTAAGCGCTTTTCAATACATCCCACCTTCTTTACGGGCATTGTTTCTTCCTCCATCCTCTCATTCTTGAAATTTTTTCCTTTGTTTTTGTTCCCATTTCTTTAAGCACACTCGACTTACTAGCAAAGAGTAGTTATGCATCTTTATTTTTTTAATTTCAAAAAGTGCACCTTTGACCTTTTCTTTAACTTTCACAACTTCTTCTTCCCTTCCATTTCAAAATTCTCACTCCTTTACACTATGGGAAAGTTGTTTTTCTTAAGCGCTTAAGAGTTTTGGGTCAAATTCACGGCTATTGAAAAGAAGGGATTAAGCTCGGTTTTTACCTCTTCAACGAAAGAAAAAAATAGGCTAAAGGCTCAATGGGGATAACTAGGATGTACAATCAAGGTAGGTATGATAGGGGAGAACTTTCGGTTTATTCAAAGAAATGCCACATCCTTTCCTACAATCAACATCCTTCATTTTGTTTAGCACACACACCAGGAAAGTTCTAGACACTTCAAAATAGTATGGAATAGTCAAAACCTCACCTAACATTCATTGCACATGCTCAACTCAAGACATATTCACAGACTCTTCAATCAGCTAATTACAAGAATTCACTATTAAGCCTCGATCACACCGAATCGACTCTATGGCCTGGGTATCTCAACATGTTTAACACATTTGAATGACTTCATACGAATCACCTTTTCATCTTAATATCATGTACAACATGTAACAAGAATTCCGAACCATGAAGTGGCGACACGTTTTGGAAACAAACAAAAGAAAGAAAAGAAAGAAAAAAACTACTCATATCGACTACATTTCCCTTAAGATGGTCGTCATCCATCCATCATAGGGAACAGTTGCAAACTACGACATCGGTTCAATGGGACTATTCTCGGTAAAAGCACCGAAAACAAAAGCCGAGAAACCCAACATAAAAAAATTCAACAAAAAATTCGATAGAAAAAGATAAAAATAGTAATTTGAAAAACATTTACACAACACAACCAACAGCAACTCAACACAACACAACAGTAGCTTAACATTCATTACAACACCACATTAATTACAGAACACTAACCACAGAATCACACGATCACATTTATCACAAGCACAAAAAACAAAAACAAAACATAAACAAAGCAGCTGGCACCTAAATACTTCCACCCCACACTTAAATCGAACACCGTCCCCAGTGTTCACATAATTTCAAAATATCACAAAGGTTGGGTGGTGAAACTCCCTGATCAATCAAAGTATTCAACTTCTTCATCATGTGCTAGTGCTTCGTCGCCCATGTCCGAATCGCCCCAGCCGTCCTCGTCTGACTCAACATCTAAGTCCTCCCGGTGTGTCTCCTCATTGGTAGGGACATCATCATCCACGGGCTCCACAAATATGGGCCCTACTCTGCATAAAGCTCGGGCATTCTCGTTGAATGGGTAATCCAACTTGAGCTGCCACAACTTATCCTCTGTTGCCGGCCTCCTGCTGATGCGCAGCTGCAACATCTACATCTCGTACATGCGAGCCATGTACTGATCATCCCGAGCATGTCGCTCGGCTAGTGTGAGCACTGGCCCAAAAGTAGTGTCAGGTGCCTTGGTTTTGGTGACGTCCAAGGCACGCCTGTCGATCTTTGGGATGTAATCTAGGGCATCCTCCTCAATATCGTGGCCCCTCAGGAATGTGGTAAGCAGATCACTGAACCTGTATCTATGCCCCTGATGCAGTCGGGCTCTCTTCATGGTGGAGATGATCACCGCCCCCACATTGATTTCCAGCCCCTTCATCAGGGCATACACCAAGCAAGCTCTATCCCGGGTGACATCTGTCATGTGCACCCCCGGGATCAGGCAGGAACACACAATTTTCAACCAAATTCGGGCTTCCCGGTTCATCTGAGAGTAGGGCAATGTCTGATGGTAGCCCCTCTCCTTGTGGCTACCCCACCTAGCTGTCGATCGAGCTCTACATAAGGTGTGTCTGATGTCCGCATAGGGTGGAGTGATGTTCAGCTGACAGAGGACATGAGCGTTTGTGTGCCGCGGCCCCAAGATTGCATTCAAGTGATGGGGCTCAAAAGTGACAACCTGCGCTCTGATTTTGACGGTGTGACTGCGTAAGGTCGGGTTCCAGTTGGTATAAAACTCCCGGATAAGATGGAGATTGCACTCCCTGGGCTCTTCGAAGATGAAGTTCAGCCCAGTGGTGTCAATCCGGTGTACAATCAGCGGGAATTCCTGTGCCAGCGGTTCCCGTGCTATCTGCTCTTTCGGGAAGTATTTGGTTTCTTTATGTTTAGCATACCACTTCTTCCCCTCATCAGTCACCCATCGGGTTCCGTATTGTCTGCGTTGACCTCTAGGAACTGCTGGTGCTGCTGGAACTGCTGTTCCCAATCTGACCCTTTTTCTACTAGCGCCCAATGTGGATGCGCCCTTGCACTTGTCTTGTCGGCCTGACATTGTTCCTGTACATTCAAACATACAATCCCAATTTTATGCAAGTCATAATTAGCTACAACTAAGGTTGGGTTTAATTGGATCACCCCACAATTAGTCTTTAGCCGCAATCAACACAATTCGACTAAACATTCATGATTTTGCCATTCTTAGCATTCAACAAGCTTAGTGCATTCATATAATTCGATGGGATAATTACTTTTTACTACTCAGACCTCATAAAATGAATACAAATTTCTCAATCGATTCAATTACATCATCATAGTACTTAGCAATTTTTCAACAACCTATGTAATTCTCCAATTGCATTCTCCCGAAAATCCCTCTTCTAACTTAGCATATTGAACCTTAATCACAATACATTTCACTTCACCCAATGTTCACAACCCAATTCATCAACATTTCAAAGCATTTAGTCTTCATCCTATTCGATCCTCAACCCTAGCTATCAATTTCGCAAGAATTTCAACAAAACATGCAATCATTGAGTTCATATACTTACAACGATACTATGAACATCATTCAATCATAACTCAAGCGAATTAAAGCTTATTTTTCACTTAGGGAAAGGTTTAATCACCAAACATGTTCAAGAATCGAAAATTTGAGCAAAAATAAGGAAAAATTCAAGAACATACCTTTACTTTGATGAAATCAAAGAAAACTCGAAGAAATTTTATCCCTAGGTCTGTGTCACGTTGGGGGAGAAGGGGATTTTGGGTGTGGGTCGCGGAGGAAATGAGAAAGTAGGAAGAAAATGAAGGAAATTGGGGTTTAAAAGGGGTTTTTCGCACGGGTTACCCAGTGACCCAAGATGACCCGACGCGAAATAACCCTCAACGTGTCACGGAGTGCAACGAGGAGCACTGCCTCCGTGAGACGGAGCCATTGCGCAAGCATTCTAGATTTTTTTAAAATCCAGAATAAGCGCCAACATGTCACGGAGGGTAACGCGGAGGAACTCCTCCGTGACACGGAGCCATCGCACAGGCTCACTGTAATGTGCCAATTTTTTATTCTCACCTAGATTTTTTTTCCTTTGCGCTTTTTTGTATTTTTTCCCTCTGTTCACCTGAAAATCATTTCACCACAAGAAATTGGTTAGAAATCATAGGTTTCAACGCAAAAAAAAAATTATTTTTCTTTTTCTTTGTTGTTTTTTTTCTTTTTTTATCTTTTTTTTTTTCAAATAATTCTGCTCTTCTATTACAACACATTCACGGGTTGCCTCCCGTGCAGCGCGTGATTTACCTTCGCGGCTCGACGCCATTCATGCTCAATCATTCTCTAGAGTGATGGATGTTTTCTCTCGAATAATCCTCACCCTAATAATGCTTACATCGTTGCCCATTCACCAAAAATGTGGAACTTCTATCTTCTTGCCACAACTCCACTGCCCCGTGTGGGGTCATTCTCACCACTTCAAACGGCCCTGACCATTTGGACCGCAATTTACCTAGAAAAAGCTTTAGCCTTGAGTTAAATAACAATACTTTCTTCCCCAGCTCAAAGATCCGATGCACCATATGCCTATTGTGCCACCTCTTCGTTTTCTCCTTGTAGCATTTGGCACTTTCATAAGCATGCCATCAAAACTCATCAAGTTCGCTGAGTTGCATCAGCCTCTTCTCCCTGCTAGCTCCGGATCCATGTTCAACTTTCTCACGACCCAAAAAGCTCGATGTTCTAGCTCCACAGGCAGATGACATGCCTTTCCATAGACCAATCTGTACGGAGAAGTCCCAATGGGTGTCTTGTACACAGTTCTATAAGCCCACAACGCATCGTCGAGTTTGCTTGACCAAAATCAATTCATTGTGCATTCACTGTCTTCTGTAGAATCTGCTTTATCTCTCTATTCGACACCTCCACTTGCCCACTAGTTTGGGGATGATATGCTGTTGCTACCTTGTGCCGCACCCCATACCTAGTTAGCAAATTCTTGAAACTCGCATTCATAAAATGAGCCCCTCCATCACTGATAATAGCTCGGGGTGTCCCGAACCTGGTGAAAATATGCTTTATCACAAATTTTGTCACACACTTGTTGTCCTTCCTGGGGCAAGCTGTTGCCTCAACCCACTTAGATACATAATCAATGGCTACCAAGATGTAACGATTACAAAATGACGGTGGGAACGGGCCCATGAAATCTATTCCCCATACATCGAAGATCTCCACTTCTAATATCTGCTGCAATGGCATCTCCTTCCTTATGCCAATTGTGCTTGTTCTTTGACATCTATTGCACATTTTTACATATGCCATAGAGTGTCAAAATAGTGTAGGCCAAAAGAAACTTGACTGTAGCACCTTGTGAGCTGTCCGCTCGCCTCCGTGGTGCCCTCTATACAATGATGAGTGACAACTCCTCAATACTTCTGCAATCTGGCTCTCTGGAATGCATCTTCTCATCACCTTATCCGGTCCCTCCTTAAACAGATATGGCTCATCCCAAATGTAATACCTGCAATCATGTCTTAACTTCTTTCTTTGCTGAGCCGTAGCCTCCGGTGGATAAACTCCACTTACCATAAAATTCACGATGTCTGCATACCACGGGATTTCAGCTTCCCTTATTGCCAAGAGCTGCTCATCCAGGAACTCTTCTTTGAAGCTTTCACCTTCCTTCACATGCAACCAGCTTTCCAATCGCGATAGGTGATCTGCCACTTGATTCTCGCTCCCCTTTTTGTCCCGAATCTCTAGGTCAAACTCTTGTAACAACAATATCCATCTGATTAGTCTGGGCTTTGCATCCTTCTTGTTAAACATATACCGAATTGCTGCATGATCGGTATATACCACTACTTTAGAACCCACCACGTAGGACTTGAATTTATCAAACGCGAACACCAATGCTAGCATCTCCTTTTCTGTGACTGTATAATTGACTTGGGTTGCGTCAAGTGTTTTTCTTGCATAATGAATGGAATGAAAAATTCTATTCCTCCGCTTCCCCAATACAGCTCCTACAGCCACGTCACTTGCATCACACATTAATTCAAACGGTTGCTCCCAATCCGGAGAAATGAGAATAGGCGCTTCTACCAGCTTTGTTTCAACTCCTCGAATGCTTTAACACAATCCTCGTCAAACTTGAACTTCACCTCTTTTTCTAGCAACCGGCATATCGGTCTAGAAATTTTAGAGAAGTTCTTGATGAACCGTCTATAGTACCCTGCATGTACGAGAAAACTGCGAACACCCTTCACTGACACAGGTGGTGGTATCTTTTCGATCACTTCGATCTTTGCACGATCGACTTCCAACCCCTTGCATGACACCTTATGGCCAAGGATGATACCCTCTTTGACTAAAAAATGACATTTCTGCCGGTTAAGTACAAGGTTGGAGTCTTCACATCGAGCTAGCACCCTGTCAAGATTCTGAAAACATGTAGCATACGAATTACCGAAAACAGAAAAATCATCCATAAATACCTCAACTAAATCTTCCACCATATCGTGAAAGATCGCTATCATGCACTCTGGAATGTGGCGGGTGCATTGCATAGACCAAATGGCATTCGCCTGAAAGCATATGTCCCATAAGGATATGTAAAAGTGGTTTTCTCCTGGTCCTCCGGTGCTATGGCTATTTGGTTATAGCCAGAATATCCATCAAGGAAAAAATAATATTCTTGACCTGCCAACCTGTCCAATATATGATCAATAAATGGGATAGGATAATGATCTTTTCGTGGCCTCAATGAGCTTTCTGCAGTCCATGCAAATTCACCAACCTGTGACTGTGCGTGTAGGATGATCTTGGGCAAATTTATATGTCCAAGTGATACTCAAATGTGTCATTTTGCCTTCTTTATCTATCGATGTTTGTACATTCTCATGTGCATTGTAATAAAATGTGAATTTATACTAACCAACAAGATTAGCGTTGTTTTGCAGGAAAAATATAAAGTCATGGAGCTAAGATGCATGTTGGGAGAGATCGGGATTGGACTCGGAAGCTAGCAAGGGAAAATGCACAAGGAAAGCACGAATTAAAGGGGCTCTGCAATGGAGCCGTGTCACGGTGCCATCGCGGATGCATTCTGCCTGGATGCTAAAATTATGCCAAATTCCAGTAAAGGTGCGCGTTGGGGCCATGGCACGTTGGCCTAGCCCCGCGTTGCACGTCGTGCCACGTTGGGCCTTAATATCTGGACGACCGGATTTTAGTGAGGGTCAGCGTTGGTGGCGTGTCACGGAGGCAGTGCTCCGCAATACACTCTGTGACACGTTGCTTGTTATTCCGGGAAAAATTCCCACTAGTATAAATAGAACACTTAGGTTCATTTTTAATTATTCTGACTTTGTGGAGCAAGAACGTGGGTTACAGGCAGTTGAGGGGATGAAAATCTCAGGGTTTTTCTCTATCTCCTTCTTCTTTATTTCAATTGCCTGTATGATTAACACTCATTTAACGATGTTTAATCCACAAATGAGTGGCTAAATCCCCTTCTTGCTGAGGTTAAGAACATTTGTATTGAAATGTGATTATTGATAAATTGGTTTTTCATCTTTTCTTCCATGGTTGTTCTATTGATTCTTGTTCTTACTACATTAATGTGTGGCCAACGTTAATGTACATCTAAAAAGTCTGGTTTCACTCGAGAGAGCAAGAAATTGGAAAGTTGTGAATTGATAGGATATGATCTTTTCTTAGTTTGGGAAAATTGAGAATTGATTTACCTTCAGGATAGAGATATACCTGAAAGTCATATTAGTCAATTAAGGAACCAGTTTTGTATGGCTAGAACATGAATTTCTTTTTATCACAGATATGTAGGTGGAAGGTTCATGATTCTTAAGTTGGGCTAAATACGAGAGTTTTAATCCATAGGCAATAATTCTTGACTAGCAACCGGTGGAAAGATTAACCAAATTGTATCGATAATTTATTTCTCCACATGTTCATTTTAACCTCAGCATGCTCATACTTATAGTTCAGACTCAAATTGTATATTCGTTTTAGACTTAGTACAAAATTAGGAAACAAAATATCAAACTCTTCTTCACACTGTTGTCTGCAATTTAGAGTTAAAGTTTATTGACACTTGAGTAGATTTTTACCTTAGTACAGTCCCTGTGGCATCGATACTTGGCTTACTTGTGCCACTTTACTACCTGTTCGACCACGTGCACTTGCGTGTAGTTATACCCAACAGGCCGAATAAGTTTTTGGCCCCGTTGCCGGGGACTGGCAATTGGTAAATTTTTCTTAAGTGTAAGTTTACTATTTCTTCTTAGTGTTGACAACTTGGTCTTAGCCTGTATTTTGCAGATACTAATTTCTGTTGAACACTGGCAAGAGACAAGGAGCTGGTGGACTCATATTTAGAGCCGAAAAGACAATTTCATCATCAAAGGAGAGAAGCTCTAGAGAAAAAGCTGCAGTTGCTCAAACAAACAATCCTGGAGCAATAACAGAATCCACCAGTTGTAAGGGCAATGTTAGTGCCCGAGGATATGGCAGCTAGGCCGGTTCGCGAGGTGGCAATCCCACATGCTAACAATGTCACATCTAGCATCCGCAAACCTGAGCCAGGAGGGAGGTTCGAGCTTAATCAAAACATGGTGCAATTGCTGCATACCAGCGGGAAATTCACAGGTCTCCCTCATGAGGATCCACAGCAACATCTTCAAAATTTTTGGGAGATAAGTGACACTTACATCCCCACTGGAGTGTCATCGGATTATGTCAGGCTTACATTGCTCCCATTCTCACTTTTGGGAGAAGTTAAGAGGTGGTTGAAAGCTGAGCCACCTAATTCCATCACCACGTGGGATGATCTTGCAAAGAAATTCTTGATACGGTTCTTCCCATCCGGTAAAACAGCAACACTTAGAAGTCAAATTTTGAGTTTTAAACAGAGAGAGGGAGAGAATCTGTATCAGGCCTGGGAGAGATTCAAATCTATGTTGCGGGATTGTCCTCATCATCACCAATCCAATGATGTGCTGGTGCATACTTTCATAGAGGGTTTGGAACCCCACACAAAAATCTTGCTAGACTCAGAAGCTGGGGGACAAGCATTGGAGAAAACTTATGAGGAGTTGTATACCTTGTTAAATCGTATTTCGCAGGGAAATCCAGAGTGGAATGCGGATTCGTCAAGAGGAGGAACAAGGAAAGCAGCAGGAGTCTTAGAAGTGGATGGTTTTACAGCTATTGCTGCACAGATAGCTGCGTTACGGAATCAATTCAACACCCACTTCAGTAACATGAGCATGAACCAATCTCAAGCCACAGTGAATGTACTGCAGCAGATTTGGTGTGAAGTGTGCGGGAGTAGTGAACAGTCAACTGAGTGTTGTGGAGCAAATCCTGATTCAATGAACTTTGTTGGTAATGTACAGAGAAACAACCACCTACAGTATGGAAACAACTACAATTCTAACTGGAGGAATCACCCGAATTTCTCTTGGGGTAGCAACAACCATCAAGGGAAATGTTCGAGTCAGGGGGCGCAGAGAAATTAGGGAGGGCAGCAGAACTATCAGTCACAATACAGAAGCAACAATGCACCTCCTCCACCACCATCACCCAACATCGAGGAAATGTTCAAGACAATGATAGCTAACCAAGCTCAATTTCAGGCTGACTACGTGAAATTGGCAGCCAAGGTAAAGAACAATCAGTTAGCTACAAAGGCGCTGGAGTACCAGTTTGGGAAATTTGCCGGAGCTCAAAACACCAGGCCGAGAGGAGGACTTCCGAGTGACACGGATCCCAACCCCAAGCAAGTGAATGCAGTGACAACATGGAGTGGTTTACAGCTTAAAGAGGTGGAACCAGAAAGACCACCTCAACAGTGGGAGCAGCAGAAACTGAGAGGGAGCAAAGTGATGAGAGGGGGAAGAAAAAGGATGCTGAACCAGAAAGAACACAAGGAGGAGGCGTGTTTCAAAAAGTTCATGGAGGTGCTTAAACAGGTACACATTAACTTACCTCTTGTTGATGTTTTGCAGGGAGTGACGAAGCACGCAAAGTATATTAAGGACATCGTGGAGAATAAAAGCAGGTTGACTGAGTACGCTACGGTGGCTCTTACGGAGGAGTGCACTTCCCGGATACAAAACAGGTTGCCCACAAAGCTCAAGGACCCTGGGAGCTTTACAATGCAAATTACAATTGGGCAGAATATCCGAGCTCGCAGATTATGTGATTTGGGAGCGAGCATTAACTTGATGCCGACATCGGTATTCAAGAAGTCGGGGATAGGGAGTCCTAGACCAACAACAGTGATTTTGCAACTAGCAGATCGTTCCTTGGCAAGACCTGATGGCATTGTGGAGGACGTGCGGGTGCAAGTGGGCTCCCTCATCTTCTCGGTAGACTTCGTTGTGCTGGACTTCGAGCCAGACGCGGAAGTCCCATTTATTTTGGGACGTCCTTTCTTGGCGACCGGGAAAGCGCTAATTGATGTAGCTGCAGGGCAGCTAACCATGCGAGCACACGATAAGGTGGAGATGTTTGATATGTACAAGGCCACCAAGCTCCTGGCTGTGTACGAGGAACTCTCGATGATCAATGTGATTAATCGAGCTGATGTTGTCCAGAGAGTTGAGTCACAGGAGTTATTGGGGAAACCACCGGAGAGGTGTAAGTTTGACAGGGGTGAGGACGGTGGTCGAGAGAAAACGTCCGTCACCCTAGAGGATGACTAAGCTTAATGATGTCGAGCCGCCACGGTAAACCAGGTGCTGCACGGGAGGAAACCCGTTAAGATTTTTGTAATATTTTATTAGATTTCGTAAAAAAAAAAAAGAAAAGAGAAAAAACTGAGAAAATAAAAAATAAATTTGTATTTTATGTGAAAGCTATAAATTCTAACCAATTTCTTGTTGTGAGATGAATTTTAGGTGAACGGAGGATAAATGTGCAAAGGATCACAAAGGAAAAATCGAGGTAAGAAAAATAATAAAAAGTGGCAAAACAGTGAGCCCACGCGATGGCTCCGTGTCACGGAAGAGGGCCTCCACGTTACCCTCCGTGACACGTTGAAGGTAATTCTAGAATTTTTACAAATTCCAGAACACCTGCGCGATGGCTCCGTGTCACGGAGGGCATGCTCCACGTTACCCTCCGTGACACGTTGAGGGTAATTTCGCGTCGGGTCACACCGGGTCGCCGGGTTACCCGCACGAAAAACCTTCTTTTTAACCCCTTTTTTCCCTTATTTTCCCATTTTTCCACTCCCCTCCACGACAAACAACCCAAAACCCCCCTTCCCCAACATGACACGAACTAGGAGCCCAAATTTGTCAACTTTTCTTCGATATCATCGAATTGAAGGTATGTTTGTTAACTTCATCTCATTTCTTGCCTTAGTTTTCCGATTTTTAGCATAGGAAGTGAGGAAAACTTGCCCTAAGTGTAAATTGAGCATGAATTCATGTAAATTATTTTTGATTGATGTTCATAGTATCGTTGTGATGGTATGAACTTGATAATTACATGTTTGATTAAAATTCTTGCGAAATTGTAGCTAGGGTTAGAATTCAAATATGAAGAAGTTGAAATTGAGTTGAAATCTGAAATTCTTCTTGGTTTGTGCATGTTGGGTGAGGAACATTTTGTTGTGCTTAATCTTAAGACGATTAAGGCGCGATGGATTGTCGGGTTAATGAAGTTGTTGAAATTGCATAGAAATTGGGAGAATTGTATCGGTTTTATTGATAGAAATGTTTGCTAAGTGCTATGTGATGAAATGTGAACGATGGTAATGTTGTGGTTAGCTGTACGAAGTCTGAGTAGTACAAAAGAATTTATACCGTTGAATTCTCTGAATGCACGAGGGATATTTGTTGTGTTTTGTTTTTTAGTAAATTGGAAATAAGTATGATCTTGTCGTAATGCTGTGATTGTGGCTAAAGACTAAGTGTGGGGTGGCCTAGATTAACCCAACCTTAGTCGAAGCACATTTTAATTTGAATAACATTGGGACTGTCTATTTGATTTGACAGGAACGATGGCAAGCAGGCAAGAAAAAGGGAAGGGCGCATCAACATCAGGCACCGGAAGGAAAAGAATTAGACTGGGAACAATAGTCCTAGCAGCACCAGCGGTTCCACGCAGCCAACGCCGTCGATATGGAGCCCGATGGGTGACAGAGGAGGGGAAGAAATGGTACGCAAAGCATAAGGAAAGCAAATACTTCCCCGAAGAACTCATTGCTAGGGAACCGTTGGCACATGAGTTTCCCAGGATTGTCCATAGGATTGAGGCAGCCGGGCTGAACTTCATCTTTGAAGAGCCCAAGGAGTGCAACCTGCACTTGATTCGGGAATTCTACGCCAACTGGAACCCGACACTCAGATGTCACACCATAAAGATTAGGGGGAAGATAGTCACTTTTGAGCCCCATCACCTTAATGCCATCTTGGGGGCGCGGGACACAGACGCCCATGTGCTTCGGTAGCTGAATATCACTCCACCATATGCGGACATCAGACGCACTTTGTGTGGAGCCCGGTCTACAACACGTTGGAGCAGGCATAAGGAGAGGGGTTACCATCAGACATTGCCCTACTCACAGATGAACAGGGAAGCCAGGATATGGCTCAAGATTGTTTGTTCCTACCTGATCCTGGGGGTGCATATGAAAGATGTCACCCAGGATCGTGTGTGCTTGGTATATGCCCTGATGAAAGGGCTAGAGATCAATGTCGGGGCAGTGATCATCTATGCCATGAAGAGAGCCCGTTTGCATCAAGGGCACAGGTACGGGTTTGGTGGCTTACTGACCACGTTCCTGAGGGGCCTGGATATTGAGGACGAGGCCCTTGACTACATCCCGCAGATGGAGAGGCAGGCCTTAGATGTCACCAAAACTAAGGCACCTGACACCACTCACGGGCCAGTTCTCACATTAGCCGAGCGACATGCTCCATCTGCGCATAGGCGGGAGGCCGGCAACAGAAGATGAGCTATGGCAGCTCGAGCTAGACTACCCTTTTGGAGAAAATGCCAGGGCTCTATGCCGAGTGGGGCCAGCTTTTGTGGAGCCCACTGATGATGATGTCCCCACAGATGAGGAGACACATCGTGATGTTTCTCCGATGTGGAGTCAGATGATGACGACGGGGGCGATTCAGACATGGGAGACGAGGCAGCGGCACCTAACGAAGAAGTGGAATATTTTGATTTATCAGGGAGTTTCACCACCTACTTTCGTACTATGCTAAATTTTGTGAACACTGGGGACAGTGTTCGATTTAAGTGTGGGGTGAGAGTAGTTAGGTGTTGGTTGCTATTGTTATTAATGTATGTCTATGTTCTGTTGTTGTGCTTGGATAAACTTGTGACCCTATGATTTTTGTGTGTATGTTTGTATTGTAATTAAGGTGAAGCTGTTGTGTGCTGTTGAATGTTGTTAGCTGATTTTGTAAATATCTTTGTTTTATCGAAATTATCGATATTTTTAAAATTTTTGTGAAATTTTTATTTTTGGATTTCTCGGCGTTTGTTTTCGGTTCTTTTACCGAGAATAGTCCCATTGAACCGAAGTCGTAATTAGTGACCATTCCCTATGATGGATGGATGACAACCATCTTAAGGGAAATGTAGTCGTTAGGAGTAGATTTCTTTTGTTCATTTTTTCTTTTAGTTTTTTCTTTTATTGGTTTGCATCCCAAAACCTGTCGTTACTTTATGGTTGTGAAATTATGGTTGCGTGTTGTACATGATATTTGAAATGCAAAGGTGATTTGTATGAAAGCATGCAACTTTGTAAATATGTTGAGATACCTAGGCCATAGAGTTTGATTCAGTGTGATTGAGGCTTAATGCTTGAATTCTTGTAATTAGCTGATTGAAGAGTCTGTGAATATGTCTTGAGTTGAGCATGTGAAATGAGTGTATTGTGAGGTTTCGTTTCTTCCATGCTATTGTGAAGTGTCTAGAACTTGCCTGGTGTGTGTACAAAACGAAATGAAGGATGTGTATTGTAGGAAAGGATGTAGGCATTTCTTTGTTTTAACCGAAAGTTTTTTTTCATTATCCTACCTACCTTGAATGTACACCCTAGTTAGTCCATTGAGCCTTTAGCCTATTTCTTTCTTTTGTCAAAAAGGTGTAAACCGAGCTTAACCCCTTCTTTTCATTATCCGTGAATTTGATCCAAAACTCTTAAGTGCTCAAGAAAAAAAATAATTAAATAATTTTCCCACATCGCCAGGAGTGAGAATTTTGAAAAGAAAAGAAAAAGCAGAGTGATGAAAGGAAAGAAAAGGTCGAAGGTGCACTTGGTATAAATTAAATATAATAAGATGTATAAATAATCTTTGTTATTAAGTCAAGTGTGCTTACATATGGGGTCGAAAATAAAGACAAACTTCAAGAATGGGATGATGAAGGAAGAAACAATGTCCATAAGGTTGATGGGATGCATTGAAAAAGCGCCTAAGGAGGCTAGTTGTTATTATTGGTTAGCCTAGTATTTGCTAGTTCCGTAGCTTACATTACAACTCGTTAAGTCCTACGTGATCTTACATCATGTGTCCTTATATTAGTGGAGTAATACACTAAAGGCAAGCCTATGGTTCATGATATGATGCATGTGAATTCTTTTGGGAGAGAGAGTGAAATCTTGTTTATATGCCCCTGCATGTAATGTTTTGAGTTCATGTGATTAAAAAGGGGAAAATTCTCTTGTGTGGTGAGGGCACATGCTTAACGAGAGATTAAAATTCGTGTCGGATATCTTTATCAGCTGATTTGCATGAGTTTGCCGATATCGAGAGTCGATTCGTGAGTCTAGGAGGTCTTAATGTGTTGAAGGTCATTGTATTGATAAGACTATGCATGTTTTCTTGATGATTTGTTGTATTAAATAATCGGTATAACTGTAGCTTGAATTGTCGAGCCAAAGTAGCCAAGATGGGGTTCAATTGGATGAGGTGTAAGATTATTATTCGGGGACGAACAAGGATTTAAGTGTGGGGTAAGTGATCTTGGGAAAATTTATATGCCCAAGTGATACTCAAATGTGTCATTTTGCCTTGTTTATCTATCGATGTTTGTACTTTCTCATGTAAATTGTAATAAAATGTGAATTTATACTAACCAACATGATTAGCGTTGTTTTGTAGGAAAAATATAAAGTCATGGAGCTAAGATGCATGTTGGAAGAGATCGGGATTGGACTGGGAAGCTAGCAAGGGAAAATGCACAAGGAAAGCACGAATTAAAGGGGCTCCGTGATGGAGCCATGCCACGGTGCCATCGTGGATGCATTCTGCCTAGATGCTAAAATTATGCCAAATTCCAGTGAAGGTGCGCGTTGGGGCCGTGGCACGTTGGCCTAGCCTCGTGTTGCACGTCGTGCCACGTTGGGCCTTAATACCTGGACGACCGGATTCTAGTGAGGGTCTGCGTTGGTGGCGTGTCACGGAGGCAGTGCTCCGCAATGCACTCCGTGACACGTTGCTTGTTATTCTGGGAAAAATTTCTACTAGTATAAATAGAACACTTAGGTTCATTTTTAATTATTCTGACATTGTGGAGCAAGAACGTGGGTTATAGGCAGTTGAGGGGACGAAAATCTCAGGGTTTTTCTCTATCTCCTTCTTCTTTATTTCAATTGCTTGTATGATTAAAACTCATTTAACGATGTTTAATCCACAAATGAGTGGCTAAATCCCCTTCTTGCTGAGGTTAAGAACATTTGTATTAAAATGTGATTATTGATAAATTGGTTTTTCATATTTTCTTCCATGGTTGTTCTATTGATTCTTGTTCTTACTACATTAATGTGTGGCCAATGTTAATGTACATCTAAAAAGTCTGGTTTCACTCGAGAGAGCAAGAAATTGGAAAGTTTTGAATTGATAGGATATGATCTTTTCTTAGTCTGGGAAAATTGAGAATTGATTTACCTTCAGGATAGAGATATACCTGAAAGTCGTATTAGTCAATTAAGGAATCGGTTTTATATGGCTAGAACATGAATTTCTTTTTATCACAGAGATGTAGGTGGAAGGTTCATGATTCTTAAGTTGGGTTAAATACGAGAGTTTTAATCCATAGGCAATAATTCTTGACTAGCAACCAGAGGAAAGATTAACCAAGTATCGATAATTTATTTCTCTACAAGTTCATTTTAACCTCAGCATGCTCATACTTATAGTTCAGAATCAAATTGTATATTCGTTTTAGACTTAGTACAAAATTAGGAAACAAAATATCAAACTCTTCTTCACACTGTTGTCTGCAATTTAGAGTTAAAGTTTATTGACACTTGAGTAGATTGTTGCCTTAGCCCAGTCCTTGTGGGATCGATACTTGGCTTACTTGAGCCACTTTACTACTTGTTCGACCACGTGCACTTGCGTGTAGTTATACCCAATAGGCCGAACATAGGAATCAGCTCATTCTTCTCATTGGTGACCACGGTCATCCCTCCTTTCTTAGGGACACACTGAACGGGACTGACCCATTCACTGTCTGAAATGGGATAGACCACACCTGCATCAAGCCACTTGATCACTTCCTTTCTAACTACATCCTTCATCACCAGATTCAACCTCCGCTGATGTTGTACAGTTGGCTTTGCTCCTTCTTCCATAAAAATCCTGTGTGTGCAAAAAGCTGGATTAATTCCCCTAATGTCTGACATTTGCCAGCCCATTGCTTTCTTCCACCTCCTGAGAACGACCAATGCATCCTTTACATGTGCCTCATTTAGTTCTGCGGAGATGATGACTAGCAAGGTGTCATCTTTCCCCAAAAATACATACTTCAGATGAGGAGGCAATGTCTTCAACTCCAGTTTTGGTGCTTCCTCAATTGATGGCTTTTGCAATGGTTCCAAGGACCGCATCAAGGGCTGAAAGTCTTGCTTCCTGGTAAACTATTTTGGTTCGTTCAACATCTGCACCATCTTATACGTATCCCTGTCTCCAAAATGATCGGAGCCCATCAAAGCTCTCTCCAATGGATCTTGAGAATCAACAATCTGAAGAATTGCTTCCTAATTTAGCACATTAATTGCTGATGGCTCCTCATGAATGGCCGGAAGCTTCATGGCCTTATACACATCAAACACCTCCATTTTATCATGTGCTCGCATGGTTAGCTGCCCCGCAGCCACATCAATCAGCGCTTGCCCAGTTGCCAAGAAAGTACATCCCAAAATAAATGGGACTTCCGCATCCGGCTCAAAATCCAAGATAATAAAATCTACCAGGAAAATGAGGGAGCCCACTTGCACTAGCACATCCTCCACAATACCATCTGGTCTAGCTATAGAACGGTCAGCTAGCTGCAAGATCACAGTAGTTGGTCTAGGGCTACCCAGCCCCAACTTCTTGAACACTGATGTCGGCATCAAGTTTATGCTTGCTCCCAAATCACATAGTCCGCGAGCTCGGGTACTTTGCCCGATTGTGATCTAAATGGTAAAGCTCCCAGGATCCTTGGGGTTTGTCGGCAACCTGTTCTATATCGGGGAAGTGCACTCCTCTGTAAGCGCCACCGTAGCATACTCCGTCAATCTGCTTTTGTTTGCTACAATGTCCTTGATATACTTTGCATATTTCGGCACTCCCTGCAAAACATCAACCAAAGATAAATTAATGTGTACCTGTTTCAGCACCTCCATGAACTTCTTAAAGCAAGTTTCTTCCTTCTGCTTCTTTAATCTTTGAGGGAACGGGGGTGGTGGTCTTTCTGCCTCAGCTGCCTTTTCCTTCCCCCTCTCATTATCATGTTCCCCATCTTTTTCCACTGCTCCAAATTGCTGAGGTGGTCTTTCTGGTTCCACCTCCTTAAGTTATAGTCCACTCCTTGTGGTCACTGCATTGACTTGCTTGGGATTTGGGTCAGTATCACTCGATAGTCCTCCTCTAGGCCTGGTGTTTTGAGCTCCAACTAACTTTCCAAACTGGTACTCCAACGCCTTTGTAGCTAACTGCTGATTTTTCATGTCAGCCGCTAATTTCACATAATCAGCCTACATTTGCGCTTGGTTAGCTATAATTGTTTTGAGCATGTCCTCAATGCTGTTTGGTGTAGAGGAGGTGCATTGTTTCCTCTATATTGAGAATGAAAATTCTGATGCCCCCCTTGATTTCTCTGCACTCCCTGATTCGAACTCTGTCCTTGATGATTCCTCAAATTTGAGTTGTAACTATTGCCATACTGTTGGTTATTATTCCTCTGGTCGTTCCCAACAAAGTTTACCGAATTTGGATTTGCACCACAACACTCAGCTGAGTGTTCATTACTCCCACATACTTCACACCAAACCTACTGAACTGCATTGACTGGGGCTTGTGCTTGACTCAAGCTCATACTGCTGAAGTGGGTGCTGAGTTGATTTTGCAATGCAACTATCTGTGCTGTGATAGCTGTAAAACCATCCACCTCAAAGACTCCTGTTGCTTTCCTTGTTCCTCCTCGTGATGAGTCCTCATTCCACTCTGGATTTCCCTGTGAAATACGATTTAACAAAGTATAAAGCTCCTCATAAGTCTTTTCCAATGCCTGCCCCCAGCAGCTGAGTCTAGCAAAATTTCTGTATGTGGTTCCAAACCCTCAATGAATGTATACACCAACACATCATTAGACTGGTGATTGTGAGAACAATCCCTTAACATTAATTTCAACCTTTCCCAAGCTTGATACAAATTCTCACCCTCTCTTTTTTTAAAACTTAGAATCTGACTTCTAAGTCTGGCTGTCTTCCTAGATGGAAAGAATCGTATCAAAAACTTTCTTGCAAGATCATCCCAACTGGTGATAGAGTTTGGTTGTTCAGCTTTCAACCACCTCTTTGCTTCCCCCGATAATGAAAATGGGAATAATGTAAGCCTCACGTAGTCGGATGATACTCCAGCAGGAATGTAAGTGTCATTTATCTCCAAAACGTTTTGGAGATGTTGTTGTGGGTCTTCATGAGGGAGAACTGTGAATTACCCGCTGGTGTGCAACAACTGCACCATGTTCTGTTTAAGCTATAACCTACCTCCTGGCTTTGGTCTGCAAATACTAGATGTAACATTGCTTGCATGTGGGATTGCCACTTCGCGAACCGGCCTTGCTGCCATCTCCTTGGGCACTAAAACTGCCCTCACAAGTAGTGGATTCTGTTGTTGCTCAAGAATTGCCTGTCTTAGCAACTACAGCTTCTTCTCTAGAGCTTCCCTTCTTTGTATATGAAATTGTATCTCCGGCTCTATATATGAATCCACCAACTCCTTATCTCTTGCCAGCTATCAGAAGAATTCAATATCTGCAAGAGAAAGGCAAATATCAAGTTGTCAGCACTTATATAGAATTTGTAAACTAACACTAAGAAAATAAATTTACCAATTGCCAGTCCCCGGCAATAGCGCCAAAAACTTGTTTGGCGGTGGAACTGCACGCAAGTGCACGTGGTCGAACAAGTAGTAAAGTGGCTTATCTCAAGCCAAGTATCGATCCCACAGGGACTGATCTACGGTATTACATAACTTAAGCGTTAGTGAACTATATCTCTATGAATGCAGACAACCAAATAAATAATATTTTAAGAGTTAAAGTTTACTAAGTAATAAGAATCTATGTCAAGATTATAATTTGAGTCTGAACAATAGCAATGAACAAGCTGAGGTTAATACAAACATGCAGGGATGTAATTTATTAATTCAATTCAGCAAATCTTCTCTTCAGTTGCTAGTCAGGAATTTATTGCCTATGGATTGGATCTTTCTACTCCTATCCAATTTAAGAATCATGAGACCTTAATCTACATTTCTGTGATAAAAGAATTTCATACTCTAGCTATACATAACTGATTCTGTAATTGACTAATAAGACTTTCAGATATACTTCTATTCTGAATGTAAATCAATTCTCAATTTTCTAAACTAAGAAAAGATCATATCCTACCAATTCACATCTGTCAATTTCTTTCCTTTTAAAAATCAAAATTGGATTTCTAGATATACATATACATTGGCCAAACATTAATGCAGTAAAAACAAGACTTGATAGAACAACCATTGAAGAAAAGATGAAAACTGAAATGATCAACAATTACATTCCTCTACAATTATTCTTAACCTCAGCAAGAAGTGAATTAGCCACTCATTTGTGGATTAAACATCATCAAATAAGTAGAATTCATACAAACAATTGATATTAAAGAGAAAGAGAAAGAGAAGAACCCTAGAATTTTCGTCCTCTCAACTGCCTGTACCCCACGTTCTTGCTCAACCAAGTCAGAATGTTTAAAATAAAACCTAAGTGTGCTATTTATACTATTGAGAATTTTTCCTGGAATAACAAGCAACGTGGCACGGAGCGTATCGCAGAGCACTCCCTCCATGCCATGGGGGTATCGCGGACCCTCACTGGAAGTCAGCTCCCAGGCAAATGCACCTCAACGTGGCACGACTTGCATCGCGGAGCCTTGCCTCCGTGCCACGGTGCTATCGTGCACCTTCACTGGAACTTGAGGTTCTAGGTAATTATACTCAACGTGACATGGAGTGCATCGCGGAGCACTGCCTCCATGTCACGGAGGTAACGTAAACCTCCACTGGAATTTGACAAAATTAATTCATCTAAGGCAGAATGCATCCGCGATGGCAGCGTGACACGACTCCATCGCGGAGCCCTTATTTTTGTTGTTGTCCCTTGTCAACTTCCACTCCTTGCTTCCAAGTCCATTCCCGCTCTTCACCAACATATATATTAGCTTACAAAATTTTCTTTTACCTGCAAAACAACGCTAATCATGTTGGTTAGTATAAATTCACATTTAACTAAGAATCACATGAGAATGTACACATAACGATGGATAAACAAGTCGAAATGAAGCATTTGAGTATCACTTGGGCATGCAATTCTGCCCAAGATCAAACAACAGCTCAAGATTCATTACAACACCAACATTAGTTACAGAACATGAAACATAGAGTCACCAGGTCACATTTAGCACAAGCACAACAAAAATAAACCAAACATAAACAAAACAGCTAGCACCTAACTACTCCCACCCCACACTTAAGTCGAACACTGTCCCTAGTGTTCACATAATTTCAAAATATCACAAAGGTTGGGTGGTGAAACTCCCTGATCAATCAAAGTATTTAATTTCTTCATCAGGTGCTAGTTCTTCATCCCCCATGTCAGAATCGCCCCCGTCGTCCTCATCCGACTCAACATCTGAGTCCTCCCGGCGTGTCTCCTCATCGGTAGGGACATCATCATCCACGGGCTCCAAAAATACAGGCCCCACTTTGCATAAAGCTCAGGCATTCTCGTTGAATGGGTAATCCAACTCGAGCTACCACAGCTTATCCTCCGTTGCGGGCCGTCCTCCGATGCGCAGCTGCAACATCTGAATTCCGTACATGCGGGCCATGTACTGATAATCCCGAGCATGTCGCTCGGCTAGTGTGAGCACCTGCCCAAAAGTAGTGTCAGGTGCCTTGGTTTTGGTGACATCCAAGGCACACCTGTCGATCTATGGGATGTAATCTAGGGCCTCCTCCTCAATATTGTGGCCCCTCAAGAACATGGTAAGCAGACCACCAAACCCGTATCTATGCCCCTAATGAAGTCAGGATCTCTTCATGGCGGAGATGATCACCGCCTCAACATTGATTTCCAGCCCCTTCATCAGGGCATACAACAGACAAACTCTATCCCGGGTTACATCTGTCATGTGCACCCCCGACATTAGGCATGAACACATAATCTTCAACCAAATTCAGGCCTCCCTATTCATCTGAGAGTAGGGCAATGTCTGGTGGTAGCCTCTCTCCTTGTTCCTGCTCCACCTGGCTATCGATCGAGCTCCACACAAGGTGCGTCTGAGGTCCGCATAGGGTGGAGTGATGTTCAGCTGATGGAGGACATGAGCGTTTGTGTCCCGCACCCCCAGGATTTCATTCAAGAGGTGGGGCTCAAATGTGACTACCTGTCCTCTGATTTTTATGGTGTGGCTGCATAAGGTTGGGTTCCAATTGGCATGGAACTCCCGGATAATATGGAGATTGCACTCACTGGGTTATTCGCAAATGAAGTTAAGCCCAGCGGTGTCAATCCTATGTATAATCCGTGGGAATTCCTGTGCCAGTGGTTCCCGTGCTATCTACTCCTCCGAGAAGTATTTGGTTTCTTTATGTTTATCATACCACTTCTTCCCCTCATCACTCACCCATCTAGTTCCGTATTGTCTGCATTGACCTCTAGGAACCGCTGGTGCTGCTAGAATTGTTGTTCCCAATCTTACCCTCTTTCTGTTGGTGCCCGATGTGGATGCGCCCTTGCCCTTGTCTTGTCGGCCCGACATTGTTCCTGTACATTCAAACATACAGTCTCAATGTTATTCAAGTCATAATTAGCTATAACTAAGGTTGGGTTTAATTGGATCACCCCACACTTAGTCTTAAGCCACAATCAACACAATTCGACAAGACACTCCTGATCTTGCCATTCGTAGCATTCAACATGCTTAGTGCATTCATATAATTTGATGGAATAATTACTTTGTACTACTCAAACTTCGTACAATGAATAAAAATTTCTCCATCGATTCAATTACATCAACATTAGCACTTTGCAATTTTTTGTTTCAACAACCTATGTAATTCTCCAATTGCATTCTCCCGAAAATCCCTCTTCTAACTTAGCATATTAAACATCAATCACAATATATTTCACTTCACCCAACATGCACAACCCAATTTATCAACATTTTAAAGCATTTAGTCTTCTTCCTATTCAATCCTCAACCCTAGCTAGCAATTTTGCAAGAATTTCATTAAAACATGCAATCATTGAGTTCATCTACTAACCAGGATACTATGAACATCATTCAATCATAACTCAAGTGATTTCAAGATTATTTCTCACTTAGGGCATGGTTTAATCACCAAACATGTTCAAGAATCAATCATTTGAGCAATAATAAGGAAAAATTCAAGAACATACCTTTTCTTCAATGAAATTGAAGAAAACTTGAAGAAAGTTGATCACTAAGTCCGTGTCACATTGGGGGATAAGGGAATTTTAGGTGTGGGTCGCGGAGGAAATGAGAGAACAGAAAAAAAATGAAGGAATTTGGGGTTAAAATGAGGTTTTTTCGCGCGAGTGACCCAGTGACTCGAGGTGACCCGACGCAAAATATACCTCAACATGTCACGGAGGGTAACGCGGTGAACTGCCTCCGTGACACGGAGCCATCACATAGGTATTCAGGATTTTTTTAAAATCTGGAATAAGCCTCAACGTGTCACGGAGGGTAACGTGGAGGCCCTCCTCCGTGACACGGAGCCATCGCGCAGGCTCACTGGAATGTGCCAATTTTTATTTTCTTACCTCGATTATTTTCCTTTGCGTTTTTTTTGTATTTTTGCCCTCCATTCCACCTGAAAATCATTTCACCACAAGAAATTGGTTAGAAATCGTAGGTTGCAACGCAACAATTTTTCTTTTTCTTTTTCTTTGTTTTTTCGTTTTCTCTTTTTTTTCCAAATAATTCGACTCTTCTATTACAACACATTCACGGGTTGCCTCCCGTGCAGCGCCTGATTTACCGTCGCGGCTCGATGCTATTCATGCTCAATCTTCCTCTAGAGTGATGGACGTCTTCTCTCGAATAACGTCCTCACCCCAATAATGCTTACATCGTTGCCCATTCACCAAAAGTGTGGCACTTCTATCTTCTTTCCACAACTCCAATTCCCCGTGTGGGGTCATTCTCACCACTTCAAACGGCCCTGACCACTTGGACCACAACTTACCTGAAAAAAGCTTCAATCTTGAATTACATAACAACACCTTCTGCCCCAGCTCAAAGATCCGATGCACCATATGTCTGTCGTGCCATCTTTTAGTTATCTCCTTGTAGCATTTGGCACTTTCATAGGCATGCCATCGAAACTCATCTAGTTCACTGAGTTGCATCAATATTTTCTTCCATGCTAGCTCCAGATCCATGTTCAGCTTTCTCACGGCCTAAAAAGATCGATGTTCCAGCTCCACAAGCAAATGACATGACTTTCCATAGACCAATCTGTACGGAGAAGTCCCAATGGGTGTCTTGTATGCAGTTCTATAAGCCCACAACGCATCATCAAGTTTGCTTGACCAATCAATTCGTTGTGCACTCACTGTCTTCTGTAGAATCTGCTTTATCTCTCTATTCGACACCTCCACTTGCCCACTAGTTTGGGGATGATATGTTGTTGCTACCTTGTGCCGCACCCCATACTTAGCTAGAAAATTCTTTAAACTCGCATTCGCAAAATGAGCTCCTCCATCACTGATAATAGCTCGGGGTGTCCTGAACCTAGTGAAAATATGCTTTTTCACAAATTTCGTCACCACCTTTTTTCATTCTTGGGACAAGTTGTTGCCTCGACCCACTTGGATAACTAGTCAACCACTACAAAGATGTAACGATTACCAAATGACGGTGGGAACGAGCCCACGAAGTCTATTCCCAATACATCAAAAATCTCCAATTCTAATATCTATAGTGGCATCTCCTGTCTTCTGCCAATTGTGCCTGTTCTTTTACATCTATCACACATTTGTACATATGCCATAGAATCTCTAAACAGTGTAGGCCAAAAGAAACCTGATTGTAGCACCTTGTGAGCTATCTACTCGCCTCCGTGGTGCCTTCCATACAATGATGAGTGACAACTCCTCAATACTTCTACGATCTGGCTCTCTGGGATGCATCGTCTCATCACCTGATCTGGTCCTTTCTTAAACAGATACAGCTCATCCCATATGTAATACCTGCAATCATGTCTCAACTTCTTTCTTTGCTGAGTCGTAGCCTCCGGTGGGTAGACTCCACTTACCAGCAAATTCACAATGTCTGCATACCAAGGGATTTCAGCTTCACTTATTGCCAAGAGCTGCTCATCTAGGAACTCTTCTTCGATTATATCACCTTCCTTTATATGCAACTGGCTTTTCAATCGCGATAGGTGATCTGCCTCTTGATTCTCGCTCCCCTTTCTGTCCCAAATCTCTAGGTCCAACTCTTGTAGCAACACTATCCATCTGATTAGTTTGGGCTTTGCATCCTTCTTGTTAAACAAATACCGAATTGCTGCAAGATCGGTATATACCACTACTTTAGAACCCACCACGTAGGACTTGAATTTATCAAACGCGAACACCAATGCTAGCATCTCCTTTTCCGTGACTGTATAATTGACTTGGGTTGCGTCAAGTGTTTTTCTTGCATAATGAATGGAATGAAAAATTCTATTCCTCTGCTTCCCCAATACAGCTCCTACAGCCACGTCACTTGCATCACACATTAATTCAAACGGTTGCTCCTAATCCAAAGAAATGAGAATAAGCGCTTCTACCAGCTTCTGTTTTAACTCCTCAAATGCTTTAACACAATCCTCGTCAAACTCGAACTTCACCTCTTTTTCTAGCAACCGGCATATCGGTCTAGAAATTTTAGAGAAGTTCTTGATGAACCATCTGTAGAACCCTGCATGTCCGAGAAAACTGCGAACACCCTTCACTGACAATGGTGGTGGTTGCTTTTCGATCACTTCAATCTTCGCACGATCGACTTCCAACCCCTTGCATGACAACTTATGTCCAAGGACGATACCCTCCTTGACTAAAAAATGGCATTTCTCCCAGTTGAGCACAAGGTTAGAGTCTTCACATCGAGCTAGCACCCTATCAAGATTCTGTAAACATGTAGCAAACGAATTACCAAAAACAGAAAAATCATCCATAAATACCTCGACAAAATCTTCCACCATATCATGAAAGATTGCCATCATGCATCTTTGGAATGTTGCCTGTGCATGGCATAGACCAAATGGCATCCGCCTGAAAGCATATCTCCCATAAGCACATGTAAAAGTGGTCTTCTTTTGATCCTCCGATGCTATGGCTATTTGGTTATAGCTAGAATATCCATCAAGGAAACAATAATATTCTTGACCTGCCAACCTGTCCAATATCTGATCAATAAATGGGATAGGATAATGATCTTTCCTCGTGGCCTTATTGAACTTTCTGTGATCCATGCAAATTCGCTAGCCTGTGACTGTGCGTGTAGGAATCAGCTCACTCTTTTCGTTGGTGACCACGGTCATCCCTCCTTTCTTTGGGACACACTGAACGGAACTGACCCATTCACTGTCTGAAATGGGATATACCACACCTGTATCAATCCACTTAATCACTTACTTCCTGACTACATCCTTCATCATCGGATTCAACCTCCACTGATTTTGTACAGTTGGCTTGGATCCTTCTTCCATAAAAATCCTATGTGTGCAAAAAGCTGGATTAATTCCTCTGATGTCCGATATTTGCCACCCCATTTCTTTTTTCCGCCTCTTGAGGACCACTAATGCCTCACTCACTTGTTCCTCTGTTAGTTTTTCGGAAATGATGACTGGCAAGGTGTCATCTTCCCCCAAAAATACATACTTCATATGTGGAGGAAACGTCTTCAACTCTAGTTTTGGTGCCTCCTCAATTGATGGTTTTGGCAATGGTTCTAGGGACCTCATCAATGGATGAAAATCTTGCTTCCGGGGAAACCATTTTGGCTCGTTAGCATCAGCACCATCTCATACGTAGCACTGTCTCCAAAATGATTGGAGCCCATCAAGGCTCTCTCCAATGCATCTTCTGAATCAACAATTTGTAGAAGTTCTTTCGGATTTAGCACATCGATTGCTGATAGCTCCTCATAAATGGCCGGTAGCTTCATGGCCTTGTACACATCAAAAACCTCTACTTTGTCATGTGCTCTCATGGTTAGCTACCCGACAGCCACATCAATCAAAGCTCGCCCAGTTACCAAGAAAGGACGTCCCAAAATAAATGGGACTTCCGCATCCGGCTCGAAATCCAAGATGACAAAATCCACCAGGAAAATGAGGGAGCCCACTTGCACTAGCACATCCTCTACAATGCCATCTGGTCTGGCCAAAGAACGGTCAGCTAGCTGTAAGATCACAGTAGTTGGTCTAGGGCTGCCCAGCCCCAACTTCTTGAACACCGATGTCGACATCAAGTTTATGCTTGCTCCCAAATCACATAATCTGTGAGCTCAAATACGTTGTTGATTGTAATATGAATGGTAAAGCTCCCAGGATCCTTGAGCTTTGTCGGCAACATGTTCTGTATCCGAAAAGTGCACTCCTCAGTAAGCGCCACCGTACCATACTCCGTCAATCTACTTTTGTTTGCTACGATGTCCTTGATATACTTTGCATATTTCAGCACTCCCTGCAAAACATCAACCAAAGGTAAATTAATGTGTACCTATTTCAGCACTTCCATGAATTTCTTAAAGCAAGCTTCTTCCTTGTGCTTCTTTAATCTCTGAGGGAACAGGGGTGGTAGTCTTTCTATCTCAGCTGCCTTTTCCTTTCCCCTCACATCATCATGTTCCCCATCTTTTTCCACTGTTCCAGATTGCTGAGGTGGTCTTTCTGGTTCCACCTCCTTAAGTTGTAATCCACTCCTTGTGGTCACTACATTGACCTGCTTGGTGGTTGGGTCAATATCACTCGGTATTCCTCCTCTGGGCCTGGTGTTTTGAGCTCCAGCTAATTGTCTAAACTGGTACTCCAACGCCTTTGTAGCTAACTATTGATTTTTCATGTCGGCCGCTAATTTCACATAATCAACCTGCATTTGCGCTTGGTTAGCTATAATTGTTTTGAACATATCCTCAATGCTGTTGGGTGGTGGAGGAGGTGCATTGTTTCCTTTGTATTGAGACTGAAAATTCTGATACCCCCCTTGATTTCTCTGCACGCCCTGATTCGAACTCTGTCCTTGATGGCTATTACTCCCCCAAGAGAAATTCGTATGATTCCTCCAATTTGAGTTGTAATTGTTGCCATACTGTTGATTATTATTCCTCTGGATGTTCCCAACAAAATTCACCGAGTCTGGATTTGCACCACAACACTCACTTGAGTGTTCACTACTCCCATATACTTCACACCATACCTGATGAACTGCATTGACTGGTGTTTGTGCTTGATTCAAGTTCATACTGCTGAAGTGGGTGTTGAGTTGATTTTGCAATGTAGCTATCTGTGCAGCAATAGTTATAAAACCATCCACCTCAAAAACTCCTATAGCTTTCCTCGTTCCTCCTCGTGTTGAATCCGCATTCCATTCTGGATTTCCCTGTGAAATACAGTTTAACAAAGTGTAGAGCTCCTCATAAGTCTTCTCCAATGCCTGCCCACCAGCAACTGAATCTAACAGAATTTTAGTATGTGGTTCTAAACCCTCAATAAATGTGTGCACCAACACATCATTAGATTGGTGATGATGAGGACAGTCCCTTAGCATAGACTTGAACCCCTCCCAAGCTTGATACAAATTCTCACCCTCTCTCTGTTTAAAACTTAGAATCTGACTTCTATGTTTGGCTATCTTCCCAGATGGAAAGAATCGTATCAAAACCTTTTTTGCAAGATCATCCCAAGTGGTGATAGAATTAGGTGGTTCAACTTTCAACCACCTCTTTGCTTCCCCCAATAATGAGAATGGAAATAAAGTAAGCTGCACATAGTCGGATGATACTCCAGCGGGAATGTAAGTGTCACTTATCTCCAAAAAGTTTTGGAGATGTTGTTGCGGATCTTCATGAGGGAGACCTATGAATTGCCCGCTGGTGTGCAACAACTGCACCATGTTCTATTTAAGCTCGAACCTCCCTCCTGGCTCTGGTCTGCGAATACTATATGTAACATTATTTGCATGTGGGATTGCCACTTCGCGGACCGGCCTTGCTGCCATCTCCTCGGGCACTAAAACTGCCCTTACAAGTGATGGATTCTGTTGCTGCTCCAGAATTGCCTGTCTTAGCAACTGTAGCTTCTTCTCTAGAGCTTCCCTTCTTTGGCGATGAAATTGTCTCTCTGACTCTATAAATGAATCCACCAACCCCTTATCTCTTGCTAGCATTCAGAAAAACATTCAATACCTGAAAGAGAAAGGCTAAGACCAAGTTGTCAGCACTTATATTGAATTTGCAACCTAACACTAAGAAAATAAATTTACCAATTGTCAGTCCTTGGCAACGGCGCCAAAAACTTGCTCGACCCAAAACTACATGCAAGTGCACGTGGTCGTACAAGTAGTAAAGTGGCTTTATTTCAAGCCAAGTATCGATCCCACAGGGACTAAACTACAGTATTAATTAACTTAAGCGTCAGTGAACGATATCTCTATGAATGCAGACAACCAAATAAATAATCTTTTATCAGTTAAGATCACTAATTAATATGAATCTATGTCTAGATTATAATTTGAGTCTGAACAATAGCAATGAACAAGTTGAGGTTAAGGAAGGCATACAGGGATGTACTTTATTAATTCAATTGAGCTAATCTTCTCTTCGGTTGCTAGTCAGGAATTTATTGCCTATGGATTGGATCTTTCGACTCCTATCCAATTAAAGAATCATGAAACCTTATTCTATATTTCTGTGATATAAGAATCTCATGCTCTAGCCCTACATAACCGATTCCATAATTGACTAATAAGACTTTCAGATATATTTCTATTCTGAATGTAAATCAATTCTTAATTTTCTCAACTAAGAAAAGATCATATCCTACCAATTCACATCTGTCCAATTTCTTTCCTTTTCAAAATCAAAATTGGATTTCTAAGATATACATTAACATTGGCCAAACATTAATGCAGTAAAAACAAGAATTGATAGAACAACCATTGAAGAAAAGATGAAAACTGAAATGATCAATAATTACATTCCTCTACAATTATCCTTAACCTCAGCAAGAAGTGAATTAGCCACTCATTTGTGAAGTAAACATCTTTAAATAAGTAGAATTCATACAAGCAATTGAAATTAAAGAGAAAAAGGAAGAGAATAACCCTAGAATTTTCGTCCTCTAAATTGCCTGTAACCCACGTTCTTGCTCAACCAAGTCAGAATGTTTAAAATAAAACCTAAGTGTGCTATTTATACTATTGAGAATTTTTCCCGGAATAACAAGCAACGTGGCAGGGAGTGTATCGCGGAGCTCTCCCTCTATGCCACGGGGCTATCGTGGAACCCCACTGGAAGTTGGCTCCCAGGTAACTACACCTCAACGTGGCACGGCTTGTATCGCGGAGCCTTGCCTCCGTGCCACGGTGCTATCGCGCACCTTCTCTGGAACTTGAGGTTCCAGGTAATCACACTCAACGTGACACGGAGTGCATCGCGGAGCACTGCCTCCGTGCCACGGAGGTAACGCGAACCTACACTGGAATTTGACATAATTAATTCATCCCAGGTAGAATGCCTCCGCGATGGTAGCGTGACACGACTCCATCGCGGAGCCCTTATTTTTGCCACTTTCCCTTGTCAACTTCCGCTTCTTGCTTCCAAGTCAATTTCCGCACTTCACCAACATATATATTAGCTTCCAAAATTTCCTTTTACCTGCAAAACAACACTAATAATGTTGGTTAGTATAAATTCACATTTATCAAATAATCACATGAGAATATACACATAATAATAGATAAACAAGTCGAAATGAAGCATTTGAGTATCACTTGGGCATGCAATTCTGCCCAAGATCAGTCAATATTGGAGCTGAAGTGAGTCGAGTCTTTAACTCCTGAAAACTCTTCTCAGAAGCATCCGACCATTGAAATTTGTACTTCTTCTAGGACAACTTAGTCAATGGTGCTGCAATGGATGAAAATCCCTCAACGAATCTCCGGTAGTATCCAACTAAACCCAGAAAGGTCCTAATGTCCGAAGGGCTAACTGGTCTAGGCCAATTCTTCGCCACTTCAATATTTTGAGAGTCCACCTTCACACCATCATTAGACACCACATGGCCCAAAAATGCTACTGAGTTTAGCCAAAACTCATACTTTCTGAATTTAGCAAACAGTTGGCGATCCTTGAGAGTCTGTAACACAATCCTTAATTCAGTGGCATGCTCCTCCTCGTTTTGAGAGTATATGAGTGTATAATCTTGAAGATAATCACAAACATATCCAAATACTATTTGAACACCCTATTCATCAAATTTATAAAAGTTGCAGGTGCATTCATTAGCCCAAAAGACATAACTACGAACTCATAGTGACCATACCGAGTCCTAAAAGTTGTCTTCGGAATATCACTTTCTCTAACTCTGAGCTGATGATAGTCAAATCTGAGTTCTATCACTGAGAAGCACTTAGCACCCCGAAGTTGGTCAAACAAGTCATCAATCCTGGGGAGAGGATACTTGTTCCTGATTGTGACCTTGTTTAACTACCGATAATCAATGCACATTCTAAGGGAACCATCCTTCTTTCATACAAAGATAACTGAAGCACCCCATGGGGATTTAGTAGGCCTGATGAAACCCTTATCTAGGAGAGCTTTCAACTACTCTTTCAACTCCTTTACCTCACATAGAGCCATTCTGTAAGGATGAACGGATATGGGATGCGTATCAGAGAGAAGATCAATACCAAAGTCAATCTCCTTCTCGGGAAGGACTCCTAGTAGATCATCTGGAAACACCTCCGGATACTCACACACTATAGGAACTGACAAAAGAGTTGGGATCTCAGACATAGTATCCTTAACCTAAACTAAATGATACACACAACCCTTAGATATCATTTTCCTAGCTTTGATATAGGAAACAAACCAGCCTACAGGCATAGCTGAACTACCTTTCCATTCTAGGACTAGCTCACTAGGAAATCAAAACTCTATCGTACGGGTTCTACAATTCACTGAGGTGTAACATGCATGCAACCAATCCAATACAAAATATAACATCAAAGTTGGTCATGTCTTACTCTACTAGGTCGGCTAAGGTGACTTTTTGAAGGACTGTGACAGGGCAATTTTTGTACACCCATCGAGCTATAATTGAGTCACTGACTGGAGTAGAGATTGAAGAGGGTTCTGATAGAATTTTCGGTCTAACTCCAAAACTAATAGCAACATATAGAGTCAAAAAAGATAAGGTAGCCCCTAGATCTAACATTGCATAACAACAAGATGGAATACTTGTAACATACTAGTGACCACATCAAGAGAGACCTCCTACTCCTAACAAGATGATACTGCATAAAATCTATTTTGACTTGACCACCACCTGCACTAGTGGATGCACCCTGCTGAGCTGAGTGTGCTGGTGGAGCTACTAAAGTGGTGGCTAGGTCACAATCTCTACTATTGCCCTATCTAGATAAAACGCAGTCTCTAAGTAGATGTCCGGGCTTCCCACACCAGAAGCATGCGCCTGAACCTGCTAAGCACTCTCTTGTTTGCCTCCTACTACATCTTTCAAAAGTTGTAATGATGGGCTCTCCTGACCAGCTCCTCTGACCTCTAGACCCTGATGCTCTACCCCTCTAATCATTCCTAGGTCTAGACGGAACACTAGTTGATGATGGCGTTGGGCCGACGACCTTTGGTGGGACAGATGGCGATGTCCTCCACCAGGCCTCTGCTAGAACTGTCCATTACTCCCCATCCCCGCCCTCTTGGACTATATCTCCTTCTCCTTCATCTGCTTCACCTCTATCTTCTAGGCGTATATGACCAACTGTGAGAAATCTAGGTCACTATTCAGCATAGCGATCCTGTACTCCTTGAGCAACGAATCTGCTACTCCATTCACAAATTGCTCGTATGACCCTCTGATCCGCAACCACATCCGACACATACTTAGATAGCAGGGTAAACTCCAAGGCATACTCTTCGACGATCCCGTGGTTCTTCTTCAAGTTGGTGAACTCTGCCACCTTTGCCTCCCTTAACTTTCTAGGGAAGAACCTCACTAAGAAGGCAGTCATGAACTCATCCCAGCTCACGAGAACTGCTTCCACTGCTCTACTCTTTGTCCATTGGAGGAACCATATATAAGAAACCCCTTTCAGCTGATAGGAGGCTAAGTTCGCACTCTCCTCTCTAGTTACCCCTATAATCTGGGTGATCTTCTGCACCTCCTCATTAAACTCATGGGGGTCCTCATCCACTTTCGACTCAAGAAACTCAGGTAGGTTCATCCTGAGAAAATCTCGCACTCTCACCGCTGTTGTGTTCCCATTCAAGGGAACATGCACCACCACCTGTTGGTTGACCTGAGCAGTCATGGCCTGTGCCAACATCTAAAATGCCACTTTGAACTCAACATGAGTGACCTGCTCGAGCAAAGGATTTGCTAGTGCTGGTAAAGCTTGCTGATGCCTATCTCCATTACCATTTTCATAGCCATTTCCATTACCATTCCTTCTATAATTCACTCAGTGTGGAGACATATTTCCTCAAATGCGTATAGAACGAGTTAAAGGAATAGAGAGATACTTCATTGCATGACATAGATCATGAAAAAAGGGAAATTCTCCTAAAGTGTCTTGTAGCCTCTTTCTTATAAGTGTGGCGTGCTTCACACCCATGAAAAAGACTCTACTCAATGTAGCTTCCAGATACCCTAAGACACTCTAAACCTTTGCTCTGATACCAAGTTTGTCACGACCTGAGATGATACCCTGGACTGAGACATGGGACCTAGAACCACGGATGGCTCCAAGTCAACCCATGGCATAAACATAGCAACTAAAGAGCATAAATTAAAGCGGAAACTGATAACTTAAGCATGAATAAGAAAAATTCCGAGTAACATAAAATGATCACATCACAATACTGAGTATCAAAGCTGAACATACTAGTCTATGACTGAAAAGCCTCTACTAGCTGATGAGATGTTGGGAGAAGCCCCCAGCTATCTCCAAGTTTGAAACAAACTGACAAAACAAAACTAAAATAATAGATGCCCTCGAATAATGAGGACTCACCCAAGGCAAGGATAAACTGAGTTAATAGGAGAAATAAACTATCGGTGAGACTAAACTGAATCACCAGAACCTATATCATAAAAAGATATAGCATAGAGTATGCGGTTAGTACTTTGAATATACTGAGTATATAAGGTAAGTAAAACATGTTTAGAAAATGTTAATTGAAATCATGCATATTAATATAAATCATTAAATTATGAGAGTGAGGACTGCATGCTGGAAACTGTATCTGAGACATACATAGTCATAAGCTGATTATACTAATTGAATATAGTGACCCAAGGTTTAGAAATAGAAAGCATATGACTTTTCATAGTTGAAACCGTAAGTAAAAGCTCATAAATTGGTCATTGGGTCAAATATGTTGTTAATACATAATATCATAAGTCATGAACATGAGTAACTGTATTAATGAGGAACAATGAGAGACTCGTCATAACTGACACAATCATGATAGAGCTTACATGATGCATCAACCATCACACTAAAGTGGACAGAGCCGTCCAAAACCATGCCAAGCTAAGGACCATACCATGATATCTGATATGCTTTGAGTTTACAACACTTTCAACGCTTAAAACTAAGAAAATAGCATGGACTTAGGTATGTTTATATGGATATGAGGTGCTTTTATTTTGTTTTCAGGGAAAATAGGTGTTGGAGGAAAAATGTGCAAAAGAGGCATAAAAGTGCAGAAAATCAGCTAAGTACAAGTCTCAGTACGAGCCATACCTTGATTTTACAAGCCATACTGAGAATCGTGGTGAAAATCATAAGGTTGGAATAAGAGGAAGGCAGCGTACGACTCTCACTACGAGTCGTAACTAGAGTCGTGGAATTCTTCAAAGAAATTTGTACAAGGTAGTCTCTTGGTATAAGTGGAACCCGCAGATCATAGCACTCACATATGACTCGTAACATGAGCCGTGGTAATCTTCAAGTGATTTTTCAAGACTTGGCAGAACTTCAAATACAAAAAGTAGTAGGAGTCATAGGAGGCAGGTACGAGCCGTACCACAACACTCATGAAAAACTTCAAAAGATGTCAGAGTTCTCAGGGCCAAACCACGAATGCATTGTACGACTTGTAGGACTGTGGTACTAGTCATACTAGCCTAAAAACACTTAGACAAATCTGCAGCAGACAAGGATGTATGAGAAGCGGATACGACCTGTACAATCCTGCTAGGGGTCATAGGATCAGTCGTGATACAGCCGGTGTCAGATATGGAAAATTCCATATTAGCTTAGGAAAAGGTTTCTAATGTCTGTATGAATACCTTTTATTTTTTATTTTAGTAGAAGAAGCCAGAAAAGAAGTAGTAGAGACGTGTGAAGAGTAATATTCATCAATTTTTATCAAGTTTTGAATAGCAATTCTTAGGATAAAACACTTGATTTCATCCATTATTCTTGAGATTGTTCTTTGATATTCAAAGTAGGTTTTCTTCCAATTATTGTTGGAAGTAATTAATTATGTGTTTGTCTATGAATGCTAATTGTAATCTTACAATCATGAGAGGCTAAAACCTCCACAACTAGGGGTTTTGGGAACTATGGTGGATTTAACGAAATAGGGTTACACAAAAGTTATTCAAAACCAATCTAAATGCTTGTATTATATTCTCTTCATCTTCATATGTTTCTTCACAGTGTACAATGTTAGGACTTGCCCGAATTCATTACTTGCTTGAACCTAGAGAAGTGGAGATTAAGAAAATAGAATTGCAACAAAGCCTTGGTCTTTATGATCATTGTATTAACTTGTGTTTTGGTCGCAGGATAGTTAAATTTGGAACAAATTGATAACAGTTAGTTTGAAATCACTCATGAGACTTGACCCGGTGATTGAGATAGTCATCCAATAGGGAAAAACCAATCTTTTGATGAACCCTAGCTATTAGTTCTACAAGTAAGCATTGGAATTGATCACGTGTGTACACCCGAAGTAGTTATGAACCCATGGGGAGCACTTACCCTAGTTATTTGCAAATCTTCATATCAATCACAATTATAATCTTGCTTTAATATTGTTTTTCCTTGAAACCCCCCAATTTGGAGATAACTTACCAGCAAGATTAAGTACCACCATTAGTCTAGATCTTACCTTATTCCCTAAGGGTTCGACCATAACCTGTTTGGTGGGTTCTTTATTGACAATGTTCGTTTCATACTTTGTCAGGAAGTGTGAGTTTGAGCATCATCAAAAAGTAGCGTCATTACTAGGGAATACGACTAAGATTATATTAATTGCTTGTATTTTACTTTTGGTTGTTATTTCCTGCATTACATTTTCTTTTTGTTTTTGAATATCCACAGGTTATCGCTTGGTGAATGCCAAGTACTCATCAGAGTGGAAACCACTTGATTCATTTAGATCTCAAACTCAAAAGAAAACTGGGAAGAATGGAGAACTAAGAGTAGGGAGATGCTTGTATTGCTGAAGAAGCTAGTCAAGTCGAGCTAGCTCGGCAAGCTGCATTTCAGGATGCGAAGGATGCTCGAGATGAGGTTGTCAACGCTGGTTGCCATGGAAGGGGCAACAAAAGTCAAGGTTATGCCCCTCAATTCTTCGATGAGGATGATCCAGACATTGATGAAGTTGAATCAACCGGAGCTATTGTACCACCACCATTGCCTGCTGGGGCAAAAGTTGATGTCACTAGCACCATGATCCAATTATTGAACATGAAGGGGGTGTTTAGTGGTCACGCAGCTGATGATGCCAACCTGCACCTAATGAACTTTGTGGGAATATGCAAGGTGTACAGGTTTCCCAGAGTTAATCAGGATGCTATAAGGCTAAGACTCTTCTCCTTTTCTTTGTTTGGGAAAACCACTTTACGGTTATCGAAGTTGCCCAATGACTCCATTACTCACTGGAGGGAGCTCAAGAAAGCTTTTCTAGAGAGATTCTTTCCATCCTCCAGGATGCTGCAGCTTAAGGACGAATCTATAATTTAAGACAATTGAAGACTGAGGAACTTCATGAAACCTGGTTGAGGTTCAAGAAGAAGTTTACCATGTTCCCGAACCACAAAATTCCTGATGACAGTTTGTTGAAAATTTTCTATAGATCCTTGAACAACAGTACAAAGCAGTAGCAGACATAGTGACGAGAGGAGCACTAATGGACCACACCTGGGAGAAAGCTGCCACTATTCTAGATAGAGAGACCAAAACAAATAGATAATGGCATATCCGGGAAGTGGAAGCAGTGGCTGGTACATATGCTGGTTGTTTGGCTGCAGCCTAACGAAGGAAGGAAGAAGAACGTGACCAGGAATTGTCTTATATGCACACATCATTGGACTAGCTCATTAAGAATATCATGGGTATTGGAGCTAGAAAAGTTAATGCAAGGGGGAGATAGGGATAAGAGACAAGGCCTGACCACTCAGATTCCGAGGAGGAAACTAACTTCTTGAACAACCAGGTGGCGGGTTTCCGGGCCAATGCCCAAGGGTATGGAAAATACACTTGGCTCCATGTTTTTGGAAACCAAGGTCGTAACCAATACAGACACAATTACAACCGGAATGGATATAGAGATAGCAGTTGAGGTCGTGAATGCGAGAGAGATTGGAGAAGGAATGATGGTTACTATAATAATCGAGCAGGATTATACGTGCCTCCAAATGTACGTGAGGGGGAGGCTAGACAGTCAAAGTTGGAGAGCATGATGGTTGAGATGCTAAAGTAGGTGAGATCCATAGATGATCAGCTGAAAGACATCCATAGTAATCTATCGAGCATGGGTCAGAGAGTTGAGTCACATGCTACAGCTATCAAGAAGATCGAACAGCAGCTAGGGCAACTATTAGCATCCATGACCCCTGGCAAAAGGGTACACTGCCTAGAAACACAGTCCAAAATACAAAGAATGATGGTCACTGCATGGTTGTGATGACTAGGAGTGGAAAGACCGCGGTTGGTCCCCCTCTACCAGTTGTAGTTGAAAGAAAGAAAGAAAGCATGATCGATGATGAGGAAAATGTTGCTGAGAATGAGCATAATGAGAATGTTTAGTTGACTGAGGCTCCAGTTGTTGAAAAGAGGCCTGAAGATGAACAAGGAGAGAAGTAAGGAGCCACACAAATTTACAAGGCTATTCCATGACCACCGCCACCATTCCCTCAAAGAATGAAGAAGAAGGCGGAGAATAGTAAGTTTCTGAAATTCCTGTCAATGCTAAAACAGTTATCTGAAAACAGACCATTGGTTGAAGTGTTGGAATAGATGCCGAGATATGCCAAGTTTATGAAGGATCTTGTTATGAAGAAAAGGTCCGTGAGCTATGAGCCTTTGGATAATGTGCATAATTGTAGCGCTTTAGCCTCATGGGTCCTTGCCCAGAAGAAGGAAGATCCAGGTGCCTTCACCATTCCATGTACAATTGGCGATTTTGAGTTTGTGAGGGCACTCTGCAATTTGGGAGCAAGCATTAATATGATGCCATTAGCTATGTTTAAGCAGATGGGCTTGGGAGCCCCCACACCGACTACTATGCAGCTATTGTTGGCCTACTGAAATGTGAAGAAGCCTGTGGGGATCCTGTTCAATGTGCTTGTTAAAGTGGATAGATTAATATTCCCAGCAGACTTTGTGATCATTGATTGTGAGGTTGATTTTGAGGTCCCCATCATTTTGGGAGACCATTCCTTTCCACTGGGAGAGTTTTGTAGATATGGAGGTTGGCTAGTTGAAATTCAAACTCAATAAAGAAGAGGTTACCTTCAATGTCTATCAATCAATGAAGCAACCAAGGAAGTATGTATTTATCTCAGCAATAGAGGATGAATCCGAGTTCCTTGGTGAAGTTTGAGTAGTAAAGAGACTTGCGTCGTGCCGCGATGTTAAATCAGGCACTTCTTGGGAGGCAACCCCTGTGGTGGTTTGGTGAACTCTGAGTAACTGAACTACCTGCGTCGTGCCGCGACGTTAAATCAAGCGCTTTGTGGGAGGCAATCCAAGTTGATTAACTTATATGTGTTCAATGTGCAAGGGAAACAAAAACAGGTGGAAGAAGAATTTCTAAATAGAAAAATGCTACGATTCTCAGTACGACTCGTAAGAGTATTGTATGGGCCTTAGTACGAGTCATGGTGAGAAGCAAAGATGTTTTTCAGTGCATGAGTTTAGGGTACGGTTGGTCCTATGACTCGTGACTTCATTCTACGGGTTGTAGTACTCACTGTGCTTATAAACTATGCAAGGCATGGCCTCAACATAAGAAAGACCTACGAGTCATAGTACAGGTTGTATTTTCATAGTATGATTCGTAATATGTACTCATAGGTCCACATGTAAATCTCTCAAACTCTCTATTACGAGCCCAAGGGACGATTTGTAGGACCTTGATAACGCTCAAACCACACCTCTTTATGAAGTATGAAGCGGATGCTGTCAATAAAGAACCCAACTAGAGGTTAGGGTCGATCCCACAGAGAATACAGAAAGATGTAGAAGAACGCTAGTGCTTAAGCTTTTTAGTTAATTATTTCCTAAGAGGGGAGAATTTGTAAAAGTAATAAATAACAATGTTGAGTAATTGTTTGTTGTTTCCAAATTAATGCAACTAACTAGGGTAAGTGTTCCCCATGACTTCATAACCACAAGGCATTTTATACTAGCGATCTATTCCGGTGCTTAGCATGCAATATCGGTAAGTTAATTTCACCTAAATGGTTGGTCCCCTATTTAGATGTTTATCACCATACAACTTGGTCCTTCTACAGGTGTACGCTTTACTAACCCTTACCCTCGATATTGAATTAGCTATTCCCAGACAAGGTCAAGCTATTAGATGAGGGTTGATAGCCTCAAATCTCCGTTGTTAATCCCTTTTCACATTCACTACCTCCTTGGTCCAGTAAGTAAGAATAAGGCAAGTTCTAACGTTTTCAACCGTTAAAAATCAATTAAAATGAAGGAAGCAACAATACATGCATAAACTCTGTTGAACAATCACTAAGTATTTTACCTATGTGTGTTAATTTGTCATGGTTCCCACAACCCTAGTTATAGTGGTTTTAGCCTATCATTTTTATAAATAAATTCATGGTATTTATAGAAAAAAGAATAAATTAATACTTACAACAGTGATAGGAAGAAACTCACTTGATTATTGCAACAATAAAGAAGAACAATTCACCAATTGTCTCAAAGCGTTTTTGAAATAGAACGTCTAAGTCCAAGACTTGTCTTCTTAAATCATGTTTTTAAACTTATGTCTTGACATCTCTATTACAAAGAAATAAAAGGGTATTTATAATAGTATATTTATGCCTTCTTTGTTCCTTCATGAATTTGGTTTGGGATTTGTAGCTCCTTTTCCTAGTTGAAGTGGGATTTGACTTTTCATGGCCATTCGACAAGCTTGCCGCGTCGCGCACTGCATCGCGCAAGAAGAAATGCGCGTCGTGCACTGCATTGCACAAGAAGGGTTGCGCATCGCACATGCCATTGCACAGTTTTTGTGCTGCTTCACGCACCTGGTCGCACAACAGTGTTGTGTAGTGCGATATGCCTTGATCTTTGCATTATTCATTCCAACTTCCTCATCTTTATTCCATAAGCCTCAAACATACCCAAAATCATCACTTTTAGCCCTGAAAACATCTAATCACGTGTGTTATCCATTTTCACAAATGTATAACATAAACACATGAAAACACACATAATTTGTTCTCAAAACATAGTATAGTATGGGCAAAGATACGTCTATGAAGTGCATAAATATGCCCTTCATCAGACCTTCCTACGACTCGTGGTATGAGTCATGATGGGTAAAAAAGTTTAAAATCACTTGACTCGGCCAAAATTTTTCAAATTTTCCCTACAATATAATAAATCATACCCTTCTCCCACGCTCTCAAAACCAAATTCACAACTAGAACTCACGACTCCTTCACACCCGTAACACTGAATCAAGATCGGTTAAGTAAGTTCTTTGCTCAGATAACACCGTAAATACCAACTCCAACCCTAGTCCTAATTTTAAGTCGAATTAAGAAGCATTCAAGTAAGTGTTATCTGTTGAATTTGATAATAATGAGCTATTGTTCTTGAAGAAAACCTTCTTAATCCCTGAGAGTCCTCTTAGTTCTTGAAAAATTAAAAAGGACAATGACTAGGGATGTGAACAAGTTAGTGTGCGACTGGGTAGGGATTTAACTTATAAAAATTGTGCAATGAACTATTAAACTTGAGTTACAAGTTGTGATTAAAAATGGGAGGAATGGGTATCTGTAAAACATGATACATGCATGGCTAGACTTGGGAATTCTGAGTACCCAAACCAAATTAAATCACCTACAAACTAGATCAAAAATAAGGTAGGGACAGGCTTCACAAGCCTTCCTATGACTCATGGTTTCATACTACGACTTGTTGGATGGCTCATTGGGACTGTCCCAAGCCAAACTTGTAAAAATCTCAAGGTATGAATCCTAGTAGGGGTCATGGGATCTTATTTACGAGTCGTACCTGGCAATCGTACCAAGAATCTGAAAAAGGTTAAGTCGAAACGAGACAGAATGATCCTAATATGAATCGTGGTATAGACCGTACCTTCATGGTACGAGTCGTACCTCATAGGCATAACATTGACCTGGGATATTATAAGTCTCAATATGAATCATACCTCTAAGGTACGACCGGTATTGTAAACCCATGATAGAATACAGAGGACTTTTTTCTTGCTTTCTTTTTCTCAGGTTTTGAATTCTAACCCGTTTTCGCCATAGGTACAATGACGCAAAAATGAAAATCATCCAAGGAAACTGCTCGGAGGGCATCGATTGATGAAACCTCTAAATCTGAATAAGTGGGAAACACCCCTAGTGGCTCGGTGGAGGAATACCAGGTCGATACATCTGATACTAATGGGACCCGAACCACTAGGGTGAAGGCTAAAGCCCAAGTTGTGGCAGCCACTGCAACATCTACTGGTGTTCCCATGTTTGAGGAGGGAGCTGAGGAAAGAGCCTAAGAGTCTGAAAGAAGCTCTAATGAAGAAGAGGGGTTTGAGAAGGCCCCATCCGACGATGCAGACAGTTAGTCCGGATCAGAGAAGGAGGCACCCAATGCCAAGCAGGAGTAGACTCCTCCTAGGGAGAACCGCACCATTCGATGAAGAGTACCAGGAGACTAAGAAATATATGAAGAGGGCATTGCTCTCACCTCCAAGAACAAACCTAGGCGGAGCATCCAAGAAGAGCCGTGAATCCTCACCAATTCACTAAACAAGGTGCAGGAGATGAAGTGGATATTTAGCTTCTATGGATTCGATTGGATGGCTAGAACCCCGGATCGATACACTTCAGAAATCATGTGGGAGTTCTACGCCAATTATTTGGAAACCATGGAGCAGAAAGCTAAAGAGGTCAAAAGTTGAAAGATCAGCCTAAGCTGGAGAGCATCATGGTACTAGACCGCTACGTGTATATATTCGAGTGCACTATTACTCGGGTTTTATATGGGCCCCAATTCATACCACCACATGCTACACAAGAATATGACTATCGGGTGGAGGCCTTAAAACAGATTAAGTAGTTGGGTTTTAATGAGAGGAAGAGGCAAATTCAGTGGTTGTCTGGAGTGACTGTTGAGGATAAAGAAGAGGCAGAATGGGTTACTAGCGGCAAGCAGGTCACAAAGAATTCTCTGAACTTCATTGCAAAAGTCTGTTGGACATTAGTGCACCACCGGTTGGCCCAGACAGTAAATGATAATACCCTCAGTGTAGAAATAGCAGCTTTGGTGGCATGTATCATGTCCAGATACCCCATTAATATCCCGAGGGTCATTGCAGAAGAGATTCGGGATCGGGCTATGGGATTGAACACTACCATCTAATTCCCTAGTCTTGTATTTAGACTATGCACAGAGGCAGGTATCAAGGTGCATCATGGTGAGGAGCACTTGATCGGAGGATAGCGGATCACTAATATTGGCCTAATTCGAGATGAGATGAACTTGGTAAGTCGGGCACAACTTTCTACCACAGTCTCATTTTCACGGATAGTTGGGGGCGCATAGGTGAATGCCCTAACTTCACAGGAGCAGGGTGAGACACCGGCTACAGATGCCGGTCATTCAGACATAGCTCCTAGCACCTCCGATCGCACCATCTATGAGCCTCCCGAGATAGACTTCAGCTGGGTACATGCTAGTGCCTCAGGAATTTCTCCAAAATCTGGCCAAGAGACTAACTGTAGCTGAGAAGAAGGTTCATTCGATGATGAAGAATGTCAAGCATTGGGTAAAGGCTGATTTGAGATAGCTGCATAGGCCCTACACACTAAGCTATATGTTTTTGAGAGTAGATTCAACATGACTATGGCCGAGCAGGCTGACATGGAAAGCCTCCGTCAGGAGTTGGGGGCTCTTTGGAGTCAAGTGGCTGAGCTGTCATCACGACAGCCGGCAATCATAGCATCCCCCACACTTCTTGATCTCGACATTGGTACTGATGAGGAGCTTGATCTGGCGGCTTATTGGGAGCCCACAGGAGTCAAGAAGGAGAAAGGGAAAAAGAGGATCTCTGAGGATGTTGGAGACGAGACTCCAAAGAAGAAGAGAAAGAGAGAAAAGAGAGAGGCAAGCGGGAAAGATTGGAGAGTCAGCAGACTCACGACGATCATCAGTTGGAGTTGCTTGAGAGAGCTAGAGGAGCAGGTAGCTCAACTGTGGCCCATGCAGATCTTGCGGGTGGCAAGGATCCTTTAGGTGAGCCATATTTAGCCCTAGTGATTCCAGATGTTGTAAAGACGGCCTTCACAATTGATGGGGTAGACACTCCCCCTACAAATACACCAATGAGTGTGTCGGCCACCAATAGCACCACGATTGCAGTGGAGGTACCACGTTTGCAGGATGACAGGAGCTTAGTGCATCTCAGGTATGTTTCCTTCGTTCTGCTACATTCTATGCTTCGGGGATGAAGCATGCTTTTTTTAAAAAGGGAGGGGCTGTACTTGTATTTTTGGGATTTTGATTCGTTTGAGGGTTTTCTTGTCGTGTTTCTTTTTTCTCAGGCATGCTATATAGTAGAACCGACATGTTTAGGATTTTATTTTTTTTATTTTTGTTTAATTAGAAAGTGTCTTAGGAGTACTCATCCAATAAGTTACACTAGTTTTGAATTTGTAAAAATTGACCCTGTTTAAAAAAAATTTGTTGGTTAGCTATGTTCTTGTTGATTGCAAAGCATTATTTTTGTTGATCTTTTTATGTCATTTAGTGTATTAGCATAAATAGTTTTTTGTTCACCATGTATAAACCAGACTGGTAGAGTGAATGTAAGACATGTACCATGAGTGAGTGAGGTATAATATATAGTTCAATACTGCGTAGAGGATCTAGAACTTTCCCGTTTGATCTTTACATAGGTTTTAGGATGGTTGGTTAGGAAAGGATCATAGGCCATTTTTGTTTAGCCTATTTTTAGCTTAAATGACCCTACCAAAATGATATGATTCCCTTGATCCCGATTTTGAGCCTTAAATGAACCATTTTTCTTTGATTAATCAATTAACCGTACCCATTCTTTATAATGAACCTATTTTGGCCCTGGTCCTTCCTTGGACATTGTGAACCTCAACATAGGCAAAATGCCTAAGTTGAGGGTGGCTAGAGTAAGGGTTCATAAATACTGGGGAGGTGAAAAAGGAAGAGAAAAGAAAAAGGTGGAAAATGAGGTGTGATATGACAAAAGAAAAAGAAAAAGAAAGAAAAATTGAAAAAGAAAATATAGAAAGAGAAAGATGAATAAAAATTCATGAAAACCCACCACACTCATACAAGTGCATAAAGAATGATGAAAAGGAAGGAAAAAGTGGATAAAGCAAACAAGGTGAAAAAGTAAAAAAAATGGAGCCACATGTATGTAGTGCCAAGGAGGGATTTGGTCACTAAAAAGATTTCATATCTACCATACCCAGCCTAAAAGCCTACAATACAATCTGAATCAAGTCCTATAGTGATCCCAGCATCCGAAGTAGAGAAAATAAGGGCAAGCCTATGGTATCCAATATGCAGTATTCGAGAATTCTTTGTGAGAGTGAGAGTCTTACTTGTTTAGTCCCATGTTTCATATTTTACTATAATTGTGAGTGGGGACTTCATTTGCTGTGAGGGTACATGGTTTGTATTTAATTCTACCAGTTGTCTATGTGAAAAGCATTAGTGATGACTTGACTATCTGTCACGCCCCACCTTGGGAGGCATGACTGGAAACTAACTGACCTAGCTAGGCTTATGCCCGTCGGGTGCCAGCCTGCAACCCACTTCAAGAAAATAACAAGCTACATCTCGGCTGTAAATACAGCCTTCGGCCGACAAGGCCGTATAGCCACCTGTAAACAAAAACAGCTAACCAACAACAGGCAACAGAGGGGATCCTATGCAGGCTGATAAGGCCAGCATACTGTCTAATTATAACAAAAATGGAGACAAACTACTATCCTAGGCCCCACACAGCCAACATACGAAACATAACTGATTAAGGCCCCACATGGCCAACATACAACTAACTAACTAACGGCTGTAGTCTGCAAGCCTCTAAGAGTACAAATAGTGGTATGGACAGGGCCTCATCCTACCCAAAATGCTATATGACTAGAATACCAAAATCTCTACAACCTGGAAACTCCGAAGAAAAGAGTTGTCCCAACTGGGGATTCTAAACAACTGTTACTGGTGATCCTAAACCTTGTATGTCTAAACCTGCAGGAAAGTAATGTAGCGCCCAGGGGAGGGCGTCAGTACAATATGTACCGAATATGTAAGGCAATAAATATACTGATAAAGACTAGAAGCGAATGGAAAGAAGGGCAGAAAGATTAACCTGTACGCCTGCTGGTTCGCAATCTACATCTAATCAATACTACATGTACGTAGTTAACCTGTACGCCTGCTAGTTCGCAATCTACATCTAATCAATACTACATGTACGTAGTTAAGACTGTATAATTACACATTTATAAACTATAACTACAAGACAAGAATACAAACAAGAACCTCATATGGCCCCTATAAGACGGAGGGTACAATCAACACTGAATAACTCGTTCAGGGCGCCATAAGCCCTGGTGAGCACATCTCAATTTATATACCCCTACCCAAGTTTCTATGACTCTACTAGTACTGTAGCCAACCTACAGGTCCCCTAGGTCTACAACTGAGCCTGCTCGGCCCCTAAACTATAGTTGTGTCTGAGTCAGGCGGACTTCTGATATTTGCACCCTGGGCACCAGGCTCAACAGGGGTGTGTAGAGCTAACCACAGCATATGAGGACCTGGGACCCCATCTTCGTCCCTCGCGGACTTTATACCGCTCCGTAGAACGACGTCATCTCTCCCCTAGCGGGGGTCGACACAGCTAGTAACCCTAGGGTGGTCATGGATGGCTTCTAAGTGAGGACAAGCCCAACCAAAGTGTTGTAATAACATCTCAATCTAGCCACTCAAAGGCGTAACTGGCCTTCTGGGCCTAACGCCACCGCTGCTTGCCCCTAGGATAGTCTATAAAGCTGCTAGCAGGCACGCCGTGCACCTGTATCTGATCAGAGGATCCTGATAGTGATCATGATCCCAATAGTCTGGACTAAATAGGGCGAGAACTAGAGTGGTCTACCATGACTCTGAATGTCCTGCCCAGACAACTGCGGGGCCGTGAATGACTAACTACCTAGCTCCTCTTCTTAGGATAATTGTAGGGCTCATACTGGACGAACATGCTTTTGAGCGATAGGCCTGTAATCCCCCATAGGAAGTTTACTGACATCCTTCGCCTATGGGAAGTACTATACTAACATGGTACTACTAGTGCCTTAGACCTCATCTTGGTGAAGTCGAATCTTATATTACTTTTCTGGGCAATTCTTAACCTTATAGGCAAGTTTATATAGGCTTAGTTACTCCTGGAAATATGTACCTAAGTCCCTTATAAGAACTGGCTGGGCCGCTAGCCCACCCTCTAACTGCTAATAAGATCCCCATCCTTAGGGTACCCACGGGTCTATTTGACCTAGATGACTGGGCTGGCTTCCTGGGCGACCTGTATAATAACTTCTAAGTCAACTAGGGCTGACAACCTCTGGTAATGGCTGATAGAATGGCAGGTTGCCACTCGGTGCACTAGACAACCCTAGTGTCACTAATTCTAAAGTATAACTATTCTACCTATTTGGGTGTGCATTTCTGGCAACCAGGTGCCAAACTAGTAGTTGTATCGCCCATACACACCTATACATTTCAACTCACTACCCAATAACTATTCACGAGCTTCTAAGATTTAGACCTGGCAATTGAACATACAATTCTACTAATACAACGAACTGGAGAATAGAAGAGCCTCTATGATACTTCCAGCGCGTATCACACCTAACATGTTCCTTCTCAATGAGAGACACTGCGGTACAATCTATATACGCTCTATAGCAGCTAACAAAAACCTATATAATCGTAATCTACTGATAGCAGCTAATCATAGCGTGTCTGATCTCTATATAATGGCAATAGTTAATTATAACACGTCTAATCACAATCCAGTGGTAGCAACTATCTACGGTATATGAAATCATCATTTCTATTCTAGAACATAAGTCGTAACACTGTACAACAAGTATAGTTTCCGAGGGTTAAGCCTTACATACCTCAACTGTTATTTCCCGGACAACCGACAAGTTCCAACTTGGATTCACTAACTCTTTCCTGCTGTAACCATTATGCTGGAAGAAAGAGATGAATTTTAATACCAAATTCGGCCTGAAATGATAACTTTATATATATATATATATATATATATATTAACTATATTTCAACTTAACGGAACACGATCTAAAACTCATAATTTCTCAAATGTCCAGAAGGAAGGAATGCTTACTTGAGCCTGTGATCGTATAGAAATTAATTTGGAGCAATTCCAACAAGTTTAGCTCGGCAGGGTTACAATTTGTCGGGCGAATTTCATGAAAATAATTCCGTAGCAATGCTCCCTTCAAACTTAAACTTCAATAACCGAAGTTAATTTGAATTTTGGAGGCGTTTCGTGGCACAAACGGAGGAAAATCACTTTAAATTTGCGTAGCTTTTACTTATGGTCGCAGTTCTGTTTTAATTTGAAGTAAATAATGAAAAAACATTGAACTTATATATAACTAGGTCGGTGGACATAGGGTTCATGGCACGGACCCTGTCGCGCTAATTTTGAGTCGCGCCACGGAGCCCAGCATCCAGGGAGTGTCCGTGCCACGTTGCCCCTTTGGGCAGCCGGTCCGGCCTTCTCCCACGCGGTCCCGACTCCGTGCTCATTTGACCTTCCCCTGAGCCCTTTCTCATATGTATTGTATTCTAAAACTCTTAACCAACATACGAGTAGACCGTCGAAACATTCAAACTTACGGGGTGTAACACTATCTATTAATAGCTAGATAACATATCTTGATCCCTGTTTATCATGTTTTGTGAGTGCTTGATGTGCATGTGCTGATTTGGTTTAAAGGAAAAAGGGTCAAAAGCTATTTGAGTTATGATGCAAAGTTTTGGTTAATTGTTGGTTGTATTATCCTAGGTTTATTTTTATCATGACCCGAGCTAAGGCCCGGATCGATACATGAGACAAGAAACCCTGAGAAGCTCAAAGTTGACTCATGGAATGAACATAATGTCTAAGCTCAACATAGTAAGGCGGAAGTTCAACATACATAATAATGGAAGTCTGCATAAAAATCAAGAAAGGATAGAATCATACATGACAAGCTGATTTCTACATAATGTTTGAAAGCCTCTAACATATCTGATGAGTTGATGGGACAACATTCCCAACTAACTCAACAAGTTTGAAACTGGAAGAAACATAACAACTACAGATACTGAATGTCCTCAAAGGATGAGGACTCACCAATGCTAGCTGGATAGGTCTGAGAGGGAAGAAGGACCGAAGATGTGGCTGAGACTGATCCCTCAGACCTGTATCATGAAACAATACAACATAGAGTATGCAGTCAGTACTTGAAATATACAGAGTATGCAAGGTAAGTAAAACATAGAGTTAAAAATACATAAGAGTTCATAAGAGTAGGATAACATGATCATAACGCAAGTATCATAATGTAAACATAAGGGCTCAAGGTTTTCAAAACATTCGTAAATCAGTCATGATCATAATCATAAGAAAAAGCCTTTTCTAAAATATACTTGAGCCAAGATAACATAACATAACCATGCACAAATCATGAGGAACAATTGAAGATTCTTACAACCGACATACCCCACATAAGCACAGATGGAGCCCGACCTATAAACCCCTAGTTGGGAGGGTGTTCGTATCTTGCCAAGGGTAGAACCATGGAAAGAGGCGTGATATCACTCATGAAAGACCCATACGGGAAAAATGGGATAGTCTCGAGGGAGGTCCCATCATGGCTATGTTGGCACGTAGTTCTGAGACTTGGGGTATGGTTGGACCCCGAATCTACTCAGTGTTAAATACTACTTCCAAAACATATGTAGTGCTCATATCATAGTAGGAAAAATGTACATGAGATTCATGGGCTAGTTTAAATCATAATAATCATAAGCTTGCTTGAAATACATGAACTAGCTATGTAATAAGGCCCGTGAGTCAGCCATAATCAAAGTCCATAAATCATGAAATTCATGCATATTTGTAAAACATGTATATACTTGATATTTCATAAATTCATGATAAGTACTTGAGAGAAATTATATTACAAGGCATAAATTGTAATTGAGCTAATTTAGATCCAGATCATAATGAAATCATAACTTGACTTTTCATAATAACATACATAATTGGGAATAGTTGGATTTAAATTCAAATCTATAAATTTATAATCAAAATTGTCATAAAATCTACCTATAGATCATAAAACATGATTTAATACATGAAAGGGATTGACCCATCGATTGATCATAGGGAATTTCACAAGAATTGGAATAAACCCCATAGATCATGAAACTTGAATCTAGAATTGAAATTCATAGAAATTGAGAAGATTTTTGAGCATGAGAGTGAAAGGAACTCTTATTCATAGCCTCATATACCTGAGAGGATCTGATTTCACAACCTCTCTTGATTACCCAAAGGAAAGTTTGGGGAAGAACCTTGAAGAAGCTAGGCTTGATCACCCTTAAACCTCTAAACTTGCATGCGTGAATTGGAATAGGCTTAGACTGACTTAACCCTTCTTAAAACATACGATTATGAGCTCAAAACGACGTAGTTTAGGCTTTATAAACATAGAAATTACAAAAAAGGCCCTAATAAATTTGCATGGAAAAAACAAACTGCCAGTCCCAACGAGGGATTAGATGACTCGTGGCTTGGACCATGACTCGTTGTCAACCTCTCATTACTTACACTGGTCATCTGCCTTCTAACGGTCACCATGAGGGACACCACGACTCGTGGTGTGCCCAACGACTTGTGGGTGACCAAGTCATCATCCACACTGCCCAAATTTCCAATCCTCCAAGCACCCCTTAACCACGGATCACTAGACGACTCGTGGTGTTGACCACAACTCATCGTCACTTCAACTCCTAAATTTTCAACCAAGTCTAAACCTTTCCCCACGAGTCACTTAACGACTCATGGTATTTTTGACGGGTAATGGGGCGACTTGTCCTATGACCTGGTGCATAAATTTTTGTTTTCTCTGTTTCAACTCTCAAGTCTGATCTTAGGGTTTTTGGGGCATTACCATTTTATAGTTAAGCGTTGTTTTTAGTTTTTTTTGTTTTCTTTTCTTGAGGGCATGCAAAAGTCTTAAGTTTGAGAGTGTTGATGTGTTGTGACTTTACAGCATGTTCGCCACTTAAAACTGAGAAAATAGCATGGACTTAGGTATGCTTATATAGATATGAGTTACTTTTACTTTGTTTTCAGGGAAAATAGGTGTTGGATAAAAAATGTGCAAAAGGGGCATAAAAGTGTAGAAATCAGCAAAGTACAAGTCTCAGTACGAGTTGTACCATGATTGTACGAGCCATACTGAGGTGGTGAAAATTAGAAGGTTGGAATAAGAGGAAGGCAATGTACAACTCTCAGTACGAGCCGTACCAAGATGATACAAGTCGTAACTAGAGTCATCGAATTCTTTAGAGAAATTTGCACAAGGTAGTCTCTTGGTACTGGTGGAACCCACGGATCATAGCACTCACATGACCCGAACCATGAGCCGTGGTAATCTTTAAGTGATTCTTCAAGACTTGGCAGAACTTCAGATACAACAAACAGTACGAGTAGTGTGAGGAAGGTATGAGGCATACCACAACACTCGTGGAAAACTTTAGAAGATGTCAGAGTTCTCAGGGCCAAACCACATATTCATTTTACGACTCATAGGACTATGGTACAAGTCGTACCAAGTTGTCACAACCCAAACATAGGCCTAGATCGAGACACGGGACTAGGAGCCCTAAGAGGCTCCAAGTCGACCCATGGCATGAACATAACATCTAACTCATTCAAATAATATGGACGATCATCATGAATAACATGGCGAAAGTCTAAACAGAACATAACATCTGAACACATACATGAGTCTAAAGATTAATACTAACTATGTCCAAAAAGCCTCTAATGTAGACTAGTTGATGGGACAAGACCCCAACTAACTCACTATAATCTGAAATTGAAAAGAAGAAATATAACTAATAAGAAGGGCTCTCGCAAGATGAGGACTCACCAACTGATACTGAGAAGTGCTAACTCCGGAAGTCTGACTGGCGGCGAGATTGAGTCTGGATATCGGACCTTGTATTGAAATGATACAACATAGAGTGTGGTCATTACATGCAATGTACCAAGTATGCAAGGTAAGTAAAACCATTAAGTAAGAAAAAAATCATAAATCATGCATAGTATAAATCATAATCAAGGTAAGATTCTAAGAGTAAGGCTTGCATGTTATTTCTGAAATCATGATCTGAACATCATAACTGAATGAAATGATCGAAAGCTAAAAACTTATAATCATAAGTAAAACTGAACATTGGTCAAACCTGCTAAAAACATAATATCATGACTGATATACATGCATAACTAAAATCTGAGGAACAATGGGAGACTTGTCATATAACCGACATTACCACGATAGAGCTCACATGGTCCCGACTATCACACTCAAGTGGACAGAGCCGTCCAAAGCCTTGTCAGGGCTAAGGGCACTACCATGATATCAATATCAAGCTCAAGGCCCCTCAGGGGCAGGGGAAGCTCCTAAGAAGGTCCCAAATAATCTGATCATACCTACGTTGGCACATAGTTCTGAGGCATAGGGTTGACTGACCCTTAGCCTACTCGGTGCTAGACACTACTCTCAAAAACATGTATATACTCTCCATCATTTTTTTAAGGAAGCTGACCATCATCTAGTGATGAAGATGACTCATGACATGCATACATAAATCTGAATCATAGCATGAGGATCTTTGGCACAAACCATATCACAAGTTGAAAATAGTTGGAGTCTAGACTCCAAACCATATGGTAAGCTAATTCATGAAATCATAAAACATACTTGATCATATGGGCTTGCCCAATACTTAACATGCTTGAAATCAACTTGATTCTCTTTGAAAACATGAGCATAGACATGGATATTTTGAAATCATACTTTCTTCATAAACATCATATCATTCTTGTACACATACTTCATAGATCTCAACTTTCATGGATGGGCATCATAATTTAGAATACTTAAAAACATAATTTATAATTGAAAACATTGTAAAATCTGCCCATTAATCATAATTCAACATTCAAAACATGCTTAAATCATATCCATGCTTGAAATTTAGGAAATTCTCGCATTGGGTAAAAACCCCATAGATTCATCAATTAGAACATCATGAATTGAGAGGGAATTGGGCATGGTTGTGGACTATTGCACCCATTCATAGCCTTATATACCTGAAGATACCTGATTTTTCCAATTCCTTGATTTCCCAAAGAAAATTGAGGAAGAATTTGAAGGAACTAAGCTTGATCACCTTCTCAACCCTCTAAACATGCATGCATGAATTAGGATAGGCTTAGAATGACTTAACCCTTCTTAAAACACTCTATTCTGAGCTTAAAATGACGTACATTAGGCCATAGGAACATAGTAATTATGGTAAAGCCCTTAATAAATTCACAGGGAAAAACATACTGCTAGTCCCAGCGATGAACTGGACAAATCGATTCCAGTGACCACGACTCGTGGTCACCTTCCATCACCTTTACTGCCAACCTTCTTATGAGGGTCACCACGAGGGACACCACGATTCGTGGTGTACCAATGACTCATTGTGACGACCCATTAGGGACACTGCCAAAAACATTCAACCTTTAACCAACTGCTGAGCACGAGCCACTCGATGAATCATGGCATTGACCACGACTTATGGTAACTATTCGTTAGGTACATTGTCCAAATTTCCTTCATCCTTCAACCTCCTTTGACCAAGGGTGACCTAACGAATCGTGGGGCTGACAATGACTCATGGTCACCCCAAACATGAAATTTTCAACCAAGTACCAGCCTTTCCCCACGAGTCACTTAACGACTCGTGGTGTTCCTGACTGGTCACTGGATGACTCATCATATGACCTGGTGCATAAATTTTTGTTTTCTCCGTTTCAACTCCTAGATCTGATCTTAAGATTTTCAGGGTATTACACAACCTATCAACACTTAGACAAATCTACAGCATCCAAGAATGTACGAGAAGCAGGTACAACCCGTACAATCCTGTTATAGGTCATAGCTTCAGTCGTGATATAGCTAGCACCAGATACAAAAAATTCTCTATTATCTTAGGAAAAGGTTTCTAATGTTTGTATAAATACCTTTTTGTGTTTTATTTTATTAGGAAAATCTAGAAAGGAAGTAGTAGAGTTGTGTGAAGAGTAATATTTGGGAATTGTTATCAAGTTTTGGAAAGCAACTGTTAGGATAAAACACTTGATTTCATCCATTATTCTTGAGATTGTTCTTTGATATTCAAAGAAGGTTTTCTTCCAATTATTATTGTAAGTATTTAATTATGTGTTTGTCTGTGAATGCTAATTGTAATCTTACAATCATGAGAGGCTAAAACCTCCATAACTAGGGGTTATGGAAACCATGGTAGATTAACGAAATAGGGTTACACAAAAGTGATGCAAAACCAATGCTAAATCCTTGATTTGTATTCTCTTCATCTTTAAACATTTATTAACGGTGTATAATATTAGGACTTTCCCAAATTCTTTATTCGCTTTAACCTAGAGAAGTAGAGATTAGGAAAAGAGAATTACAACAAAGCCTTGATCTTTATGATCATTATATTAACTTGAGCTATGGTCGCAGGATAGTTAAATTTGAAATAAATTGATAACGGTTAGTTTGAAATCTCTCATGAGACCTGACCCGGTGATTGAGTATAATCATCCAATAGGGACAAACTAGTCATTTGGATGAATCCTAGTTAGCGGTTCTACAAGTAAGCATTGGGATTGATTATGTGTGTACACTCGAAGTAGTTATGAACCCATGGAGAACACTTACCCTAGTTATTTTCAAATCTTGATATCAATGACCGCTTCAGCTAATAGATGCATCAAAGACCATTGCCAGCTACTGCTAGTCGCAAACAAGCCCTTCCCTTCTGGGCTAGGAGTGAAAGCCGCATTCCCGGAGCCCTCCCTATGCTTTAGTCATAGCAGTAATCTTTCTTTAATATTTCTTTTCCTTGAACCCCCCCCCCCCAATTTGGAGTTTAAGTACCAGTATTAGTCTAGATCTAACTGTCTTTCTTGTGGGTTCGACTCTAACCTCTTTGTTGGGTTCTTTATTAAGAACATCCGCTTCATACTTTGTCAGGAAGTGTGAGTTTGAGCGTTATCAATATTGATATCAAGCTGAGGCCCCTTGGGGGTAGGGGAAAGAACTCTTAAGAGGTCCCAAATATAATTATACCTATGTTAGCACGTAGTTTATGAGATAGAGGAACCTTGGAACCCCAAGCCTACTCGGTGCTAGACCCTACTCCCAAAAATATGCATAGTGCTCACATCATTTTTCAATGAAGTTAAAATCATAATTACAGGCATGCTATGAAATCTGATCATTGGTAGTCTTGACTCCAAAACATACCGTAAGCTACATTAGGAGTATTAACCCAAAACATATGATAAGTTGATCTTATTAGCCTTGGCTAAATCATGAAAACATACTTAACTTGTGTGGGCTTTCCCAAATCATAAGATCATGGATACTTGCAATAGACTTCATAAGTCAAAATCATTGATTTATATATGGAAAATTTATAAACATTCATTCATGCTAGATATCTCATCATACTTGAAATCGTGAATCATAGGCTTGACTTTTCACAAAACTTGCATAGCAGGGCACAATTTCAAATAATTTAAATCATGAATTTATAATCAAATTATGTATAAAATCTACCCATTAGACTTAAAACATGCTTTAGAACATGAGGGGATTAGACTCATAAACATATCATAGAGAATTTCATAAAATTGGGTTAAAACCCTATAAATCCATATACTTGAATTAGAACTTAAATTCATGGACTTGGCGAGAAATTTGGACATAAGAGTGAAAGGAAACCCTCATTCATAAGCCTGCATACGTGGGTAAACTGATCCTCAAACTATCCTTGAAAGCCCAAGAGAATTGGGAAAAAAATTGGGGAGAATTCTAGCATGATCTTGAAGAGGGTTCTCAATACTTGCATGCATGGGAGTCTAATGCATTAGAATAGACTAAACCCTCTTAAAACACTCCTTTAAAGACTTAAAATGATGTCATTAGGGAGTTAGGAGCTTAGAAATCATTAAAATGCCCTTACTAGTTCGGTAGGGAACAACCCACTGTCAGCTTCCACGAGTCGTACAATAACCCGTACAACCAAACCACGGCCGGTGGTTTTTGCCGGTTGCTAGCCAGTCTAAATTTTCCAACTCACTGATTCTTAACCACGGACCACTTTCCATGATTTATTGTTTCCTACAATGAGTCATACCTTGACCCGCTACATCACCTCTTCACATGGTAGGTTCAAACCATGGCCACTTTCCACGGCCCGTTACAGTATCCTATGACTCATGCCATGAGCCGTTATTATTAGACCAAACTTCCAACTTCTTTGCTTCTTTCCACGAGTACAAACCATGACTCATTGTCTCCTATAATGAGTCATACTACAACTCGTACCATCCAGCCTAGACATACCAGCAACATACAACGACTACTAAACATAACCCCTTATAGGGACCTACAAGTCATTCCATGACTCGTTCCTACTAGACTAGAAGACTCTATTGTTAGCCACGACTCCTAACCACGGTCCATTACTCCAAACCACGACTTGCACAACAAGTCAATCTGAGAAAATTTCTAGACTTTTTCTGCTGAACATATTTCAAATCCCTAATCTAGTCTTAGGAACCTTTGGGGTGTTACAATAGTATAAGTTATTTGTTTAAAAAATTAGCACTTACAAAATTGTATTGTGATTAATTATTGGCTTGTTTTGGTACTAATAAATTCATATCATATCAAAAATACATTATTTATTTGTAAATGATCATTAAGGACTTGTTATGTCAACAAACTAAGAAAAAGACTCATTAAAATTAGTTTGAACAATAATTAATACTTGCAATTAGGGTAGATTGCCTATATCACACTCCTTGGGGTGCTACCCTTTTTGGACCTTGTTAACGCGAGATGTTATATGAACTGAACTACCCTTTTTTTAATAGTATTTTTAAAATCCTAAAAATAAGTTGATTGCATTATAATGTATTCCAGTTGTTATGGGGGTGAGGACCATAGTACCCTGTTAGAGTCCCCATACTAAAAGGGAGCTAATAAAACTCAGAATGGGGTGGTTTAAAAGCTGAAAATATGTATGATCTCAATGTTAAATTTTTGTGTTGTATCTCATTATAGGGTGACCTAGTGAACTAGACCTTTGTAGAAAATTCTAAGACTGTGAGTAAATTTATAGTATTGTTTGATAGCTAGGTGCATATTTGTAAAGTGTTATGAGGTCTTGATGAAAGAATTGTGTTTTGGGATGGAAAAGCATTTGGTTTTATCGAGTTACAGATTAATGAGGAACCGATGTAGTGGTGGAATTTTTGCTGATGCGAGACTGCCATCCAAATCGGAGTGTCGTTGTAGCGGTGGATGACAAGATGCCAAGTCTTGCAATAACAAGACCCTGATAACCATAGTTGCGTCAACTGCACGGAAGGGATGACCGCTACAATGAGATCCGAGGAAGAATTCCTATTTAAATCATTTATTTCAAAGTTTTCATCCCATAACTCTAAGGCACAAACTCTAAGAGCTAAGGAGCGATTTTTCCACGGCTAGGACATAACTTCTCTTCAAGGTAAGTCTTCTTCATCAATACATAACTTCTCTTCAAGGTAAGTCTTCTTCATCAATCTTTGCATCTATCCATCCTCTAATTCCCTAGAATCATTAAAAGGTCATTAATAGGGGTAGGAATAAATATCGAAGAATTAAAAAACTGAATCAAACCGAACCAAATTAGTTTAATTTTTTAATTTTGGTTCTTTTGTTTGGTGTTCATTTTTTTAGAAGTTCGATTCTTTGCTCAGTGTTCGATATAAGAGTCACTGTTTTTCGGTGCACCGAAGAACCAAAATTTTATTAAATATATTTTTAAATAATATTTATATTTAATTTATATGACCCAAATTATTTTTTGAAATTCAACCCATTTGGGACTTTGAAACCCAAATACCCAACCCAACCATCATCACCAGTAGTTACCCTAATACGAACTATGTCACACCCCACCTTGGGGAGTATGACGGGCACCTGGTGCCTACTAGACTCTGGATTGCTAAATGGTCCAGCCTAAGCACATCTGGTGCTTTGGCTGGCTCTGGCTCTACTCCAAGAAATAAACCGGCTATATAACGGCTGTAAACACAGCCTCCGGCCAACTGGCCTATAGCCACCTGTACCTGTAGTAACAGCTAACCAGAACACACTCATAACAAGGAACCTATGCGGGCCGACAAGGCCACCATGCTGTCTAGTTCTCTGTAACTCAACAATAGCATGCTAAATAATTACGTGACCGGCAAGATCACCACTACTGACTAGTTATGGCCACACACGGCCAACAAGAACTGAAATACTAACTAACTATAACAAACTGCACGGCCTCACATGACAGGCTCAACTGACCACAGGGAAATATATACAGACTGCAAGCCTCTATGAATGACAATAGAAATGATCGGGACAGGGCCCCGACCTACCCGTACTGTACAACAAAAGAAAATGAAATACACCTCTGAATATCAAACTCCGGATGACAGGAGTTGATAACTCTACGCTGGCTAGGATCACGAGGGATCGGCTCCTTGTCTGTAAGTACCTGCAGGCAAGTAATGTAGCGCCCCACGGGCGTCAGTACCACAGGTACTGAGCATGTAAAGCAACTGAAATACACAACTGAAATGAATAACAACAGTAACATGACATATAAGCAGGAAGTAGCTGAGTCTATCTAGTTGAGGATAACTGGGGAGAGTTTATTTATTCTGTAACTAAACTGAGCGTAGCTGAAGACGTGTCGTCCTACTGTTTATCAGTATCTAATAGCACATATAGATATACATATAAATACACACATAACCTGACCGACCCCCATAAGCCGGAAGGTGCCAACCAACAGAACAATCTATTTACCCCTACCCGGGTCTAAACCAACCAAAAATAAGTCACTCCACTCATCTGACAACTGTGAGCTCCTCCTATCGGCCCCCTTGGGTGCGTATCTTAGGCCTTGGCCTCTGACATTAAACTGTGTCTGAGTCCGAAGACTCCTGCCTTTGGGCGCAAGCGCTCACGGGGTAATCTGCTATTGAATCTGTGACTAAAACTGCCCCTGGGTGCAAGCACGCAACAGGGTACCTTTATAAAAATTTGTATGTGAAACTGCCCCCGTCCACAAGCGCACACAGAATAATCTGCCCCTGTAAACAGGGTAATCTGGCTCTGTACAAAGTAAACTGAACTGCCCCTGCAAGCTGGGTAATCTAGACCGTATTATCATGGTGGTCGGCCATCATCGTCCTCTAGGCGGACGGCATCGCCCAGCTGGTGGCGGTATCTGAATCTGGTATCGACACAGCTATAACCCAGGGGCGGTGGGGATGCAATGGGACACCCACATGCCATAGAAAGTCTCAACAAACAAATAGCACATATAAATAGCAAGCATGTATAACTGAAAAGACTATCTGAAATCTACTTCTTTTCTGATCTGTTTCTACACTGAGCTAATTCTTACTAATTATACTGATTCTGTAACCTCTGTTTAACTATACGGCTAATCTGTAGCCAAGATACTGTCTTTCTGAATGGCTAATCTGTAGCCATAACTGTCTGTCTATCTGATCTTTCTTTATTGACTTTTATTATGAAAATCTGTTTCTTTTATTCTACTACATGCTTGCTAATCACGTAATAGGCTATACTGAATCTGAAATACTAACTTGCCCTCGGGCGCATACTTTTCTAACTTTCAGACTGAATACGATATAACAACGCAAACTAGGTTTACTGAACTTTGCACAATACTTAACATTCAACTCCGGGAATTCTACTACGGAGTTTATTGTACTATACAAGGCTAAAGCTACTAACTTGCCGAAGGAACTAGCTTTACATACCTTAACCTCGAGTTATCCGTCTGTCGGACGAGGCTCGGTCAATACTCCAGCTATTTCTCCCAACTGCATTCATGTATACGCTAATTAATACTAAATATAGCTTTATTCTAAAGAACGACGTCACTTTCGATATAATTGTAGCCTAAACTTAGGCTTATCGAAAGACGGTCGAAAACTCACTATTTTCAGAAGTCCAGAAGGGAGAAGTATTCATTTCACAGCTAGGAGCACATAGACACTAGTTTGGAGCAATTCTACTTACCTTAGCTCGGTAGCTCGACGATTCATCGGCCGTATTTCACGAAACAAAATCCGTTGGAATGCTCCCTACTGCTAAATACCTCGGTACCTGAGGTTAATTTGAGTTTGGACCGCGTTTGACAGCGTAATCGGAAGGAAATTATCAAATAATCCTTGTTCCTCTTTCTCTCTGATTACACTCTGTTTTTCACAGGAAATTATAAGAAACTTTAATGAAAAATCAAAGTTGGAGGCTTTATAAAATTGGGACTTATAAGTCACATTCAGGGAATGCGATTTATAAGTCGCATTCCTAGAATGCGATTTATATGCATTCCTGGAATGCAATTTATAAGTCGCATTTTGCCTTGCGACGCGCCGACTTGGCGCTTGTCCGATCTTTCCCCGGGCCTTTTTCTAGCATGTATGATTTTCAAATACTCTTAACCAACACGCGAATATGCCATCTATATGCCGGGAATTTACGGGGTGTAACATTCTCCCCCCTTAAGAACATTCGTCCTCGAATGTAAACTGCTATATAGAGGACTACTCAATTAGCTTAACTTGTTCTATGGAAAATTTCGGCAGAGTTTGCCCTGTAATCTGGACGATCCCAAAATCCTGAAACACAGAAAAGTCCAATACAGGTACTCCACACGATACTATAAGATTCATTCGATAACTAAACATCAATCTTTCTCATTTATATATATACAACCATAAGGTACTGCATAAGTAATAATACGGACGTACCTGTCGCCTGGCTAGGCCTGGAACAAGTAAGGATATCTAGCTTTCATATCTTCTTCAGCCTCCCACGTCATTTCCTCTCAGTTCCTACTACGTCATAATACTTTGACAGACGCAATATCCTTAGTTCTCAACCTGCGAATTTGTCTGTCTAGGATCACTACTGGAACCTCTTCATAGGCCAGCTCTTCTGTAACCTGGATATCCTGGACTGGAACTGCTCTTGACGGGTCTCCTAAGCATTTCCTTAGCATGGATACATGAAAGACTGGATGAACAGATTCTAATTCTGGCAGCAAGTTCAACTCATACGCCACTTGGCCTATTCTTCTACGAATCTGATATGGCCCGACAAATCTTGGGCTGAGCTTACCCTTCTTGCCGAATCTCATCACCTCTTTCATCGGAGACACTTTCAGAAATACCCAGTCATTCACATCGAACTCCAGGTTCCTGCACCGAACATCTGCATATGATTTCTGGCGACTCTGTACAGTCAATAGGCGTTCTCTGATAAGCTTTACTTTCTCTTCTGACTGCTGAACAATGTCTGGCCCAATCATCGCTAATTCTCCTATTTTAAACCAGACAACCGGCGATCTGCACTTTCGCCCGTATAAAGCCTCGAAAGGCGCCATCTGAATAGCCGAGTGATAGCTGTTATTGTAAGCAAACTCGATTAAAGGCAAATGCTCATCCCAGCTACCACTGAAATCTAGCACACACGCTTGCAACATATCTTCGAGCGTCTGAATTGTGCATTCAGCCTGTCCATCTCTTTGAGGGTGGAATGCAGTGCTCAATTTAATCTGCATACCCAGACCTCTTTGAAACGACTGCCAGAATCTAGCCGTAAACTGCGCTCCTCTGTCTGAAATAATGGATACTGGCACTCCGTGCAATCTGACTATCTCTTGGATATACAACTCAGCATAATCTTCGGCCGAGAAGGTAGTTCTCACTGGCAGGAAATGAGCTGATTTGGTCAATCTGTCAATTATCACCCATATAGAGTCATGTCTGCGTCTAGTATGGGGTAATCCTGCCACAAAATCCATATTTATAGCTTCCCATTTCCAGAGAGGCACAGCTATATCCTGAGTCAAACCGCCTGGTTTCTGATGTTCTGCTTTCACCTGTTGGCAGTTAGGACACTGGGCTACAAATTCAGCAATTTCTCTTTTCATACCTGGCCACCAATAGTTTTCTTTGATATCATGGTACATCTTTGTTGTGCCAGGGTGGAGAGAATATCGGGTGCAATGTACCTCATTCATGATCTGCTGGCGGAGGCCTGAAACATTGGGAACACATGAACGGTCTTTACAACGCAGCACTCCATCCTCTATTACCTGTAATTCTGGCGCTTTCCCCTGCGGGATTTGATCTTTAAGTCGGATCAGGTCAGGATCCTCACATTGCCGTTCTTTCACTTCCACAACTAATGATGACACAGCGGTGTTCTGAATTACCGCTCTATTGTTCTCTGTTTCTGCTACACGAACGGCTAGGCTGGCTAATTGATGTATCTCCCTGACCAGTTCCCGCTGCTCGGGCTGCAAATACGCCAAACTCCCCATGGACTTACGACTGAGAGCATCTGCTACAACATTGGCTCTTCCCGGGTGGTACAGAATATCTACGTCATAGTCTTTTATCAATTCCAACCAATGATGCTGCCGCAGATTCAACTCCCTCTGAGTGAATATATACTGTAGGCTCTTATGATCTGTGAAGATATCAACATGGACGCCATATAAGTAATGTCTCCACATTTTTAAGGCGTGGATCACTGCGGCTAACTCCAGGTCGTGGGTAGGGTAGTTCTTCTCGTGTTTCCTCAACTGTCTGGACGCATATGCAATCACTCTACCATGCTGCATCAACACACAACCCAACTCGATGCCTGACGTGTCGCAATAAACCGAATAAACTTCTATACCTTCCGGTAGTGCTAGCACTGGGGCGGAGGTCAACCTATCTTTCAGTTCCTGAAAACTCTGCTCACATGCCTCTGTCCACTGAAACTTTGCTGCTTTCTGTGTCAGTTTGGTCTGAGGTTCCGCAATAGTCGAGAATCCTTCAACAAACCTCCTATAATACCCTACTAATCCCAGAAAACTACGGACTTCAGTCAGAGTGGTAGGCCTAGGCCATGATTTGACTGCTTCTATCTTCTGCGTGTCAACCTCTATACCAGCATCTGACACAATATGCCCTAAAAAGGCTACTGAATTAAGCCAGAATTCACACTTAGAAAATTTAGCATATAACTGGCGGTCCCTGAGGATCTGGAGCACTGTCCGTAAATGAGTCCGGTGATCTGCTTCAGAGCGAGAATACACCAGAATGTCATCAATAAATACTATTACGAACAAGTCCAGGAAAGGTCTGAAAATACTGTTCATCAGGTCCATGAATATTGTCGGGGCATTCGTTAGCCCAAAGGACATGACTAGAAATTCAAAATGTCCATATCGGGTCCTGAACGTTGTCTTAGGAATATCTCTTTCACGTACTCGAACCTGGTGATATCCGGACCGCAAGTCAATCTTAGAAAAGTATCTGGTTCCCTGCAACTGATCAAATAAGTCATCAATTCTGGGAAGCGGGTACTTGTTCTTCACTGTAACTTTGTTCAATTGCCGATAATCTATGCACATACGGAGTGAGCCATCTTTCTTTCTCACAAACAGAATTGGCGCACCCCATGGTGAAGTACTCGGCCTAATAAAACCTTTATCCAACTAGTCTTTCAGCTGCTCCTTTAATTCTCTGAGTTCTGCAGGAGCCATATGATAGGGAGGAATTGATATAGGCTGTGTGCCTGGTAAAAAGTCAATAGCAAAATCTATTTCCCTTTCTGGGGGAATACTGTTCGGCTGTTCGGTTGGTATTATATATTATAAACCGACACGCAAGTGCACGTGGTCAAACAAGTAATAAAGTGGCTAAGTAAGCCAAGTATCGATCCAAGGAGGCTCAGGATATGTAAAATTTGCCTAAGTATACTATATTCTTATCTTACTTCTAATTATGCTAACAACAACGTAACCAACAGTTAAATGAGTTTTTGTTTATAAAATATATACTAAAACTATTAACAATTATTTACTGAGAATTTAAACTATGGATATGAGCATGCCAAGGTTAAGAAAAAGTAATGAACTCGATTGTAATAATAATTCGGTTAATCTCTTCTTCATGTTGCTAGCCAAGAACAGTAGCCTAGAAATTAAAACTCTCGTATTTAATTTCACTTAAGAATCATAAACCATTCGTCTACATTTCTGTGATCAAATGCAATTTACGACCTAGCAATACAATTCCGGTTCCTAAATTGACTAATACGGCTTTCAAGTATATTTCTATCAGGAAAGCACATCAAAACCCAATTTTCCCAAAATCAAGTTAAGAACAATACCCTATTAATTCACAACTTTCCAATTTCTTGCTCTCTCGAGTGAAATTGGACTTTTTAGATGTACATTAATGTCGGCCAAGCACTAATGCAGTAAGAACAAGAATTAATAGAACAACATGAAAGAAGAAGAAGAAAACCATATCATTTACAATCAAAATTCACTACACATGTTCAAAACCGTAGCAAGGAAGAGAATTAGCCACTCATTTGTGGATTGATCATCCTAAAACAAGTGTAAATCATACATACAATTGATTGAAAGAAGAAAGGAAGAGAAGAAATCCCTTAGCTTTTTCGTCCCTCAACTGCTGCTAACCCACGTCCTAGCTCCACCAAGTCTGAACTCATTAAAATAAACCTAAGTGTGCTATTTATACTAGAGGGAAATGTTTCCCGGAATAACAAGCAACGTGTCACGGAGGTCAACGCGGAGCACTGCCTCCGTGACACGGCGTGGACGCGGACCTTCACTGGAAATCCAGGGTCCGGTAAATTAGCCTCAACGTGGCACGGAGGCCAACGCGGAGGCCTATCTCCGTGCCACGGAGCTGTCGCGAGGCCTCACTGGAATTTGCCATTTTAATTTCCTCTCCAGGCAGTGTGCCTCCGCGATGGTAGCGTGGCACGGCTCCATCACGGAGCCCCTATAATTTGTGCATTCCAATGTCTTTTCCACGCTCGTATCCAAGTCCAACTCCTATATAGTTCCAACATGCATTTTAGCTCCTAAAAATCATATTTTCCTGCAAAACAAATGCTAATCATGTTGGTTAGTATAAATTCACATTTTATTACCAATTACATGAGAATATATACATATTGCACCAACAAGGCGAAAATAATACTTTTGAGTATCACTTGGGCATATAAATCTGCCCAAGATCACTTACCCCACACTTAAATCCTTGTTCGTCCTCGAACAACACATACACAACTCATGCAAATTACATCCCAACCTTCGTCACTATGGTGCGACCATTTACGCTACGGTCATACCGATTATTCAATTTTTGCAAATCATCACGAAAACATGCTTGGTCTTACAATACAATGACCTTTAATACATCAAGACTTCCTAGACTTTAAGAATTTATTCTTGATATCGGCAAACTCATGCAAATCAGCTAATCAAGAAATCCGACACGAAAATCAATCTTTCATCAAGCATGTGCCCTCACAACTCAAGAGAATCTTCCCCTTTTTGTTCATGCAACACACAAACATTCAAGTAGGGGCATATAAAAATTAATTTCACTCACTCTCCCAAAACAATTCACATGCATCATGTCGTGACCTATAGGCTTGCCCTTAGTGTATCACTCCACTAATATAAAGAAATGCAATGTAGGATCAAGTAGGACTTTAATGGGTTGTAACGGGGCTATGGATCTAGTATATATATTGGATTAGCCAATAATAGTCGCTAGCATCCTTAAACGCCTTTTCAACACATTCCCATCGACTCATGGACATTGCTCCTCTCTTTTCTCTTTTTCTCCCATTCATGCTGGTTTACTTTCGTACTTCCCATTTCATCAAACACACTTGACACAAAACAAAGGGTTTTCATGTACCCTCAATATCATTTAATTATAACAAGTGCCTCTTCAACATCATCTTTTCTTTCCTCACTCTGCTTTTCTTTTTCTTTTCACTCTTTTCACTCTTTAACACTTTGGGAAACATTTTCTTTTCTTTGTAAGCGCTTAAGAGTTTTGTATAGACTTTAAGGCTAATGAAAAGAAGGAATAAAGCTTAGTTTATACAATTTTGGACAAAAGAAAGAAGGAAATCAGCTAAAGGCTCAACGGGCTGACTAAGGTATACAACATATAAAAAGGTAGAATTTGACAAGAAAAAAAATGGAAACTATCAGTTAAAACAAAGAAATGCCTACATCCTTTCCAACACTACACCTCCTTCATTTCGTTTTGTAAACACACCAGGCAAGTTCTAGACAATTCACAATGGCATGGAATAACAATACCTCACTTCACAATTCATGCACATGCTCGAATCAAGATGCATTCACAGACTCTCTAATTAGCCAATCACATGAATTCAAAATTAAGCCTCAATCATACTGAATCAAATTCTATAGCCTAGGTAACTCAACATATTTGCAAAATTGCATGCTTTCAAACGAATCACTTTCATATTTTGAACATCAGTTACACACGCAACGAAATTTTAGCAACCATAAAGCAACTACAGTTCATTGATGCAATCCACCAAAGAAAAATTTAAAACAAATTAAAATCCTACTCCTATCGACTACATTTCCCTTAAGACGGTCGTCATCCATCCATCATAGGGAACGGTCACTAACTATGACATCGGTTCAATCGGACTATTCTCGGTAAAAGAACCGAAAACAAACTTCGAGAAACCCAAAATAAAAACCGAAAAATTTTGCAACACATCGATCATTTCGATAAGAAAGAAATATTTACAAATGCAAAATATTTTCGCGAAAATTTTTGAAAAAATATCGATCATTTCCATAAGAAAGAAATATTTATAAACTATTTACACTGGCAACCATAACTTTTCATAACACACATCATTAACCACACAAACAAATATATACACATACACACAAATCAGTTCACCACAGGGAAAACACAAACATACATACAAACCAAGGAAAAAGCATACAGCAGATTAGAGCCTAAGTCCCAGCACCTAGCTACTCCCCACCCCACACTTAAATCGAACACTGTCCCCAGTGTTCACAAAAATAACAAAACAACATTTCGGGTGGTGGAACTCCCTGATCAGTCGAAATATTTGACTTCTTCATCTGGTGCTGCTGCCTCATCCCCCATGTCTGAGTCAGCTCCATCGTCGTCATCGGACTCCACATCGGAGTCCTCCCGACGTGTCTCCTCATCAGTAGGGACATCGTCATTAGTCGGCTCCACGAAGGCTGGTCCCACTCGGCATAAGGCTCTGGCATTCTCGCCAAATGGGTAATCCAGCTCCAGCTGCCATAATTCTTCCTCGGTGGCTGGTCTCCCACCAATCCGTAGCTGAAGCATCTGCATGCCGAACATACGTGCCATGTACTGATCGTCACGAGCATGTCGCTCGCCCAAAGTCAGCACTGGCCCGTGTGTGGTGTCGGGGGCCTTAGTTTTTGTCACATCGAGGGCCCTCCGCTCCAACTGTGGAATGTAATCCAAGGCTTCTTCCTCGACATCGAGGCCTCGGAGGAAGGTAGTGATGAGTCCGCCAAACCCGTATCTGTGGCCCTGGTGTAGTCTGGCTCTCTTCATGGCGGATATAATTACCGCCCCAACATTAATCTCAAGCCCTTTCATAAGGGCATACACCAAGCAGACACGGTCCCGGGTCACATCTGTCATATGAACTCCCGGGATCAAGCACGAACATACAATTTTCAGCCATATTCTGGCCTCCCTGTTCATCTGCGAATAAGGCAGAGTCTGGTGGTAACCCCTCTCCTTATGTCTACTCCATCGGGTTGTGGATCGAGCCCCACACAACGTACGTCTGATGTCGGCGTACGGTGGGGTAATGTTTAGCTGGCGGAGAACGTGGGCGTCTGTGTCCCGCGCTCCAACGATGGCATTAAATTGCTGGGGTTCCAGAGTGACAATCTGCCCTCTGATTTTGATTGTGTGGCTTCTGATGGCCGGGTTCCAGTTTGCATAGAATTTCCGGACCAAATGTAGGTTGCACTCCTTGGGCTCCTGGAAGATAAAGCTGAGCCCAGCTGCCTCGATTCTTTGCACAATACGTGGGAACTCCTGTGCAAGTGGTTCCCGTGCAATATGTTCCTTGGGGAAGTACTTGTTTTCTTTATGTTTCGCGTACCACTTCTTCCCTTCATCGGTTACCCATCTTGTTCCGTATTGGCGGCGTTGGCCGCGCGGAACAGCTGGTGCAGCTGGGACTGCAGTGCCCAACCTCAATCTTTTCCGTCCGGTGCCTGAGGTAGAAGCACCCTTGCCCTTGTCCTGTCGACTTGCCATTGTACCTGTCAATATACATAAACAAGCACAAAGTTAAGCTAAATACAAGTTGACTTAGGCTAAGGTCGGGTTAAACTAAGTTTACCCCACACTTAGTCCTTAACTATATTTACAATACTTCGGCAAGGATTACTCTATTTACAACCCCAAACACAAGCAACTATAAGGTATATTGCTTAGTGCGTTCACGAAAAATTTCGACAGCATAACGGTTAGCGTACTACTCAGACTTCATACAGCTACTCCCAATCCTACTATCGATAGCAATTCAATCATCGCACTTAGCAACAAAACAAAAAAACAAAAACAACAACGAAAATTCTATTTACATACAAATCTAAATAATCAAACCAATTTACAAAATTTTCGCATTTTCCCCAACAATTCGAGAATTCATCTTCTCTTAACATTCATACAATATTTACATCGACTTATCTCAATTTACAACCACACCCCGGCATCTAATTCATCAAACTATCAAGTTCCCCAATTCAATTTCAATAACTCAAGCCCTAGAATGCAATATTTCAATCAAATTCGAATTATTCACACAATCGACAACTTCAAACGCTAATTACAACAATCCGAACATAATCAATCACAAAATAATTCAACATCATGTTTAATTGCTACTTGGGGTGATATATTTCACCTCACATGCTCAAATTCGACTAAAATCGCCAAAAACTTGAGAGAAACGATGAAAACATACCTTTTAGTTGAAGAACCGAAGAAATTTGACGTTTTCCTTGCCTATTAGCGTGGCACGTTGGTTGGGGAGGGGGAATTGGGTGTTTTGGTCTCGGAGGAGGAGAGAAATGGGGAGAAAAGGGGCAAAACATAGGTTAATTTAAAGAAAAACACGCGGGTCACCCGGCAACCCGGTATGACCCGGCACTGAATAAAGGGCAACGTGTCACGGAGGTTAACGCGGAGCCCCTCCTCCGTGACACGGAGCCAACGCGTTGGCTCTCTGGAAATTTTAAAAAAATCTGATTTTGCCTTCAACGTGTCACGGAGGGTAATGCGGAGCCACTCCTCCGTGACACGGAGCCAACGCCCCAGTGCACTGTTTCTTCAATAAAAATTATTTTCATACCTTGCCTTATTTTTCCCGCTTCCATGCATATTTTTCTCCGTTTGACCTGAAAATCACTACACTAAACGAAATTGGTTAGATTAACAGATTTCCCTAACTAAAATGAAAAATATTAACTAAAACAAAAATCTAAACCTAATCAAGAAAAGAAAAATAAAATTTAAAATTATTTACACTAAGAAAAGAAAGAAAGAAAATATTTTTCACGGGTTGCCTCCCGTGCAGCGCCTGGTTTACCGTCGCGTCTCGACGTCCATTATGCTCAATTATCTACTAGGGTGAGGGACGATTTTTCACGATCCTTGTCCTCCCCCCAGTAGTGCTCAACCTCATCTGGTGGCCTTCCTGTTAACTCTCGGGAATCATTCATTATATTAGCATTCCCATGATCAATCACATTGATCACCGAGAGTTCCTCATTTACAATCGGGAGCTTGGGTGCTTTGTACACGTCAAACACTTCTATCTTGTCATGTGCCCGCATTGTAAGTTGACCCGCAGCTACATCAATTAATGCTTTTCCGGTTGCCAAAAAGGGTCGTCCCAAAATAAATGGGACTTCAGCATCTAGTTCAAAGTCCAGAACAATAAAATCGACCGGAAAAATGAGGGAGCCCACTTGCACTAACACATCCTCAACAATGCCATCCGGCTTAGCCAAGGACCTGTCTGCCAATTGCAAGATTACAATTGTAGGTCTAGGACTCCCTAGACCTAACTTTCTGAATACCGAAGATGGCATCAGATTTATACTTGCCCCCAAGTCGCATAATCCACGAGCTCGGATACTTTGCCCAATAGTCAGCTGGATAGTAAAACTTCCAGGGTCTTTCAGTTTCGTGGGCAGTCTATTCTGAATCCGGGAAGTGCATTCCTCCGTTAAAGCCACCGTGGCATACTCAGTCAAGCGATTTTTTTTAGCCACGATGTCTTTAATATATTTTGCATACTTTGGCACTCCCTGTAAGACATCAACAAGAGGTAAATTAACATGTACCTGTTTAAGCACCTCCATAAATTTCTTGAAACACGCCTCCTCCTTGTGATTCTTAAGTCGTTGAGGGAACGGGGGTGGAGGTCTTTCTGCTTCTGCTTCTTTGGTCTTCCCCCTATCAGAACTTTGTTCCTCCTCAACTTCTGCTGCTCCTGACTTTTGAGGCGGTCTTTCCGGTTCCACCTCCTTCAACTGTAAACCACTCCTCGTGGTCACTGCATTTACCTGCTTCGGATTAGGATCCGTGTCGCTAGGTAGTCCTCCTCTGGGTCTTGTATTTTGGGCACTAGCAAATTGCCCAAACTGATATTCAAGAGCCTTGGTCGCCAACTGATTGTTCTTCACTTCGGCTGCCAATTTAACGTAGTCAGCCTGCAATTGTGCCTGATTAGCGATCATGGTTTTGAACATCTCCTCAATGGTAGGTGATGGTGGTGGAGGAGGGGCATTGTGATTTCTGAATTGAGCTTGAAAGTTTTGTTGCCCTCCTTGATTTCTCTGCATACAGTAAATTTACACTAAACACAATTTCACAAATTTGCCTAGCCTCCCCGGCAACGGCACCAAAAACTTGTTTGGCTGTTCGGTTGGTATTATATATTATAAACCGACACGCAAGTGCACGTGGTCAAACAAGTAATAAAGTGGCTAAGTAAGCCAAGTATCGATCCAAGGAGGCTCAGGATATGTAAAATTTGCCTAAGTATACTATATTCTTATCTTACTTCTAATTATGCTAACAACAACGTAACCAACAGTTAAATGAGTTTTTATTTATAAAATATATACTAAAACTATTAACAATTATTTACTGTGAATTTAAACTATGGATACGAGCATGCCAAGGTTAAGAACAAGTAATGAACTCGATTGTAATAATAATTCGGTTAATCTCTTCTTCATGTTGCTAGCCAAGAACAGTAGCCTAGAAATTAAAACTCTCGTATTTAATTTCACTTAAGAATCATAAACCATTCGTCTACATTTCTGTGATCAAATGCAATTTACGACCTAGCAATACAATTCCGGTTCCTAAATTGACTAATACGGCTTTCAAGTATATTCCTATCAGGAAAGCACATCAAAACCCAATTTTCCCAAATCAAGTTAAGAACAATACCCTATTAATTCACAACTTTCCAATTTCTTGCTCTCCCGAGTGAAATTGGACTTTTTAGATGTACATTAATGTCGGCCAAGCACTAATGCAGTAAGAACAAGAATTAATTGAACAACATGAAAGAAGAAGAAGAAAACCATATCATTTACAATCAAAATTCACTACACATGTTCAAAACCTTAGCAAGGAAGAGAATTAGCCACTCATTTTTGGATTGATCATCCTAAAACAAGTGTAAATCATACATACAATTGATTGAAAGAAGAAAGGAAGAGAAGAAATCCCTTAGCTTTTTCGTCCCTCAACTGCTGCTAACCCACGTCCTAGCTCCACCAAGTCTGAACTCATTAAAATAAACCTAAGTGTGCTATTTATACTAGAGAGAAATTTTTCCCGGAATAACAAGCAACGTGTCACGGAGGTCAACGCGGAGCACTGCCTCCGTGACATGGCGTGGACGCGGACCTTCACTGGAAATCCAGGGTCCGATAAATTAGCCTCAACGTGGCACGGAGGCCAACGCGGAGGCCTATCTCCGTGCCACGGAGCTGTCGCGAGGCCTCACTGGAATTTGCCATTTTAATTTCCTCTCCAGGCAGTGTGCCTCCGCGATGGTAGCGTGGCACGGCTCCATCGCGGAGCCCCTATAATTTGTGCATTCCAATGTCTTTTCCACGCTCGTATCCAAGTCCAACTCCTATATAGTTCCAACATGCATTTTAGCTCCTAAAAATCATATTTTCCTGCAAAACAAATGCTAATCATGTTGGTTAGTATAAATTCACATTTTATTACCAATTACATGAGAATATATACATATTGCACACAAACAAGGCGAAAATAATACTTTTGAGTATCACTTGGGCATATAAATCTGCCCAAGATCAAATACCAGGTAACTCATCTGGAAACACATCAGGGAACTCGTTCACCACCAGAACAGACTGGAGCGTCGGAGATTCTGCTCGGACATCCTGAACTCTGACCAGATTGGATATCAATTTCCTCACCTGAAGGTAGGAAATAAACCTACCTTTTGGCGTAGCGGTGCTGCCCTTCTACTCCCGCACTGCTTCTCCTGGAAAGTGGAATCGGACCGTCTTGGTCCAACATTCAACATTGGCAAAGCACGGCACTAGCCAATCCATACCCATTATGGTATCGAAGTCTATCATTTCTAACTCGACCAGATCTACTGTGGTCTGACGGTCAGCAACCTCTACTGTACACCCCCGGTAAATTCTGCTAGCTATGATCGAGTCACCGATGGGTGTGGATATCGAAAAGGGCTTCTGTAATAATTTTGGTGCAATATTGAACTTTTGTGCCACAAACGGGGTAGTATATGATAGGGTGGATCCTGGATCAATCAGTACATAAACAGGGTATGAGCAGATAATCAATATACTTGTGACCACGTCGGGAGATGCCTCTGAATCCTGCCTCCCTGGTAATGCATATGTACGGCTGGGGCCTGCACCTGAGCCAGAGGCTCCTAATATACCTCGGCCCCTATTTGCTGAACCTGAGGGTCTGCGCCCTACTGAGGCTGCTGGAACTTGTGGCCCCGCTGATGCTCTATCCAGACTATCCCGCTACCCTGTCCTCTGGATGGACAATCTCTCATTAAATGCCCTTCCTGTCCGCAGTAATAGCACCCTGGGAAGCCTTGCATGCAGGCTCCAGAATGTGGTCGGTGGAATATAGGACAAGGGGTAGGTGCAAATCTACTCTGTTCTACCCTCCGCTGCTGAGGTGATACTACTGTCCGTAAACTGCTACCGGACTCTGATTGACTCCGGCGAACAAATCTGCCTCTCTGCTGCTGTACCGGAGGTAAAGATCTGGGTGGCCTATCTGGAAACCGTGGTCTCGGTCCCCTAGGGATTTCCCCTTGAATCTCAGCGGGTCTGCTTCTACGGCGCTGTTCTGAAGTCGCCTGTCTGTCACCCCGCTGTCGCTGTCTCAGGCCCTCAATTGTCTGTGCGAAGGCCTGTACCCTGGCTATGTCCATGTCCTCTCTCAAAGTAGCCGTCATGCACGTCTCTATGTAATTTGGATTCAGGCCCATAATAAAGCGGTGGACTCTGGACGACATGGTGTCCACAAATGCTGGAGCATAGCGGGCTAAGGAGTCGAACTGTAAAGAATACTCACGGACGCTCCTGGCCCCCTGCTCTAAGTGTAAAAACTGGTCCATCCGGGTCTGTCTGACCTCCCGGGGTAAGTAGTGGTCCAGGAAGGCCTCTGAGAAGCTGGACCAAGTAGGAGGGGCTGCATCTCTTCCCCGAGATCTCTCCCAACTTTCGTACCACAAAACCGCAATATCCCTTAACCGGAACACGGCTAACTCAACTGATTCTGCTGGGGTTACGTGCATGACTCTAAAGATTCTCTGCATCTGGTCCAGAAAGTCCTGAGGTCCTCCGCTGAATCCGACCCTGTAAACTGAGGGGGTCCCAACGCCAAGAATTCCCTAACCCTGGAACTACCTGGCCCACCTAGAGATTCTTCTACTGCAGGTGGTACTGGCTGACGCTGAGTAGCTAGCATCTGGGTCAACATAACCACCGCACTACGTAGCTCCTGATCAGATGAAGTGGGTGCAGGAGCTGTGGGAGGCGGTGCTGCCTCAAATGGTGTCTGGCGAGGCGGAGACTGTTGGGAGGGTCGAGATGACACCTCTGTATTGCTCTCAGACCGGGCTAAATTTGGCTGTAAATGAGGCATCCCACTGGTGCCTTCGCCTGCTGCTGTATCCAATCTCCTGCCTGTAGCTGGGTGCCACTGGTCTGCCATAGTATCTGTAAACAAAGAGGGTGGTAAGTTTCAAAAGAACTGACCCTATACTGTACGGTGCTAGGCACGACTGAGTATGAAAGGAAGGGTAACTATCCTATTATGCCTCGTAGCCTCCTGCCTATGGTTTGTGGTGCACAACACATCCATAGACAAGACTCTACTTAGCACGGCTTGCAGACTCCCTGGGACACGACCTGCTCTGATACCAAGTTTGTCACACCCCACCTTGGGGGGTATGACGGGCACCAGGTGCCTACTAGACTCTGGATTGCTAAATGGTCCATCCTGAGCACATCTGGTGCTTTGGCTGGCTCTGGCTCTACTCCAAGAAATAAACCGGCTATATAACGGCTGTAAACACAGCCTCCGGCCAACTGGCCTATAGCCACCTATACCTGTAGTAACAGCTAACCAGAACACACTCACAACAAGGAACCTATGCGGGCCGACAAGGCCACCATGCTGTCTAGTTCTCTGTAACTCAACAATAGCATGCTAAATAATTACGTGACCGACAAGGTCACCACTACTGACTGGTTATGGCCACACACGGCCAACAGGAACTGAAATACTACCTAACTATGACAAACTGCACAGCCTCACACGACCGGCTCAACTGACCACAGGGAAATATATACAAACTGCAAGCCTCTAGGAATGACAATAGAAATGATCGGGACAGGGCCCCGACCTACCCGTACTGTACAACAAAAGAAAATGAAATACACCTCTTAATATCAAACTCCGGATGACAGGAGTTGATAACTCTGCGCTGGCTAGGATCACGAAGGATCGGCTCCTCGTCTTTAAGTACCTGCAGGCAAGTAATGCAGCGCCCCACGGGCGTCAGTACCATAGGTACTGAGCATGTAAAGCAACTGAAATACACAACTGAAATGAATAACAACAGTAACATGACATATAAGCAGGAAGTAGCTGAGTCTATCAAGTTGAGGATAACTGGGGAGAGTTTATTTATTCTGTAACTAAACTGAGCGTACCTGAAGATGTGTCGTCCTACTGTTTATCAGTATCTAATAGCACATATAGATATACATATAAATACACACATAACCTGACCGACCCCCATAAGCCGGAAGGTGCCAACCAACAGAACAATCTATTTACCCCTACCCGGGTCTAAACCAACCAAAAATAAGTCACTCCACTCATCTGACAACTGTGAGCTCCTCCTACCGGCCCCCTTGGGTGCGTAGCTTAGGCCTTGGCCTCTAACAATAAACTGTGTCTGAGTCCGAAGACTCCTGCCTCTGGGCGCAAGCGCTCAGGGTGTAATCTGCTATTGAATCTGTGACTGAAACTGCCCCTGGGTGCAAGCACGCAACAGGGTACCTTTATAAAAATTTGTATGTGAAACTGCCCCCGTCCACAAGCGCACACAGAATATCTGCCCCTGTAAATAGGGTAATCTGGCTCTGCACAAAGTAAACTGAACTGCCCCTTCAAGCAGGGTAATCTGGACCGTATTATCATGGTGGTCGGCCATCATCGTTCTCTAGGCGGACGATATCGCCCAGCTGGTGGCAGTATCTGAATCTGGTATCGACACAGCTATAACCCAGGGGTGGTGGGGATGCAATGGGACACCCACATGCCATAGCAAGTCTCAACAAACAAATAGCACATATAAATAGCAAGCATGTATAACTGAAAAGACTATCTGAAATCTACTTCTTTTCTGATCTGTTTCTACACTGAGCTAATTCTTACTAATTATACTGATTCTATAACCTCTGTTTAACTATACGGCTAATCTGTAGCCAAGATACTGTCTTTCTGAATGGCTAATCTATAGCCATAATTGTCTGTCTATCTGATCTTTCTTTATTGACTTTTATTATGAAAATCTGTTTCTTTTATTCTACTACATGCTTGCTAATCACGTAATAGGCTATACTGAATCTGAAATACTAACTTGCCCTCAGGCGCATACTTTTCTAACTTTCAGACTGAATATGATATAACAACGCAAACTAGGTTTACTGAACTTTGCAAAATACTTAACATTCAACTCCGGAATTCTACTACGGAGTTTATTGTACTATACAAGGCTAAAGCTACTAACTTGCCGAAGGAACTAGCTTTACATACCTTAACCTCGAGTTATCCGTCTGTCGGACGAGGCTCGGTCAATACTCCAGCTATTTCTCCCAACTGCATTCATGTATTCGCTAATTAATACTAAAAATAGCTTTATTCTAAAGAACGACGTCACTTTTGATATAATTGTAGCCTAAACTTAGGCTTATCGAAAGACGGTCGAAAACTCGCTATTTTTCAGAAGTCCAGAAGGGAGAAGTATTCATTTCACAGCTAGGAGCACATTGACACTAGTTTGGAGCAATTCTACTTACCTTAGCTCGATAGCTCGACGATTCGTCGGCCGTATTTCGCGAAACAAAATCCGTAGGAATGCTCCCTGCTGCTAAATACCTCGGTACCTGAGGTTAATTCGAGTTTGGACCGCATTTGACAACGTAATCGGAAGGAAATTATCAAATAATCCTCGTTCCTCTTTCTCTCTGCTTACCCTCTGTTTTTCACTAGAAATTATAAGAAACTTTAATGAAAAATCGAAGTTGGAGGCTTTATATAATTGGGACTTATAAGTCGCATTCAGGGAATGCGATTTATAAGTCGCATTCCTGGAATGCGATTTATAAGTCGCATTTTGCCTTGCGACACGCCAACTTGGCGCTTGTCCGATCTTTTCCCGGGCCTTTTTCTAGCATGTATGGTTTTCAAATACTCTTAACCAACACGCGAATAGGCCATCTATATGCCGGGAATTTATGGGGTGTAACAAACTACTAGTAACTACCATATACCAGAGGTCAGAGATTTAGAATCAACACAGGGTTACAAGCTGTCGAGAACAACTAGAGTCTGCACAAGTCGATGCTTATCATTCTCTCATTGTCGACTACTCGGCTTCACCACACTACAGAGTTCAATCGCCTCAGCTCGTCTCTCAAGTATCAGCCACTGGCAACCACTTAAGGTTTTTCTTTTCTTCACCCTTTTAATCTATTATATACAAGTGCAGCCAAATGAATGCTTTGCCTTGATAATTGCTGAAATTGTTGTCTTTTCACCAGGATTGTAGAGTCTTAAGCAGTATTTTTGTGTCTTGTTTTACCATATCTGTTAACTGTTTATCATGATTTTATTTTTCTTTATAAAAAGTTTCTCCTAATAATTTTTATTTTATCTTATATCTCAACTAGAAGTGTATAATCCTTTCAAATAATTTCCATTGCGGGCGGCCATTGATTTTTTTTTTAACTAGATCTAATAAATTTATTTTTGAAATTTTTTTCCCCGCAGAAATAACAAGGAGAGGAACATGTTAAAAGTAACTAAAAGTTTCATATAGTTGAGGTTACCAATATCTTACAAAACTGTGGCATTAATTTTATTTATATTGTTAGTGTTCTCTTCTAAGTTGTAAATTGATTCTTAATATGCTTATTCTCTTGCTTCCTTCCCATTATGGAGGATATATAATAGAGTTATCAATTTTGACATGTGTAGATTTTACTTCCAACAATCACAAAAGCACCAAGCTAAATTCTGATATGTATGTATTTTAATAAGTTGTTGGCTCTACATACTTGACATCTTGAAAATATTTTACAGCAAATTTTAAAGCTGTTGACTTTTTGATATTTTTTCCCCTGTATCTAGTGGTATAGAAAATAAATCCAATAGGTCTCAAAAATGATTCTCTGTTTCACACCTCAAAACTAAAAGGAGCTAGCAGTTAGCACAACTCAAGTTGTTCTTGATGCCTTCTTCCTTCTTTGTTCAAGTTGTTCTCAAAATAAGTCTAAAAGGAGTTAGCAGTTAGATGTACCTGTAGTATTGTTTGTTTTGTTAATTTAGGTAAAGCACTATATTAGTTCTAATTTTACCCCTTATTATCTTATTCTTATAGTTGCTTTTTAAAATTTTAGTTTTTCATAAATGACGGATGGAAGTAGAGTAAGTTGTGCTGGTTCAAGTGATATCTTACCTTATTTGGATGATATCAATGACTCACCTGACACTCAATTTACAAAGAAAAAAAAGTAATTCCATCTCCATCCAAGGTTTGGAACCAGTTTGATAAGCTCATTAAAAATGGAATAAGTATTGGTAAAGCGTAATGCAGGTATTCTTTTGCATCTTTTTCTTATACTTCCTCTAATGAAACAACAGGATTGAATCAACATTTTACAAGTTTTTCAGTTTTTAAACCTATCACTGAAAGTTCTTCTCAAAACAAGATAAAAGTTTCATCTAAGGAAGCACCGATTTGGAAATTTGATTAAGAAGTAGTTAGGAGGCCTTTATCTATTGTGATAATTGTGGATGAACTGGCATTTAGCTTTGTAGATAAGGAAGGCTTCAAAAATTTATGAATCAAGTTCAATCTCTATTTCGATTTCCTTCCTATAGAATAATAACAAGGGATTTTTATGAGCATTATGGTGAATTAATATACAGTTTGAAGAAGTCTCTTAGTGAAGTACAATCAAAGATTTGCCTTACCATCAACATATGGACATCGATGCCAAGAATTAATTATATGTGTTTGACTACTCACTTTATTGATTGAAATTAGGTGTTTCATAAAAGAATATTAAAATTTTACCTTATCTCTAGTCTGAGAAAATGGCATAGGCTATTGTTTATTTCTTGATTGATTGGAACTTGGACGATGTATTTTGTGTTATTTTTAATAATGCTTCTTCAAATAGAATTGTCTAAACAGTTAGATATATGAGGAACTAATATAATGGGTGGTAAGCATATTCATGAGAGATGTATGGCTCACATAATCTAATTGTACAAAAAGGTTTGAAGAAAATTGATGTTTTTGTCAAACGTGTTAGACAGATGGTGAGGTATGTTAGATCATCTCCAGCAAGAACAAGAAACTTTATGAAATATTGTGAAGTCAAAAGATAGAATATGCTAAATCATTATTGTTAGATGTTCCTACTAGGTGGAATTTCACCTACTTGATATTGGAAATGACACAAATTTTGAGAAGGCGTTTGATAGGTTTGATCTTTTTTATGAGAACTTTAAAACTTATCTTTCTACTCATGTTTGTGAAGATGGAAGTATTGCAGGTTTGATTGCATGTGATGATTGGGTGAAAGTAAGAAATGTTGTAAAGTTTCTTTAAAAATTTTATGGTCTTACTATAAAAGTTTCAGGTTAATATTATGTTACATCTAATGTTTATTTTGAGGATATATATGAGCTTGACGTATATTTGAAAAGGCGCGTTTTGCAAAAGAAGATCTTAATTTGAGTATAATGGTTGGGCGAATGATGAAAAAATTTTAAATGACTTGGGGTAAACCTAAAAAGATGAACATAATGTTTTATATTGCTTCCGTGTTGGATCCACATAATAAGTTTGTGTATATTAGCTTTAGTCTTGAAAAGCTATTTGAGGAGGTAATAGGAAATAAAGTAGGTCAAGGAATGAAAGATTATATGAAAGACTTATTTGGGGAGTATCTAAGAAAATATTCAAGAGAATCTCAATATCTATCATCTGCTCTAGATCTAATTCATCTCATGATCGATCTGATACATCTAGTTCTAGTTACCAAGGTGTGAGAGAAAAAGCTTTGAGAAATAAGCTTCACTTTAAGAAACAAAAGGAAGATTGTGGAAGTGGGGGTGTTAAGTCAGAGTTGGAGAGATACATTAGTGAAGAACAGGAGCCTGATTGTGATGACTTTGATGTCTTAAGTTGGTGGAAAGTTAATGCTCCAAAATTTCCTATTGTTTCATAGTTAGCTCATGATGTTGTAGTTCTAATTTCAGGTGTGGCATTGGAATGTTCTTTTAGTATCAGTGGCCATATTCTTGATTGATTTAGAAGTTCTGTGACTCGTAAATGTGTGCAATCTCTTGTTTGTGCTTAAGATTGGCTTAGAAAAGCAACTAATTCTATTTGTGTGGAAGAAATTCTGGAGTATCTTCAGCAACTTGAATTTGGTAAGGTTTCAGAATGTTTTGTGTTTTTTAGTGTAAAACTAATCTACTTATTTATGTTGTATGACATATTTGTTTAAATTGTCTTTAGATATGACAAATAGTGAAGGGATCCTTGCATTGTTGATGTATTATTACATTTTGCTATTTTGCTATTTTGCTACTAGTGCCCTAACGGTGAGTTTCAACACTTTATTTGTTTGGTGATATGGGATATCCTTTTGTAGTTTTATTCTTTTATCTAGAAAATTTTATTCTAAGTTTCTAACTTTTGGTTTAATTATGTTTTATTAGTTTCAAGTTCCACCATGCCTCCTAAACATCACTCATTTATTTGAAAATATTTTGTGGTGGTTCAAGACAATGAAGAAGGACGCAAAGCAAAGTACTTTACATGTGGTGTGATATTTAATTGTCATCAAAAATAGGCTGGAATAGGTGTCTTATGGAAGCATTTTAAGAAATGTTGTGAGCATCGTCTCGATTAAGAGAGGAAGATTCTTATTTAAGATTATGTTTTGAATTTGGCGATTAGTGTTGTGTGCTTGTATTGATGTATTTATGTCATAGTTTGTGACTGCTAATGTTTGTTACTTGAATCTAAATTTTAAGACAGCTGTGTTGTTTTAACTTCTAATTATTCAAAACTTCAACCTTGTGAAATTTTGACAAGCGGAATTATGAAATTGTGGCTGAATCAGCTGATTCATGCATTCAACAGTGTTGAATTGAGTGTATTTTTGTATTGTGCTTGTGCTAAATCTAGGCCCTTCCACTTCATTGCTACTACATGTTGCACTGTTGCTGCTACTTGCTAACGTTGCATGGTTGTTTGCTGCTAGCTGCTACTAGTTGCTTCTTACTGCTAGCTACAAGTTGTTGCATGCTGGTAGTAGCAACTAGCTCATGAAAGATCAAGAAAATGTTAGGTGTTAGGCAGTAGTTATTTTTAATTATATTTTATTGGTAATGTTTAACAAAATATTCTAAGTATTAATTATTATAGAAGTTATATGAAATAGTATTGTTGAACATATTTGTTTCATGTCAAATATTTTAATAATTTTATTCTCATTTCGTTTCTCACATGCACCGAAAAATCATTTGGGAATACCTAACCAAATTGAATCGAAGTTCAAAATTCTGAACCGAATTAGTTTGATTTGGTGTATGGTGCTCATTTTTTAAAAATTAAACTGAACTTTGATAAAACTAAATAGAAGAAGCAAACGCCCACCCTTAGTCATTAATGGTGGAATGATGATTAGAATCCTAGAACTCTGAAAGTTAGGGTAAACTGAACTAGTGTTGGTAATTAGTGATTTTTAGGCTTCTAAGTTGGTAAATTACACTTTCTAGGATGGAATTGAATACTCTTGTTCATAATGGTGATAATTTGAGACCTAAAATTCAATAAAGATAGGACCTTTAGCATAAAAACTACGTTAAAGAGGATTGAAGGAGTAGAAACTCCATAAATTTAGGTAATGTAATCATTGTGGACCTAGGCTATGGAAAGTTAACTCATGGATAATTAATTGAACCTTGATAATGGGTAGAACTGAGTAGGTTTAAATTTCCAGTGCCATTATTTTAAGAGTAGATAATTAAATACTCTTGTATCATCCATTTTTAGAATTTGAGCGTTCTGAGGCATTGAGAAAGGAAAAGCTCCCACGGAGAAGATTGCGTATTCAAATTCTTCGATTGAGGTAGGTTATGGTTTATTTAAAGTTAGACTTTGCCTCTTCCTTCATATGTGTTGTGAATTGATAAGCGTACTTGACTTGTCCTTGGATAAAGTTTGTGAATGATATTCGTGATTTGACAATGCTATGTGAATAAACTATGAATTATTTAAGCATATGAACCTAATTCATGATTTTTTTGTGTAGTTGTGGTAACCAATGTGTGCTTTTGACTGCTTATAAGAAAGAAGAATGGGAGTATGCGAATGTGCAGTGACTACCGTCAATTGAACAAGGTCATTATCCGAAATAACTACCCTCTCCCTCAGATAGATGACTTGTTTGACCAGTTTCAAGGTGCCTTGATTTTCTAAAAAATTAACCTAAGGTCGGGGTACCATCAGTTGATGATTCGGGCTGAGGATATTCCTAAGACAACTTTTTGGACAAGATATGGGCACTACCGAATTCTAGTTATGCCTTTTGGACTTACAAATGCTCCAGTTGCATTAATGAGTTTGATGAATAGTGTGTCTAAGATGTTCTTGAATTTGTTTATGATTATGTTTATTGATAATATACTGGTATATTCGAGAGGTAACAAAGAGCATGAAAGTCATTTGAGGACTGTTTTATGGTTTCTAAGAGAAAAACAATTGTATGCTAAATTCTCTAAGTGTGAGTTTTGGATGGCATCTATGTCCTTTTGGGGGCACATGTTTTCAAAGAAAGGGATTATGGTTGATCCACAAAAGGTGAAGGCAGTCAAGAGTTGGTCTAGGCCCACTTTGTGATAGAAATCCGTAGCTTTGTGGGGTTAGCTAGATACTACCATTGGTTTGCAAAGAGGTTTTCCTTTATTTATTCTTAGTTGACCCAGTTGACCCAGAATAATGTGTCATTTCAGTGGTTAGAAGAGTGTGATTTGAGCTTTCAAAAGCTCAAGACTCTACTAACTATAGCCCCCATTCTAGTATTGCCTGTGAAGGGTAAGGATTTTGTAATTTATTGTGATGCTTCACATTTTGGTTTGGGTGCTATTTTGATATAGGATAAAAAGGTCACTACATATGCGCTATGTAGCTTAAGGTGCATGAAAATAAATGTAGCACCCCCAAAAGTTCCTTAGATCAAACCCAGAGTTGGAATGAAATACATACTAGAAAATTTTTATCTTCGAACGACCCAACTAATGAGTCATTGTCAGTAATGACCCAACTAATGAGTCATTGTCAGTAACAATGACCCGTTGTCTTAGTCATTTCAGACTTTCAGCTTTCAATCCTCAGTTACAACGGGTGGTACTACGACCTGTCATTGACCACAACGAGTCATTATGTTTCCCATCCTATCTATCCCAGAATATGATCAAAACCTTCTCCCAAACGATGAGTCAGACGATGGGTCATTGTTAAATATAACAACATGTCGTAAGGAGCCGTTAATGAGATCCCAAAAGGATTAGAAACCCCTTCAATGACAACGAGTGGAAACAATGACCCGTTATCCTGTCCAACAAGTCGTTATTCCTGTCCATTGGTCAAGTACAGAAATCATTCAAAATTTCCAGTAGTGATAATGAACAATGATAATGACCTATTGTGTCAACCAATGAGTCATTGTGTCATTCATTGGGAGAAGTTCAGAAGTTGTTCGGCATCCTTCCCGTGACTACGATTGAATAAAACAATTGTTGTTACATTCAATGAGTCATCCCGTCCGTTCGTTGGTCGAGTCCAGAAACAAAATTTCCTAGACCCAAGACCAATGACTAGTCCCAACCAGTCGTGGTCACAACCAACGACTCGTGTGATTCGTTGGATCCTGATAGACAGTTTTTTAGACTTTTTCCAAGGGCATTTTTGTAACTTTCCACTATTTTAACTCCTAAGCTACGTCATTTTGGGGTTTATTATCAGGGGACTATGGGGGATTAGTTGACTATTCTCCCTCATTCCCCACTCAGATTATTAGATTCATATTCGTAACTCTTGGAGCTTCTCTCTCAAGCAAGAGCTAGGGCTTTCAACTCTTCTCGGAAATTCCAAACTTCTTCCCTGAGGTTTACTTCTCCAGGTATGTGAAAATTCAACAAGGGAATTCTTCCTTCCTTGTGTCCCGAAAATTTCCCTCAGAAAACCTCTATCTATCTCTACAAGAGTTATGAAATAGGGTTTTATTCAGATAAATTATAAGTGTTCCTAAACAACAATTGTCTTGCTGATTTTATCACCCTAGCACATGATTGTTATGTAGATTTCATAATATGATCACCTCCCTAGTTTATTATGATATTTGGGTTGATTCTTCATGATTTATAAGTTGGTTTAGAATGTTGTATTTTCTTCGTGGAATGTTATTTGAGCATAACTCCTCAGTGTGTATTATTCAACTTAAAGTTTTTATTTTCAGACTATGAATTACTTAGTAATCCCCAGAAATGTCAGCTGATCAGTTTGGCTCTTTATCAATCTTTTATTAAATTTAGTAGTATCGGTCTATCAGCATGATTTTCGTTCTTTAGACTGTCATGACACTCTCAAATAAAGCAGCTCTGACAAGTCTTAGAATGCAGTTTCTTTCAGGTCCTTAGACTATCAAAACGCTTCAGATAAGTAGTTCTGACTTAGTCCTAGGACATTAGTTTCGAGCTATCAGCTAGTTAGACATAAGTAGGTTTTCAGTGGGAGTAGTACTTAGCACTAATTTGTCACGGGTTGTTGTATGTAGTCGTGGTGAGGGAAGTCTGGGTGGTATTGGAGATGATAGATGACACAATGATTTGTTGTTCGAAACAACGAGCTGTTAGCAGGCGTTGGAGGAGGCTAGGTTCAGCAGATGGGATACAACGGGTCGTCTAATGACTCATTGTGAAAAGTAACGACCCATGATTACCGGTCGTTGTTTGGTTGTCAAGATTTCTAGTGTGTGTGACGGATCAAGACCACAACTTTTCGGAAGCAACCATGAGTCGTGGTAAGGTTCGTGGTAAGAAGGTTCAAATTTTGTGAAGGGGAAATAACGGTCGATGTAACAACCCGTTGTTTCAGAGGAAGAGTCATCCTGTCCGTCTGTTGTGCAGTTCCGGAGGCAAGTCTCAATAGTGCAAATGACGAGCAGCACAACGGGTCGTCGTTCCTTCTAACGACTCATTGGTTCCATCCGTTGGTCCAATCTGGACAGTTTTAGGGGCAGATTCATTAAGGGAATTTTTGACTTTTTCAAACTATAAGAACCTAAACTACGTCATTTTAGCTTATGAAAGGTGGGCTTTTAGAGGGATAATTTATTCTAAATCCTCATTCATGCATGCAAGAGTATAGAGAGGTGATCATAGGGCGATTCAAGGCCTTTCTCTTCAAATTCTTCCAATTCTTTCTTGGGAATTCAAGGGAGATTAAGAATCAATTGTTTTCAGGTATGTAAGGCTATCAATGGGTGTTCCTTCCACACCCATGCCCATCCTCTATGATTTTACGAAAAATTTTATTAAAAACTTATGGGGTTTTGAAGTTGATTTATGTAAGAGTCTAATGATTTGTTAATGGGTTTTTTGATTTTAGAATCTTATCATACTTTATGTATTTTTGATAAGCTTTTATGACTTTAATTATTTAAAATGTTATCGATTTTCGATTTCTATAAAATTAAGCCTAATTATGCATGACTCTTGATGAATCGATTTATGATCTACTTTTCCATTAATGATATTTACAAGCCCCGCATGAATTATGTTCTAAATTATGGATTTAATCAATTACCCATCATGATTTCATGGACTTCAAGCTATATGCATGATCTACAAGTATGTATGAACTTTATGATTCATGACTTATGTTTTGGCCAACTCACGGGTCTTGTTTCATGGCCAGTTCAAGTATATACAAGTATTCTTATAATTATCATGATTTACTAGCCCATGAATTTATACATGTTGTACTATAAGCACTATATATGTTTTGGGAGTAGTATCAAACACCGAGTAGGTTCGAAGCTCAAGTTAAGCCCCGGATCTCATAAACTACGTGCTACCATAGGTATGTCGGGACCTCCTTTGCGACTGTCCCCTCCCAATTGGCCCTTTTCATGGTGATATCACGCCCTTCGTGGTTCTACTCTTGGCAAGGTAAGAACAGCCTCCCGACTAGGTTTACAGGTCGGACTTCATGTGTACTCATATAGGGTATGTCGGTTAAGAAAATCTCCCACTGTTCCTCATGATTTATGCATGTTATGATTATGTATTTTGGCTCAATTCATGTTAAGTAAAGCTTTTCTTTTATGATTATGATTACGATGTATTTTGACTATTTTGAAAACCTTGAACCTTATGTTATGTTATGATGTTTAAAATACGAGCATGATGTCCTACTCTTTTAATCATTTATGAGTTTTATATATTTTAAATGTCCGTTTTACTTAACTTGCATACTCAGTACATTTCACGTACTGACCGCATACTTTCTAGGTTGTATCGTTTCATGATACAGGACCCGGCTCTCAAGCTCACCCTCCTCAGTAGTTCTTTCGAGATCGCTATCAGCTTATTTGGTGAGTCCTCGTGTTCCGAGGGCGATATGTTCAGACTCTTCACTTTCAGCTTCAGTATTGTAGGGTTAGTTGGGGGTGTTGTCCCATCAACCCGTCTTTCATGATTAGGGGTTTTTCCTACTATAAATTGTATTCAACCGTCATGTATGGATCATGTACTGTCTTTCCTCCGTTATTATATCATGTTTATGTTTTCTTATGATAAGTCTTCCGCTTATGTGAATGAATTATATGTATGATCATGCCATGGGTTAACTTGGAGTCTCTCAAGGCTCCTTGTCCCGTGTGTACTATTCGGGTGTATGTTCGGGTCGTGAAAAACTTCGTATCAAAGCCACCGGTTTGAAGTATCCTAGGGAGTCTAAAAGTCGCGTTAAGTAGAGTCTTTTTCATGGGTGTGAAGCGCTCCGCAGTTATGATGAAGAGGCTACTTTTTGAGACATTTAGGAAATGTTCCCTTCTTTCATAATCTATATCGTGCGATGAAAGTCCTTTACACTTCTAATTCGCGCTATTTGCGTTTGCAGAATCATGCCTCCACACCAAATGAATGCTAGAAGAAATGGTAATGGCAATGATCATAAAGGTGCCAAGTGAGGAGCATCAGCCAGCCCAACCCATTCACAAGGAGCACGCACCAGAGCCAGCTGCCCACGCTAAGTTTAAGGAAGCGATTCAGATGCTGGCATAGGCTATGGCTGCCCAGGTTCATAATCAAACAGTGGCGCATTACCCTCAGAATGGGAATACGGCGGTAGCTAGGGTGAGGAATTTCTTGAGGATGAGCCCTCCTAAGTTCACGGGGTCGAGGGTGAATGAGGATCCACGTGATTTCATTGAGGAGATTCTGAAGATCACCCAGGTTATTGGGATGAACAATGGGGAGTGTGTTGACTTGACCTCCTATCAGCTAAAGGGGGTGGCTCACATATGGTTCAAGCAGTGGAGAGATGCTAGGGCAGTGGGTGCAGGCCCGATAGGTTGGGAAGAATTCCATGCAGCATTTTTTAATCGATTTTTCCCTCGGGAGATGAGGGAGCTCAAGGCTGTCTAGTTTGTGAATCTAAAATAGGGTGACATGTCCATTCAGGAGCACACATTGGAGTTCACCTGTTTATCCAAGTATGCTCCAGAGTTGCTGGCAGACCAGAGGGCTCTGGTGAGTTGTTTTGTTCATGGGGTGGCGGATTATTTGGATAAGGATTGTAGAATCACCATGCTATATCAGGATATCGACTTTCCCCATACTGTGTTGCATGCTCATCATATGTAGCCAATCTACCAGAGGCAGAGGGAGGCCAAGTGGGCCAGGATCGACAGCTATGGGACTTCTCAGGTCAGGTCAAGGGGTGGACAGCGTCAGCCGTCCCAACACAGGTCTATCGCTCCAGCTCCATTATCAGCCAGCATGCCATCTAGATTCAGAGGAGATCGGAAGGGCAGAGCTTCAGAGCTGAGAGGCCAAAGTAGCAATAGGTGGAGCGCACTTTTTTAGTTTGTGTAGGGTGTGGTAAGAATCACCCCAGGAGGTGCTTAGATGGCTTGGATGCTTGCTTCGGGTGTGGCAAACCCGAACACTAACTTAAGGATTGCCCTTTATCCAAATCAGGGGTCGGTGGAGCCCGTGTGACAGCAGCCAGTTCTACCGCTCCAGCAGCACGTCCCCCTCAGCAGGGTGCCTCTACTAGCTCGACAGGTGGTCAGTGCCAAAATAGGTTTTATGCTTTAGTTCCCCGCTAGGAGCAGGAGGCTTCACTAGATGTGTCACTGGTATGTTGCAAGTCTTTCATATTTATGTTTATGCCTTGTTAGATCCAGGAGACACTTTGTCTTTTGTGAACCCTTATATTGCAATATGTGTTCAAGCATAAAGATCTGAATCTTCAGCAAAGGAGGTGGTTGGAGCTACTCAAGGACTATGATATGAGTGTTCTTCACCACCCGGGTAAGGCTAATGTAGTAGCAGACGCACTTCGTAGGCTCACTATGGAGAGTGTGTCCCACGTGGATGAGAGAAAGAAGGATCTGATGAAAGAGGTCCATCAACTTGCAAGGTTAGGGGTTAGATTGGTCAACTCGACTGACGGCGGCGTTATTGTGCAAAATAGATCAGAATCGTCCTTGGTGGTTGATGTGAAATCTAGGCAAGATGAGGACCCAATTTTGAGAAAATTGAAGGAAGCTATGAGGAGTCAAAAGGTGGAGGTTTTCTCCCAAGGGGGAGATGTGTGCTTTGGTACTAGAGTCTTCTATGTGTTCCATACATTGATGACTTGAGGGGCCGGATATTGCATGAGGAACATGGTACCAGATATTCTATCCATTCGGGATCTATGAAGATTTATCATGATTTACGAGAAATATATTGGTGGGATCGCATGAAGAAGGATATTACAGAGTTCATAGTCAAATGTTTAAATTATCAACAAGTAAAGGTTAAACATCAAAGGCCGGGAGGAGTACTTCAGGATATTAGCATTTCTACTTGGAAGTGGGAATAGATCAACATGGTTTTTATAATAGGACTACCCCATACTCGCCGACAATATGATTCAATTTGGGTGGTGTAGACAGGTTGACCAAGGCTGCAAATTTTTCTACTGGTGAAAACCACATATTCAGTGAATGATTATGCCAAATTGTGTATTCGGGAGTTGGTTCGACTTCATAAAGTGTCCTTATCTATTATTTCAGATTGAGGTACTCAGTTTACCTCCCAGTTCTGGCAGTCTTTTCAGAAGGGGCTTGGGACTCAAGTTAAGCTCAGTACAACCTTTCATCCGCAGACAGATGGTCAAGTATAATGAACAATCCAGACTCTCGAGGGCATGTTGAGAGCATGTGTGATGGATTTCAAAGGTAGCTAGGATGATCATTTTCCCTTGATCGAATTTTCTTATAATAATAGCTATCGCTCTAGCATTCGTATGGCACCGTTTCAGGCACTTTATAGGCGGAGGTGTAGATCGCCCATCAGATGGTTTGAGGTTGGTGAGGCAGCTATGATAGGGCCAGATTCGGTTCACGAGGCTATGGTTAAGGTTCAGTTGATAAGAGACAGGAATAAAATCGCTCAGAGTCGTCAAAAGTCATATGCTGATGTGAGGAGAAGAGATTTGGAGTTTGAGGTAGACGATTGGGTATTTCTAAAGGTGTCTCCCATGAAGGGAGTCATGTGGTTTGGGAAGAAAGGAAAACTCAGTCCCTGCTACGTTGGTCCCTATCGGATTATGATAAGAGTTGGTAAGGTAGCGTATGAGTTGGACTTTCCCTCGGAGTTATCTTCTGTGCATTTCGTGTTTCATGTGTCTCTTTTGAAGAAATGTTTGGGAGATCCAGCTCTAGTAGTCCAGGTGGACAACGTCGGTATAAAAGACAGCCTCAATTATGAAGAAGTTCCTGTGGAAATATTGGACCGTCAAGTTCGGAGCCTAAGGAACAAAGAAGTAGCTTTAGTAAAGGTGTTATCGAGAAATCATTATGTCGAGGGAGCTACCTGGGAAGCCGAAGCGGTTATGATGGCTAAATAGCCTCACCTATTCCCTACCGACTCAGTTCTGACATGAGGTATCAGTTGTGCTCTATAACTCTATTTAGTTTTCATGTTCAGTTCATGTGTTCAAGTTTATTTTATGTGTATGGATGTGTATGTGAAGCACGAGGTCTGTTCAGCTATATAGTTCTTTTTGGAGGTAGTCATTCCGTCAGTTTTTGGGCTAAATGATTAGTATTTGCATATGATAATTGCATGTTTCTATTTTCTGCTTGTTTCCTATAATCAAGGACGAATGTTCCCAGGGGGGAGATATTGTAATACCCAAAAGTGCCTAGGAGTAGACCCGGGAGTTAATAGTTGAAAACTGTTGAAATTGGAAAAAATAGCACAGAACGGGCCAAGTAATGACTCATGGCATCAAACCATGGGTCATTGTATACAGTCATGGTGAGGGAAGTCTGGGTGGTAGTGGAGACGACGGACGACACAATGAGCCGTTGTTAGCAAGCGTTGGAGGAGGCTGGGTTCAGCAGATGGGATACAATGGGTCGTCCAATGACTCATTGTGAGAAGTAATGACCCGTGGTTACCGGTCGTTGTTTGGTTGCCAAGATTTCCAGTGTGTCCGACAGATCAAGACCACGACTCATTGAAAGAAACCACGAGTCGTGGTGAGGTTCATGGTAAGATGGTTCAGATTTTGTGAAGGGGAAACAACACTGGATGTAACGACCCGTTGTTTCAGAGGATGAGTTGTCCTGTCCTTTGGTTTTGCAGTTCTGGAGGCAAGTCTTAGCAGTGCAAATGACGAGCAACATGACGGGTCGTCGTTCCTTCTAATAACTGGTTGGTTCCATCCATTGGTCCAATATGGACAGTTTTCAGGGAAGATTCATTAAGGGCATTTTCGACCTTTTCATGCTATAAGACTCTAAACTATGTCATTTTAGCTTATGAAAGGTGAGATTTTAGAGGGATAATTTATTCTTAGTCCTCATTCATGCATGCAAAAGTATAGAAGTTGATCATAGGGTGATTCAAGGCCTTTCTCTTCAAATTCTTCCAATTCCTTCTTGGGCACTCAAGGGTGATTAAGAATCAATTATTTTCATGTATGTAAGGCTATCAATAGGTGTTCCTTCCACACCCATGCCCATCCTCTATGATTTTACGAAAAATTTTATTAAAAACTTATAGGGTTTTGTGGTGATTTATGTGAGAGTCAAATGTTTTATTAATGGGTTTTGTGATTTTAGAATCTTATCATACTTTATGGGTTTTTTATTAGCTTTTACGACTTAAATTATTTATAATGTTATTGATTTTCAATTTCTATGAAATTAAGCCTTATTATTTGCAAGGATTTGGTCTTACTTGATGAAAATTTGTCATATGAAGAGGAGCCTATGGCTATCTTAGGTAGGGAGGTCCACAAATTGATATCCAAGGAGATCACATCTGTGAAGGTCCCGTGGAGGAGGCTACTTGGTAGACCAAATCAGACTTGCGTAGCAAGTATGCCCAGTTGTTCGCTAAATAAAGTATTCATTTTCCTTGTTTTCCTTTTGGTCATTCGGGGATGAATAGTGGTTTAATTGGTATCTGATGTAATGATCTGTCCAGTCATTTTGGGGTTTAGTGTCATGCCCCAACCTAGGGACTAGGCGAGATCGACACCATTGCTATCCTGAGCATACCGTTGCAACTAGTGTAAAACTATGAGCTAACAACTAAGACAGAAATGAACATAATGCCCAAACATCCGAAAAACTAAGATAAAGCAATAATTGAGATATCTTTCATAAAAATGCTACTTTTATACAACAGAGGACCCACAGGTCAAATCAATGTTTAGCACCAAGAGAATACCAACTAACTGTCTACGAAGCCTCTAATAATAGGAATATTTGAAATCTAGCTAGGACAAGGCCCCGACTTAACCTTTATCAAAACTAGGCTCCACTGAATCAAAATACACTTAAGGAGGAGAATGGGGCTTATCCAAAAGTTGAACTATGTTGGGCTTACTGAGCGGCTCGTCCGCGGGGATCCGTACATGAGACTGCATTTCAAAACAATGCAGTGCCCTTGCAAGAAGGGGCTTTAGTACATGGAATTATACTGTATATAAAATGGAAAAACAACTAGGTAGGAAAGAATTGTACATAAGAAATCATAGTTAAGCATTTCAATTTATAAAAAAATATCGTAGAAGAGTTTAAAATCATACACTATATGTGACACCACAAAAGTCCCTAAGATTAGACCCTACACTTGGAGTGGGACCCAGTAGAAAAATCTGAATTTTGCCTCAGAATAACCCATCAGACCAGTTGTGGTCAGCACCAATGACTCGTCAGGTGAGTATGGTAAGCTAGCAGTCCCTCATGATCTAGTTGTAATGACTTGTGGTATGAGTCGATGGATAGAGTGACGAGTCATTATGTCACTCGTCCTAAGGAAGTCCAGAAACTTGTCAATTTTTTCCCAAAACCAACAAGCTATATGATGAGTCATTGGAGGCAGTAATGACACATCCTGATGAGTCGTAGGATGGATCATCAGAAAGTGAAATTTTGAATCCAGAAGTAACAACTGATCACAACAATTCATGGTGACAACCAGCAACCTTTACGTGACCCATGGTGCTTGGACAGGCAGTTTTCGGTATAAATTCCTAGGGATATTTTCGTAACTCCCTACTCTATCAATTTTTAAATTACGTCGCATTAGGATATTTTGGAGGGATATTAGGGGAATTAGACAACCTTCCCCTCTCATTCTCTTCTAGAATCTCAAAATAAACTGTATAAGTTTCAAGAATTCTCTCAAGCCAAGTTAGGGTTCCTTCTTAAAGCTTCAAGAATTCAAGCTCTAGTAAGGGAATCTTTTTCTCTAGGTATGTGGGACTTCAACAAGGCTTTCCTTCCACCCTTGTGTCCGAATTATTTTCAGAAACTCTAGCAATATAGTTTTTCTAGAATTCATGACTTAGGATTTTCATTCCGTGGTGAATTCCCTTATATTTTCTCTATGATTTAAGGTTTCCATGACTAGTATTATACAATATTTATAATGTTATTTTCAGCTTGTATCGTATTTTTTAAATAACCACGATGTCAGCATGATTTTTAGAGAAATTACTTCATGAACTAGCATTATTTGGAAATAGCATGATTTTTTAGAGTACACGTTATTTTCTTATGATTTATGTATTTATGTTTTAGAGTATTATCAGCATTCTCAGTATACTTAGTAAAACTAGTATTATTAGGTCCTATAGACTCTTAGAGCACTTTCAAATAAAGTAGTTCTAACTTAGTCTTTAAGTATAAGTTTTTGAGCTATTAGTATACTATCAGTAAATAGTTAGTAAATTAACAGTTGGGAGTAGTACTTAGCACCGAGCAAGCTGGAGTTCAGCACACCCAAGTTTTCAGAACTACGTGCCACTATAGGTTATTAGTCCAAATAGCCCTCAGTTAATGATCACACAGACATGCCTTTATAACCCGGTATGGTATATTGGGTCCTATTGATAAGGCATGTACATCGAACTCCATGTTTAGCTCATGTGGTTATATGTCAGTTAATAGACTCTCCCACAGTATAGTTTTAGTTTTTAGCTTTAGTTATAGTTTTAGCTTTTAGTGCATATACATGACCCTAAAAATCAGTCTTACTTTTACTTTCACTATTTTTAAATTGCCATATTATCCTCAGTATTTATGCATTCAGATAGGGTCATTGTGCATCAGTTCAGTTATACTTTTCAGATTTTACTTGCATGTTCTTATACCTCATTTGCATACCTCACATACTCAGTACATTCTAAGTACTGACTGCATACTCTTTATTCTATATTATTTTATGATATAGATGCAAGTACTCAGGAACACCATCGCAGTTAGATTCACTCCAGTGTTTGCCAACAGCTGTCAATGGTGAGTCCTCATCTTCCAAGGACTAGAGTTATTTTATTTTATTCAGTTTTCTTCTTTTAGTTTCATACTTTTGAGTTAGCTGGGTACTTGTCCCAGCAGCTCATCGGTTAGTACAGACTTTCAAACATATTAGTATTAGTTTCAGCTTATGACTGTGTTATTTATCAAATTATCTCTTTATATATAAGTGAATGCTTTACATTTAGTCAGCTTCTACTCAGATTCTTTATAACTCTATATCATGTTATAAATATGTCATACTATGGGTTAGCTTGGGGTCACTTGTGGCTTTAGGCACCGTGTCGTATCTAGGGTGTAAACTCGAGTCGTGACAAATTTGGTATTAATGCATTAGGTTTAGGTGTGTCTCAGGGTGTCGGAAAGTTACATCAAGTAAAGTCTTTTTCATGGGTGTGAAGCGCGCCACACTTGTGAGGAAGATGCTATAAGATATTTTAGGGAATTTCCCTTCTTTCATGATTCTTTTCGTGTGATAGAGTGTGAAACTCTTAAAGTATCATTCTAACTCATGCTCTACACATTTACAGACAATAACTCCCAGAAGAGGTAACTAAAAGAGGAATGAGAATGGAAATCAGCAAGCCCCACTAGCTCCAGCAGACTTTTTGAATGAGAAAGTGACTCATACTATGTTCAGGGATACCTTCCAAGTGCTTGCCCAGACTATGACTAACTAGGTCAATCAGCAGGCTGTTGCACCTACTAATCCGAATGGAAATGCAGCTGCCACCAGAGTCCAAGACTTCACTCGGATGAATCCTCTAGAGTTTTATGGGTCTAAGGTGGATGAGGACCCACAGAGCTTTATCGATGAGATTCAAAAGATCACCCGAATCATGGGTTTAACTCTATTAAGAGTGTAGATTTGGTTGCACATCAGTTGAAGGGACTGACCCAGATATGGTATAAACAGTGAAAGGAGGGGAGATGTGTTGGTGTAGACTCAGTAGAGTGGGATGAATTTGTAACTATATTTTTGGATAGATTCTTTCCCCGAAGAAGAGGGAAGCAAAGGTACAAGATTTTATCCATCTGAAGTAGAACTCCATGAAAGTTTAGGAGTATGCCCTGAAATTCATCATGTTATCCAGATATGCTCCAAAGATGGTTGATGAACCTAGGGGCTAAATGAACAAGTTCATTTTAGGTGTTTCAGACTTGGTGGTCAAGGACTGCAAGATAGCCATTCTTATTGGTGACATGGACATCTCTAGACTTATGATTCAAACACAGAAGACTGAGAAGGAGATGTTGAAGGATAAGGAAGAAGAGAGAAAGAGAGCGAGGACAAGTAACTTTGACTACTCTCAGCAGAGGTCGGGTGGTGAAAATCACTCACAACATCAACAGAGATCGTAAGCTCCAGCACCCTCTTCAACTAGTGCTCCTTCTCCTAGACCTCATATTGGTCAGAAAGGTAGAGCATATGGCTCTAAGTGTCAGGGTAATGTTTCTAGTAGCCGAAGTTTTCCAGCATGCCCTAAGTATGGTAAGAACCATTGATAACGCTCAAACCATACCTCCTATCAAAGTATGAAGCGGACATTGTCAACAAATAACCCAACAAAGAGGATGGGGTCAAACCCATAGGGAATAGGGAAGAGCTAGACTAAAGCCGATAAGTGAATTTGTTAGGTAGTTACTCCAAAAAGGGGGGTTCTAAAGAAAACAATAATCAAAAACACAGTTAAAGCTTTAGTTGAAATCAAGAATAAAAGATAACTAGGGTTTTGAGTTCCGCATGGGTTCATAACTGCTTCAAGTATACATACGTGATCATCACTAATGCTTACTTGTAGAACTGACAACTTAGGTTCATTCAAACGACCGACCAGTCCCTATTGAATGACCATACTCAATCACCAAACCCGGTCTCATGAGCGATTGCAAATTAATCGTTATCAATATGTCCCAAATTTAACTATCCTGCGACCACAGCTCAACAATGATCATCAAGATCAAGGCTTTGTTGTAATTTTCTTTTCCTAATCTCTACCTCTCTAGACCCAAGCAAGTAAAGAATTCAGGCATGTCCTAACGTTGTACACCATTAAGAAATGTTTAAGCATGCAGAGAATATAATACAAGTGTTTTGCATTGGTTTTGAATCACTCTTAGGCAACCCTAGCTTGTAAATCCACCATGGTTCCCACAACCCTAGCTATGGAGGTTTTTAGCCTCTCATAGTTGCAAGATTGTGATTTGGGTTCATGTTTAAATACATAAATCAATACTTACAATTACAGATGAGAGAAAAACTTCTTTTTATTAATCAGTAAAATCCTCAAGAATAATATGAAGATCAAGAAATGGTCGATCACAAGTTGAACAACTCAATTCTCAAGTCTAAGATTCCTCAATTTCATTACTAATCAATTATAATCACTCCTAATTGCCTCTCTTATGAAAACAAAATCTAAAACATATTTATACAGACATAAAAAATCCTTTTCCTAGGCTAATAGAGTGTATTTTCATAACTGAAGCCACCTGCAGCATGACCCATCCTACGATCCGTAGCAAGTAGGTACAAATTGTACCTGTTTTGCGTATGTCAGTTAGCTGGCTGAAATTTGGCTAAGTGTTGGATCCTGGTATGACTCGTACATTGTTCCTACAATTCGTACTGTGCTTTTGTGGCTTGACTCTGAGACTTTGCAATTTCTCTGAAGTTCTTCACGAGTGCTATGGTATGACTTGTACCTTCATTCCACGACTCGTACTGTCTATCCGTAGCAGGAGTCAGCCTCCTATGCAAATCTTCTAAATTATTTCACGACTTCTTCACCACGACCCCTACAAGCTTTATATGACTCATATTGAGAGTCGTATGATGCACCTCTTCATCCTTAGCCTTATGAAACTTCTCACGACTAGCAGTACAACTTGTAGAACCTTCCTACGGCTCGTACTGTGAACTGTGAGTTAAGCCTATTTTGTACACTTTTAGGCTATCTTTTGCACATTTTTGCTCCAACACCATTTTATCCTATAACCAAAGGAAAAGTGCCCTATATCTACATAAATATACCTAAGTCCATGTTATTTACTTAGTTTTGAGAAATGAAGGTGTTGTAAACTCACAGCACATCAACACCCTCAACTTAAGACTTTTGCATGTCCTCAGACAAAGAAAAAGAAAAACTAAATACGATGCTCAACTAGAAAATAAACCTAGGATGCTACAGCCAATACTTAAACAAAACTTTCACTATACATTCAACAATTTTCTGACCTTTTTCCATGAACCAACAATAGCTAATGTACCACAAGAAACCACAAAACATTATAAACAGGGATCAAGACATATCATCTAGCTATCAACAGGAAATCAAGTCATCACCAATGTTTTTCACACAGACCAATGGTAAAAGTAAATATAATCCATGTACCCTCACAACAAATGAAGTCCCCAGTCATATATACAGTGTAAAACATTGCATGGGACTAAACAAGTAAGGCGCTCACTCTCACGAAGAAGGTACAAGTGTTATGCATCATATACCATAGGCTTGCCCTTATTTTCTCTGCTTCGGATTATCAGATGGTCAGGTTAGGATCAATATAGGACTTGTTGTGGGCTTGTAATGTAGGCTTTAGGGATGCACATGATGAATATGAAAGATTTTATAAGTGACTATTCCTTCCTTGGCACTACATACATTGGCTACACGATTCACCTATTTCACCCTTTTTGCTTTTCATTCCTTTTCTTCCCTTTTCACCTCTTTTTTGTATATTTGTATGGGTGTGGTGGATTTTCACTTTTTCCAACATCTTTTTCTTTTAAAGTTTCTTTTTCAAGCTTTTCAAAAAAAATTCTTCATTCTCTTTTATTTCATTTTTTTCCACACCACACCTCATTTTTCACCTTTTTCCTTTCTCTCCCTTTTTCTCATTCCCACCATTTATGCACCCCTACTCTAGCCACCCTCAACCTAGGCATTTTTCCTATGTCGAGGTTCACAATATCCAAGAAAGGACCAGGGCTAAAATAGGATCATTATAAACAAATGGGTACGATTAATCGGTTAATCAAAGTAAAATGGTCTATAAAAGCTCAAAATTGGGATCAAGGGATTCATATGACTATGGTATGGTTATTCAGGCTAAAAGTGAGATAAAAAAATGGCCTATAATCATATCCTAACTAACCATCCTTAGCCTATGCAGAGACCAACCAGGAAAGTTCTAGATCTTCAACACAATACTGAACTAAATACTACACCTCGCTCACTCATGGTACATGGCTTATATTCACCTCACCTTCTAGTTTATACATGGCTTGACAAGATTCCTCATGCTAACAAACTAAATGACATCAAAAGATCCACAGAAATCATGCATGAAGTCACAAACACATAGCTAATGCATCATAAAAAAAATTTTAGCAGGGTCAATTTTTTTCAAAAATCAAACTTTGTGCATTTTTATTGTCTGAGTACTCCTAAGTTATTTCCTAATTAAACAAAAATCACAAACTAAAAATAAAAATCCTAAACATGCCAGTTCTACTAGATAGCATGTCCGAGGAAAAAGAAACACGGCAAGAAAAACCCTCAAACGAATCAAAAATCCCAAAAATCACAAGTACACCTCCTCCCATTTTTGAAAATTAAGCTTCATCCCTGAAGCATGAACTATAAGAACATAGGGAAAGGAACATACCTGTGTCACTTTAGGCGTTCCTGTCGTCTTACAGAGAAGGTACCTCCGTTGTAATCATGGTGCCAGCGGTGGAGGGCGCACTCAATGAAGTATCCATCGGGGGAGTGGTTACCCCCTCAGTAGTTTTGGCCGCTTCAACAGCCTCGATATAAATCTGGGATGAATGTGGCTCACCCGAAGGGTCACGGCCACTGACAAGACTGGGCTGAGTCATGGTGGAGTTTCCTGCTCCTCTAGCTCATTCCTACAACTCTGACATATGTGCGTCATGAGTCTGCAGGCTCTCTGCTTTGGCCCTTTTGCGTTCCTTCCTCTCTTTCTTCCTCTTCTTCCTTAGACTCTCCTCTCCAACATCCTGCAGCTTTTTTCTTTCCTTTGTCTCCAGCAACTACCGTTGGTTTCCAATAAGCCGCCAAGTCAATCTCCTCATCAAACTCTACGTCTAAGTCTTGAAGAGTGGGGGCTGCTATAATTGCCGATTGTCGTGATGACAACTTGACTACTTGACTCCGAAGAGCCCCTAACTCCTCATGGAGACTGCTAGTGTCTGTCTGCTCCACCATCCACACATTAAAGTAGCTCTCAAATCCATCCAAGCGAGCATGTAGAGCTTGAGCTGCTACATCTATCTCCACCTTGACCCATGGATTTACATTTTCCATCATTGCCTGAATCTTTCGCTCTGCCATGGTCAACCATTTGGCCAGCTTCTGGAGGAATTCATAAGGCACCAAAATATGCCCTACTGGTGTCTGAGTCTGCATGCTAGGTTGTGGTGCAGTTGAGGTGTATGGAGTTGACTCTGAATGACCAGCATCTATATCAGTGTCTCGCTCTGCTCTTGTAAAATAGGGGCATTCACCTATGCACCCCTGCTAGCTGGACTACTGAAATCGCAGTGGGAATCCTAGCTCGGCTTACTAGGTTCATCTCATCTCGTATAAGGCCTATGGCTGCAATCCTCTGGCCTCCAATCAACCGCTCTTCACCCTGTTGTATTGGCATCCCTATCTCTGTGCATAGTCTGAATACAAGACTCTGGAATGGGATAGTAGTGCTTACTCCACTGCCTGATCTCGTATCTCCTCTATGGTGATCCTCGGGACGTTGATGGGGTAACGAGACATGAGGCATGCCACCAAAGCTGCTCTGTCAGCACTCAATGTATTATCGTGGATCGTGGGAGCTAACCAGTGGCGTACTTGTGTCCAACAGGCTTTTGCTATGAAGTTGAGAGAGTTCTTTGTGACCTGCTTTCCACCGGTAACCCATTCAGCTTCTTCCTTATTCTTATCGATCACACCTACCAACCATTGCAGCTGCCTCTATTTTTCCTACAAGCCCAAATTCCTAATCTGCTTCATTGCCTCCACCTTGTAGTCATACCCAGGCATTATTCGTGTAGGCACGAACTATGGTCCATAGAGCATTCGAGAGATGGTCTGCTCTGATATATCTACCTCTCATGCTTGGACCAACACACTCTCAAGTCGGGTCTAGTCTTTTATTTTCTGCCCCTCCTTTGCCTTTTGCTCCATGGTGGCTAAATAGTTGGTGTAGAACTCCTAAACTATTTCTGTTGTATACTGGGCAGGAGTCTTGGCCATCCATTCAAAACCATAGAAGCTAAAGATCTGCTTCATCTCCTCAACTTCATTCAGTGTCTTTGTGACGATCTATGGTTCTTCCTGGATGCTCCACCTTGGCTTGTTCTTGGCGGTGAGAGAGATGCCTTGCTCATAAATTTCTCTGGCTCCCGAAACTCTCCACCGAACTTTGCGGTTCTCTCTGGGTGAGGTCTATGCTTGTGCAGCATTTTGGGCCTCCTTCTCTGATTCATCACTAGCACTTGCTTACCTAATTGGGTCTCCTCAGACCCTTCCTCTGCATTTGAGTCATTTCCCCACTCCTGATTACCTTTTCTAGCTCCCTCCTCAGACTAGGGAGCTTGGGAAGATATGGCAGTCGCTGCCTGAGCTTATGCTCTTGCTCTTACCCTAGTGGTTCTTGTTCCATCAGTGTCTGAAGTATATACTTAATAATCCTCCACCGAACCACCAGGGGAGTTACCTTCTTGCCCAGCCTCGGACTCAGATGTTTCATCAATTAATGACCTCCGGGTTGTTTCTTTGGATGCTTTGCGCTTCAATGTCATTGTTCCTATAGAGAAGAAAGTCAATTCCATATTTGAAAAAAAAAGAACAGCAAAATAATGGTTTCAGATTCTTATCACGAGTCGACAGTACAGGTCGTACCCTGAAGGTACGACTCATATGAAGACCCAGCAATCCTGTATACATGTTACGGCTCGCAGGTACGATTTGTACCACGAAGGTACGACCTGTACCCTTAGTCGTCTGATGAAGACTCACACTATGATTTCCTCTTTATTTTTCCACGACTCATGGTACGACTCATGGTCGATTCCACGAGTCGTAAGAAGGACTTTTCTTATTAGCCTTGTTCAGTTCTTTGGTACGAATGCTCAGTACGACTCATATTGACAAACTATGATCCGTACTGTGTTTCATACCACTTTCATGACTTATTCAATTTTGTTCAGTTTATAGGGGTTCTTTTGCACAATTTGGGTACTCAGATTTCCCTAGGTCTAGGCATATCATTCAATCAATTAAACACTACTCATCCCTTCCCTTTTTAATCACTACCCGTAACTCAAATTTTTGAAACTTAAATTCACAAGTTTAACCCAACAAAAATATGATGTTTTCCAGTCATTCATGGTTTGTTATCATCCATGATCATTGTACTTTTAAAATTCTTCAGACAAAAGCAATACTTATAGGGGTTTTACAGTGAAAGCTTCAAGAAAGTTAAAATTTTGCGATATTCAATGTGTTACTTACTTGTTGCTTCTTTCTTTGACTGGTACTAACAAATGTGGGTAGAGTCACTCTTAATTTGGGCACAAAATTATTTGAAGACTCTTAAACTTTGAGTTACGGGTGTGAGAGTTTTAAAGTTAGGGTTCGTAGGTTTGTTTTGTTTGCGTGGGAAGAGGGGTCATGTGAGAGTTTGATTTAAAATAAGAAAAAGGGTAGATTTGAAAACCTGCCGAATTGGGTGATTTTTAAAATTTTGACCCGTCATAAATCGTACCACGAGTCGTACGAAGGACGTACGACTCATCCCTTGGACCCGTAAGTCTGAGTTTTGAAAACATACCTGGGGACCTACGAGTACATCCTATGACTCGTATAATGTGAGTACGGTTTGTATGATGACTCATAGGTCGTTGCTTTGAACTACATCTCTGAACCTCACCACACCTCATGCTACTACTCGTAGGATGTTGTCACGAGTCATATTGAGAGCCGTAGCAGCTGCTTTTTTAGCAGTTTTTCTGCCTCCTATTTTTTTTCCCTGCACATTGAGCACACTTTAGTTCAATAACTTGGGTTGCCTCCCAAGAAGCGTTTGGTTTAATGTCGCGGCACGACGCAGGTTGCCCGGTTACTCAGACTTCACCAAGACACCACTTGGGTTGCCTCCCAAGAAGCGCTTGATTTAACGTCTTGGCACGAAGCAAGTCTCTTGGCTACTCAGAATTCATCAAATGACTCATACTCATCCTCCAGTGCTGAGATTACACTGTACTCCTTGGGTTGTTACATTGTCTGGAAGATGTTGAAAGTGGCCTCTTCTTTGTTTAGTCTGAACTTTAGTTGTCCAGCCTCCACATCTACTAAGGCCCTCCCAGTTGCAAGGAATGGTCACCCCAAAATGATGGGGACCTCATAATCAACCTCGCAATCCAAAATCACAAAGTCTACTGGGAATATAAATTTTTCTACATTGACAAGCACATCGAATAGGATCCCTATTGGCTTTTTAACAGTTTTGTCGGCCATCAGTAGCCGCATAGTGGTCAGTGTGGGGACTCCCAAGCCCAATTTCTTCAACGCTACCAAGGGCATCAAGTTGACGCTTTCTCCCAGATCACAGAGTGCCCTTGCAAACTCGACATTCCCGATGGTGCAAGGTATAGTGAAAGCACCTGGGTCTCCTTATTCTAAGCTAGGATCCTTGTAGCTATGGCACTACAGTGATCTACATTTTCAACCAGCTCATAGCTCACATATCTCTTCTTAGTCACCACGTCCTTCATAAACCAATGGTATGTTCATAGATAACTGTTTAAGCATTGAAAGGAATTTCTGGAACTTATCATTTTTCGCCTTTTTCTTCATCCTTTGAGGGAATGGTGGCGATGGTCGCGGGATAGCTTTGTAGATTTGATTTGCTCCTTGGTCAATGTCGGGTTCTTCTTCACCTTTTGGGGCCTTAGCATGCTCAGAAACCTCTGTCTCAACACTCTTCTCATTCTCCTCCATTATGCTTTCTTTCATCCGTTCAACTACAACCAAAAAAGTGGGGTCAATTGTGGTCTTACCACTCCTAGTCATCACCTCTATGCAATGGCATCATTCTTTGGGTTTTGGATGGTATTGCTAGGTAGTGTACCCTTTTGTCTAGGGTACATTGATGCTGACAGTTGCCCAAGTTGATGTTCGATCTACTTGATGGCTGTAGCATGAGACTCTACTCTCTGACCCATACTTGATATGTCACCACGGATCTCCTTTAATTGCTCATCAGTGGACCTCACCTTCTTTAGCATCTCAGCCATCATACTTTCCAACTTCAATTGCCCAGCCTCCCCCTCTCGTGCATTAGGAGGCACATAAACTCCTGCCCTATCATTGCGGTAGCCATTGTTTCTTCTCCAGTCACCATTGCGCTCATGAACACGACTTCTATCTATGTACCCGTTTCGGTTGTAGGTGTCTCTTATTGGTTCCGATCTTGGTTTCCAGAACCTTGGTGCCAATTGTCTTGTCTAGACGCTTGGGCATTGGCTCAGAAACCCGTCACCGGGCTATCCAGGAAATTTGCCTCTTCCTCAGAATCAGAGTGATCTGGTCCTGGCTCCATTCCTTGAGTTCCCACTGCATTTACCTTTTTGGATCCTGCTCCCATGATGTGTTTTGTAAGAAAATCTAACGATGTACGCATGTGAGCCAACTCTAGGTTGCGTTCTTCTTCCTTCTTTCTTTGGTCTGTAGTCAAACCAACAACATATGTACCGACCGCTGCATTAGCCTCCGTTGTATGCCATGCCCTGTTTGTCTTGGTCACCCTGTCAAGGATAGTAGCAGCTTGCACCCAGGTGTGACTCATCAATGCTCCTCCTGCCACCGTGCGCTACAGCTTTTGTGCTATTATTCAAAGATCTGTAAAAAAATTCCAACAAACTATCATCTGGGATCTTATGGTTCGAGCACTTTGTCAACTTCTTTTTGAACCTCAACCAGGTTTCATGAAGTGCCTCTGTCTTGATTTCTCTAAAGTTATAGATCGCGTCTTTTAGCTGCAACATTCTGGAGGGGGGAAAGAATCTCTCTAAGAAGGCCTATTTGAGTTCCCTCCAGTTGGTTATGGAGTCATTGGGCAATTCCGACAACCATAAAGTGGCTTTCCCTGATAGAGAGAAGGGGAAAAGTCTGAGCCGTATGGCATCCTGGCTAACTCCGGGCAACCTGTACGCCTTGCATATTCCTACGAAGTTCATCAAGTGCAGGTTTGCGTCATCCGCTGCATGACCACTGAACACCCCTTTCATGTTTAGCAATTGAATCATGGTGCTCATGATATCGAACTTGGCCCCAGCGGGTAGTGGCTGTGGCACAATTGCTCCAGTTGACCCAACTTCATCGATGTCTGGGTCCTCATCGTTGAAGAACTGAGAGGCAAGTCTATAACCTCTTTTGCCCCTCCTGTGTTGACCAGCATTAACTACTTCTTCTTTAACATCTTCCGCATCCTGAAATGCAACTTGCCGAGCTAGCTCAGCTTGCCTAACTTCTTCAGCGATGCAGGCATCTCTTTGTTTCTGGTTTTCCATTTTGTGCAGTGTTCGTTCAATTTCCGGGTTCAACAGAGTCAGGGGATCTCCACTACTCCGAGTTCTTGGAATTCACCGAAGAACATCCTGTGGGTATCAAAAACCAAAAAGAAAACATAATTAAAGAAATAACTACCAAAAAGTAAAGCAAATAATCTAGTCTTAACCATATTCCCCGGCAACGGCGCTACTTTTTGATAACGCTCAAACCATACCTCCTGTCGAATTATGAAGCGTACATTGTCAATAAAGAACCCAACAAAGAGGTTGGGGTCGAACCCACAAGGAATAGGGAAGAGCTTGACTAAAGACGGTAAGTGAACTTGTTAGGTAGTTACTGCAAAAAGGGGGGTTCTAAAGAATACAATAATTAAAAACACAGTTAAAGCTTTAGTTGAAATCAAGAATGAAAGATAACTAGGGTTTTGTGTTCCCCATGGGTTCATAACTGCTTCGGTATACATACGTGATCATCACAAATGCTTACTTGTAGAACTGATAACTTAGGTTCATTCAAAAGATCGACCAGACCCTATTGAATGATTATACTCAATCACCAGACCAGGTCTCATGAGTGACTACAAATTAATCATTATCAATATGTCCCAAATTTAACTATCCTGCGACCACAAGTCAAGTTAATACAATGATCATCAAGATCAAGGCTTTGTTATAATTCTCTTTTCCTAATCTCTATCTCTCTAGACCCAAGCAAGTAAAGAATTAAAGTATGTCCTAATGTTGTACACCGTTAAGAAACGTTTAAGCATGAAGAGAATTTAATACAAGTGTTTTACAATAGTTTTGAATCACTTTTATGTAACCCTAGCTTGTTAATCTACCATGGTTCGCACAACCCTAGCTATGGAGGTTTTTAGCCTCTCATAGTTGCAAGATTGTGATTTGCATTCATGTTTAAATACATAAATCAATACTCACAATTATGGATGAGAGAAAAACTTCTTTTTATTAATCAGCAAAATCCTCAAGAACAATATGAAGATCAAGAAAAGGTTGATCACAAGTTGAACAACTCAATTCTCAAGTCTAAGATTCCTCAATTTCGTCGCTAATCAATTCTAATCACTCCTAATTGCCTCTCTTATGAAAATAAAACATAAAACGTATTTATACAGACATAAAAATCCTTTTCCAAGGCTAACAGGGTGTATTTCCATAACTGAAGCCGCCTGTAGCACGACCCATCCTACGATCCATAGCAAGTAGGTACGAATTGTACTTTCATTCCGTATGTCAGTTGGCTAGCTGAAATTTGGCTAAGTGTTGGATCCTGGTACGACTCGTATATTGTTCCTACGATTCGTACTGTGCTTCCTGGCTTGACTCTTAGATTTTGTAATTTTTCTAAAGTTCTTCACAGTGCTATGGTACGACTCGTACCTTCATTCCACGACTCGTACTATCTATTCGTAGTAGGAGTTAGCATCCTATGCAAATCTTCTGAATCTTTTCACGACTTCTTCACCACGACCCATACAAGCTTTGTATGACTCATTTTGAGAGTTGTATTATTCACCTCTTCATCCTTAGCCTTCTGAAACTTCTCAAGACCAGCAATACGACTCGTAGAACCTTTCTTTGGCTCGTACTATGAACTGTGAGTTAAGCCTATTTTGTATACTTTCAGGCTATCTTTTGCAAATTTTATCTCCAACACCATTTTATCCTGTAATCAAAGGAAAAGTGCCTTATATCCACATAAATATACCTAATTCCATGTTATTTTCTTAGTTTTGAGCATCAAAAGTGTTGTAAACTCACAGCACATCAACCATCCCGGTGAGTGTCATTCGGTAAAGAGGGTTGTTTTGAATGTGGCCAATTGGGCCATAGATTGAAGGATTGCCTGTTAGCAGGATTTGGAAAGACTCAATCCACTACTTCAAAATCCCCTTTAGGTCTCCAAGATCAGCAGGGTACGACCTCTAGCATAGGAGGTGGTTAGCGTCAGAACCACTTCTATCCCTTATCTTTTCATTACGATCAGGAGAACTCACATGCCGTAGTCACTGGTATGTTACAACTCTTCCTGATTGATGTTTATACATTATTAGATCCAAGTGCCACACTCTCTTTTGTGACTCCTTATATCGCGGTATGGTTTGATGTTAGACCATAAATCCTCTCAAAACCCTTTCCAGTCTTTACTCCTATTAGTGAGTCAGTTAGCTAGTTGGATATACAGAAATTTCCCAAATATAGCTTTATAGAAAGTCACCATAGTTGATCTATTAGAGTTATATATAATTGATTTTGACCTTATTCTTGGCATGGACTGGTTACACTCTTTCTATGCTCAGTCGACTGCAGAACCAGGGTCTATAGGCTTCAGTTTCCTAATTAACCAGTCCTAGAGTAGAAGTGTAGTATCTCAGTTCTTAAGGGTCGGTTTATCTCTTACCTTAAGGCCAGAAAAATGATTTCCAAGGGTTGTATCTATCAACTAGTTTGGGTCAGGGATTCTAGTTCCGAAGCTCAACTTTTCAATCAATTCAAATTATGAATGAATTCCTTGAAGTATTTCCTGAAGATCTTTCCAGAGTTCCTCCTAAACGGGAAATTGACTTCCGAATAGAACTTCTTTCAAATACCCAGCTTATCTCAATTCCTCCTTATAGAATGGCTCCAGCTGAGCTTAAGAAGTTAAAAAATAGTTAAAAGACCTCTTAGATGAAGGCTTCATCAAACCCAACATCTCTCTATGGGGTGCTCTAATTCTTTTTTTGTGTAAGAAAGATGATTCACTTAGAATGTGCATTGATTACTGACGGTTGAACAAAGTAACAATCAAGAATAAGCATCTTATTCCTAGAATTGATGACTTGTTCGATTAGCTCCAGGGTGCTAGTTTCTTTTCAAAGATAGATCTCAGATCTGGCTATCACTAGCTTAGAGTTAGGAAGTGTGACATTTTGAAGACAGACTTCAAGATCCGATATGGTCACTATGAATTTGTTGTTATGTATTTTAGACAAATGAGTACTACTGTAGCTTTTATGGACTTGATAAATTGGGTTTTCAAATAGTACTTGGACATGATTGTCATTGTTTTCATAGACGACATCCTTGTCTATTCTTAGAGCAAGGACGAGTATGCAAACCATTTGAGAATAGTCTTGCAGACTCTCAAGGACCTCCAATTATTCAGTAAGTTCAACAAGTGTAAATTTTGGTTGAAATCAGTAACATTCCTTAGTCATGTTATCTCTAGAGAGGGTATTCAGGTTGATCCTCAAAAGATTGAAACAGTTAAGATTTGGCCGAGATCCACCTCTCCATCAGATATTAGGAGTTTCTTGGGTTTAGCCATTTATTATAGATGGTTTGGGAAAGGATTTTCCTTTGTTTCTTCTCATATATACAGATTGACTTTGAAGAAAGTCAAATTCCAACATCTGATGCTTACGAGAAGAGTTTTTAGGAGTTGAGACTCGACTCACTATTTGCCCAGTTTTGACTCTACCAGAAGGTTCAGATGGATTTGTGATTTATTGTGATGCCTCCAGAATTAGCCTTGGTTGCGTGCTAATGCAACATGGTGAAGTTGTAGCCTATGCTTTCAGATTTCTCAAGTATCATGAGAATAATTACCCGACCCATGACCTTGAGTTGGTAGTAGTAGTTTTTGCCTTAAATATTTGGAGGCATTACCTCTATGGTGTTCAATTAGAAGGATTTGAATCTTCATCAGAGGAGATGTCTTGAGTTGTTGAAAGACTATGACATGAGTATCCTATACCACCCGGGAAAAGCCAATGTAGTGGTTAACGCCTTCAATAGATTATCGATGAATAGTGTTTCTCATATTGAGGATGACAAGAAAGAGCTGGTTAGAGATATTAACAGTTTAGCTCATTTGGGAGTTCGTCTGGTTGATTCAGCGGAAGATGGAGTTGTAGTTTAGAATGATTTAGAGTCTTATCTTGTGATGGATCACAAATAAAAGTAAGATGATGATCCAATATTGCTTAATTTGAAGGAAGCAGTCCTCAAGAAAGAGGTGGAAGCATTCTCCAAAAGGGGAGATGGTGTGCTCTGCTATCAAGGTAGGTTGTGTGTTCCAGATATGGATGATTTGAGATAGCAGATCTTAAGAGAAGCCCAAAATTCTCAGTATTCTATTCACTCAGGTGCCACCAAGATGTACCGTGATCCACGAAAAGTCTATTGATGGAATGGCATAAAGAAGGACATTGCAGAGTTTATGGCAAAGTTTCCAAATTTATAATAGGTCAAGGTTGAGTATTAGAGTTTTGTAGGTATGACTCAGGACATCAAATTTCCTACTTGGAAGTGGGAAGAAATAAACACGGACTTTATTATAAGTTTACCCCATACGCACCAACAACATGATTCTATATGGGTGATTGTGGATCAAATGACTAAGTTAGCATATTTCCTATCAATCAAGACCATAAATTCAGCTGCAGATTATGCTAGACTTTACATTTGGGTATTGTTCAGACTGCATGGAGTCCCTTTGTCCATCATTTCTAAGAGGGGTACTCAGTTCACGTCACACTTTCAAAAGTCATTTCAAAAAGGGCTTGGTACTCAGGTTAAGCTTAGCACAACTTTTTCACCTGCAGGCAGATGGTTAGGCTTAGTGGACCATTCACACTCTAGAGGACATATTGAGACCTTACATGATCAATTTTAAAGGTAATTGGGATGATCACTTGCCTCTCATTGAGTTTTCTTACAATAACAATTATCGCTCCAGCATTTAGATGTCCTCACTTGAGGCACTTTATGGTAGGAAATGTAGGTCTCCTATAGGGTGGTTTGAGGTTGGTGAAGCCACTTTGATAAGGACTAATTAATTCATGAGGCCATGGAGAAAGTTTAGCTTATCAAAAAAAGGCTGAAAATAGCTCAGACCCATTGAAAATCATATGCAGATGTGAGGAGAAGAGAACTTAAGTTTGTTGTTAATGAATGTGTCTATTTGAATTCACCCATGAAGGGGGTGATGAGGTTCTGTAAGTAAGGGAAACTCAGTCCCTAATATATTGGTCCTTACAGGATTTGGAGGCACATTGGCAATGTGGCTTATGAGTTGGACTTACTTGTGGAGTTAGCATCGGTGCATCCAGTTTTTCATGTGTCTCCATTAAAGAAGTACATCGGTGATCCAACCTTAGTTGTTCCTTAGAAAAGTGTTGGAGTGAATGATAGTTTTTCTTATGAAGAAGTCCTAGTTGATATTCTTGACCACCAGGTCTATAAGTTGAGGAACAAGGAGATTGCTTCAGTGAATGTTTTTTGGAGGAATCAGCTTGTAGAGGTAGCTACTTGGGAAGCCGAAGAAAATATGATGGATAAATACCCTAACCTTTTCCCTTACATCTCAGCTTCATCATGAGGTATTAGTTTCTTCATCATGAATTTAGTTTGGTATATGTATCTCAGTTCGGAGTCAGTCACTCTATTAGTATTCAGCTTTTAGCTTTCAGTTTTGGGATAGCAGCTCTTTCCCTATCTATTTAGCTTATTTAGTATCCATTCGAGGATGAATGTTCCCAAGGGGGATATAATGTGACACCCCAAAAGTCCCTAAGATCAGACCCCAGACTTGGAGTGGGAACCAGCAGAAAAATCTACATTTTTGCCTCAAAACGACCCGTCAGACTAGTTGTGGTCAGTAAACTTTCCAAGTGAGTCGTGGTAAGCTAGCATTCCTTCATGATCTAGGTGTTACGACTTGTGGTATGATTCATTGGATGGAGTGACGAGTCATTGTGTCACTCATCTTGAGGAAGTCCAAAAACTTGTCAAATTTTTACCAGAACCAACGAGCCATATAACGAGTCATTGGAGGTAGTAACAACTCGTTCTGATAAGCCATAGGATGGAAGATCAGAAAGTGAAATTTTAGATCTAGAAGTAACGACTATTCATAACGAGTCGTGATGACAATCAACGACCCGTTGCCTGACTCGTGGTGGCTGGACGGGAAATTTTCAGTACAAATTCCCAAGGATATTTTCATAACTCCCCACTCTTTTAATTCCTAAAATACATTGAGATATTTTGGAGGGGGATTTAGGGTAATTAGATGACCTTCCCCTCTCATTCTCTCTTAGACCCTCAAAATAGACCGTAGAAGTTTCAAGAATTCTCTCAAGCCAAGTTAGGGTTCCTCCTCAAAGCTCCAATAATTCAAGCTCTAGAGAGGGAATCTTCTTCTCCGAGTATGTGGGACTTCAACAAGGATTTCCTTCCACCTTTGTGTCCCAATTATTTTTAGAAACCCTAGAAATATATTCATGACTTGGGGTTTTCATTTCATGTTGAATTCCCTTATCTTTTCTCTATGACAACTTCAGAAGAAAAAAAGGCATTTACCTATTACGGAGATGGTGCGATTTGATTCATTTAATGTTTCCATGACTAGCATTATACAATATTCATAATGTTCTTTTTAGCTTGTATAGTTTTTTTCAATAACCATGATGTTAGCATGATTCTCAGAGAAATTACTTCACTAGAATTGTTTTGAAAATAGCATGATCTAGAGGACACATTATTTTCTCATGATTTATTTATTTATACTCTACAGTATTATCAGCATTTTCAGTATACTCAGTAACACTAGTATGATCAGTTTTATCAGGTCCTATAGACTCTCAGCGCACTTTCATGTTCTGACTTAGTCTTAGGGTATAAGTTTTCGAGCTATCATTATACTATCAGTAAATAGTCAGTAAATTATCAGTTGGGAGTAGTACTTAGCACTGAGCGGGCCGAGGTTCAGTGCACTAGGTTTCCAGAACTACGTGTCATCGTAGGTTGTTAACCCTAATAGGCCTTAGTTAGTGATCGCACAACCATGCATTTATACCCTAGCAAGATATATTGGGTCCTATGGATGAAGCATATACATCGAATTCAATGTTTAACTCGCGTGGTTATATGTCGGTCAACAGACTCTTCCACATCATAGTTTTAGTCAGCTATAGTTACAATTTTAACTTTTCGTGCATGTACATGACCCTAATAATTAGTTTTACTATTACTTCCAATATTTTCAAACTATTATGTTATCCTCTGTATGTATGCATTCAGATAAGGTCGTTTTGCATCAGTTTAGTTATATTTTTTAGATTTTACTAGCATGTTCTTATATCTCAGCTGCATACTCACATAATCAATACATTTCAAGTACTGATCACATACTCTTTTTGCTATGTCATTTTATAATACAGATTCAGGTACTCAGACATAGCATTGTAGATAGATTCTCTCTAGCATTTGCCAGTCAACTATCAGTGATGATTTCTCATCTTTCGAGGACTGGAGATATTTTCTATTATTCAGTTGTCTTGTTTTAGTTTCAGACTTTATAGTTAGCTGGGGACTTGTCCCAGCAACTCATTAGTTAGTAAAGGCTTTCAGACAGAGTAGTATTACTTTTCGCTTATGACTCGGTGTTATTTATCAGATTATCTCTTTATTTATAAGTGAATGCTTTATATTTCGGTCAACTTCCGCTGGGATTCTTTATAGCTTTATATCATATTAGAAATATACTATGTCATGGATTATCCTGGAGTCACTTGTGGCTCTAGGAACCGTATCGCATCTAGGGTATAGACTTGGGTAATGACACTATAAGGTTTACCTTTCAACTAAAAAATAACTTCCATAATCATGCTTTAAAATAGTCACATCTATCTATAGCCTTTAAATTTCAAACAACTAAAATTACTGGGGAGGTTCGTTGAGTAACAAACTTGGTCTACCATACTTGCATGGAGTCCGGCTCCTATGGTTTGGCTGGTTAACCCTACCAACTATCTTTCAGAGTAGAAGGTCTGAACTATCTAGGTAGAAAGTTATCTGAATTGTACCACTCACTTTTGAGGGGTATACTAAAGCACACGGGATCAGTCACGCTTATCCTACATCGGAAAATGTAGTCTTCGACACATGCCCTTGGACATACTTGTGTCATCTTAGTCAACCACTTCCTCCTTTTGAAATTATTAAAGTAATTATATCCCTTGGGCCCTTGACACAACCCGAACATAGGCCCAGAACTATACACAGAACCTAGAACTACAAATGCTCCAAGTCGACCCATGAAATAAACATGATAACGAAAGTTCAACATAACTAATGTGGAAATCTAACATCTGGGATAGCGGAAGACTGAATAACTAAAACATCCAAATAATGAAATACATAACACTGAATTAAACTAAAAACATAACTATGTCTGATAAGCCTCTACATACATGACGAGCTGATAGGACAAGACCCCAACTAGCTCACTAACTATCTGAAACTAGAAAATGCAACAATACAACTAAATGAAGGTCCTTGAAGGATGAGGACTCACCAACAGTTGGCTAACTAAACTCTAATGATCGACTAATGAAGGGACTGATCCTGAACGTCTGAGCTGTATCATGAAACATACAGCATAGAGTATGTGGTTAGTACTTGGAATATATTGAGTATGTAAGGTAAATAAAATGGACCAATCAAAATACATAAAAGTTCATAAGAGTAGGAATGTTCAAAACATGAAATAATAATCATAACATAAACATGAGGGCTCAAGGTTTTCAAACCATTCATAATCTAATCATAGTCATAATCATAAGAGAAACCTTGTAAAACATAACTTGAGCTAAGTATCGTAAACATGAAAATGCATAAATTATGAGGAACAACGAGAGAACTCGTCTTAACCGACACCATTATGATAGATCTTACATGATGCCCCAACTATCTCGCTCAAGTGGGCAGAGCTGTCCCAGGCTTGCCAGGCAAGGGACGAGCATGACGTGATATCACAAAGGGTCCATGAATATATATACCTGCGGTTGCACGTAGTTGTGAGACCACGAGGTTTACTAGGGTCTACTCGGTGCTAGACACTACTCCAAAAAAACCATGCACATGAGGGCTCATATAATATTATGAAATCATTCATGAAACTAATGGCTAGTTAAGTCATAACATATTTGATCATACGTGAACTACAAGATTAGCCATAAATTAAGGCCCGTGAGTCGGCCAAAATTTTAAACTCGTAAATTATGAAGAACATATATGCTTGAGAAAATAACTATACTTGAAATACATAAATTTATGAAGAGTACTTGAAAGAAATCATATCATGAATCATAAATCATAATTTAGGGCTTGAGAAGATCAAACTCATAATAGAATCATAACTTAACATTTCATGAAACTTGTATAATTGCGCATAAATTAATTAAAATTTGAAAGTATGAATTAATAGTTAAAATCGGTATAAAATAAGTCTGTGGATCTTAAAACATGATTTATAACATAAAGAGAATTGACCCATAGATAAGTCATAGAGAATTTCATAAAATTAGGAATAAACCCCAAGAGATCATGAACTTGATCTATAACTTAAATTCATGGAATTGAAAAGAATTTTGAGCATGAGAGTGAAAGGGGCTCTCATTCAAATCCCTACATACCTGGAAAATCTGATTCCACACCCTTCCTTGAAAGCCCAAGGGAATTAGAGGAGAACTGGAGGTTTCAAGCTTGATCTTCAAGGAGAAGCCTCTACTCTTGCATGTATGGGAGTTGAATGTATTAGGATATGCTAAACCCTCTTAAAATCCTCCTAAAAGAGCATAAAACGATGTAGTTTAGAGCTTAGGGGCTTAGGAATTATAAAAATGCCCTTAATAAAAAAATCTGGAAAATGGGGACTACCAATCCTCACGACCCTCACCACGATTCGTACCATGAAGTAACGCCTCGTGGTTACCTCTCATGGTCACCACTGCTCCTCCCTACAGCATCTCTGAATCTTGCCATGATTGTGTATCATGACACATGGTGTCCTACCATGAGCCTTATTGTCGGTCGTGACATCATCCCCTTCACCTGCCAAATCCTAACCATGACTCCCATCACGACTTGTTGTTACTATGAGTCGTACCATAATTCGTGACATCATACCCTAACACTACAAGGAAACTCATGATAACTCCTAACCATGAGTTTTAGCTACACCTCACGACTTGGGGTGTGACTCGTGGTTTGGACCCCAACTTCAGAACTCTACCACGACTGAAACCACGATCCATCACTTCCTATCACGACACGTACCACGAGTCGTTCTGGTGCAAAAATTCAGATTTTTCTACATAACTCACTTCTAATTTTCCTCATCCATATCTTAGGAATTTTTGAGGTATTACAATATCTCCCCATTGGGAACATTCATCCTCGAATGTGGGTAAACATACTAAAAAGCTTGAGAATAGAACTGTCATCCCAACTATTAAACATCTAAACTAGAAACTGACAAAGTGACTGAATCCGAACTAAAATGCATAACTAAACTAAATTCATGAATCACACATACATCCACTGACATGAAAGAAACTGTAACACACGTACCGAATGTGAAACTAAATAGAGTAGTAAGGAGGAAACTAATACCTTAAGTTGGAACGGGGATGGAAGGGAAAAGATGTGAGTATTTTGCCATCATATCTTTTTCAACTTCCCACATAGCTCCCTCAACATGTTGATCTCCATAAAACCTTTACTGAAGCTACCTCTTTGTTCCTCAACTTTCGAATCTTATGATCAAGGATCTCAACAGGAATTTCCTCATAACTAAGGCTATCCTTCACACCTACGCTCTCTACCGTAACAACCACAGTCGGATCACCAATGCACTTCTTCAAGAGCGATACATGGAAAACTGGATTTATTGAAGCTAATTTTGAGGGCAACTCCAACTCATAGGCCACCTTGCCAACACGTCTCACAATCCTATATGGGCCAACATAGCGGATACTAAGTTTCCCATTATTTTCAAATCTCATCACTCCCTCCATGGGAGACACCTTCAAAAATACCCAATCATCAACTTCTAATTCAAGTTCTCTGTTCCTCATATCCGCATAGGACTTTTTATGACTCTGAGTTATTTTCAGCCTTTCCCTTATAAGATGGACTTTCTCCATAGCCTCATGAACTGAATATGGTCCTACCAATGTAGCTTCATTGACTTCAAACCAACCAATAGGTGATCTATACCTCTTCCCATAAAGAGATTTAAACAGAGCCATCTGAATGCTGGAATGGTAGCTATTATTATAGGCAAACTCGATGAGAGGTAAGTGATCATCCCAATTACCCTTGAAGTCAATCACACATGCTCTCATCATGTCCTCAAGAGTCTGAATGGTCTGCTCCGCCTGACCATCTGTCTGGGAGTGAAAAGTTGTGCTAAGTTTGACCCGAGTATCGAGTTCTTTCTAAAATGACCTCCAAAATTGGGAGGTAAACTGAGTACCTCTATATGATATGATGGACAAGGGCGATCTCTTCAATTGAACTAACTCCTGAATATATAATTTAGCATAATCCGCCACTGAATTGGTAGTTTTGACGGATAAAAAATGAGTTGCCTTAGTCAACCTGTCTACAACCACCCAAATAGAGTCATATTATCGACGAGTGCGAGCAACCCTGTAATGAAGTCCACATTGATTTCTTCCCACTTCCATGTAGGGATACTAATGTATTGAAGCAAACCTGGAGGTCTTTGATGCTCCACTTTCACTTGTTGAAAATTCGGACACTTAGCCACAAACTCTGATATGTCCTTCTTCATGCCACTCCACCAATAGACTTCCCGTAGGTCACAATACATCTTGATGACACCTGGGTGTATACAATATTAGGAACCATGAGCCTCATGCAACATCTGATCTCTCAAATCATCAACAACTGGAACACACAAATGACCTTGATATCAAAGTACTCCATCTCCCCCTTAGGAGAAGACCTCAACCTTTTGATTATGAACCGCTTCCTGACAATTTACTAGAATCAGATCCTCGTCTTGCCTAGCCTTGACTTCAGTCACCAAAGAGGATTCTAATCCATTCTAAACAATGACACCACCATATGTCGAATCAATAAGGCGAACTCCTAGTCGTGCAAGCCGATGCACATCCTTCACCAACTCTTTCTTCCCCTCATCTACATGAGAACACTCTCCATAGAAAATCTGCTAAGAGCATTTTCCACCACATTAGCCTTGCCCGAATGATAAAGGACACTCACATCATAATCTTTACGAAGCTCCAACCACCTTCTTTTTCACAAGTTTAGATCCTTCTGGGTAAACACGTACTGTAGACTCTTGTGGTCCGTAAACACATCCACATGGATCCCGTATAGATGTGTCTCCAAATCTTCAAGGCAAATACTACTGCCACCAACTCAAGGTCGTGCATCAAATAGTTCTTTTCGTGGACCTTAAGCTGCCTAGAAGCATAGGCTATAACCTTACCGTGTTGCATTTATACACAACCAAGGCCAATCCTTGAGGCGTCACAATATACCACAAATCCATCGGTACCCTCCGATAAAGTCAACACTGGTGCTGAGGTGAGTCGAGTCTTCAACTCTTGGAAGCTCTTCTCATAGGCCTCCAATTCACTTTCTTCTGGGTCAACTTAGTCAACGGTGCTGCAATGGATGAAAACCCTTTAACAAACCTCCTGTAGTAAACAACCAAACCCAAGAAACTCTTGATATCCGAAGGACTAACTGATCAGGGTCAATTCTTAACATCTTCTATCTTTTGAGAGTATATCTATATGCCCTCACTTGACACCACATGACCCTAAAATGCTACTGAGTTCTATCAAAACTCACACTTATTGAATTTAGCATACAGCTGGCGATCCTTCAGAATATGTAGCATAATCCTCAAATGAGAGGCATGCTCTTCCTCGCTCTGAGAGTATATGAGAATATCATTTATGAACACAATTAAGAACATGTCCAAATATGGCTTGAACACCCTGTTCATCAAATCCATAAAAGTTGCAGGAGCATTCGTTAGTCCAAAAGAACAACTACAAACTTATAGTGACCATACCGAGTCCTGAAGGTTGTCTTCATGATGTCACTCTCTCTAACACTGAGCTGATGATATCTGGACCTGAGATATATCATTGAAAAACACTTTGCACCCTGAAGTTGGTCAAACAAGTCATCAATTCTGGGGAGGGGATACCTGTTCTTGATTGTGAGTTTGTTCAACTGCCAATACTCAATGCACATCTGGAGAGAACTATCCTTCTTTCGGATAAAGAGAACTGGTGCACCCCATGGGGATTTGCTAGGTTTGATGAAACCGTTGTCTAAGAGATCTTTCAACTACTCCTTCAACTCTTTTAGCTCAACTAGAATCATTTTGTACGGAGGAATAGATATAGGCTATGTATCAGGAATAAGGTCAATACCAAAGTCGATCTCCCTCTAGGGAAGGATTCCCGATAAATCATCTGGAAACACCTCTGGATACTCATACACTGGACCTGACTGGATAGTCAAGGTCTCGGACATAGCATCCTTGACCCGAACTAGGTGGTACATGCAACCCTTAGAGATCATCTTTCTGGCCTTAAGGTAGGAAATGAAGTTACTACAGGCACAACTGAACTATCCTTCCATTCTAGGAATGGCTCACCCATAAACCGGAACTCTACCGCACGGGTCCTACAATTTACTGAGGTGTAATATGCATGTAACCAGTCCACGCAAAAGATAACATCAAAATCTCTCATGGATTACTCTACTAAATCTACTGAGGTGACTTTCTGAAGGACTATGACAAGGCAATTTTTGTATATCTGTCGAGCTATAATTGAATCACCAATTGGAGTAGAGACTGAGAAGGGTTCTGATAGGATTTTGGGACTGACTCCAAAACTACTAGCAACATAGGGTGTCACAAAAGATAAAGTATCCCCTAGATCTAACAATGCATAAACATCAAGGTGAAGTACCCATAACATACCAGTGACTACATCTGGAGAGACCTCCGGCTCCTGACGCACTGCGAGGAAATAAAACCTTCTATGGCGCTGACCACCATCTGCACTAGTGGATGCACCCTATCAAGGAAGATGTGTTGCTGGAGCTGCTACAGAACTGGTAGCCTGAGTACGACCCTTACCATCGCCCTACCTAGCCAAAGAACACTCCCGGCGCATGTGCCCGAATCTTCTACACCAAAAGCAAATGTTTGATCCAATCAAGCACTCCCCTATATGGTTCTTGCCACATTTCTGCATTGAAAAGGTACACTTTACCTGCATGCTCCTTTGTCCCCTCAAACCTGATGCTCTGCTCCTCTAATCAACCTGAGACCTAGATGGAACACTGGCCGATGATGGCATCGGGATAATGATCTCTGGTGTGACTGGTGACAATGTTCACCTCCCGACCTCTTCTAAGAGAACCCAAAACTATTTGTCCTAGCCCTTTTGGCCTCCCTCTCCCTCAAACGCACTGCCTCCATCTGTTGGGCATACAAAACCAATCGGGAGAAGTTGATGTCCTAATGAAGTGTGGTGGTCCTACAATCCTTGACCAGGTAGTCCGCTACCCCATGCACAAACCTACTCACCCGAGCTCTCTAATCAGCCACCATCTCTGGTGCATATTTGGACAAGCGGGTGAACTCTAAAGCATACTCCTCGACTATCATATTGTTTTGCCTCAGGTTCACAAACTCAGTTGCCTTGATCTCCCTCACATCTCGGGGAAAGAACTGATCCAAGAACGCGGTAAGAAACTCATCCCAACCAATGGGACCCACGCCAACTCTCCGGCCATCCTTCCACTGCCTGAACTAGATGTGAGCAACCCCTTTCAGCTGATAAGAGGCTAGATCTGTACACTCCTACCCCGTCAACCCCATAAACTGGGTGATCTTCTGGATCTCATCAATAAAAACTCGTGTGGATTCTCATCCACTCTTGACCTAAGAAACTCCGGGAGATTCATCATGAGAAAATCCCTAACTCTCGCTACTGTCGCGTTCCCATTCTGGGGAACATGGGCCACTGCCTGCTGGTTGACCGGGCAGTCAAAGCCTGTGCTAACATCTAGATAGCTTCCCTAAACTCAAGATGGGCAACCTGCTCAGGCACATGATCCTTGGGGGCTGGTGGCGCCTGCTGGTGCCCATCTACGTTGCCATTCTCATGGTCATTCCCATTTCTGCTGTCGTTCCTTCTCCCATTAACTCAGCGTGGAGGCATGATTCTGCAAAAGCATATAGCATGAGTTAGAAGGATAGAGAGACATTTCATCACATGAGATAGATCATGAAAGAAGGGAAATTTCCTAAACGCTTCATAGCCTCTTTGTCATAAGTGTGGCGCGCTTCACACCCATGAAAAAGACTCTACTAACGCGGTTTTCAGAAACTCTTGGACACTTTAAGACCTAATGCTCTGATACCAAGTTTTTCATGACCTGAACATAGGCCCGGATCTAGATACGAAACCTAGAATCATAAATGGCTCCAAGTTCGCCCAGGACATGAACGTGATATCTAAATTTCAACATAAATAATGTGTAAATCTAACATCTGGAATAGCGCAAAACTGAATAACTAAAACATCCAAACAACGGAATACATAACACTGAATTGAACCGAAAACATAACTAGGTCTGATAAACCTCTACATACATGATGAGCTAATGGGACAGGACCCCAACAAGCTCACTAACTGTCTAAAATTGGAAATAGCAACAATACAACTAAATGGAAGTCCTCAAAGGAAGAGGACTCACCAACAGCTGGCTAATTGAACTCTGAAGATCGACTAATGAAGGGATTGATCCTGAATGTCTGAGCCTGTATCATGAACTCTGAAGCCGTGTCACGCTGCCATCGTGGATGCGTTCTGCCTAGATACGGAATTTTTGCCAAATTCTAGTGAAGGTGCGCGTTGGGGCCGTGGCACGTTGGCCTAGCCCCGCGTTGCACGTCGTGCCACGTTGGGCCTTAATACCTGGACGACCGGATTCCAGTGAGGGTCCGCGTTGGTGGCGTGTCATGCAGGCAGTGCTCCGCGATGCACTCCGTGACACGTTGCTTTTTATTCCGGGAAAAATTCCCACTAGTATAAATAGAACACGTAGGTTCATTTTTAATTATTCTGACTTGGTGGAGCAAGAACGTGGGTTACAGGCAGTTGAGGGGACGAAAATCTCAGGGTTTTTCTATATCTCCTTCTTCTTTATTTCAATTGCTTGTATGATTAACACTCATTTAACGATGTTTAATTTACAAATGAGTGGCTAAATCCCTTTCTTGTTGAGGTTAAGAACAATTGTATTGAAATGTGATTATTGATAAATTGGTTTTTCATCTTTTCTTCCATGGTTGTTCTATTGATTCTTGTTCTTACTGAATTAATTTGTGGCCAATGTTAATGTACATCTAAAAAGTCCGGTTTCACTCGAGAGAGCAAGAAATAGGAAAGTTTTGAATTGATAGGATATGATCTTTTCTTAGTTTGGGAAAATTGAGAATTGATATACCTTCAGGATAGAAATATACCTGAAAGTCGTATTAGTCAATCAAGGAATCAGTTTTGTATGGCTAGAACATGAATTTCTTTTTATCACTGAGATATAGGTGGAAGGTTCATGATTCTTAAGTTGGGTTAAATACGAGAGTTTTAATCCATAGGCAATAATTCTTGACTAGCAACCAGAAGAAAGATTAACCAAATTGTATCGATAATTTATTTCTCTACATGTTCATTTAACCTCAGCATGCTCATACTTATAGTTCAGACTCAAATTATATATTCGTTTTAGACTTAGTATAAAATTAGGAAACAAAATATCAACCTTTTCTTCACATTGTTGTCTGCAATTTAGAATTAAAGTTTATTGACACTTGAGTAGATTGTTACTTTAGTCCAGTCTCTGTGGGATCGATATTTGGCTTACTTGAGCCACTTTACTACTTGTTCGACCACGTGCACTTGCGTGAAGTTATACCCAACAAGCCAAACAAGTTTTTGGCGCCGTTGTCGGGGACTGGCAATTGGTAAATTTTTCTTAAGTGTTAGTTTACTATTTCTTCTTAGTGTTGACAACTTGGTCTTAGCCTGTATTTTGCAGATACTAATTTCTGTTGAACACTAGCAAGAGATAAGGAGTTGGTGGACTCATATTTAGAGCCTGAAAGATAATTTCATCGTCAAAGGAGAGAACCTCTAGAGAAAAAGCTGCAGTTGCTCAAACAAATAATCCTGGAGCAACAACAGAATCCACCAGTTGTAAGGGCAATGTTAGTGCCCGAGGACATGGCAGCTAGGCCAATTCCTGAGGTGGCAATCCCACATGCTAACAATGTTAGATCTAGCATCTGCAAACCTGAGCCAGGAGGGAGGTTCGAGCTTAAACAAAACATGGTGCGATTGCTGCACACCAGTGGGCAATTCACAGGTCTCCCTCATGAGGATCCACAGCAACATCTTCAAAATTTTTTGGAGATAAGTAACACTTACATCCCCGCTGGAGTGTCATCAGACTATGTCAGGCTTACATTGTTCCCATTTTCACTTTTGGGAGAAGCCAAGAGGTGGTTGAAAGCTGAGCCACCTAATTACATCACCACGTGGGATGATCTTGCAAGAAAATTCTTGATACGATTGTTTCCATCTGGTAAAACAGCAAGACTTAGAAGTCAAATTCTAAGTTTTAAACAGAGAGAGGGAGAGAATCTGTATCAAGCCTGGGAGAGATTCAAATCTATGTTGCGAGATTGTCCTCATCATCACCAATCCAATGATGTGCTGGTGCATACTTTCATAAAGGGTTTGGAACCCCACACAAAAATCTTGCTAGACTCAGCAGCTGGGGGACAAGCTTTGGAGAAAACTTATGAGGAGCTGTATACCTTGTTAAATCGTATTTCGCAGGGAAATCCGGAGTGGAATGCGGACTCATCAAGAGGAGGAACAAGGAAAGCAGCACGAGTCCTAGAAGTGGATGGTTTTACAGCTATTGTTGCACAGATAGCTGCGTTACAGAATCAACTCAATACCCACTTCAGTAACATGAGCATGAACCAGTCTCAAGCCCCAGTGAATGTAGTGCAGCAGATTTGGTGTGAAGTATGCGGGAGTAGTGAATACTCAGCTGAGCGTTGTGGAGCAAATCCTGATTCAGTGAACTTTGTGGGGAATGTACAGAGAAACAACCACCTACAATATGGCAATAGCTACAATTCCAACTGGAGGAATCACCCAAATTTCTCTTGGGGTAGCAATAACCATCAAGGGCAAGGTTCGAATCAGGGGGCACAGATAACTCAAGGAGGGCAGCAAAACTATCAGGCACAATATAGAAGCAACAATGCACCTCCCCCACCACCATTACCCAGCATTGAGGAGATGTTCAAGACAATGATAGCTAACCAAGCTCAATTGCAGGCTGACTACGTGAAATTGGCAGCCTTGGTAAAGAACAATCAGTTAGCTACAAAGGCGCTGGAGTACCAGTTTGGGCAATTTGCTGGAGCCCAAAACACCAGGCCTAGAGGAGGACTTTCGAGTGACACGGATCCCAACCCCAAGTAAGTGAATGCAGTGACCACAAGGAGTGGTTTTCAGCTTAAAGATGTGGAACCAGAAAGACCACCTCAACAGTCGGGAGCAGCAGAAACTGAGAGGGAGCAAAGTGATGAGAGGGGGAAGAAAAAGGAGGCTGAACCAGAAAGACCACTACCCCCGTTCCCTCAACGATTAAAGAAACACAAGGAGGAGGCGTGTTTCAAAAAGTTCATGGAGGTGCTAAAACAGGTACACATTAACTTACCTCTTGTTGATGTTTTGTAGGGAGTGCCGAAGTATGCAAAGTATATTAAACACGTCGTGGCGAACAAAAGTAGGTTGACTGAGTATGCTACGGTGGCTCTTACGGAGGAGTGCACTTCTCGAATACAAAATAGGTTGCCCACAAAGCTCAAGGACCTTGGGAGCTTTACAATACAAATTACAATTGGGCATAGTATCCGAGCTCGCAGATTACGTGATTTGGGAGCGAGCATTAACTTGATGCCGTCATCGGTATTCAAGAAGTTGGGTCTAGGGAGTCCTAGACCAATAAAAGTGATCTTGCAACTAGCAGATCGTTCCTTGGCAAGACCTGATGGCATTGTGGAGGACGTGTTGGTGCAAGTGGTCTCCCTCATCTTCCCGGTAGACTTCATTGTGCTGGACTTCGAGCCAGACGCGAAAGTCCCATTTATTTTGGGATGTCCTTTCTTGGCGACCGGGAAAGCGCTGATTGATGTAGCTGCAGGGCAGCTAACCATGCGAGCACACGATAAGGTGGAGGTGTTTGATGTGTACAAGGCCACCAAGCTCCCGGCCGTGTACGAGGAACTCTCGGTGATAAACGTGATTAATCGAGCTGATGTTGTCCAGAGTGTTAAGTCACGGGAGTTGTTTGGGAAACCACCAGAGCGATGTAAGCATTACTGGGGTGAGGATGGTGGTCGAGAGAAAACATCCGTCACCCTAGAGGATGACTGAGCTTAATGACGTCGAGCCTCGACGGTAAACCAGGCGCTGCACGGGAGGAAACCCATGAAGATTTTTTGTAATATTTTTTTAGATTTCGTAGAAAAAAAAAAGGAAAGAAAAAAATGAGAAAAATAAAAATTAAAAACAAAATGTGTATTTTATGTGAAACCTATAAATTCTAACCAATTTCTTGTGGTGAGATGAATTTCAGGTTGAACGGAGGATAAATATGCAAAGGATCGCAAAGGAAAAATCGAGGTATGAAAAATAATAAAAAGTGGCAAAACAGTGAGCCCACGCGATGGCTCCGTGTCATGGAGGAGGGCCTCCGCGTTACCCTCCATGACACGTTGAAGGTAATTTTGGAATTTTTACAAATTACAGAACACCTGCGCGATGGCTTCATGTCATGGAGTGCATGCTCCGCGTTACCCTCTGTGACACATTGAGGGCAATTTCGCGACGGGTCACACCAGGTCGCCGGGTGACCCGCGCAAAAAACCTTCTTTTTAACCCCGTTTTTCCTTCATTTTTCCCATTTTTTCACTCTCCTCCGCGACAAACAACCCAAAACCCCCCTTCCCCAATGTGACACGGACTAGGAGCTCAATTTTATCAAATTTTCTTCGATATCATCGAATTTAAGATATGTTTGTTAACTTCATCTCGTTTCTTACCTTATTTTTCTGATTTTTAGCATAGGAAGTGAGGAAAACTTGCCCTAAGTGTAAATTGAGCATGAATTCATGTAAATTATTGTTGATTGACGTTCATAGTATCGATGTAATGGTATGAACTCGATAAATACATATTTGATTGAAATTCTTGCGAAAGGGTAGCTAGGGTTAGAATTCAAATATGAAGATGTTAAAATCGAGTTGAAATGTGAATTTCTTCTTGGTTTGTGCATGTTGGGTGAGGAACATGAGGTTGTGCTTAACGTTAAGACGATTAAGGCGCGACGTATTGTCGGGTTAATGAAATTATTGAAATTGCATAGAAATTGGGGGAATTGTATCGGTTTTGTTGATAGAAATGTTTGTTGCGTGCTATGTGATAAAATGTGATCGATGGTAATGTTGTGGTTAGCTGTACGAAGTCTGAGTAGTACAAAAGAATTTATACCGTCGAAGTCTTTGAATGCACAAGGCATATTTGTTGTGTTTTGTTTTTTTTGTAAATTAGAAATAAGTATGATCATGCTGTAATGCTATGATTGTGGCTAAAGACTAAGTGTGGGGTGGCCTAGTTTAACCCATCCTTAGTCGAAGCACATTTTAATTTGAATAACATTGGTACTGTCTGTTTGGTTTGACAGAAACAATGGCGAGCAGGCAGGATAAGGGGAAGGGCGCATCAACATCAGGCGCTGGAAGGAAAAGAATTAGACTGGGAACAGCAGTCCCAGCAGCACCAGCGGTTCCACGCGGCCAACGCCGACAATATGGAACCCGATGGGTGACAGAGGATGGGAAGAAATGGTACGCAAAGCATAAGGAAAGCAAACACTTCCCCGAAGAACACATTGCTAGGGAACCGTTGGCACAGGAGTTTCCCAGAATTGTCCACAGGATTAAGGCAGCCGGGCTGAACTTCATCTTTGAAGAGCCCAAGGAGTGCAACCTGCACCTGATTCGGGAATTCTACGCCAACTGGAACCCGACACTCAGAAGTCACACCATCAAGATAAGGGGGCAGATAGTCATTTTTGAGCCCCATCACCTTAATGCCATCTTGGGGGCGCGGGACACAGACGCCCATGTGCTTCGGCAGCTGAATATCACTCCACCATATGCGGACATCAGACGCACTTTGTGTGGGCTCGGTCTATAGCCCGGTGGAGCAGGCACAAGGAGAGGGGCTACCATCAGACTTTACCCTACTCACAGATGAACAGGGAAGCTGGGATATGGCTTAAGATTGTTTGTTCCTACCTGATCCCGGGGGTGCATATGACAGATATCACCCGGGATCGTGTGTGCTTGGTATATGCCCTGATGAAGGGGCTGGAGATCAACGTTGGGGCGGTGATTATCTCCGCCATGAAGAGAGCCCGTTTGCATCAAGGGCACAGGTACGGGTTTTGTGGATTACTGCCAACGTTCCTGAGGGGCCTCGATATTGAGGAGTCCCTTGACTACATCCCGCAGATGGAGAGGCGGGCCTTAGATGTCACCAAAACTAAGGCACCCGACACCACTCACGGGCCAGTTCTTACACTATCCGAGCGACATGCTCGGGATGATCAGTACATGGCTCGTATGTTCGGGATGCAGATGCTCCAACTGCGCATAGGCGGGAGGCCAGCAACAGAAGATGAGTTATGGCAGCTCGAGCTAGACTACCCTTTTGGCGAAAATGCCAGGGCTCTATGCTGAGTGGGGCCAGCTTTTGTGGAGCCCACTGATGATGATGTCCCCACAGATGAGGAGACATGTCGTGATGACTCCGATGTGGAGTCAGATGATGAAGACGGGGGCGATTCAGACATGGAGGCGAGGCAGCGGCACCTGACGAAGAAGTGGAATACTTTGATTGATCAGGGAGTTTCACCACCTACTTTCATACTATGCTGAATTTTGTGAACACTGGGGATAGTGTTCGATTTAAGTGTGGGGTGGGAGTAGTTAGGTGTTGGTTGTTGTTGTCATTAATGTCTCTGTTTTGTTGTTGTGCTTGAAAAAACTTATGACCCTGTGATTTTTGTGTGTATGTCTGCATTGTAATTAAGGTGAAGCTGTTGTGTGTTGTTGAATGTTGTTAGCTGGTTTTGTACATATTTTTGTTTTATCGAAATGATCGATATTTTTTTTAAAAAAATTTCATGAATTTTTTAATTTTTGGGTTTCTCGGCGTTTGTTTTCGGTTCTTTTACCGAGAATAGTCCCATTGGACCGAAGTCGTAGTTAGTGACTGTTCCCTATGATGGATGGATGATGACCGTCTTAAGGGAAATGTAGTCGTTAGGAGTAGGTTTCTTTTGTTCATTTTTTTTTTGTTTTTTTCTTTTATTGGTTTGCATTCCAAAACCTGTCGTTACTTTATGGTTGTGAAATTATGGTTGCGTGTTGTACATGATATTTGAAATGCAAAGGTGATTCGTATGAAAGCATGCAACTTTGTAAATATGTTGAGATACCTAGGCCATAGAGTTTGATTCGGTGTGATTGAGGCTTAATGCTTGTGTAAATATTTTTGTTTTATCGAAATTATCGATATTTTTAAAAATTTTCGTGAAATTTTTTTTTTATGATTGGGTTTCTCGGTGTTTGTTTTCGGTTCTTTTACTGAGAATAGTCCCATTGAACCGAAGTCATAAATAGAGATCGTTCCCTATGATGGATGGATGACGACCGTCTTAAGGGAAATTTAGTCGATAGGAGTACTTTTTGTCTTTTAATTTTTGGTTGTCGTTTGCATCCCGAATGTGTCGTTACTTTATGGTTGCAAAATTCTTGTTGCGTGTTGTACATGATATTTAAAATGCAAAGGTGATTCATATGAAAGCATGCAACTTTGTAAATATGTTGAGATACCTAGGCCATAGAGTTCGATTCGGTGTGATTGAGGCTTAATGTCTGAATTCTTATAATTAGCTGATTGAAGAGTGTGTGAATATGTCTTGAGTTGAGCATGTGCAAAGAGTGTATGGAGAGGTTTCGATTATTCCATGCTATTGTGAATTGTCTAGAACTTGCCTGGTGTGTCTATGAAATGAAATGAAGGATGTGTATTGTAGGAAAGGATGTAGGCATTTCTTTTCTTTAACTGAAAGTTTTTTTTCCATTATCGTACCTACCTTGAATGTACATCCTAGTTAGCCCATTGAGCCTTTAGCCTATTTTTTTTCTTTTGTTGAAAAGGTGTAAACCGAGCTTAACCCCTTCTTTTCATTATCCGTTAATTTGATCGAAAACTCTTAAGCGCTCAAGAGAAATAATTTTCCCACGGTGTCAAGGAGTGAGAATTGAGAAAAGAAAAGAAAAAGCAAAGTGATGAAAGGAAAGAAAAGGTCAAAGGTCCATTTGCTATAAATTAAATATAATGAAGACGTATAACTAATCTTTGTTGTTAAGTCGAGTGTGCTTAAAGATATGGGAACAAAAAAATAAAGACAGACTTCAAGAATGGGAGGATCAAGGAAGAAACAATGCCCATAAGGTTGATGGGATGTATTGAAAAAGCGCTTAAGGATGCTAGTTGCTACTATTGGTTAGCCCAGTATTTACTAGTTCCGTAGCTTACATTACAACCCATTAAATCCTACGTGATCTTACATCACGCGTCCTTATATTAGTGGAGTAATACACTAAAGGCAAGCCTATGGTTCATGACATGATGCATGTGAATTTCTTTTGGGAGAGAGAGTGAAATCGTGTTTATATGCCCCTGTATGTAATGTCTTTGAGTTCATGTGATTAAAAAGGGGAAAATTCTCTTGTGTTGTGAGGGCACATGCTTGACGAGAGATTTAATTTCGTGTCGGATATCTTGATCAGCTGATTTGCATGACTTTGCTGATATCGAGAGTCGATTCTTGAGTCTAGGAGGTCTTAATGTGTTGAAGGTCATTGTATTGATAAGACTATGCATGTTTTCTTGATGATTTGATATATTAAATAATCAGTATAACCATAGCTCGGATTGTCTAGCCAAAGTAGCCATGATTGGGTGTCAATTGCATGAGGTGTAAGATTATTGTTCGGGGACGAACAAGGATTTAAGTGTAGGGTAAGTGATCTTGGGCAGATTTATATGCCCAAGTGATACTCAAATGTGTCATTTTGTCTTGTTTATCTATCGATGTTTGTACATTCTCATGTGAATTATAGTCAAATGTTAATTTATACTAACCAACATGATTAGCATTTTTTTACAGGAAAAATATAATTTTATGAAGATAAGATGCATGTTGGGAGAAATCGGGATTGGACTCGGAAGCGAGCAAGGAAAAGGCCAAGGAAAGCATGAATTAAAGGGGCTCCGCAATGGAGCCGTGTCACGCTGCCATTGCGGATGCATTCTGCTCGGATGCTGAAGATGAGCCAAATTCCAATGAAGGTGCGCGTTGGGGCTGTGGCACGTTGGCCTAGCCCCACGTTGCACGCCGTGCCACGTTGGGCTTAAATACCTGGACGACCGGATTCCAGTAAGGGTCCGCATTGGTGGCGTGTCACGGAGGCAGTGCTCCGTGATGCACTCCGTGACACGTTGCTTGTTATTCCGGGAAAAATTCCCACTAGTATAAATAGCACACTTAGGTTTATTTTTAAAAATTCTGACTTGGTGGAGCAAGAACGTGGGTTACAGGCAGTTGAGGGGACGAAAATCTTAGGGTTCTTCTCTATCTCTTTCTCCTTTATTTTCAATTGTTTGTATGATTTACACTCATTTGATGATGTTTAATCCACAAATGAGTGGCTAAATTCACTTCTTGCTGAGGTTAAGAACATTTGTATGGAAATGTAATTATTGATAAATTGGTTTTTCATCTTGTCTTCCATGGTTGTTCTATTGATTCTTGTTCTTATTGCATTAATGTGTGGCCAATGTTAATGTATATCTAAAAAGTCCAGTTTCACTCGAGAGAGCAAGAAATTGGAAAGTTGTGAATTGATAGGATATGATCTTTTCTTGGTTTGGGAAAATTGAGAATTGATTTACCTTTAGGATAGAGATATACCTGAAAGTCGTATTAGTCAATTAAGGAATCGGTTTTGTATGGCTAGAACATGAATTTCTTTTTATCACAGAGATGTAGGTGGAAGGTTCATGATTCTTAAGTTGTGTTAAATACGAGAGTTTTAATCCATAGGCAATAATTTTTGACTAGCAATAGGAGGAAAGATTAATCAAATTGTATCGATAATTTATTTCTCTACATGTTCATTTTAACCTCAGCATGCTCATACTTATAGTTCAGACTTAAATTGTATATTCGTTTTAGACTTAGTATAAAATTAGGAAACAAAATATCAAAATCTTCTTCACACTGTTTTCTGCAGTTTAGAGTTAAAGTTTATTGATACTTGATTAGATTGATACCTTAGTCCAGTCCCTATGGGATCGATACTTGGCTTACTTGAGCCACTTTACTACTTGTTCGACCACGTCCACTTGCGTGTAGTTATTTCAAAAAAAAACCCAAACAGTAATATGTCTGTTCAGGAGTATGCCTTGTAGTTCACCCGGTTATCCAAGTATGCTCCGGAATTGGTGGCGAATTAGAGGGCTCGGGTGAGCAGTTTTGTGCATGGGGTGGTGGATTACTTGGACAAGGATTGTAGAATCGCTATGCTTCATCGGGATTTCAATTTTCCCCATATTGTATTGCATGCACAGGGGATGGAGTCAATTTACCGCAGACAAAGGGAGGCCAAGAGGGCCAGGACCGACAGTTATGGAACTTCTCAAGTCAGGTCGGGAGGTGGACAGCGTCAGCAGTCTCAGCACAAGTCTATCACTCCAGCTCCATCATCGACTAGCACGCCATCTAGGTTTAGAGGAGATCAGAGGAGCAGGGCTTTAGGTTCGAGGGATCAGGGTAGTATGCAGGTGGAGCGCACTTTTCCAGCTTGTGCAAAGTGCGGCAAGAATCATCCCAGGAGGTGCCTAGTCAGCACGGATTCTTGTTTCAGGAGTGGCAAACCCGAACACAGAGTCAAAGATTGCCCTTCAACAAGATCAGGGGTCGGTGGAGCCCGTGTGACAATATCCAGTTCTGCCGCTCCAGAAACATGTCCCCTTCAGCAGGGTGCCTCTACTAGTTCAGCAGGCGGTCAGCGCCAAAAGAGGTTTTATGCTCTAGTGCCCGGCTAGGAGTAAAAGGCTTCGCCAGATATGGTCACTGTATGTCTCAAGTCTTCCATATTGATGCTTATGCCTTGTTAGATCTAGGAGCTACTTTGTCTTTTGTAACCCCTTATATTTCTAGTAGTTTTGGAGTTAGCCATGAAATCCTGTCAGAACCGTTCTCAGTCTCTACTCCAGTCGGTGAATCGGTTGTAACTAGGTGGGTGTACAGAGGTTGCCCCATTATAGTATTGCATAGGGTCACTTTCGCAGAGTTAGTAGAATTAGTTGTGACTGACTTTGACACCATTTTTGGGCATGGATCGGTTATCTGCATGTTACGCTTCGATTAATTGTAGGACCCGTGTAGTGGAATTCCAATTTCTAGGTGAGTCAGTTTTGGAGTGGGAGAGAAATTCAATTATACCAGTCGGTCGATTTATTTCATATACTAAGTCCAGGGAAATGATTTCCAAGGGTTGCTTGTATCACCTAGTTAGGGTTAAGGATGTGGAGTCCGAGACCCCAACTATCCAGTCAGTTCCGGTGGTGTGTGAGTATCCGGAGGTTTTTCCCGAAGATTTGGCAGATGTTCCTCATGAGAGGGAAATTGATTTCGGCATTGATCTCATACCCAACACGCAACCCATTTTCATTCCTCCCTAAAGGATGGCTCCAACCGAGCTAAAGGAGTTGAAGGATTAGTTAAAAAACTTGTTAGATGACGGCTTTATCAGACTGAGCAAGTATCCATGGGGTGCACCGATTTTATTTGTCTGAAAGAAGGATGGTTCCCTTCGCATGTGTATTTATTACTGGCAATTGAACAAGGTCACCGTCAAGAATAGGTACCCGTTACCTAGGATTGATGACTTGTTTGACCAGCTTCAGGGTGCCAGATGTTTCTCAAATATAGATCTCAGGTCCGGGTATCACCAGCTCAGGGTTCGGGAGAGTGACATCCGAAAACCGCTTTCAAGACTCGATATGGTCACTACGAATTTGTTGTTATGTATTTTGTACTAACCAATGCACCTGCAGCTTTTGTGGACTTGATGAACAGGGTATTCAAGCCATATGTAGACATGTTTGTGATCGTGTTCATCGATGATATCCTTATATACTCTCGGAGCGAGGAGGAGCATGCTGCTCACTTGAGAGTAGTGCTTCAGACCCACAAGGATCGTCAGTTGTATGCAAAGTTCAGCAAGTGTGATTTTTGTTGGACTCCGTGGCATTTTTAGGTCATGTGGTATCGAGTGAGGGCATAAAGGTAGATTCTTAGAAAATTGAAGCGGTAAAGAATTGGCCCAGACCGGTGAATCTTTCAGAAATTCGGAGTTTCTTGGGCCTAGAAGGGTATTTCCAAAGATTCGTTGAGGGCTTTTCATCAATTGCAACACCATTGACAAGGTTAATTCATAAAAAGGTGAAGTTTTAATGATCAGATGCTCTTGAGAAAAGATTCCAAAAGCTAAAGACTTGACGCACTTCAGCACTAGTGTTGACCCTACCAGAGGGTAAGGATGGTTTTATGGTATATTGTCATGCTTCGAGAGTCGGACTCAGATGTGTATTGATGCAGTGAGGAAGAGTAATAGCATATGCCTCCCGATAGTTAAAGGTTCATGAGAAGAATTACCCAGCCCATGATCTAGAGTAGGCAGCGGTGGTGTTCGCATTTAAGATATGGCGGCATTACTCCTATGGAGTCCATGTGGATGTATTTACGGATCACAAGAGTCTACAACATGTGTTCACGCAGAAGGACCTCAATCTACAGCAAAGGAGTTGGTTAGAACTACTCAAAGACTATGATATGAGTGTTCTTTACCACCCGGGAAAGGCTAACGTTGTAGTGGACGCACTTAGTAGGCTCTCTATGGAGAGTGTGTCCCACGTGAATCAAGGAAAGAGAGAGTTGGTGATGTTCATCGACTTGCAAGGTTGGGAGTGAGGTTAGTCGACTCAGCCAACGGTGGTGTTATTGTGTAGAATGGATCAGAATCGTGCTTGGTGGTTGATGTCAAATCTAGGAAAAATGAGGATCTGACTTTGAGGAAATTGAAAGAAGTTGTGCGGAGTCAAAAGGTGGAGGTTTTCTCCCAAAGGGGAGATGGTGTGCTTCGGTATCAAGGTCGTCTATGTGTTCAAGATGTTTCTGATTTGAAAAGGTCGTATATTGCATAAGGCATATGGTACCAGATATTATATTCATCTGAGATCAACGAAGATGTATCAGGACTTATGAGAAATCTATTGGTGGGGTGGAATGAAAAAGAATATTGCAAAGTTTGTAGACAAATGTCCAAATTGCCAACAAGTAAAGGTTGAACATCAAAGGCCGGAGGAGTAATTCAAGATATTAGCATTCCTACTTGTAAGTGGGAAGATATTAATAAGGATTTCATAATAGACCTACCTCGTACTCACAGACATTATGATTCCATTTAGGTGGTGGTAGATAGGTTGACCAAGGCTGCACACTTTCTACTGGTCAAAACCACAGATTCAACGGATGATTTTGCCCAATTGTATATTCCAAAGTTGGTTCGGCTTCATAGAGTGCCCTTGTCTATTATTTAAGACCAAAGTACTCAGTTTACCTCCCAGTTCTAGCGGTCTTTTCAGAAAGGGCTTGGGACTCAAGTTAAGCTCAAAACAGGCTTTCATTCGCAAACGAATGGCCAAGCAGAACGAACAATCCAAACTCTCGAGGACATGTTGAGAGCATGTGTGATGGATTTCAAAGGTAGCTGGGATGATCATTTTCCCTTGATAGAGTTAGCTTATAATAACATCTATCACTCTAGTATTCAGATTGCACCGTTTGAGGCTCTTTATGGGCGAAGGTGTAGATCGCCCATTGGATGGTTTGAGGTTGGTGAGGCAGCTAGGATAGGGCCCGATTCGATTCATGAGGCCATGGTAAAGGTTTAGTTGATAAGGTATCGGTTAAAAATCGCTCAGAGTCGTTAGAAATCATATGCTGATGTGAGGAGAAGGGATCTGGAGTTCCAGGTAGACGATTGGGTATTTCTGAAGGTATATCCCATGAAGGGAGTCATGCGGTTTGGGAAGAAAGGAAAACTCAGTCCCTACTATGTTGGTCCCTATCGGGTCATGAGAAGAGTTGGTAAGGTAGCGTATGAGTTGGACTTGCCCAATCTTGGGCAAAATGGCATGACCAAGGGATACTTTACAACTTAGTTTTGTCTTGTTTAGCTACTTATTTATATACATTCTCATGTAATTTTATGTAAATGTGAATATATATATTAACCAACATGATTAGTTCTTGTTTTTGTAGGTTTAAAATGAATTTGAGGAACTAATCCATGAGTTGGTGAAGTGGAGGCATGGAATCAGAAGTAAAATGTGAACATCGGCAAGAGGGACGCACGAAACAGCCCACCTGCGCATTGGCCACGTGCCACGGCAGGTAGGCTGCGTGACAAGGGCCATACGCGCTGCACAAGCAGTGTGCCACACTGCCAACGCGGCAAGGGGCTGCCTGGCATGTATTTTATGCGAATTTTAGATTGCCTACGCGATGCCTCCATGTCACGGAGGCAAATAGGCGCGATAACCTCCATGACACGGAGATATTTCATGCCGGGAATAATTTTGTACAATTCTCATTCACTATAAATAGGTCCCTTAGCTCCTAAAAACATTTGGTCACGATTTATTTCTGAAAAACTGCAAATACTAAGTAGCAGTCAAAAACTTGTATCCATTTTTCCTGATATTATGCATGGATCAGGTATATCATGGCGAATTCTTTAGAAAAAATTGTGTCTTCCACAATGGAATCTAATAAGTGAGATCTCGAGTAAGTGTTTACATAATCTTCTTCTGTCCGAAGAAATGATTCATCGAAATAATGAGTCACCATTGATATCGACACATCTGAGATCGCCAAATGCTCGGGAGTTCCTCTATTCAATCCTTTTCCTTCTTCTTGTTGCTGGATATCTCGTTCGTACACATCTTCTCTTTGTCTCCCGAGCCTCTAGTGAGTTACAGACAGAGTTCGAAAAGGTCAAATCTTTGATGATTCCATCATCTATGATTGAGTTGCGAAAACTTCTGGATAGGTAGAAGGAGTGAAGGGAGAAGTGGGAGAACTCACCTAGGGTTCATCAATTTCATCTTCTCTTCTACCAATTCTTGTATGTTACTTTAACTATGTTTTCTTGTAATTATACGAACTTGAGTGGCTAGAACCCTTCCTCTAGGGTTGAAACCACATGGTATGATTGTGAATACGTTATTTTGTTTTGGTTTTAAGTTATTAATTGTTGTTTTGTCTTACATTCTTAATGATGGTTGTTTTTATGATTGATCACCATGAAAACACACACGTTACACCAAGATTAAAGCTTGAGAAAGTAAACCTAGGCTAGAACAAAGAATGTAGGGAGCAAGTATGTATCTTACGATATAATTCGTGGTTAGGATAAGAAATTATACCTAATTTGCCTTGCTTGGTTACTAAAATGGGATGAGCTAGACACCAACTTAGAATTATCACATCACCACTCGTAGAATTAGTTGTGAAGCTAAGTTCGGTTAAATGATTAGAGGTACGAAAGTCCCTAATCAAGAGCATAAACCCCGTCAACCACATCCACATAATTGAATTGCCCACGAACTAGAATGTCACATCCCCGCTCAACGATGTAGTTGTCAGGCTAGTTTGTCATGTTTAGAGGATCAAAAGACCATGAACATGCAATTGTAATTATGTGAGATGACAATTGATAATTCCATACTTAAACCATTACAAAGCGTAGTATCGCATGATTATCCGGCATTAGCCCTAGTTGCTTCTTGAATGTTTTCAGAGTATTTCTGTGACCACCCCTAGACTTAATTAAACTTTATCAAAAAAAGTATAAATCAACACTTGTGAAAGTTAATATCACACTTGAACTTGATAATTAGCTGAATTGGTCCAGTCCCTGTGGGTTTGACATACGACTCTTAAAAAGGGCCATTATATTACTTGTAAGACCACGTACACTTGCGTGTGCACTCGGGCAGTCGTCAGCAAGTTTTGGCGACGTTGCTATGCAGTCTCAACAAGTTTTTTGCGCCGATTGCTGGGGACTCGGCGAAGTTTAGTGAATTTATCTATTTCTGTGTGATTTTTAAATCTCCTTAAGTGTTGAGAAACTTGGTCTTACTCTGACTTATTGCAGGTGACAGGTTCTCTTGCCGAGCTGGCTAGGAAAACAGAACTTGTGGAACCATTGCTTGAACCAAAACGTCAAATTCATTTGCGAATTAGAGTAGCTCATGATAAAAAGTTGAAAAGACTTCAAGAAAAGGTACAACAACAACCACCCGCAGGACAAGCACAATTGTCACCGAAAGCAATGGCAGCGAGACCAGTTCGCGAAGTGGAAATCACACAAGCGATGAATGTGAACTCTAGTATCCATAAATCGGAACCTGGAGAGAACTTTGAATTGAAACAGAGCATGGTGCAGCTGTTACATTCTAGTGGTCAGTTCACGAGGATGGTATCATACTTCAAGAATCAGCAATTGGCCACCCCCAATCTAAAGAAGCAGATGGGTCAAATAGCAACTCCTCACCACATGAGACCGCAGGTAGGACTACCTAGTGATACAGATACTAACCCCCCCCCCTAGGTCAATGGCACCAGTCTGAGGAGTGGCAAACAAGTAGCTGATGCAATGCCAAAAGAGAAAAGAAATGAGGTGCAGCCGGAGTTGGGTAGAAAAGGATCATCCACTGACAAGGGAGAGAATTAGAGTGCTGTGCAACAAAATGCACAATCTTCATTTCAGCCAGCACAAAGACCACCACCACCATTCCCTCAGAGATTCAGAAAGAGCAAGGAGGAGGAATGCTTCAAAAAGTTCTTTGAGATTTTCAAAGAACTTCACATAAATTTTCCTCTTATTGATGTTTTGCAAGGAATGCCCAAGTATGCTAAATACTTGAAAGATGTGATGGCGAACAAATTTAGATTAGTGGATGTCCAGACAGTAGCACTGACGGAGGAGTGCAATCACAGGGTATTTAGCAAGATTCCTAAGAAGCTCAAAGACCCAGGGAGTTTTACCCTCCTCATAAAAATTGGTAAAGCTGAGGTGATACGAGCCCTATGTGATTTAGAGGCAACAGTTAATCTAATGCCCCTATCTTTATTTAACACCCTGGGGTTGGGGAAATCGCGGCCAACAAGATTGATGCTGCAGCTGGCGGATAAGTCGCGAGTGGCACCTGATGGAATAATAGAGGACCTTCTCATCAAAGTAGGTAAGTTTATTATACCTACTGATTTTATTATCTTAGATTTTCATATTGATGACCAGGTACCCTTAATCTTGGGATGACCATTCTTGGCCACCGGAGGAGCGGTAATTGACTTAAGAGCAGGGACCCTGAAAATGAGGGTCGAGGATGAAGAAGAACTCTTCCGGATATACCAAGAGATTAACCCACCCACACACTACAGAAACCTTTGTAAGGTTAGTGTGTTGTCAGAGGATGAGTGTGGGGTGGGTGATTCCACAGGTCCACGGCCAAAGGCAATGATAAGTGTTCAGCCCTAGTCTGATAAAGGGCTTCAGTTTGATAAGAAGTTAGAGGAAGAGAGGAACAGAGTGGAGGTTGTTTCCTCTAAAAATCAAAAGAAAAGGAGATGGTTCTTGAAAGGGAACCCAAGTATGAGGATGTCCTAAAAAGGACAGTCCACGTCATGTCGCGATGTAAAATAAGGCGCTGCCTGGGAGGCAACCCAAGGGTACCACAGGTACAGTTTGTGTTTTTTGTTTAGTTGATTTTGTTTATTTTCAACTTTTGTTGCCTTTGGTGGAAAGTTAGGCACATATGGAGGGGAAGTCTGACTACCCATGGAGGAGGAAGCTAACAAGAATGGAAGAGAAAAAGTGTGGGGTCAAGCACCCACTTGTACAAATTTGAAGAAGAGCATGTTGTTAGCTAGGCCTAGAGGCCTCAGGGAGTACTTCTCACCCTTTTAAATTTTAATTAGATGCTTTGGGGACATAGCATGATTCAAGCGTGGGGTGAGGGAAATTTCAAAAAAATTTGTGCTTAATGATTTTTGGTGATTGTAGTGCTTGATACATATTGGAAAAATTTTTTGAGCTGAGCATGACCTCACCATCCGTTGGTTTTTCTTTTCGGTTCTTTTCCGACAGGGGGTCTTTGAACCGAAGAATAAAATTTTCTTTGTCTGTATATAGTGTTTTTAGTCATAGTTAGGGACTGTTTCCGACGATGGATGGATGACGACCGTCATGAGGAAAAATTAGTCAATAGGTTTTGGTTTGTGAACCCTTAGCTAATTGATGGCTTGATGTTCTTGTTATGTGCTATACATGATTGTAGGATACAAGTGTGGTTAGTGTTGAAGCATGTAAGAAGTGTATAACTTTGTTTGAGACACTTAGGCTCTTGAATTTGACTCGATGTGATTGAAGCTTAATTTTGAATTCTTGTGATTAGCTGAGTAAGAGTCAACTGAATGTGTTTGGAATTGAGCATGTATTGTGAGTGAAAGGTTTTCAAATATTCCATGCTACTGTGGAGTGTCTAGAACTTGCCTAGTGTGTATATAAAACGAAATAAAGGATGTGGACTGTAGGAGATGATTTAGGCATTTCTTTGAATAAACCTAATTTTTTCCCTCACTTTACCTACCTTGAATGTTTAATCCTAGTGAGCCTCATTGAGCCTTAAGCCTATTCTTTGATAGCTACAATATAAGCTTAATCCTTTTTCTTTCATTAGCCTTGAATTTGATCCAAAACTCCTAAGCGCTTAAGGGAAAAATCTGAAAAGAGTGAAGGAGTGAGAAGCATGAAAAAGAAGGAAAAGTAGCAGTTGTAAAAGTTGAGAAAGGTCAAGGGTGCACTTGTTTGAAAATGCTTGAGTATTGGTAGGGAGTAAGAAATAAATGAATGAAAAAGTTGCTTAAGTCCCCCTTACTAATAAGCTGAGTGTGCTTAAAGAAATAGGAACAAGAAGAGAAAATTCAAGAGTGAAAAGAATGAGGAGGAAGTAAGAAAAGAGATGTCCTTAATGAAGGCTGAAGTATTAAAAGCGCTTGGGGAAGATAGCCACTGATATCATCCATAATATTACCTACCTCTCCCTTAGCTTACATTACAACGCATTAAGTCCTACTTGATCTTACGTTCATACATCCTTAAATTATTGGAGTAAAACACTAAGGGCAAGCTTATGGTTCACTACATGATGCATGTGAATTCTTTGAGAGAGCGAGCGTATTATTCATATACCCATACTTGTTGTGATATGAAAATTTGTGAGTAAGAATAGGTAACTCTCTTGTTCTGAGGGCACATGTTTAATGAAAGATAACATTCATGTCGGATTTCTTGATCTTTTGATTTGCATGAGTTTGCTAAGATTGAGAGTAGATTCTTGAGGTTAGGAAGTCTTAACATAGTTGTATTTCATTTCAATGATTAAATTGTGCATGCTCTATTTTTAACTTGCTATCTTAAACAATCATTATAGCCGTAGCTTGAATTATCTTGTTAAATTAGTTATGTGTGAGTCTTCATTTACATGAGACGTAAAAGGGTTGTTCGAGGACGAATAGGGCTTTAAGTGTGGGGTAGGTGATCTTGGGCAAAAAGCATGCCCAAGGGATACTTTACAACTTAGTTTTGTCTTGTTTAGCTACTTATTTATATACATTCTCATGTAATTTTGTGTAAATGTGAATATATATACTAACCAATATGATTAGTTCTTGTTTTTGTAGGTTTAAAATGAATTTGAGGAACTAATCCATGAGTTGGTGAAGTGGAGGCATGGAATCGGAAGTAAAACGTGAACGTCGGCAAGAGGGACGCGCGAAACAGCCCACCTGGGTGTTGGCAACGTGCCACGGCAGGCAGGCTGCGCAACAAGGGTCGTGACATGCCCTCAAACGCACTGTACAAGCAGCGTGCCACGCTGCCAACGCGGCAAGGGGCTGCCTGGCATGTATTTTATGCGAATTTCTAGATTGCCTACGCGATGCCTCCGTGTCACGGAGGCAAATTGGCGCGATAACCTCCGTGACATAGAGCTATTTCATGTCGAGAATAATTTTGTACAATTCTCATTCACTATAAATAGGTCCCTTAGCTCCTAAAAACATTTGGTCACGATTTATTTCTGAAAAACTACCAAGGAGTGAAGGGAGAAGTGGGAGAACTCACCTAGGGTTCATCAATTTCATCTTCTCTTCTACCAATTCTTGTAAGTATGTTACTTTAACTATGTTTTCTTGTAATTATACGAACTTGAGTGGCTAGAACCCTTCCTCTAGGGTTGAAACCACATGGTATGATTGTGAATACGTGATTTTGTTTTGGTTTTAAGTTATTAATTGTTGTTTTGTCTTACATTCTTAATGATGGTTATTTTTATGATTGATCACCATGAAAACACACACGTTACTCCTAGATTAAAGCTTGAGAAAGTAAACCTAGGCAAGAACAAAGAATGTAGGGAGCAAGTCTGTATCTTACGATATAATTCGCGGTTAGGATAAGAAATTATACCTAATTTGCCTTGCTTGGTTACTAAAATGGGATGAGCTAGACACCAACTTAGAATTATCACATCACCACTCGTAGAATTAGTTGTGAAGCTAAGTTTGGTTAAATGATTAGAGGTACGAAAGTCCCTAATAAAGAGCATAAACCCCGTCAACCACATCCACGTAATTGAATTGCCCACGAACCTGAATGTCACATCCCCGCTCAACGATGTAGTTGTCAGGCTAGTTTGTCGTGTTTAGAGGATCAAAAGACCATGAACATGCAATTGTAATTATGTGAGATGAAAATTGATAATTCCATACTTAAACCATTACAAAGCGTAGTATCGCATGATTATCCGGCATTAGCCCTAGTTGCTTCTTGAATGTTTTCAGAGTATTTCTGTGACCACCCCTAGACTTAATTAAACTTTATCGAAAAAAGTATAAATCAACACTTGTGAAAGTTAATATCACACTTGAACTTGATAATTAGCTGAATTGGTCCAGTCCCTGTGGGTTCGACATCCGGCTCTTAAAAAGGGCCACTGTATTACTTGTAAGACCACGTACACTTGCGTGTGCACTCGGGCAGTCGTCACCAAGTTTTGGCGACGCTGCTGCGCAGTCTCAACAAGTTTTTTGTGCCGGTTGTCGGGGACTCGGCGAAGTTTAGTGGATTTATCTATTTCTGTGTAATTTTTAATTCTCCTTAAGTGTTGAGAAACTTGGTCTTACTCTGACTTATTGTAGGTGACAGGTTCTCTTGCCTAGCTGGCTAGGAAAAGAGAGCTTGTGGAACCATTGCTTGAACCAAAACATCAAATTCATTTGCGAATGAGAGTAGCTCTTGATAAAAAGTTGAAAAGACTTCAAGAAAAGGTACAACAACAACCACCCGCAGGAAAGGCACAATTATCACCGAAAGCAACGGCAGCGAGACCAGTTCGCGAAGTGGCAATCCCATAAGCGACGAATGTGAACTCTAGTATCCGTAAATCGGAACCTGGAGGGAACTTTGAATTGAAACAGAGCATGGTGCAGCTGTTACATTCTAGTGGTCAGTTCACGAGGATGGCATCCGACTTCAAGAATCAGCAATTGGCCACCCCCAATCTAGAGAAGCAGATGGGTCAAATAGCAGCTCCTAACCACATGAGACCGCAGGGAGGATTACCCAGTGATACAGCTACTAACCCCCGCCAGGTCAATGGCATCAGTCTGAGGAGTGGCAAACAAGTAGCTGATGCAGTGCCAAAAGAGAACAGAAATGAGGTGCAACCGACGTTGGGTAGAAAAGGATCATCCACTGACAAGGGAGAGAATCAGAGTGCTGTGCAACAAAATGCACAATCTTCATTTCAGCCAGCAGAAAGACCACCACCACCATTCCCTCAGAGATTCAGAAAGAGCAAGGAGGAGGAATGCATCAAAAAGTTCTTCGAGATTTTCAAAGAACTTCACATAAATTTTCCTCTTATTGATGTTTTGCAGGGAATGCCCAAGTATGCTAAATACTTGAAAGATGTGATGGCAAACAAAGTCAGATTAGTGGATGTCCAGACAGTAGCACTGACGGAGGAGTGCAATCACAGGGTATTTAGCAAGATTCCTAAGAAGCTCAAAGACCCAGGGAGTTTTACCCTCCTCATACAAATTGGTAAAGCTGAGGTGATACGAGCCCTATGTGATTTAGGGGCAACAGTTAATCTAATGCCCCTATCTTTATTTAACACCTTGGGGTTGGGGAAACCGCGGCCAACAAGATTGATGCTGCAGCTGGCGGATAAGTCGCGAGTGGCACCTGATGGAATAATAGAGGACCTTCTCATCAAAGTAGGTAAGTTTAATATACCTGCTGATTTTATTATCTTAGATTTTCATATTGATGACCAGGTACCGTTAATCTTGGGACGACCATTCTTGGCCACCGGAGGAGCGATAATTGACTTAAGAGTAGGGACCCTGAAAATGAGGGTCGAGAATGAAGAAGAACTCTTTCGGGTATACCAAGAGATTAACCCACCCACACACTACAGAAACCTTTGTAAGGTTAGTGTGTTGTCAGAGGATGAGTGTGGGGTGGGTGATTCCACAGGTCAACGGCCAAAGGCAATGATAAGTGTTCAGCCCATGTCTGATAAAGGGCTTCAGTTTGATAAGAAGTTGGAGGAAGAGAGGAACAGAGTGGAGGTTGTTTCCTCTAAAAATAAAAAGAAAAGGAGATGGTTCTTGAAAGGGAACCCAAGTATGAGGATGTCCTAAAAAGGACAGTCCACGTCGTACCGCGATGTAAAATAAGGCGCTGCTTGGGAGGCAACCCAAGGGTACCACAGGTACAGTTTGTGTTTTTTGTTTGGTTGATTTTGTTTATGTTCAACTTTTGTTGTCTTTGGTGGAAAGTTAGGCACATATGGAGGGGAAGTCTGACTACCCATGGAGGAGCAAGCTAACAAGAATGGAAGAGAAAAAGTGTGGGGGCAAACACCCACTTGTACAAATTTGAAGAAGAGCATGTTGTTAGCTAGGCCTAGAGGCCTCATGGAGTACTTCTCACCCTTTTAAATTTTAATTAGATGCTTTGGGGACATAGCATGATTCAAGCGATGGGGTGAGGGAAATTTCAAAAATTTTTGTGCTTAATGATTTTTGGTGAATGTAGTGCTTGATACATATTGGAAAATTTTTTTGAGCTGAGTATGACCTCACCACCCGTTGGTTTTTCTTTTTCATTCTTTTTCGACGGGGGGTCTTTGAACCGAAGAATAAAATTTTCTTTATTTTTATATAGTGTTTTTAGTCATAGTCAGGGACTTTTTCCTACGATGGATGGATGACGACCGTCTTGAGGAAAAATTAGTCAATAGGTTTTGGTTTGTGAACCCGTAGCTAATTGATGGCTTGATGTTCTTGTTATGTGCTATACATGATTGTAAGATACAAGTGTGGTTAGTGTTGAAGCATGTAAGAAGTGTATAACTTTGTTTGAGACACTTAGGCTCTTGAATTTGACTCGATGTGATTGAAGCTTAATTTTGAATTCTTGTGATTAGCTGAGTAAGAGTCTGTTGAATGTGTCTTGAATTGAGCTTGTATTGTGAGTGAAAGGTTTTCGAATATTCCATGCTATTGTGGAGTGTCTAGAACTTGCCTAGTGTGTATATAAAACGAAATAAAGGATGTGGACTGTAGGAGATGATTTAGGCATTTCTTTGAATAAACCTAATTTTTTTCCCTCACTTTACCTACCTTGAATGTTTAATCCTAGTGAGCCTCATTGAGCCTTAAGCCTATTCTTTGATAGCTACAATATAAGCTTAATCCTTTTTCTTTCATTAGCCTTGAATTTGATCCAAAACTCCTAAGCGCTTAAGGGAAAAATCTGAAAGAGTGAAGGAGTGAGAAGCATGAAAAAGAAGGAAAAGTAGCAGTTGTAAAAGTTGAGAAAGGTCAAGGGTGCACTTGTTTGAAAATGCTTGAGTATTGGTAGGGAGTAAGAAATAAATGAATGAAAAAGTTGCTTAAGTCCCCTTACTAATAAGCTGAGTGTGCTTAAAGAAATGGGAAGAAGAAGAGAAAATTCAAGAGTGAAAAGAATGAGGAGGAAGTAAGAAAAGAGATGTCCTTAATGAAGGCTGAAGTATTAAAAGCGCTTGGGGAAGATAGCCACTGATATCATCCATAATATTACCTACCTCTCCCTTAGCTTACATTACAACGCATTAAGTCCTACTTGATCTTACGTTCATACATCCTTAAATTAGTGGAGTAAAACACTAAGGGCAAGCTTATGGTTCACTACATGATGCATGTGAATTCTTTGAGAGAGAGAGCGTATTATTCATATACCCATACTTGTTGTGATTTGAAAATTTGTGAGTAAAAATAGGTAACTCTCTTGTTCTGAGGGCACATGTTTAATGAAAGATAACATTCATGTCGGATTTCTTGATCTTTTGATTTGCATGAGTTTGCTAAGATTGAGAGTAGATTCTTGAGGTTAGGAAGTCTTAACATAGTTGTATTTCATTTCAATGATTAAATTATGCATGCTCTATTTTTAACTTGCTATCTTAAACAATCATTATAGTCGTAGCTTGAATTATCTTGTTAAATTAGTTATGTGTGAGTCTTCATTTACATGAGATGTTAAAGGGTTGTTCGAGGACGAATAGGGCTTTAAGTGTGAGGTAGGTGATCTTGGGCAAAAAGCATGCCCAAGGGATACTTTACAACTTAGTTTTGTCTTGTTTAGCTACTTATTTATATACATTCTTATGTAATTTTGTGTAAATGTGAATATATATACTAATCAATATGATTAGTTCTTGTTTTTTGTAGGTTTAAAATGAATTTGAGGAACTAATCCATGAGTTGGTGAAGTGGAGGCATGGAATCAGAAGTAAAACGTGAACGTTGGCAAGAGGGATGCGCGAAACAGCCCACCTGCATGTTGGCAACATGCCACGGCAGGCAGGTTGCGCAACAAGGGTCATGACATGCCCTCAAACGCGCAGCACAAGCAGCGTGCCACGCTGCCAACGCGGCAAGGGGCTGCCTGGCATGTATTTTATGCGAATTTCCAGATTGCCTACGCGATGCCTCCGTGTCACGGAGGGAAATTGGCGCGATAACCTCCGTGACACGGAGCTATTTCATGCCGGGAATAATTTTGTACATTTCTCACTCACTATAAATAGGTCCCTTAGCTCCTAAAAACATTTGGTCACGATTTATTTCTAAAAAACTGCCAAGGAGTGACGGGAGAAGTGGGAGAACTCACCTAGGGTTCATCAATTTCATCTTCTCTTCTACTACTTCTTGTAAGTATGTTACTTTAACTATGTTTTCTTGTAATTATATGAACTTGAGTGGCTAGAACCCTTCCTCTAGGGTTGAAACCACATGGTATGATTGTGAATACATGATTTTGTTTTGGTTTTAAGTTTTTAATTGTTGTTTTGTCTTACATTCTTAATGATGGTTGTTCTTATGATTGATCACCATGAAAACACACACGTTACACCTAGATTAAAGCTTGAGAGAGTAAACCTAGGCAAGAAAAAAGAATGTAGGGAGCAAGTCTGTATCTTACGATATAATTCGCGGTTAGGATAAGAAATTATACCTAATTTGCCTTTCTTGGTTACTAAAATGGGATGAGCTAGACACCAACTTAGAATTATCACATCACCACTCGTAAAATTAGTTGTGAAGCTAAGTTCGGTTGAATTATTAGAGGTACGAAAGTCCCTAATCAAGAGCATAAACCCCGTCAACCACATCCACGTAATTGAATTGCCCACGAACTAGAATGTCACATCCCCAGCTCAACGATGTAGTTGTCAGGCTAGTTTGTCGTGTTTAGAGGATCGAAAGACCATGAACATGCAATTCTAATTATGTGAGATGACAATTGATAATTCCATACTTAAACCATTACAAAGCGTAGTATCGCATGATTATCCGGCATTAGCCCTAGTTGCTTCTTGAATGTTTTCAGAGTATTTCTGTGACCACCCCTAGACTTAATTAAACTTTATCGAAAAAAGTCTAAATCAACACTTGTGAAAGTTAATATCACACTTGAACTTGATAATTAGCTGAATTGGTCCAGTCCCTGTGGGTTCGACATCCGGCTCTTAAAAAGGGCCATTGTATTACTTGTAAGACCATGTACACTTGCGTGTGCACTCGGGCAGTCGTCAACAATTTTTGGAGATGTTGTATCAACATTTCCCTCAGAGTTATCTTCTGTACTTCCCGTATTTCATGCGTCGCTTTTGAAGAAGTGTTTGGAAGATTCAGCTCTAGTGGTCCCGTTGGACAGCATCAGTGTAAAAGACAGCCTCAACTATGAAGAAGTACCAGTGAAAATATTGGATCATAAAGTTCAGAAGCTAAGGAAAAAGGAAGTAGCATCAGTGAAATTTCTATGGAGATATCAACATGTTGAAGGAGCTACATGGGAAGCCAAAGCAGATATGATGGCTAGATACACGCATTTATTCTCTACCGGTTCAATTTTGACTTGAGGTATCAGTTTTTATTTATTTCTCTATTTGGTTTTCATGTTCAGTTCATGTGTTCAATTTTTTTTATGTATATATGTAACACCCCAAAAGTCTCTAAGACTAGATCCAAAACTAGTGAGTTGAGATATTGCAATGCCCCGAACTTTTGGGCTAAGTTTGGAACCGTTCTAGATGTATGGATAGGTCCAACCCCAATGAATTATATGGATACTAGGTGTCAATATCAATTCCCAAGTGTTATAAGTGCAATGGATGCAAATTAAGGTCATAAGGAACTTCTAGTACAAAGTTGAGTTGAGAACCTTTTTACCGATGGAGTTTTTGTATAAGTTCAAGCAAGGTTAACTTATAACGACTATAGATCCAACTTTACAATGTTTGTTTTGGGTTATTGAATATATCAAATTTAATCTCTTTGAGTCTTCTTTCCGAAGCATCTGACCTTACATCAATCGGATTTCAGAGTAAAAAGTTATGAGCAATTTGGTGGAACTGCATCAGCCGCATAGAATGATTCGTTAGGTGACTCGTTAAGTCTGCTAACGACTCCTTAAGTCACCCTTTAGGTGGAAAAAATTGCTGGAAAAATTCATCTTCACAGAGGACTTCACTACTGGTCAAGTGACTCGTTAAGTCACCTCACGAATCATTAGGTCACTCGTTAAGTGACTCGTTAAGTGGTGAAATTTGGCGAAAATTCCAGTAGACTTCAAGAATTGGACTCACGACTCGTCCAGTACCTCACGACTCGTGATGTCCCTTGTGAGGACTGGCAGCGTCCCTTTTCCTGCGAAATTTTAGGGGTGTTTTCGTAAAATTCTATCTTTCTAACTTCTAAACTACGTCATTTTAAGCATTATTTGAGGCATTTTTTAGGTTTTCTTCTAGTCTAATCTCTCATTCTCTCAAGAACTCTCTCAAACCCTTCTTCCTCGTCTCTCCCAAGGTTCAAGGATTCTTCAAGGGATTATTCAAAGACTACAAGGTCAAGTTCAAGTGGGAAATTCTTCAAAGCAGGTATACGGGTCTTTCAACAAGGATATTCAACCATCCTTGTGTCCCAAAATATTTTTATTAAAAAGTCAATTTCAATAAATCTAAAAAAGCATGATCTACGGTTTTGTGTTATGGGTAAATTTATTTTTACATTCTTCATAAATGTTAATATCTATTGCGATTATGTAATTATTTGGGATATAATTAATGGGTTGTCTTGAATTGTGGAATATAAGTTGGGAATGCAAGAGTGTAGCATGTTCTTCATAAATTAGCTTGAATAGTGAATGGGACTTGTTGATTGTCCTCTTGATTTATCGTAGTAGTTCATATCTATGTTCAAATCTTGTGAATCTCGAATGATCATCCCTAATAACCCGAGTATGACATTGATGAATATGTTGAGATGAGTTTGGAGTTACGGGCTTGAGAAATTGAAAGAAAAATTTTTATGATCACTATGTTTTCGATTAAATTGATTGGGTATGAGGTGAATCTATGAAAATAACTAATTATTGCATATTTCTCATGAATTGGAGTAAATCATGAAATGGGCTTGTGAAATAAAAATGAATGCTCTTTCCATGTTTCGTTGTAAATAATGAGATATGAGTTAAATATACAAGTTGTTCGTAAATCTGAATAAATGAAGCCATGTATCTTTGATGAAGTATGTGTTGAATCTATTAATCATTCTTGACCTTATGCTACTTGTTGAATGAGATGAATTAGTATAATGCACAATGTGAATCTATAGAATGCTCGTTAGCATAAGATGCTTGAGATAATTATTGATTTGACTCCATGATGAGGTGAATTATGGTGATAACACATGAGAATTATATTGCAACTGTTGGGCTTGTTGTTATTAGAAAGTAGCCCCAACCTTGTCGAAAAGAATGTTGTATGATGAAAATCAGTTAATGACCTTGTCTCTGATTAGCTGTTGTAATTTAGATTAGCGATAGTTAGTCGAGATTCTCATTAGCAAGAATGTTTCCCTAGTCAGTCGGGATTCTCGTTAGTGGAGAATGTTTCCCCTAGTCAGTCGGGATTCTCGTTAGCAAAGAATGTTTCCCTAGTCAATCGGGACTCACATCCCTAGCTTCTAGCCGTATATGTTTCTGCTTAGTCTATGGGGACTAACATCCCTAGCCAGTCAGTGACCCTCTATAGCAGAGCATTTTCTCCCTTTGACAGTCAAGGACTTTCCCTTGGACAATCAGGAACCCTCTTGATATCAGTCACGACATCGTACCTCTGTATTATTTTCGATTATTACTTTTGCACATCAGTTGATCTTACAATAATGGATGTTCTTATAATGTGGTTATGATGATATAAATATGTGAATCTCATATAAGGTTGTCGTATCTCATTTCAGTTACATTACTATTGTTGTGATTTTATATTACTTCCTTCTTTTATATATTTATGAGTTAATTGATTACGTTTCCTGCATACTCAGTACATTCCAAGTACTGACCGCATGCCTCTTGTGCTATATCATTTCATGATATAGATCCAAGACTCCAGGTTCAGCCGCGTGGCTAGATACGCTTAGCTCTCTCTCTCCCAGCAATTAGTGGTGAGTCCTCATCTTTCGAGGACATGGTTTATGTTCTTATTTTCTCATGTTTTAGTTTTCGGACTTTAAGAGTTAGCTGGCGACTTGTCCCAGCAACTCGTCAATTTAGTAGGAGGCTTTCAGACTTGTTTAGACAAATTCAGCATTGTAACTAAGTGTTATTAAATTGTTCTTATGGTTTATATTAGATTCTTGTTATTAGTTTCCGATTATTATTTTGTTAGTCATTTTTGATGTCAAGTGTATACGATGATTATGCAATGGGTCAACTTGGAGCCTTTCGGGGTTCCTTGTCCCGTGTTACGGCTAGGGTGTGAACTCGGGTCGTGACAGTTTGAATGTGTATGTGAAGCATGAGATCAGTTCAGCTATGTGATATGTATCGGAGGCAGTCATTCCATAAAGGTTCAGTTAAACTGATTGGTATTTGAATATGATAATTAAATGTCTCTATTTTTTGCTTGTTTCCTACATTCGAGGATGAATGTTCCCAAGGGGGAGATATTATAATACCCCGAAAGTGCTTAAGAATAGACCCAAAAGGTAAAAGTTGAAAACTATTGAAATTGAGAAAAGTTGCACAGAACGGACCAAGGAACGACTCATGGTATCAAACCACGAGTCATTGTATGCAGTCGTTGGATAGGGAAGTTTTGGTGGCAGTGGAGACACGGGCGATATGACGACCCGTTGTGAGATACAACAGGCCGTCCATTGCAGTCATGGTGAAATAAGGATCTCAGCAGATGGGATGCAACGGCTCTACCAACGATTCATTGTGAGGTGTAACGACCCGTTATCATCGGTCGTTATTTGGATGCCAAGGTTTCCAGTGTACATGAGGGATCAAGATCATGACCCGTTTGAGGAAACCACGAGTCGTGTTGAGGCTCGTGGTAAGAAGGTTCAGATTTTGTGATGGGCAAACAATGGAGGATGTAATGGTTTGTTGTTGCAGAGGATGAGTCATCCTGTCCGTCCATTTGTCAGTTTCGCATGTAAGCTATAGAAGTGCAAAAGACGAGCAACAGAACGGTCCGTCCTTCGTTCTAACGACCCGTTGGTTCCGTCCATTAGTCCGACCTGGACAGTTTTCAGGGCAAATTTATTAGGGGGTATTTTCAACTATTTCACGCTATAAGACCCTACACTACATCGTTTTAGCTTATGAAAGGTGGGTTTTTAGGGGGATAATTTATTCTAAGTCCTCATTCATGCATGCAAGAATATAGAGAGGTAATCAAAGGTGATTCAAGGCTTTTCTCTTTAATTCGTCCAAATTCCTTCTTGGGCATTCAAGAGAAGTTTAGAACCAGTTATTACTAGTATGTAAGGCTATCAATGGGTGTTTCCTTTCACACCCATGCCCATTCTCTACGATTTCATGAAAATTTTATCAAATATTTATTTGGATTTTAAGTTGATTTATATGAAAATCTAATGATTTGTAAATGAGCTTTGTGATTTTTGAGGGTCAACATATTCTATGTGATTTTGATCAGATTTTGCAAATAAATTTATTTATAATGTTATCGATTTTGAATTCTCTTGAAATTAAGCCTAATTTGCATGACCTATGATGAATCGATTTATGATCTACTTGTCCATTAATGATATTTATAAGCCCAGCATGAATTACTATTTAAAAATATGGATTTAATCAATTACCCATCGTAATTTTATGAATTTCAAGCTATATGCATGATCTACAAGTATGTATGAACTTTATGATTAATTATGTTTTCACCGAATCACGAGCCTTGTTTTATGGCTAGTTCACGTACGTACAAGTATGTTTATGATTATCATGATTCAATATCCCTTGAATTCATGCATGTTATATTATGAGCACTATATATGTTTTGGTAGTATCGAACACCGAGTAGGTTCGGGGCTCAGGTTAAGCCCCGAATCTCATGAACTACATGTTACCGTAGGTATGTTGGGACCCCTTTCATGACTGTCCCCAGCCTAAATGGCCCTTTCTTCATGGTGATATCACACTTTCATGGTCCTACCCTTGGCAAAATGTGGATACCCTCCCGACTAGGGTTATAAGTCGGGCTTCATGTGTGCTTATATAGGGTATGTCGGTTAAGAGAATCTCCCACTGTTCCTCATGATTTATGCATGTTATGATTATGTATTTTGGCTCAAGTCATGTTAAGTGAAGCTTTTCTCTTATGATTATGATTATGTTAGCATTACGAATGTTTTGAAAACCTTGGGCCTTATGTTATATTACGATGTTTATGATATAAGAACGACGTCCTACTCTTATGATCATTTATAAGTTATATATATATATATATATATATATATATATATATATATATATTTTTTTTAAATGTCCATTTTACTTACCTTGCATACTCGGTACATTCCATGTACTGACCACATACTTTCTATGTTGTATCGTTTTATGATACAGGACCAGGCTCTCAGGTTCACCCTCCTCAGTAGTGCTTTAGAGATTGTTATCAGCGTATTTAGTGAGTCCTCATGTTCCGAGGGCCATATGTTTAGACTCTATGCTTTTCTTTCAGTTTTAGAATTATTGGGTTAGTTGGGGTGTTATCCCATCAACCCGTCTTTCATGATTAGAGGTTTTTCAGACTACATGTTGTAATCAGTCGTTATGTATGAATCTTCTACTGGCTTTCTCCCTTATTATGTCATGGTAACGTTTCCCTTATGCTAAGTCTTCCACTCATGTGATAGAATTAGATGTATGCTCATGCCATGGGTCAACTTGGGGTCTCTCGGGGCTCTTTGTCCCGTGTCTACGATCCAAGTGTACATTCGGATCGTGGCAGTCATAACGGTGGATGGCAAGATGTCAAGTCTCGCCATAACGAGACCCTGATCACCATAGCGGGTCTGTTGCAGCGAATGATGTGAGGTAGAATGCCTGTAGTTAGTTATTTCAAAGTTTTCATCCCATAACTCTAAGGCATGAACTCTAGGAGCTAAGGAGAGAATTTTTCTAGAGTTAGGTAATAACTTCTCTTCAAGGCAAGTCTTCTTCGTCAATTTTTACACTATCCATTATCTAACTCCCTAAAATCATCGAAAGGTCATTAATGGTGGCATGATGATTAGAATTCTAGAACTCTGAAAGTTAAGGTAAAGTGGATGGGTATTGGTAGTTATTAATTTGTAGGCTTTTAAGTTGGTAAGTAACACTTCCTAGGATGGAATTGAATGCTCTAGTTTATAATGGTAATAATTTAAGACCTAGAATTCAATAAAGATAGGACTCTTAGCATAAAAACTACTAAAGAAGGGTTCAAGGAGTATAAACTCCATAGGTAATGTGATCATTGTAGACCTAGGCTATGGAAAGTTAACTTATGGGTAATGAATTAATCTTGATCATGGGTAGAACTACCTGGATTTAAATTTTCAAGGCCATTATTTGAAGAGTAGATAGTTAAATACTCTTGTATTATTTATTTTCACATTTTGAGTATTCCGATGCGTTGAGAAAATAAAAATTTCCCGCAAAGCAGCTTGCATTTTCAAATTCTTCGATTGAGATAGGTTACGATTTATTTGAAGCTAGACTCTACTTAGTCCCTCATATATGTTGTGAATTGATAAGCATGCTTGACTTGTCCTTGAATATAGTTTGTGATTGATATTCATAACTTGATAATTCTGCGTGAATAAGCTGTGAATTATTTAAGTATGTGAACATAATTCATGATTTTTTTGTGCACTTGTGGTAATCAATATGTGCTTGTGATTGTTTGTGTAATGATTGAATAGAGAGAATATTAAGATATATTAACGATGACTGAATAATATACCATTATTCTTATATGAGAGGCTTGGGTCCGAGGTGAGCATTCGGACAAGCGATTATGTGATGATTGAATAATACATCATTATTCTGATATGACTAGCTTGAGTTCGAGGTGAGCATCCAGACGAGCGGTTGTGTGATGATTGAATAATAAATCATTATTCTGATATGAGTGACTCGAGTGCAAGGGGAGCATACGGATGAGCAGTTGTGTGGGAGCGGGTACCATGTTGGGTACAATACATGAATTTATAAAGTCCCATGCAGGTCATGACTGAATGGGCAAACATAAGACCCTCTATCATGTGTATATAGATGAGTGACAAATGTGTGAGCAGGTTTGATATAGAATGGGACTGAGGAGATACAGGGTTATACAATTGTATATTAGTATGGACATAATTCCATTGATTTGTTGTGATTTTCTTTACATTATAAGCTAGTGATGCCCTATTATCTGATTTTGAGACCTATATATTTCATGTTGATTGGCGTTGCTGATAGGCCTGAAGTTGATGCATCTATTTGGTATTATTGACAATCGGATTTATGATGTGGATGATTGTGTATCTTTATAATTGTATTTCTTGCTTATTTTATTTTATGATATATATGGTTGTTACTAACGGATTCGACCTATGATGCCTTCCAGTATATAGTATTTGTACTAATACTGCTCCTATACTTTTTTTGAATGCAGGCTGTGTTCTAGAACCTTCATCGCAACCTCACCTCTAGAGCTATCAGTGACTAATCTGAGGGTGAGTTTTCCTTTTTAGGCTGTTGCTGATCTTCTTTTGACGGATGTCTATTTTTTTCAAACACTGATTATGATTTTTTTTACTTTGGTTATTCTTAGACATTGTTTAGTTAGAGTCCTTATAAGATAATTTTTGTGTTTTGAACTTGTAATAGATAGTTTCCTCATTGTTTTGATAGTTTAATTCCGATTTTTATTATTTATCTCATGAGCTGCTTTAATTTACTTAAATGATTCTTAAATGGTTGGTCTTGTTGGTAAGATGTGGTTCCCCCACCAAAAGGTTAGTGTGGGTATCAATTATGGCGGTTTGGGTCGTGACATATAAGTATAATTTTATTCAACGTGTAATTATTTCTTAAAAGGTAAATCTTAATCGTTTTTAAATTTCTATATTTTAAATTTTTCTATATATTTCAAATAAGGAAGGACTTAATATATAAAACTTAGTTAATTTTAAAATTCTAAATATTAAAAAAATAATTAAATGACTATTCTCTCAAGTGTGAACTCAATTTTAAAAGGATATAAAGTGAACACATTTTTCTATGGGCTTTGTACTTTAAACATTTAGTAATAACTTAATTTTAAACTTTTCATTTTACTCTTTATGAGATGATTTCAGCTTAAAAAATTTTCTTTTTCTCTTAATCTATGTTTCTAATCAAACACTTTCACATAAATTGAAATGAAGGAAATAGTGTAGATTTAACTAAAGAGAGTGAATAACAAGAATATTCGATTAATTGAAACAACTTAAAGTATATTGTGTTTCAATATAATATTTTCTTTCTTTCTTTGATTATACTTAAGGAGAAGAAGGAGGAGGAGGAGGAATTCAATGTATTAATGCAAAATGAAGATATACTCTTTAATTTATTTACTTGTACACTAAATTAAAAAATTATGATAGATAATTAATTAGTTTAATGAAGAAAGGATTGTTATAAGTTGACAAAATTATAATTAATTTTAAAATTTTAAATGTTAGGACTTTTAATATAGTTCAAATAAGGAAATATTGAAGAAACAAAATTTTAGTCAATTTTAAAGTACTAAATATCAGGAGTTCTTACATCTTACAAATAAGTAATGATTTAATAGCTATAAATTTAATTAATTTCAAAGTTCTAAATATTAGGATTTAAATAAAAATTATTTCAAAGAAAAAAAATAAATGATAATTTTATGTATAGTGAAGTCTTTTAATAAAGGATAAAAAATTCAATCAATATTTATAAGGACCTTCGTGCTTTTAATAAAATATATATAAGATTTGCTAATCTTTAGCTGCTATTCAATAATTATTAGGATGCAAAAGAAGAAAAAAATAGATTCGGCTAGAAGGGGTAAATATTGAATTTCTCTGCAAATAGATTGCCGCCAACAATATTTTTTCAGATCCAGGGTTGTGTACCAAATCAATTTTTAGAGCATACCAAGCCTGCAAATTGATATTTTGGGTAAATTATTGGAGGATCAATTGTCCAAACAAATTTAGGCGCAAAGAGTTGGCCCATTTCAGTTTTTTTAAGGGAAACAAGATCCAAGTACAATATATTCTATATATTTTACTTATTTTATGACCCCCTAGTATACGTACATATTCCATACATAGTACTTTCTTATATTATATACACTTTATATACCACTCTCATATATATATATATATATAAATATATATATCATACTAATCACATATCATTTCCCTTCTTTAAATGAATTCATATGCACGTGTTATTCCTTATACACCACTTACACATCTCTCACATTTTATGCACACATATGTCATTATCAATTGCTCTCTTTTCAAGTATGCATTCCTCTTATACCTATAGCAACTCTCATATATATATATATATATACACACACACACACCCCTCCTTATATACACTAGTATGACAATTATCTACTCATTCTCATATATACTTCATATACATCTCATATATACATATTCTTTGTATATTCTCCATACACTATCCTACATGCTCTGACCACATTAATAATATATCACTATATTACCTCATATATCACATGTATACCTCACCCTTATATTTTACGTATATCGCTCATATATTTTATATATTTTTATTCACATATTGTTCAAACCGCTTTATTCTATCACCTTTTAATAGCTTTAGCAAGTAATAATAATAAAATAATTTAATTCCCTTAGTGTATCTTAACTATCTTAGCATAGGCTCTGAGAGATGCCTAACACTTTTCTCTCGGAGTAAATAAAATCCTTATTTAGGATCTCACAGGGTAGAATTTCAATACAAATAGGTTTTCTAATATACCTTTAGCAATTAAGTGGGGACTCTGAATATTTACAAATTAGAGGATATACATCCAATCGATGTGGATGACATTGTTGCTTGGAGTGGATATGCTATGGTGTCTAGATGCAAATGTCGTGCTAACCCACAACACGAGACAATGGAATACCTATTCCTAACTGGGGAATTTGCAAGATATATTTGGAGAAGATATGCTACAGCCGTAGGACTTTGTGCAATTCGGACAATCTATATCTAAATGGTGAAATGCATAGATGGGCAACAATTTAAAACATTTGACACAAGTTGTCACTGCAATCATGTTGTGGCATATTTAGAAGTGGAGAAACATAATAGTACATGGAGGATCTATGTCAAGGAGCAGAGTGATTTATGACATAGACTTTAACCTTCAATAGCTAACTGTAAATATGTATTCTTGGATCACAGACATGCCCTATACATGGCCTTAGATAATTTAGCACATTGAAGAAAAATCAAGACATATTAGTTGCAAAGCTATTAACTGAAATTTGCTTCCTAAGGTGTGAACAAATGCAATATTGATGGTGCTGCAAAAGGTAACTCTGGACCTGTATCACAATTTTTTTTTGTAAAATACTGGAGAGGGGAATGGAAGGTTTTCGAGGATAAATGAAAGATCCCAGGGGAAGTAAGTATGATTATGAAGAGGATTAAGGGAGGAGGAGGGGGAATATTCAAATAGTTAACACTATGAGAGAAGGTAATCAAATGACAAATTTTTTAGCTAATTTTGCTTCTTTTTTTTTCGAGTTCGATATAGTTCTAACATTTTCAAGACCTACCAAAAAGTGCTAAAAATTTATTCAACATTAATAAACAACAAATTCCAGCTTTGAGAATACATAAAAATAGAGACTGACAACTAAAAGGCCAGTAAAGTCCATATTACGTACAATCACTACATCATCTTAGTACATATTGTGGATCTTATTTACCAACGACTATAGGAAAATTACTAATCAACTCCGCTAATGTTTTCCTTTTCAAATGTATGCTATCAATCTCAATAGAGATTCAATCTGTTTATAGAAAAATATTAGAGAAATTTGGTTGAGTACACCTTCAAGCTATATATTTGCAAAGATGAGTAAGGCTCTTTACCATTTTTTCAAATTAGACACATCTGTTGCTATACTCCTCTTAATCTAAAGCATTTTTCATCTGGATTTTTAATTTCATAGCATCTAGAGAGAGTTTAGGATGTTTAAAGATGAAATCAACCTAGAATTTAGAGATATTTAGCTGAAAGTGAAATAATAATAAAAATATCAGTTAGATTCTAAAAAATTTATCAAAATCAAGGTCAGAGAGCATGGTTTCTCATCTCTTCTGCTTGTTTTAGCTAGGGATGGCAATGGGGCGGTGCGGGTTATAATATTTGCAAGGTAGGGCGGGTTATAGTGTTTGCGAGGACGACGAGTATAAAATAATTGCTTTTTAAATCATATGGAGTGGGGCAGGTATGTGCGTTGGGATTTAATTTTTGCTTCTTTAAAACTTAAACTAAAGCATAAAGGTGTTAATAACACCGTGTTATAACCTAAAATTGCAAAACTATCCCTTCTTTATCTATACAGTAATACAGACATTATCACTCTCAGTCTCTCACTGCAGGTCTACAGCAGAAGCTTTCTCAACTCTATGATCCCTCCATCTCCAAGTAATACTCTAATTGTAGACGTTTTTGTTTCTCAATTTGGGTCTCTTCTTATACAAAATTAAGTTGTGTTTAAAAATAGATGATTAATTAAATTATTCTACAGAATGTGTGTTAAGTTTACTTTGCAGGACTCTTAATGGCTAATTGTTGATATGGGTTTCTTCTAAATCAACAAAAATAGGCATAACTTGGCTTTAGTTTCGTATTAATCAAATTCTTCATATAGGTTTCTTAGTTTTATATGTAAGCTCTGAAAATTAGACAAAAATAAAAAATAATATGGTTCATCATTTGTTTGAAGCTTTGATTTGGCAAAACATTTTCTCTGCATTAACTTGGCCATGGCTTAGGTCAATTTGGAGGAATAATAGTATTGTAACCATGTGAGACCCTCTCCACTTGGGTTATTTCTAATATTTAGAAGAAAAAGGAGGGATATATGAGGCCCTTTTCACTTTTTAGGTTATTTGAGAATTTAACTTTATATTACTGTTAATAATAATTAGTATCATCTAATATGACCTTGCCTATTAACTTGGTATTGTAGTAGCAGTTGAATATGTGTTGGATGGAGGGATTTGTTGAACAAAAATCTCCTTATGTATCAAATATTACTGAGATCTTAAACATGTTTGGAATAGTAAAATTGATTTAACTAAAATTTAATTATTGCAGGATCTCAAGTCTCAATAATGTTGAAATACTTAAAGCAAACACCAAATTTTTTCCATTCCTGAAGTGACAGTTCAACTTTATTTATGGGTTGGGAGGTGAGGGGCATGGGAGAAAGCACTCACTGACAGAAATCAATAGCAAGATTCAACAAACTCTACTTTCATGAACTTTTTAGAGGATCACAAATCAAGTGATGATCAAGAAAGAGTAATTAAAAGAAAATCACTCCAAATTACTACTTTCCTCTAGGCTGTCAAATCTTTGAAAAAAGCATTTTAAAGTTCGATAACAATAATAGTACTAAATGACCTGGAAAATGCTTTTGCACTAACACAAACATTTGTGTTCTATACAAGGATACTTAGGAATGTCGGAATGTTTAGTGACTGTCCACATATATAAACAATACTTTCATGATCTACGAAAAAGAACTTGTTGTTAGGGATCAAAATAGGTTCCATCATCTCAAAGATGGAACTTGTTCTTGTAAAGACTACTGGTGAGAGGTGAATAACTATTATTTTCTTAAAACTGTCCTTTCCTTTGTGCAGTTCAAGACAAAAAATTCAGCAAGCAATTTTAAGCACTAAAATTTATTTCGTCATGGGTTAGGGTAATGTTTTGGGGTGGGATCAACTAGAAAATAAATATGAAACTCCAAACTTAAACTCAGTAAGATAGTTAGATAGACTCACTAGTTGAATGAAGCTAACTTTTTGATTCCACAAAGTTTGAAAAAACTATACAGACTTTAGAAATAAAAGGGATCAAACTTCTTTGTTTGCTTCTTAAGATAAATTTGTTTGTACTTATGCTATTGATACTGATCTTGGGCAAATTTATATGCCCAAGTGATACTCAAATGTGTCATTTTGCCTTGTTTATCTATCGATGTTTATACATTCTCATGTGAAATGTAATAAAATGTGAATTTATACTAACCAACATGATTAGCGTGATTTTGCAGGAAAAATATAATTGTACGAAGCTAAGATGCATGTTGGGAGAAATCAGAATTGGACTCGGAAGCGAGCAAGGGAAAAAGCACAAGGAGAGTATGAATTAAAGGGGCTCCGTGATGGAGCCGTGTCACACTGCCATCGCGAATGCGTTCTACCTGGATACGGAATTTTTGTCAAATTCCAGTGCAGGTGCGCGTTGGGGCCGTGGCACGTTGGCCTAGTCCAGCGTTGCACGTCGTTCCACGTTGGGCCTTAATACCTTGACGTCCGGATTCCAGTAAGGGTCCGCGTTGGTGGCGTGTCACGGAGGCAGTGCTCCGCGATGCACTCCGTGACACGTTGCTTGTTATTCCGGAAAAAATTTCCACTAGTATAAATAGAACACTTAGGTTCATTTTTAATTATTCTGACTTGGTGGAGCAAGAACGTGGGTTACAGGCAGTTGAGGGGTCTAAAATCTCAGGGGTTTTCTCCATCTCCTTCTTCTTTATTTCAATTGCTTGTATGATTAACACTCATTTAACGATGTTTAATCCACAAATGAGTGGCTAAATCCTCTTCTTGCTGAGGTTAAGAACAATTGTATTGAATGTAATTATTGATCAATTGGTTTTTCATCTTTTTTTCCATGGTTGTTCTATTGATTCTTGTTCTTACTGCATTAATGTGTGGCCAACGTTAATGTATATCTAAAAAGTCCGGTTTCACTCGAGAGAGCAAGAAATTGAAAAGTTGTGAATTGATAGGATATGTTATTTTCTTAGTTTGGGAAAATTGAGAATTGATTTACCTTCAGGATAGAGATATACCTGAAAGTCGTATTAGTCAATTAAGGAATCGATTTTATATGGCTAGAACATGAATTTCTTTTTATCACAGAGATGTAGGTGGAAGGTTCATGATTCTTAAGTTGGGTTAAATACGAGAGTTTTAATCCATAGGCAATAATTCTTGACTAGCAACCGGAGGGAAGATTAATCAAATTGTATCTATAATTTATTTCTCTACATGTTCATTTTAGCCTCAGCATGCTCATACTTATAGTTCAGACTCAAATTATATATTCGTTTTAGACTTAGTATAAAATTAGGAAACAAAATATCAAATTTCTCTTCACACTGTTGGCTGCATTTTAGAGTTAAAGTTCATTGACACTTGAGTAGATTGTTACTTTAGTCTAGTCTCTGTGGGGTCGATACTTGGCTTACTTGAGCCACTTTACTACTTGTTCGACCACGTGCACTTGTGTGTAGTTATACCTAAACAACCGAACAAGTTTTTGGCGCCGTTGCCGGGGACTGGCAATTGGTAAATTTTTCTTAAGTGTTAGTTTACTATTTCTTCTTAGTGTTGACAACTTGGTCTTAGCCTGTATTTTGCAGATACTAATTTTTGTTGAACACTGGCAAGAGACAAGGAGTTGGTGGACTCATACTTAGAGCCGGAAAGACAATTTCATCGTCAAAGGAGAGAAGCTCTAGAGAAAAAGCTGCAGTTGCTCAAACAAACAATCCTGGAGCAACAACAGAATCCACCAGTTGTACGGGCAATGTTAGTGCCCGAGGAAATGGCAGCTAGGCCGGTTCGCGAGGTGGCAATCCCACATGCTAACAATGTCAGATCTAGCATCCGCAAACCTGAGCCAGGAGGGAGGTTTGAGCTTAAACAAAACATGGTGCAATTGTTGCACACCAGCGGGCAGTTCACAGGTCTCCCTCATGAGGATCCACAGCAACATCTCCAAAATTTCTTGGAGATAAGTGACACGTACATCCCCGCTGGAGTGTCATCAGATTATGTTAGGCTTACATCTTTCCCATTTTCACTTTTGGGAGAAGCCAATAAGTGGTTGAAAGCTGAGCCACCTAATTCCATCACCACGTGGGATGATCTTGCAAGGAAATTCTTGATACGATTTTTTCCATCCTGTAAAACAGAACAACTTAGAAGTCAAATTCTAAGTTTTAAACAGAGAGAGGGAGAGAATCTATATCAAGCCTGGGAGAGATTCAAATCTATGTTGCGGGATTGTCCTCATCATCACCAATCCAATGATGTGTTGGTGCATACTTTCATAGAGGGTTTGGAACCCCACACAAAAATCTTGCTAAACTCAGCAGCTGGGGGACAAGCATTGGAGAAAACTTATGAGGAGCTGTATACCTTGTTGAATCGTATTTCACAGGGAAATCCGGAGTGGAATGCGGGCTCGTTACGAGGAGGAACAAGGAAAGCAGCAGGAGTATTAGAAGTGGATGGTTTTACAGCTATTGGTGCACAGATAGCTGCGTTACAGAATCAACTCAACACCCACTTTAGTAACATGAGCATGAACCAGCCTCAAGCCACAGTGAATGTAGTGCAGCAGATTTGGTGTGAAGTATATGGGAGTAGTGAACACTCAGCTGAGTGTTCTGGAGCAAATCCTGATTCGGTGAACTTTGTGGGGAATGTACAGAGAAACAACCACCTACAGTATGGCAACAGCTACAATTCCAACTGGAGGAATCACCCAAATTTCTCTTGGGGTAGCAATAACCATAAAGGGCAAGGTTCGAATCAGGGGGCGCAGAGAACTCAAGGATGGAAGCAAAACTATCAGGCACAATATAGAAGCAACAATGCACCTCCTCCACCACCATCACCCAGCATTGAGGAGATGTTCAAGACAATGATAGCTAACCAAGCTCAATTGCAGGCTGATTATGTGAAATTGGCAGCCGAGGTAAAGAACAATCAGTTAGCTACAAAGGCGCTGGAGTACCAGTTTGGGCAATTTGGTGGAGCCCAAAACACCAGGCCTAGAGGAGGACTTCCGAGTGACACGGATCCCAACCCCAAGCAAGTGAATGCAGTGACCACAAGGAGTGGTTTGCAGCTTAAAGAGGTGAAACCAGAAAGACCACCTCAACAGTCGGGAGTAGCAGAAACTGAGAGGGAGCAAAGTGATGAGGGGGGGAAGAAAAAGGAGGCTGAACCAGAAAGACCACCACCCCGTTCCCCCAATGATTAAAGAAACACAAGGAGGAGGCGTGTTTCAAAAAGTTCATGGAGGTGCTGAAACAGGTACAAATTAACTTACCTCTTGTTGATGTTTTGCAGGGAGTGCCGAAGTACGCAAAGTATATTAAGGACATCGTGGCAAACAAAAGCAGGTTGACTGAGTACGCTACGGTTGCTCTTACAAAGGAGTGCACTTCCCGGATACAAAACAGGTTTCCCACAAAGCTCAAGGACCCTGGGAGCTTTACAATACAAATTACAATTGGGCAGAGTATCCGAGCTCGCGGATTATGTGATTTGGGAGCTAGTATTAACTTGATGCCGACATCGGTATTCAAGAAGTTGGGGCTAGGGAGTCCTAGACCAACAACAGTGATATTGCAACTAGCGGATCGTTCCTTAGCCAAACCTGATGGCATTGTGGAGGACGTGCTGGTGCAAGTGGGCTCCCTTATCTTTCCAGTAGATTTCGTCGTGCTGAATATTGAGCCAGACGTGGAAGTCCCATTTATTTTGGGACGTCCTTTCTTGGCTACTGGGAAAGCACTTATTGATGTAGCTGCAGGGCAGCTAACTATGCGGGCACATGACAAAGTTGAGGTATTTGATGTATACAAGGCCACCAAGCTCCCGGCTGTGTATGAGGAACTCTCGGTGATCAATGTGATTAATCGAGTTGATGTTGTCCAGAGAGTTGAGTCACAAGAGTTATTGGGGAAACCACCGGAGAGGTGTAAGTTTGACAGGGGTGAGGACGGTAGTCGAGAGAAAATGTCCGTCACCTTAGAGGATGATTGAGCTTAATGACGTTGAGCCGCAACGGTAAACCAGGCGCTGCACGGGAGGCAACCCGTGAAAATTTTTGCAATATTTTAATAGATTTCTTAGAGAAAAAAAAGAAAAGAAAAAAAGGAGAAGAAAAAAATTGTATTTTATGTGAAACCTATAAATTCTAACCAATTTCTTGTTGTGAGATGAATTTCAGGTTGAACGGAGGATAAATGTGCAAAGGATCGCAAACAAAAAATCGAGGTAAGAAAAACCATAAAAAGTGGCAAAACAGTGAGCCCACACGATGGCTCCGTGTCGCGGAGGAGGGCCTCCGCGTTACCCTCCGTGACACGTTGAAGGTAATTCTGGAATTTTTACAAATTCCAGAACACCTGCGCGATGGCTCCGTGTCACAGAGGGCATGCTCCGCGTTACCCTCCGTGACACGTTGAAGTGTATTTCGCGACGGGTCACACCGGGTCGCCGGGTGACCCGCACGAAAAAACCCCCTTTTAACCCCGTTTTCCCTCATTTTTTTCCCATTCCTCACCTCCTCTGCGACAAAACACCCCGAAATCCCCCCTTCCCCAACGTGACACGGACCTAGGAGCTAAATTTCTTCAACTTTTCTTCGATATCATCAAATTTATGGTATGTTTGTTAACTTCATCTCATTTCTTACCTTATTTTTCCGATTTTTAGCGTAGGAAGTGAGGAAAACTTGCCCTAAGTGTAAATTGAGCATGAATTGATGTAAATTATTGTTGATTGATGTTCATAGTATCGTTGTGATGGCATGAACTCGATAAATACATGTGTGATTGAAATTCCTGCGAAATTGTAGCTAGGGTTAGAATTCAAATATGAAGATGTTAAAATTGAGTTGAAATGTGAAATTCTTCTTAGTGTGTGCATGTTGAATGAAGTAAATGATGTCGTGCTTAACGTTAAGACGATTAAGGCGCGACGGATTGTAGGGTTATTGAAATTGTTGAAATTGCATAGAAATTGGGGGAATTGTATCGATTTTGTTGATAGAAATGTTTGCTAAGTGCTATGTGATGAAATGTTATCGATGGTAATGTTGTGACTAGCTGTACGAAGTCTGAGTAGTACATAGAATTTATACCGTTGAATTCTCTGACTGCACTAGGCATATTTGTTATGTTTTGTTGTTAGTTTTTTTGGAAATAAGTATTGATCTTGCCGTAATGTTGTGATTGTGGCTAAAGACTAAGTGTGGGGTAGCCTGATAAACCCAACCTTAGTCGAAGCTAATTTTAATTGAATAACAGTGGACCTGTCTATTTGGTTTGACAGGAACGATGGCAAGCAGGCAAGATAAAGGGAAGGGCGCATCTACATCGGGCGCCAGAAGGAAAAGAATTAGACTGGGAACAACAGCCCCAGCAGCACCAGCGGTTCCACGCGGCCAACACCGTCAATATGGAACCAGATGGGTGACAGAGGAGGGGAAGAAATGGTACGCAAAGCATAAGGAAAGCAAATACTTCACCGAAGAACACATTGCTAGGGAACCGTTGGCACAGGAGTTCCCCAGGATTGTCCACAGGATTGAGGCAGCCGGGCTGAACTTTATCTTTGAAGAGCCCAAGGAGTGCAACCTACACCTGGTTTGGGAATTCTACGCCAACTAGAACCCAACACTCAGAAGTCACACCATCAAGATAAGGGGGCAGATAGTCACTTTTGAGCCCCATCACCTTAATGCCATCTTGGGGGCGCGGGACACAGACGCCCATGTGCTTCGGCAGTTGAATATCTATCCACCATACGCAGATATCAGACGCACTTTATGTGGAACCCGGTCTACAGCCCGGTGGAGCAGGCATAAGGAGAGGGGCTACCATCAAACATTGCCCTACTCACAGATGAACAGGGAAGCCAGGATATGGCTTAAAATTGTTTGTTACTACCTGATCCCGGGAGTGCATATGACAGATGTCACCTGGGATCATGTATGCTTGGTCTACGCTTTGATGAAAAGGGCTGGAGATCAATGTGGGGGCGGTGATTATCTCCGCCATGAAGAGAGCCCGTTTGCATCAAGGGCACAGGTACGGGTTTGGTGGCTTACTGACCACGTTCCTGAGGGGCCTGGATATTGAGGAGGAGGCCCTTGACTATATCCCGCAGATGGAGAGACGGGCCTTAGATGTCACCAAAACTAAGGCACCCGACTCCATTCACGGGCCAGTTCTTACACTAGCCGAGTGACATACTCGGGATGATCAGTACATGGCTCGTATATTCGGGATGCAGATGCTCCAGTTGCGCATAGGCAAAAGGCCGGCAACAGAAGAGGAGTTGTGGCAGCTCGAGCTAGACTACCCTTTTGGTGAAAATGCCAGGGCTCTATGCCGAGTGGGGCCAACTTTTATGGAGCCCACTGATGATGATGTCCCCATAGATGAGGAGACACGTCGTGATGACTCCGATGTGGAGTCCGATGATGACGACGGGGGCGATTCAGACATGGGGGACGAGGCAGTGGCACCTGACGAAGAAGTGGAATACTTTGATTGATCAGGGAGTTTCACCACCCACTTTTGTGCTATGCTAAATTTTATGAACAATGGGGACAGTGTTCAATTTAAGTGTGGGGTGGGAGTAGTTAGGTGTTGGTTGTTGTTGTTATTATTGTCTCTGTTCTGTTGTTGTGCTTGGATAAACTTGTGACCCTGTGATTTTTGTGTGTATGTCTGTATTGTAATTAATGTGAAGTTGTTGTGTGATGTTGAATGTTGTTAGCTGGTTTTGTAAATATCTTTGTTTTATCAAAATTATCGATATTTTTAAAAAATTTTGTGAAATTCTTATTTTTGGATTTCTCGGCGTTTGTTTTCGGTTCTTTTACCGAGAATAGTCCCATTGAACCGAATTCGTAATTAGTGATTGTTCCCTATGATGGATGGATGACGACCGTCTTAAGGGAAATGTAGTCGTTAGGAGTAGATTTCTTTTGTTCATTTATTTTTAGTTTTTCCTTTTGTTGGTTTGCATCCCAAAACCTGTCGTTACTTTATGGTTGCGAAATTATGGTTGCGTGTTGTACATGATATTTGAAATGCAAAGGTGATTCGTATGAAAGCATGCAACTTTGTAAATATGTTGAGATACCTAGGCCATAGAGTTTGATTCGGTGTGATTGAGGCTTAATGCTTGAATTCTTGTAATTAGCTGATTGAAGAGTCTGTGAATATGTCTTGAGTTGAGCATGTGAAATGAGTGTATAGTGAGGTTTCATTTCTTCCATGCTATTGTGAAGTGTCTAGAACTTGCCTGGTGTGTGTTCGAAACGAAATGAAGGATGTGTATTGTAGGAAAGGATGTAGGCATTTCTTTTCTTTAACCGAAAGTTTCTTTTTTTCATTATCGTACCCACATTGAATGTACATCCTAGTTAGCCCATTGAGCCTTTAGCCTATTATTTTTATTTTGTCAAAAAGGTGTAAACCGAGCTTAACCCCTTCTTTTCATTATCTGTGAATTTGATCCGAAACTCATAAGCGCTCAAGAAAAGAAAATAATTTTCCCACAGTGTCAAGGAGTGAGAATGGTGAAAAGAAAAGAAAAAGCAGAGTGATCAAAGGAAAGAAAAGGTCGAAGGTGCACTCGTTATAAATTAAATATAATAAAGATGTATAAATAATCTTTGTTATTGAGTCAAGTGTGCTTAAAGATATGGGGTCAAAAATAAAGACAGACTTCAAGAATGGGAGGATGAAGGAAGAAACAATGCCCATAAGGTTGATGGGATGTATTGAAAGAGCCCTTACGGATGCTAGTTGTTATTATTGGTTAGCCCAGTATTTACTAGTTCCGTAGCTTACATTACAACCCGTTAAGTCCTACGTGATCTTACATCACACGTCCTTATATTAGTGGAGTAATACACTAAAGGCAAGCCTATGGTTCATGACATGATGCATGTGAATTCTTTTGGGAGAGAGAGTGAAATTGTGTTTATATGCCCCTGTATGTAAGGTCTTTGAGTTCATGTAATTAAAAAGGGGGAAAAATTCTCTTGTGTTGTGAGGGCACATGCTTGACGAGAGATTAAATTTCGTGTCGGATATCTTGATCAGCTGATTTGCATGAGTTTGCCGATATCGAGAGTCGATTCTTGAGTCTAGGAGGTCTTAATGTGTTGAAGGTCATTGTATTGATAAGACTATGCATGTTTTCTTGATGATTTTCTATATTAAATAATCGGTATAACCGTAGCTTGAATTGTCGAGCCAAAGTGGCTAGGATGGGGTGTCAATTGCATGAGGTGTGAGATTGTTGTTCGGGGACGAACAAGGATTTAAGTGTGGGGTAAGTGATCTTGGGCAAATTTATATGCCCAAGTGATACTCAAATGTATCATTTACCTTGTTTATTTATCGATGTTTATACATTCTCATGTGAAATGTAATAAAATGTGAATTTATACTAACCAACATGATTAGCGTGATTGGACTCGGAAGCGAGCAAGGGAAAAAGCACAAGGAGAGCACGAATTAAAGGGGCTCCGTGATGGAGCCATGTCACACTGCCATCGCGGATGCGTTCTGCCTGGATACGGAATTTTTGTAGAATTCCAGTGAAGGTGCGCATTGGGGCCGTGGCACGTTGGCCTAGCCCTGCGTTGCCGTGCCACGTTGGGCCTTATACCTGGACGTCCGAATTCCAGTAAGGGTCCGTGTTGGTGGCGTGTCACGGAGGCAGTGATCCGCGATGCACTCCGTGACACGTTGCTTGTTATTCTGGGAAAAATTCCCACTAGTATAAATAGAACACTTAGGTTCATTTTTAATTATTCTGACTTGGTGGAGCAAGAACGTGGGTTACAGGAAGTTGAGGGGGCGAAAATCTCAGGGTTTTTCTCTATCTCCTTCTTCTTTATTTCAATTGCTTGTATGATTAACACTCATTTAACGATGTTTAATCCACAAATGAGTAGCTAAATCCTCTTCTTGCTGAGGTTAAAAACAATTGTATTGAAATGTAATTATCGATCAATTGGTTTTTCATCTTTTCTTCCATGGTTGTTCTATTGATTCTTGTTCTTACTGTATTAATGTGTGGCCAATGTTAATGTATATCTAAAAAGTCCGGTTTCACTCGAGAGAGCAAGAAATTGAAAAGTTGTGAATTGATAGGATATGATCTTTTCTTAGTTTGGGAAAATTGAGAATTGATTTACCTTCAGCATAGAGATATACCTGAAAGTCGTATTAGTCAATTAAGGAATCGGTTTTTTATGGCTAGAACATGAATTTATTTTTATCACAGAGATGTAGGTGGAAGGTTCATGATTCTTAAGTTGGGTTAAATACGAGAGTTTTAATCCATAGGCAATAATTTTTGACTAGCAACCGGAGGAAAGATTAATCAAATTGTTTCGATAATTTATTTCTCTACATGTTCATTTTAGCCACAGCATGCTCATACTTATAGTTCAGACTCAAATTATATATTCGTTTTAGACTTAGTATAAAATTAGGAAACAAAATATCAAATTTCTCTTCACATTGTTGTCTGCATTTTAGAGTTAAAGTTCATTGACACTTGAGTAGATTGTTACTTTAGCCCAGTCACTGTGGGATCGATACTTGGCTTACTTGAGCCACTTTACTACTTGTTCGACCACGTGCACTTGCGTGTAGTTATACCCAAACAGTCGAACAGATACCAAGATGTTGGTAATCTTTGTTGATACCCAATTTTGGCTCTCCACATTTTTTGACTAATTTGTTAAACTTCTGAAATTTTTAAATGAAATAAAAATGTTTAAATTGTTTAAAATATTTTTAAATTATTTTGAATATTATATTGACGTTTTCATCAAATATATGTTTTATTTCTTATAATTTTAAAAAATTTAAAAAAAAATTAAAAATAGAAGAAAAGAAAGGGTCAATTTATGTGTGTGTGTAATATATATATATATATATATTATATTTCTCATGTCAAAAATAAGTATTTTATTTGAGTGCGTAGTTTAAATTAGCAATTTTAAGTCGATTATAATTTAAATACTAAATTGACCCATTTTTTAAAATAAGCATTTTATTTTATTTAAGTTCAAAAGCTTAATTAAATTAATCAATTGATAATGCATCATGATTTTTATTTATATTTCAAGGATGAGATAATTTTCATAATTTAATTGATTTTAATGTTACCAAATTAAGGTTATTTTATTAAGAAAGTGGTTAAAATTGAAATGAATTATCTTTGTTTTAAATTGCAATTTTAGCCAAAATTAAGCCAAAATCAGCCATATTTTTCTCAATCCTTGTCGCCAAGATTCAACCAATCCATGTATGCCACGTAGGTAAGCACATGGATTATGCTACTTTTACTTTAATCTCATCCGTTCATTTTGATCTAACGGCCTTTGATTTATTTATTTATTTCCTCCTTTAATATATATATATATATATATATAAAATATATCAGGTTTAATATATATAATTATAATTATCATTTATTCATTTTTAGTTTTTATCTCTCATTTAATTCCAACCATCTGATCAAGTGATCAGACGGTCCATAATTTTGACCTGCCCTAGAACCCAAATGACCAGATCCAAACCTCTCTAAACTACCCAAAAAACCCATATCCCCTTCGTCGTTCCCCCTCTTCCTCTCTCCACCAAATGACACCCGACATTCTCCTCTCTCTCACCAGTCAACACCGCCCCTCACCACCAGGCCATCGCCGCCCAACCCCCTCCTCTGCCAGGCACTGGAAACCAGACTCGACGCCCAGAACCCCAACCAAACCCGTCGACCTCTCCCCTTTTTTCAACTCGTCACTTCCCCAAGCCCTAAGACCAGTAATTCTTGCTGCCCCCATGTCCCTTTGGCGTGAACAAATCTTTCAACAGTTGAAACAGGTAATTCAGATTCATTTTTCTTTCAACTCTTTCTGATTTCTTCTCTTTTCTCTCACGCAATTGGTCCCATCAAATTTTAAAGATTCGAATTTGAATCCCCTTGTTATGAATTTTCAGAACTCTCATCTTTTCCTATAAAAGGAGATAGATGGTGAGAACTGAAACTCACTCAATTTTACTCAAGCACAGACACACACACATGATACACCACCATATCAAAAAAGAGAAGAAGAATAGAACGAGATAAACACTAAAGAATAGAGAAGAAAATGACTGGGTGGGGGGGGGGGCGACTATAGTAGGGGAAAACACAGAACACCAGTAGATGGAGCACAAAAAATCACTGCTAAATTTTTCCTTTTCTTGTGTCTTGTTCGACTTACTTCCCTTTTGCTGTCTCCTTTATTGCTCGCATTTGGAGGCGAATTCGCCAGCCGGAGATTCGGTAACGTTGACCTTAATCGCTGCACAACAATAGATAATATTTATCTTTTCTCTATTTTTTTAAGTTTTGTACTCGATTTTAATTTAAAATAGATCTTGGGAAATAACTGATAATAATTGTTTAGCCGAGAGAAAGCGATAGTGAATAATCTGTAAAAATGTTAATTTGTTGTTTGTTTGTAAGCATTTTTTACGTTTAACTTGAAAAAGAAAGGTTATCATGTAATGAGATACTATGAAGTCTAAACGTTGGAAAATGGATAATTATTTGTCTTGAGATCCTTATAATTGTTATACCCCGAAAATCTAAAGATCAGACTCGGGAGTCAAACGGAGAAAAATTTGAAAAATATTACAGCAGTGCAGAATGAGTCGTTCGACGACTCGTGAGGAGACCCCACGAGTTGTCAGGCGGCTCCTGGGAAGGTTGGATTGTGCTAAGGAGTTGAGGTCCCCACAGGTGTGGGAACGACTAGTGGTCAGCTACCACGAGTCGTGAGGTCTCTCGTGGGGTGAGGTTAAGGGTTACCCGGGAGGTTTGACCAGTGTACCTAATGGATGGGATGCCACGAGCCGTGGCAAGCCCCAACGACTCATGAGGTGGGACGTGAGCAAGCCTGTAGAAATTTGATTAAGGATGAGGAAATGTACTTGACGGAAGCTGGTAACGACTCGTTGCCTTGAGGGACGAGTCGTTATGTCCTCCGTTAAGAGCCCAGGTGAATACTTCCAGTAGAATCGACGAAATGACCCAATGACTCGTTGTCCCTGGTAACGAGTCATCAGGTCGCCCGTTAGGGTCACTTGACAGTTATTTCCTGCAAATTAGTAAGGGCATTTTCATAATTTCTTACGCTCCTAGGACCTAAACTACGCTGTTTTGAGGTCGGGACAAGGTCTTTTTAGGAGGAAAAACTCATGCTAAGTCTCATTTGGCATTTTTCAAGATCAAAAGAAGGGACTAGGAGGGGGTTCAAGTGTCTTCTTCAAGATTCTTCAAGTTTCCACTTAGGGTTTCTCAAGGGAGTTAAGAACTACGTAATTCTAGGTATGTGGGGCTTTGAATGGGTAGTTTAGTCCCTATCATACCCAATTTCTCTCAAATACTTAGTTTAAATTACAAACTCTTGGTGGGTCATAACCCAATTGCATGTTTCCTCAAAAAATCGATATGAGCATGTGGTAGTATGTCTAGAATCATGGATTTGAATTATTGGGTTATTTTCACTTATTTTCTTCAATATTGATAATTTAATCCCTAAAAGCACATGTACCCTAAGTCATGGGGTTTTTAGTGAAATTCATGATTTTGGTGGTTTCTAAAGCATGATATGAACTTTGGAATTTTAAGCATGTTTTTAATTACTCATGTTATTATGATCATGTTTTCCATAAATTTAAGCATTTCAAGTATGATTGAAATTATGGGCAAGCCCACATATAGCTTATGATTCATGAACTATGATTTTGGCCGAACCAAGGGCCCCATTTCCATGACTAGTATCACAAATTCTCAAGCATGTAATGATTATCACAATTTAACTAGCCATGCATGTCATGTATGAACTTCATGAGCACGTTGCATGTTTTGGGAGTAGTACTTAATACCGAGTAGGTTCGGGACCTAGGTTACGCCCCGAATCTCAGAATTACGTGCCACCATAGGTTATGTTTGGGACCACCTCAGTGTCTGTCTCCTATGCCCTACGGTGTATTCATGAGTGATATCACGCCTTTCATGGTTCATACCCTTGTCAAGGTATGGACGGCCTCTCGACTAGGCTTATAAGTTGGGCTCCATGTGCGCTCATATGGGGTATGTTAGTTATAAAAATCTCCCACTGTTCCTCGTGTTTTAATGCATGTATGATTATGTTCTTTTGTCTCAAGTCGTGTTTATGAAATGTTTTCCCTCATGTTATGACTACGACCAGTTTATGGATATTTTGGAAATCTTGAGCCTTACGATATATATATATATATATATATATGTATGTGTGTAAGTGTGTGTGTGTGTGTGTGATTTCAGTATTTATGATCATAATGTCCCCACTCCTATATCTTTTATGTTTTCAAGTATTGTGTTGCATACATCGCATACTCAGTACCTTCCCAATACTGACCTACATATTTTCAAGATCCGATTAGCAAGTTCAGCATCGTTCCCAGCTTGCTTTCAATCCCGCTCCCAGCTTTCAGTGGTGAATCCTCATGTTCGGGCCTTGTTTACCCTTTTTTGCTTCAAAAATATTGGGGTTAGTTAGGGTCTTGTCCTTTCAACCCGCCTATTATGATTAGAGGCTTTTAGACTTTATTGTGGTATTACGCTATTTATGCTTGGATTGGGTGTTATCAATTCATATATATTTTTCGTTGCGTTTTCATTTTTTTAATTTCAAAGAGTTTAAGCTAAGTCTTCCGCCTTTGGTGAATGGATTAGATATATGCTCATTCCATGGGTTGACTTGGAGTCTTCGGGGCTCCTTGTCCCGTGTCTACGATCCGGGTGTACTCTTGGGTCGTGACAAATGTGGTATCAGAGAAATAGGTTTAGATGTGTCCTAGGGAGTCTGAAAGTTGTGTTAGGTAGAGTCTTTTTCATGGGTGTGAAGCGCGCCACACTTATGATGAAGAGGCTACTAAACGTTTTAGGAAATATCCCCTTCTTTCATGATCTATGTCGTGCGGTGAAAACATCTCCATCCTTCTAATTTGTGCGTTTCACGATTGCAGAAAATTATGGCTCCTAGGAGGATGAATGGAAGGAGGAACAGAAATGATGAAGGCCACGAGGGTGGCCCTGATAATGGGCGTCAGCAAGCCCCACCTGTTCAGGAGCCCCAGACACCAGAGCCAGCTGCCCACGCCGAGTTTTGGGTGGTTATACAAATGTTGGCGCAGGTCTTGATCGCTCAGGTCAACCAGCAGGCTGTTGCACATGTTCCACAGAACGGAAATGCAGCGGCAGCCTGGATCAAGGACTTTCTAAGGATAAACCCTCCCGAGTTCAAAGGGGCAAAGGTGGATGACGATCCACACGAGTTCATTGAAGGGATCTTGAAGTTCACTCAGGTTATGGGAGTGAAAAATGTGTAGTGTGTTGATTTTGCCTCTTATCAGCTTAACGAGGTCGCCTATATTTGGTTCAAGCAATAGAAGGACAGCCGGACAACAAAAGCAGGCCCTATCAGCTGGGACGAGTTTCGCATGGCCTTTCTCGACAGGTTCTTCCCTCGGGAGATGAGGAAATTGAAGACAGTTGAGTTTTTTAATCTCAAATAGGGAAAGATGATGGTGTTAGAATATTCACTTGAGTTCACTCGACTGTCAAAGTATGCCCCTGAGTTAGTGATGGACCAGAGGGCGCGGGTGAGCAGATTCGTGCAAGGAGTAGCCGAGTATCTGGACAAAGATTGCAGAAAAGCCATGCTTCATCAGGATATGGACTACCCACGGATAGTCCTTTGTGCCCAGCAGATGGAGGCAACTCATATGAGGCATAGAGAGGCCAAGAGGGCCAGAACTGATAGCTACAAGTCCTCCCAACCGAGGCCAGGAGGTGGGCCTCATCAGCAGTCCCAACATAGGTCTATTACACCAGCACCATCTTCGGCCAGTACCTCATTCAGGCCACGAGGCGAGCAGGAGAGTAGGGCCTCAGGTACGAGGGGTCAAAATAGCATGTGCACAGAGCGGACATTCCCATCTTATGCTAGTGTTGGCAAAAACCACCCGGGGAAGTGTTTGATGGGCTCAGATGCTTGTTTTGGATATGGAAAACCCAGACACAGGCTCAGGAATTGCCCCGCAGCCAGCTTAGAGGGTAGAGGAGCCCGCACCCCCACAGCTAGTTAAGCAGCCCCAGTGGCACATCCTACACAGTAGGGTACTTCAACTGGTCAAGTTGGCGGCTAGCACCAGAACCGGTTTTATGCACTTGTCTCTCGACAGGAGCAGGAGACTTCTCCCGATATGGTTATGGGTATGTTACGAGTCTTTCATATTGATTTTTATGCTTTGCTAGATCTGGGAGCTACACTGTCTTTTGTGACACCGTACATTGCTAGTAACTTTGGGGTCAGTCCTGAAACTTTGTTAGAACCGTTTTCTGTGTCTACTCTGGTTGGGGATTCAGTCTTAGTGAGGCGAGTATATAGAGGTTTCCCCATTACTATATCACATAAGTTTACCTCCGAAGACTTGGTAGAATTGGCTATGACTGATTTTGACATTATTAAGGGCATAGATTGGTTATTTGCATGTTATGATTCTGTAACTATAGAACCCAAGCGGTGGAGTTCCAATTTCCGGGTGGACCAATTCTAGAATGGAGGGGTAGCTCAGTGGTCCCTGTAGGTCATTTTGTCTCCTATATCAAGGCCAGGAAAATGATTTCCAAGGGTTGTATTTACCATTTGGTTAGGGTTAAGGATGTCACGTTCGAGACCTTGACCATTCAGTTAGTCCCTGTCGTATATAAATATCCTGAGGTATTTCCAAATAAACTACCAGGTGCTCCTCCCGAGAGGGAGATTGATTTTGAGATTGATCTTCTGCCCGACACGTAGCCCATATCGATTCCTCCCTACCGAATGGCCCCATCCGAGCTAAAAGAGTTGAAGGAAAAGTTGAAGGATTTTCTAGATAAAGGTTTCATTAGACCAAGTAAATCTCCATGGAGTGCCCAGTGTTGTTTGTCCGGAAGAAAGACGGTTCTCTTCGGATGTGTATTGACTATAGCAGTTGAACCAGGTCACCATCAAGAATAGGTACCCTTTACCCAGGATTGATGACCTATTCGATCAGCTTCAGGGTGCTAAGTATTTGTCCAAGATAGATCTCAAGTTTGGGTATCACCAACTCAGGGTTCGGGAGAACTATATCCCAAAGACTGCTTTCAGAACCCGGTATGGCCATTATGAATTCGTTGTTATGTCTTTTGGACTAACCAATGGCCCTGCAACTTTTATGGACCCGATGAACAGGGTATTCAAGGCATATCTGGATACGTTCATGATCGTGTTCATTGCTGACATATTAATATACTCCAGGAACGAGGAGGAGCATGCAGCACATCTGAGGGACACTCCAGACCCTCAAGGACAACCATCTATACACCAAGTTCAGCAAATATGAGTTTTGGCTAAATTCAGTCGCATTCTTGGGACATGTAATGTCAAGCGAAGGTATAAGGGTGGACTCCCAGAAAATAGAGGCGGTAAAGAACTGGCCCAGACCGGTAAGCCCTTCAGAGATCAGGAGCTTTTTAAGCTTAGCGGGTTACTATCGGAGGTTCATAAAAGGTTTCTCATCCATTGCAGCCCCATTGAATAGATTGACTCAGAAAAAGGTGAAGCTCCAATGGTCGGAGGCTTGTGAGAAGAGCTTCCAGGAATTGAAGGCCAGACTCACTTCAGCACCGATGTTGGCTTTGCCGGAGGTCTCCAATGGTTTTGTTGTATACTGTGATGCTCTGAGAGTCGGACTGGGATGTGTATTGATGTAGCACGAAAAAGTCATAGAATATGCTTCTAGACAGCTAAATATTCATGAGAAAAATTACCCGACCCATGATCTTGAGTTGGATGAGATGGTGTTTGCATTGAAGATGTGGCAACACTATTTGTATGGGGTTGATGTAGATGTATTCACTGATCACAAAAGCTTACAATATATGTTCATACATAAGGATCTCAATCTTCGGCAATGGAGGTGGTTGGAGCTACTTAAGAACTATGACATGAGTGTCCTTTATCACTTGGGTAAGGTCAATGTGGTAGCGGATGCCGTTAGTAGACTCTCTATTGGGAGTGTGTTGCATGTGAGTGAGGGCAAGAAGGATCTAGTGAAGGAGGTGCATCGGCTTGCACGGTTGGGGGTTAGGTTGGTTGGCTCGGTTGATGGTGGGGTAGTTGTTCAGAACGGATCAGAGTCTTCCTTGGTGACGAAGGTGAAGGCTAAGCAAGATGAAGATTCAACATTGGTAAAGTTGAAAGAAGCTATTAAAAATCAGAGGTTAGAAGTCTTCTCCATAGGGGGAGATGGTGTACTCCGGTCCAGGATCACTTATGTGTTCCGAATGTGGATGATTTGAGGAGCCGGATGTTGAAAGAGGCTCATGAATCCAGATATTCTATCCACCCAGGTGCCACAAAAATGTATCATGCCTTGCGGGAAACCTACTAGTGGAATGGCATGAAGAGGGACATTGCAGAATTTGTAGCCAAGTGTCCGAACTACCAACAAGTGAAATTTGAGCACCAGAGACCGGGAGGTGTACTTTAGGATATCAGCATTCCTACATGTAAGTGGGAAGAAATCAACATGGACTTCATAACAGGTTTGCCTCGCACTCGTAAACAGTATGACTCCATTTGGGTTGTGGTCAACAGGTTGACCAAGGCTGCTCATTTCTTACCGGTCAAAACCACTGATTCAGCTGAAGATTATGCTAAATTATACATCCGAGAGCTGGTTAGATTGCATGGAGTTCCCTTGTCCATTATATCAGATAGAGGTACCCAGTTCACCTCTCAGTTTTGGAGATCTTTTCAAAAGGGACTTGGTACCCAATTCAAGCTCAGCACAGCATTTCATCCGCAAACAGATGGTCAGGCGGAGTGGACTATTCATAGTCTTGATGACATGTTGAGAGCTTGTGTTATTGACTTCAAGGGTAGTTGGGATGAGCATTTACCTCTTGTTGAGTTTGCCTACAACAACAGCTACCACTCTAGTATTCAGATGGCTCCGTTCGAGGCTCTCTAAAGGCGAAGGTGTAGATCGCCCATTGGTTGGTTTGAAGTCGGTGAGGCTTTGTTAGTGGGTCCAGATTCAGTCCATGAGGCCATGGAGAAAGTTCAGTTGATAATAGAAAGGCTGAAAATGGCTCAAAGTCGCCAAAAGTCTTATGCAGATGTAAGGAGAAGAGAGATTGAGTTCAAGATCGATGATTGGGTGTTTTTGAAGGTATCTCCCATAAAGGGAGTAATGAGGTTCGAAAAGAAAGAGAAACTCAGCCCCTGCTATATTGGCCCATACCGAATTGTGAGACGAGCAGGTAAAGTAGCCTATGAGTTAGAGTTACCTTCAGAGTTAGCTTTAGTTCATCCCGTATTTCACGTATTGCTCTTGAAAAAGTTCTCGGGGGATCCAACCTTAATGGTCCCGGTGGAAAGTGTTGGTGTGTAGGATAGCCTCAGTTATGAGGAAATTCCTGTTGAAATCTTGGATCGTTAGGTTCGGAGACTGAGGAATAAGGAAGTAGCATCAATAAAGGTGTTATGGATAAATCATTATGTCGAGGGAGCTACATGGGAAGATAAAGCGGATATGATGGCTAAATACCTCCATTTTTTCCCTACCGGCTCAGTTTCAGTTTGAGGTAAAAAATATTTCCCTAAACCTCTATTCAGTTTTTCATATTCCGTTCATGCGTGCAAGTTTGTTTTATGATATGATATATGTATGTGATGTCTGAATTCAGTCCAGCTATGTAATTCTTTTCGGGGGTAGTTGTTCCGCTAGTTTTCGGCATAAATGATCAATATTTGTATATGGTGAATGTTTGATTCTAAGTTTTCTGCATGTTTCTAACATTCAAGGCCGAATGTTCCCAAAGGGGAGATATTTTTATACCCCGAAAATCCAAGGATCAGACCTGAGAGTCAAACGGAGAAAAATTTGAAAAATATTACAGCAGTGCAAAACAAGTCGTTAGACTACTCGTGAGGAGACCCCACGAGTCGTCAGGTGGTTAGTGGGAAGGTTGGACTGTGCTAAGGAGTTGTGAGGTCCCCACGGGCGTGGGAACGACTTGTGGTCAGCCACCAAAAGTCGTTAGGTCTCCCGTGGGGTGAGGTTAAGGGTTACCCAGGAGGTTTGAGCAGTGCACCTAACGGATGGGACCCCACGAGTCGTGGCCAGCCCCAATGACTCTTGAGGTGGGTCTTGAGCAAGCCTGTAGAAATTTGATTAAGGATGAGGCAGTGTACTTGACAGAAGCTGGTAACGAGTCGTTGCCTCGGGGGACGAGTTTTCATGTCCTCCATTAAGAGTCCAGTGGACTCGACGAAACGACCCAACGACTCATTGTCCCTAGTAACAAGTCGTTAGGTCGCCCATTAGGGTCACCTGGCAGTTATTTCCTGTGAATTAGTAAGGGCCTTCTCGTAATTTCCTACGCGCCTAGGACCTAAACTATGTCATTTTTGAGGTCGGAACAGGGTCCATTTACGAGGAAAAACTCATGCTAAGTCTCATTTGGCATTTTGCAAGATCAAGAGAAGGGAGTAGGAGGGGGTTCAAGTGTCTTCTTCAAGATTCTTCAAGTTTCCACTTTGGGTTTCTCAAGGGAGTTAAGAACCACGTAATTCCAGGTATGTGTGGTTTTGAATGGATAGTTTAGTCCCTACCCATGCCCAATTTCTCTCAAATACTTAGTTTAAATTGCAAACTCTTGATAGGTCATAACTCAATTGCATGTTTCCTCAAAAAAATCGATATGAGCATGTGGTAGTATGTCTAGAATCATGGGTTCAAATTATTGGGCTGTTTTCACTTATTTTCTTCAATTTTGATGATTTAACCCCTAAAAGCACATGTACCCTAAGTCATGGGGGTTTTTAGTGAAATTCATGATTTTGGTGGTTTCTAAAGCATGATATGAACTTTTGAATTTTAAGCATGTTTTCAATTACTCATGTTATTATGATCATGTTTTTCATAAATTTAAGCATTTCAGGTATGATTAAAATTATGAGTACTGCCCATATGTAGCATCTGATTCATGAACTATGATTTTGGCTGAACTAAGGGCCCCATTTCCATGGCTAGTATCACGAATTCTCAAGCATGTAATGATTATCACAATTTAACTAGTCATGCATGTCATGTATGAACTTCATGAGCACGTTGCATGTTTTGGGAGTAGTACTTAACACCGAGTAAGTTCGGAGCCTAGGTTACACCCCGAATCTCAAAACTACGTGCCACCGTAGATTATGTTTGGGACCGTCTCAGTGTCTGTCTCCTGTGCCCAACGGGGTCTTCATGAATGATATCACGCCTTTCATGGTTCATACCCTTGGCAAGGTATGGACAGCCTCCCGACTAGGCTTACAAGTCGGGCTCCAAGTGTGCTCGTATGGGGTATGTTGGTTATAGAAATCTCTCACTGTTCCTCATGTTTTAATGCATGTATGATTATGTTCTTTTGGCTCAAGTCGTGTTTATGAAATGTTTTCCCTCATGTTATGACTACGACCGATTTATGGATATTTTGGAAATCTTGAGCCTTACGATATATATATACGTGTGTGTGTGTGTGTGTTGTGTGTGTGTGTGTGATTTCAGTATTTATGATCATGATGTCCCCACTCCTATAACTTTTATATTTTCAAGTATTGTGTCGCATACCTCGCATACTCAGTACCTTCCCAATACTGACCCACATATTTTCAGGATCCAGTTTGCAAGTTCAGCATCATTCCTAGCTTGCTTTCAGTCCCGCTCCCAGCATTCAGTGGTGAGTCATCATGGTTCGATGGTTTCATGTTTGGGCCTTGTTTACCCCTTTTTTCTTTAAAAATGTTGGGGTTAGTTGCAGTCTTGTCCCTTCAACACGCCTATTATGATTAGAGGCTTCCAGACTTAATTGTAGTATTACGCTATTTATGCTTGGATTGGGTGTTATCGATTCATATATATTTTCTGTTGCGTTTTCATTCTTTTAATTTCAAAGATTTTAAGCTAAGGCTTCCGCTTTTTGTGAATGGATTAGATATATGCTCATGCCATGGGTTGATTTGAATTCTTCGGGGCTCCTTGCCTGTGTCTATGATCCGAGTGTACTCTCAGGTCGTGACAATAATATCCGAGTGTCTGTACATGATAGTAGCAGTAACTAAAGGGGCAGCTTAGATCGAAATCTAAAAAATGTGTTTTGAACAAGTATGATCTGCTGCTATTAGATAAATACTGTCTGAATTAAATGATCCCTTATGTGTTCTTAATGTTGCGCAATCTTAAAACCATTCAATAAGAGTGGGTAACTCATGGAGTGATACTAAACTAGTTTGAAGAAGTGAAGCATTGAGTTGTGACTGTTTTCTTGGCTCAGTTGAACCTGCGCACTCTCGTAACTGCTACAAATATTTGTATTTCTTAGTCCTACACATCAAAGAAGGGTTATGTTACTTAAGTTATTTGTTCGTTTAGCTTGAATCTGCCATTTTCCTATCCTTTAGGATAGAATAATATGAGTTATGAGATTTTATAACACTTGAAATAAACAACCCAAGAATTCATAGACTTTTGAACTTGCCTTCAGATTTCTTTGTGTTGAGCATATGCTGTTTCGTTTATGTTGAGCCTTCAAATGGATTTGTGGTAAGTCTGAAGTCTTCAATGTTTAAGAATTACAAACACCTGATTTTGGGATACTTAAATGAATTCAGTCATCTCTGGAAATATAGAACTATCTGTTTGTTCATCTTTTCTTGTAGTACACGGTTTAGAGGTCATATAATTTGACCGAGTATTAATACTATTATTGAAATTGGTTATCCTAAATATTAAGATAAATTTGGATTCACAAAAGTTATAATTGTGCTTGTATTATATGAGATGTGAAATCTGAGAGTTTAAGCATCACGGTAATTTTAGTAAAGTATGCTCTAATAATAGAGTTTCTTTTGAAGGCTATGTTTCAATTTTTTTTAAAAATAAATTTACGCATTGTTGTAGTCCTTATTTTGGTTGAAAACGATACTTCTCTTACAACCTTTGCATTCTCATTTTCTTTGCTAAGCCTTTTTTTTCTTTTCTTTACACGTACATTCGGGAGCGTATTTGGAGTAACGAGTTGACTCCATCTCTATATAAATAATAGGATTATTAATAGTTGCATCATATGTCATGTGCAGCAATCTTCCCTCCGCCTAAACGAGCCCCACTTTCTTAGTTCTCTCCCTTATGGTTCACGTACATTATTATTATTTTTTGCTTACTTTATGTATGTTTGTGTGATCTTGACAATAACCTCTTTGTAGAAATTATTTCCTTTACATAATTGCATGTTAAAATATAATTTTTCTTTTGTATTATATTATTGTCTAAAAATATTTAGAAAAAGGCGGAATAGATAGATTTTATTTTAAAAAGGGTTCAATGTTATTTTACCTCTTATTTACATGTATTTTTTTTTAAAAAAGATATTTTTCTTTTAGGCAAATTAAGAATAAAAGAAGCAAATGATTTTTTATAAGTTCAAGACTAGGCCCAAAATGAAAAATCTGTCAAATTTTGTTGAAAAATAGGCTGCAAGCCCAATTCTATATATAACATGTCTTGCAAAATTATCAACCCATTTGTCTGGCCCATTTCAACATTTCTTTTTTTCAAAAAAAAAGATCTCAAGTACGAGGTACATATATATGTTTCATATTATTTATAAATATATTTTACATATTATAATATTATAGTTTCTTTTCCATACATATTACTATTTACACATATATAATTTACTTTTTGCATAGTATACATACTATTCTACTCATAAATAAATATTTTTAATCATCATAATTCATAACTCATATATCAATATCTACTCAGAAATACTTATTTGTATCACACACATGTGTATGCATATTATTTTTACTTACACACACCCTTGTAAATTATTTTTTCTCAGGTACGCAGCCATATACATCGCATACTTAGTATATATATATTTTGCATACTCTCCCTATGCATATATAAACGATACATATATTATTTTATACACATATACATATAGATATTCATAATCTGCGTATAATTGTACATATATATTTCATCTCATGTATATTTATTTTTTATATACTACATTTACTATTCTACTCATATGTGCATATTTTTAATTATTATTAATCATACATCAATACCTATTTATAAATACTTACTTTCAAGTACCACATATCGTGTATGTGTATATATATATATATATATATATATATATATATATGTATGTATATATATAGGGTTGTTTCGATTGATATTAGAAGGTATATTTCGATGTTAAAGGTTTAGTTGTTTAACTGTTTGGTTGTGAGTCCTACTCAGTACTCCCTGTTTTAGCTTTGACCATGTAAGTCTCTCTCTCTCTCTTAATATTATTATTATTATTATTATTATTATTATATATATATATATATATATATATATATATATATATATATATATATATATATATATATATATATTTTTAATCTAAACTGACGATACCCTGTTCATCTCTTTCCTTAAACCTATTTGTCCAACAACAGTCTTCTTCCTAATGGTCTTAGATTCAAATTTTCTGGTGGTATTTCTTGGTTGGTTCTATAAACCCTTTGTCTAGGTAAGTTGCCAGTGGTGTGAATAATTGTTTCTGCTGGTCTTGTTCTTTGGAATGGGCTTGGGCTGGTAGCTATGGATTCAGGTGGTGCTTCCATAAATTCTTTAGTACTCTTAGCTATTGATATATTATCTGTATTGATTTCTGTGTCACTATAATCTTGTAATCTATATCCATAATTATTTGTCCTTAAATTGCATATTTTAAAATGTTCTTCAACTTCTGTTATTTTCAAGTCTCTTAATTTACATCCTTTACATTTAAACTTTTTTCTATTGTTTTCTTCATATAGATCTCTAGCTCTTTGTATAACAAAGTCTACCTCGAAATCATTATCTATTTCGTGTATGTTCATACCTTCTATCATTGTTTCATTCTCATCTGCATCTTCATCTTCGTCTGCTTGAGCTATTGGTTGGTAATCCGTAAATCTAATAGACGTTTGTCCTTTCCTATTTTCATATAATAAATGGTCTTTGGGCTAATATAACTTTTCATCTTGTAGATTTTCTAGATTCCATTCTAATCCTGCATAAAATTGTGGGTCTATTTTGAAAGGTTTCATAAGTTTTATTCCTTTATTTCCTATTAATTGTACTGCTTCTTCTATATGTATTTTAAATTTTGTATTACTGTTATTGGCTAGTTTTCCTATAAAACCTACACAAGCTAATAAGTTGTTTCCATCTATCATATCTTCATATCCTTTTGTCTGAAAACTTATTTTTATATGTTTTGCAAAATCCTTTGTATTAAGTATAAAATCTGGACTGCAATAAAATATTCCGCCGTTACTGGACATATCTACTTCTGTTAGGCCTATTATAGATTTTTTAGGATCTGTCCATCTACTGTCGAATATAGTTATTAATACTTTTGTCCCTAAGTATTTTCTGGTTAAACCTTTTAATCCTATTACTATTAAGCCTAGGTGCATCAGTTCCATATCTATCTTCAGAACTTTTTCTAAAGATTCTTCTGATATTAAAGAGATCTTTTTATTTCCTTTTCCCAAAACGCATAATTGTTCTTCTTTATAGTGTCTGTATAATTGTGCTGATGACGAAAATCTTCCTACTTTGTATAAAGTTTTTGGGTCTAGTAATTTTAAACTATTTTGTTGAAAAATTTGTATGTCTTTGTCTATATCAATTATTTCTTCTAACTGGTGGTTTGTACTATGTGGGTTCTGATTTATTAATTTGGTTACTATGTTATTTCCTATGGTGTCTCTGGTCGAACAACTTTTTCTTTTACTTTGAAAAATTTCCATGGCTGCTGTCTTTTTACGACTACTCTTTCTTTCTGAGGGGTAATTTCTATTCTTTTAAGTTGATTTACAAGTTCGTCTATTTCTCTATCTTTAGGTGTCTGGCCTATGTTATTTTTCTCTTCAATTAATTTTTCTAGATTTTTATTTACTTCTAGTAATAATAAAATGATTGTATTATTTTGTTTTATTATAATTTGATCTGCTTTCCCTGGTGGTTGATAGTCTGTTAGTCCTTCTGGATTTGGTTGTATATTAGCACTTTTAATAATTATTTGTTTATATAGTGTGCTATTAATTTCGTTCATAAAGTACTTATGCTAAAATAATTTCTTTTACTTGTTCTATAGCTTTTTGTAGTTGTTCTATCTTTTCTGAATTCTTTTCTGTATCTCTTAAAATAATAATTTTTTTATTAATTTCGTTCTGTTGGTCTTTCAAGAAATCTTGATTTCTTTCTAATTTTCTTATGATGTCTTGTTGTTTTATTTGACTATTTTCTATTTCTTCTAGTCTTGAAATAATTTTTTGGTTATCTTTATATATATTATCACTTAAATTTATAAGTAAGTCTATTATCGAATTAAGATGTTGGTCTTCGCTATGTAAAATATGTTCCCCTATAGGAAAATTACACTTTATCTGAGAGTTGCTTTCTTTATTTATTCTTTTAAATTTCTTTTCTGGCAGTATTCTTAGATCTAAATATTCCAAGTTTCTAAAGGGATCTATTTTGTTATTTAATAACTAGATACAATTTTCTTTTTGTATAATCTTATAGTATCTATAGAGACTTGTCTAGATGTTTCTAAACCCTGTAATTCCCACCGTATTGTTGACAAGGTATCGTGCAGACTTTCTTGCGTTTCGTCGCTAACTAAACTTTCGTCTAATAGTTCTTGAGTAATTTTCGCAAGGTCTTCGAGTCTTTTCTTGGTCTGCCTTATGTCTCTTAATATTTTATAGTGTTGATTTATAAACCAATTAACAAATCTTATTTTATAGAAAGCTGGGTATCTTTTCATTACTCTAAAGGTTATACTGGCCTAAGATCTTCCAGCTCTGATACCAGATATTTTATAGGGTTGTTTCGATTGATATTAGAAGGTATATTTCGATGTTAAAGGTTTAGTTGTTTAACTGTTTGGTTGTGAGTCCTACTCAGTACTCCCTGTTTTAGCTTTGACCATGTAAGTCTCTCTCTCTCTCTTAATATTATTATATATATATATATATATATTTTATCTAAACTGACGATACCCTGTTCATCTCTTTCCTTAAACCTATTTGTCCAACAACAGTCTTCTCTAGCCACACCCCGGATACAAGCAGTCTGACGGCCTTCTGCCTATGACGCTTTACTCTTACCTAGGAATTTACAGGCTAATCCATCGAGGTTGTTGAACAGTTTAGAGGAATAACCATTACTAGAGGTATCATATCAGAATAGTAAAGAGTTTGCAGAAATTTAAACAGTATTTACATAATAACATCATATGATAAAAATTTATACATATATAGAGAGAGGGATTATCGAGCTTACATGATTATGCTATGCAGGTTTCCCTTTCGGGAGTCCCCGAAAGCTGTCTTGAAAACTTAGGAAAACACTGAGAAAACACTCTTGGAAACTATACAAAGACTTTTTTTTTTTTGAACTACTACTACTATTGCTTGATGTTTTTGGTGTGCTTCTCTTGCTAATATATGTATGTATATTATTGTTACTTGAACACACACTCATAATTTATTTTTCCTCATGTATATGGTTATATATGTTGCATATTTAATATATATATATTTTTACACATATAAATGTTGATAGAATATTTACAACTCCCATAATATATATTTCATCTTATATATACTACATATATACTATTTTTACAACTACTTTACATATTCTATTTTTCACACTATATATTTTATATATTATAAGTATATCATTCTCATATACATATATATATATATATATATATATATATATGTGTGTGTGTGTGTGTGTGTGTGTGTGTGTGTGTGTCATTTAAACTTTTTGCATATCTCGTACATCCTTTAAATATAAAAATTAATTTTAAATTATTTTATCACATTTTCCTCACTTTATTCAAACAACTACTCACTAATATATATACACCATATATATCACTAATGTATATCATATGAATATCAAGTGTATATTTTGTATACCTCACACTTTTTTTTTTCAAGTTATTCTTAAATCGTTTTTTTATTTAAATCCATTCTTTATCACTCTTTTAAAACCTTTTCAGTAAGTAATAATGAGATCATTATCCCCTAGCACATCTTAGACTAATTTAAGAACTATCTTCGGATAGGCTCCGAGGGGTGCCTAACATCTTCCCTTTGAAGTAAATAGAACCCTTATCTAGAGTCTCAATAGTTTGGACGACTAATAGAGTCAAGCATTTTAAAGACACATAATTTCCTAATAAATCCTTAAAATTAGGTGGCAACTGAACCCTTTTTAACCAGGTAAAAGTGCAGGAAGTTGCAAACATATTTTGACCAGTTCAAAATAGGGCGCGACAGAATGACAACTCCGCTGGGGACTAGACCTTTAGGTTTTGACCTTAGAATATTTAGTTTAAGATGAATATTTGGGGATGTTTGTTTATTCTTTCCTATTACATGTTTTATATTATTTTCTACTTGTTGTTTATTCTTTTATTACTTCATGATATATACACTGCTTTGTTTGAAAGGACGCAAGTTAAATCCAAACTTGTGTTCCTTATTTATTTAAAAACACTACATGTTACTGCTTTCCTTAACTCTCATTCCATTCGTACTTCCTCTATTCTGGAAAATTGACACTTTCACACACTTGTACACGATAGTTGTGATTTGCACGTCTCCAAAATTCTTTCAACACCATATTTAGAGGGTCGGTACATACGTGGGGTGAGCGGATAGTTTTACTACCGTGTGACCACGTGCCTTCCCATATTGAAAAACCTTGAGTCTGAGTCTACTCAAATCTTAGAAAAACTTAAGATAGAGCGGTGACCGCCTTTAATCTAGGTCATGCATGCATGAGCCTTATGTGGTTTGACCCGTGGTATCATTCCACATATTTAGTAAACAACCTTATGTCAAATGGGTTTCTTGACCCAAAGACAATCACTCATGTTATGTGCAATGTGATAATGATAAATTGATCCAAGATTAAATTTGACCGAATTGAGTTTGACATTTATTTATTGTTGTCTTTTATTTTAGGTTGCTAGAATAGAGAACTTGCCAAGTTTCGTCAATACTCAAATGGTTGTGGGTGTGCCGCACAAACTAAGAAAATGATGGGAGAACATCAAGATGGAGCACGGGGCAGAAATTAGGAGATGCTTGAATTTTCTGACTTCACTGATTTATCTCTCTTCGGATAGACATGTGGTTAAAGAATTGATCAAGTTTTGAGATCCTGACAGAGTTGTATTTAGGTTCAAAGATTTCAAGTTGACCCCCACGATTGAACAAATCGGTGGATTTACTGATTTAAAGTATCAAGGAAAGGGTATGATTTTACCTCGCAGGCAATCCAGAAAGAAATTTTTACATTACCTTGGACTTAGAAACAACTTTAAGCTTGCATATCTTGATCGAGAATGGGTCTCTCTAGATTACTTGTATGAATGATTTAGTTGCAAAAACGGGTATGAAGTTTTTCACAAGGAATTCTCTTGCTTTGCTAGAAGTTGGACAAAGAAGCGCCCTATCGCTTTTGCCGTTGCTTTGCTAGGTATTCTAGTTTTTCCAAATGAACATGAAAAGATAGATATTTGCATAAGCTCTGTAGTCCAAGCACTTTCCAAGGGGTTGAAAATGCTGAGGTCACATTAGTTCCAATGGTCGTAGTAGAAATATCTAGGGCACTATCCAAATGTGCTAGAGGAAGAAGATTCTTTGAAGGTTGTCTCCTCCTCCAATTTTGGGCTGTGGAACACTTTTACAAACGTCAGGCTATGGTTGACATACTCTTTGGGAGACCGAACAAGATCGACAGTCATCACCAAAGAATGATAAAGTTTTCATCTCCAATTTATACCGAGAATTGGTATACATACATGAAGGCACTTACTTGTAATCTAATTCAATAAAGGTATTCATGGTTATCACCTCCTTCTTCTGTCATAAGAAGGCATGAACTATATTACATCGAGATTATTAGTATGATGGGTCTCCAACCATATTCTCTTGTATGAGTGCTTCGACAATTTGGGTATCCTCAAGTCATTCCACTTCGTTCGCACATGGGTAAATCGGAGATTGAGTTTGGGGTAAACTTGGAGATTCCTAGAGCAAAGGAGTTGCTTCAAACATGGAAAGATCTGTTGAAAATTAAAGTACTTAACGAACAATCATATTGCACTCCCGAGTATTACGCATGGTTGTTGGAAGATTGTGAGGAGGTGAACCTTTGTCCTCAAGGACAGACGTCTAGTTTCGAGGATTTGAGCGAAGACAAGTGGGTGCTTAGTCATTGTTTAACAACCTCGTGTCACACCTGAAATGTGGGCACAAATCATCCCTGGATCTTTGGAGCACAATTACGGAGAAGCATGAAGATTTGATCTAGCGACTAGGATTTCCCTTTTGTTGTTCTGTATTTTGCTTATGTTAGTTGTCATTTTTGGACTCAATGTACTAGTTTAGATGCAATATTTCAATGAAGTTGTCTGTTTTATTTTCTAACTCCAAACTCAAATGTTGTCCATAATTAAAGATTGGATCAATTTATCATAATCTCATATATATGATGTTTAGGCCTACCTTTCGCATAAAAAAGGTCCTGTGAATACTAGGACTCGCTATGACTATTCAATTTATTTCATCCTACATAATTTATTTGCTATGTGGTTTATGTGGTTTTCAACATTACTTTAACATTATTTTTTACTATTGAAGCATTATTACCAGAAACTTGCTAATGTTTTCTTTATTTTTTAAAGGTTCTTTTTTATTATTCCCAAAGGTTGATTCGTGTTGACTACGAAGTGGCGGATCATCCATACTTTACAAGATCAAAAGCACGAGCATCCGCCAATATGACTGATTCAAGTGCATCCAATCTGGCTGATTTAGGGATTGTCACCATTCTGAGCGACGAGCCTGAGACTTCGGGGGAGAAAATGCAACCCTTCATGATGAACAGATTGCTTATATGATGCAGCAAATGACCAACATACAAAGTGAAATTGATCGACTTTGGAACCTCACCAATGTTTCCATTAGTCTGAACATGCCACTTCTCGAATAAAAAACAAGTGCAACTATCCCACCAAATTTTTCGTCTGTTAACTCGCCCGCTCCTCAACACTCTCCACCAAACTCTTCACCCCACAAAACAAACACGAATGTTTCCAAGCCACCTATCAACCTACAACAATCTGACTTGCAATAAGCTAACCCGAAACAAACCAACTCATTACCCTTCACTACTCCATATATTCCTCAACCTACACTTGTCCAAACTACCCCATTCACCCAAAATCACCAAACAAACCAACACATACCGGCGACACACATTTCTATTCCTAGCACGCCGTATGGGCCACAAGTATATGTAGCGGCACCACAACCTTTCACTACCCCGATTCCAACCATGCCTCATCCAGAAGTCGATCCATATGATGAAATGGAGAGAGAAGCAAGACCTAATATAGATGAGAATATGGAAAGGGAGATCCATAATCTAAAGGAAGCATTCAAAAGAATCCTAGTCCATAAGGGATATGAAGGGCTTGAGTATGAGGATCTATATGTTCCTCTAGATATCAAGTTGCCTGTAGGATATAAGGTGCTGAAATTTGATATATTGATGGAAAAGGAAATCCTCATGCCCGTTTGAGGTCATACTAGGATAAAATAATTGGAGTAGGTAGAGATGAGGCCATTAGGATGCATCTTTTTATAAGGAGCTAGATGGGAGAAGCCTTCGATTGGTACACAAGCCAGATCCACAGAAATGGTGTAGTTGGGGTGCGACGGCATAATAATTATGGAGAGGTTCAGATTTTACACTGAAGACATTCCAGACAGGTCACAAAATGAGTCGTTGTGACCACTCGTCTTGTCAAGTCAGTGATTTTAATAGTTTATCCAGTGAAGGTAATGACTCGACACAATGACCCGTTGGGTCTATCAACGAGTCGTTGTATTGCCCGTTGTCAGTCCTCCAAAAATTCTTATCCAGTGACCAAGGGAGGAACCAATGACCCATTGGTTCATCCAACGAGTTATGGTACCTCTCGTTGCCAATTTCAGTGAGCCCAGAACCTAGGCAGTAGGACTAACGAGTCGTGGTCTTAACCAATGACTCATTGAGTGACCCATTGGTCCCCTATCGATAGTTTTTTCAGATTTTCCCCAGGGATATTTTGTAATTTACCACCTTTTTAACCCTTAAACTACGTCATTTTGGATTATTTTAAGAGAATTTGGAGGGGTAATCGATGATAATTTCACCCCTCTCATCCCCTCAGAAAATCATTTCTTAAGTTTTCTCTTAGAAACTCTCAGAAACTCTCAGAGCAAGAGCTAGGGCAGTTAGTTCTTCTCAGATTCTCAAGGTGTTTTCTCCAGAAATTCTTCACCAGGTATATAGGAATTCAACAAGGGAATTGTTCTTCCCTTGTGTCCCCAAAACCCTTTCTAAACTTTTTATTAGTTATAGCCCTGTGGTTTTGAAATATAGAAGGGTTTCAGACAAAAATTCTTTAAATTTCAAGTGGAATATTATTCATGATATTAGCTGCTTTATTATTCCCAATTTCTACAAATTTTATGGAACTAGCATCGAGTAGAATGATTTAGCCCTAGATTTCTCAGTTCAGTAAATTAGAATCTTGCATATTGGAATAATTTTTCCTGTGGCTTGATTCTATCAGTTTTGATATTCCCATATTGTTAGTATATGTTGAAATCTTAGCCAGATGCTTGTTAGTCCAGTCTCAATCAGATTATTAGTATACTCAGTATTATTCAAAAATGTCAGCTGATCAGTTTGACTACAGACTTTTCTTGAGGTGTTAGTGGTGCCTCTCAGTTATTAGTTTTTATACTCAGATAATAGATTTTAGTGGTTCTTTGGACGTTTATAACACTTCCAGATAAACATCTCTGACCAGTCTTAGAGCCCTCAGCTTCAAATTTTAGTTTTTTCTTTAGACGATTACGACACTTCCAGATAAGCAGCTCTGGCCAGTCTTAGAACACCAGTTATAGAATCCAGTTCGATAAGACCCTCAAGCTACTTCCATATAGGTATTACTAAGTTAGTCTTGGATCCAAATTTTGAGCTATCAGCTTAGTAGTTAGTCTAGGACTATCTAGTGGGAGTAGGACTTAGCACCGAGTGAACCGGGGTTCCAGCACACCCAGGTTCCTAGAACTACATTGCCACCGTAGGTTACTTTATTGTCCTTATGTCCCCATACTTGTGATCACCAGTTCATGCCTTTATACTCTGGCAAGGTATATTGGGTCCTACCGATGGAGTGTATACATAAGACCTCACATTTAGCTCACATAGTTATATGTCAGTTATAGACTCTCCCACTAGTCAATACAGTCTCAGTTTAGCTCAGCTCTAAACAGTTTCAGTTTACTCAGTTCAGATCAGTTTAGTACAGTTAGATCAGATCAGTATCTCAGATTCAGGGCATGTCTATGACCATCAGATAGGGTTATTTTGACCATTTCAGTTATATTTCATTTATTCACTTTTAGTATTTCAGTTGGTCATTGCATGTCATTGTAGTTTAGTTATTCATTCTTTATATTATGTTTTCTCCCACCTACTTAGTACATTTGAAGTATTGACGCATACCTTCCATGCTATATCATATCATGATACAGGCGAGGTTCTCAGCCTCAGCACTGCTAGTAGATCTTCTTTAGGAGTTATCAGATGCCCTAGTGGTGAGTCCTCTTTTTTTGAGGACGATGTTTATTTTTATTTAGTAGACTTTAGAGTTAGTTGAGGGCTTATCCTAGCAACTCATCAGTTGTAGTTGGCTTTCAGACATAGACTCAGACTTTCAAATTTATTTTTAGATGTGTAAATTTTTACTATTCAGCTTTCCTTAAATGGTTTTTTTATTTAAGCTCCGCCATGATTACTCAGATTACCAGTGCTATGAAAGACCATCGGTTGGCTTGGGGTTACTTGTGACTCCAAGTACCATGTCTCGTCCGGGGTATAGACTCAGGTCATGAAAACTTGGTATCATAACCTAGGTTTAGAGTATCCTAGGATGTCTAAAAGTCGCGTCAAGTACAGTCCTTTTCATGGGTGTGAAGTGTGCCACACTTATGACGGGGAGGCTACGAGATGTTATTAGGAAAGCTCCCTTTTTTTCATACTATTTATCATGCATTAAAGTTTAATTCTAGAAATGTTCTCCTAACTCATGCTCTATCTCATTTCAGTGAAATCATGTCTCCAAGACGCGATAATGGAAGAAGGGCCGGCGACGCCAACCGACCTGCCCCACCAGCTCCACCAGCCCTCAAGACGACCCAATGTCCTCTACAGAGTTTAGAGCAGCAATCCAGCTACTGACACAGATAGTCACGAACCAGGTGAACCAGCAGGTGGTTCCGGTTAACACGAATGGGTTCGAAGCAGCTGCCCGAGTTAGGGTCTTCACCCGGATGAACCCTCCAGCCTTTCATGGATCTAAGGTGGGAGAGGGCCCACAGGAGTTCATGGATGAGATTCGAAAGATCACCCAGATTATGGGTGTTAGCCCCGCTGAGAGTGCTGACCTGGATGCCTACTAGTTGAAAGGGGTAGCCCAGATCTAGTACGATCTATGGAAAGAAGGGAGACCAGCGAGGGCAGAACTGGTGGAGTGGGAGGAGTTCACAATAGCCTTTTTAGACAGATTCTTCCCCAAAGAGCTCAGGGAGGTCAAGGTAGCAAAATTCATGAATTTGAAACAGGGAAACAGGACGGTGGAAGAGTATGCACTAGAGTTCACACGGTTGTCAAAATATGCTCTGGAGATGGTAGCCAAGCCAAGAGATCGCATGCTGAAGTTCATCAATGGAGTATCAAACTTGGTATTTAAGAAATGCAGGACTGTAATGCTTATCAAAGATATTGACCTCTCCAGTCTCATCGCTCATGCCCAGCAGATTGAGGCAGAAAAGATGAAAGACTTGGAGTGGGAGAATAAGTGGGCTAGGACTGGCCAATCAGATTATGGACACCAGACATCTGGTGGTAGTAACTTCCTATAGCATCAGCAGTAGAAGAGGACTTCAACACCCACTTCAGCTAGCTCCCCTACTTCTCAGTCCCACAAGGATTGGAGGGGTGGAGCATTTGTCTTGTCGTCCCAGAGTTACAACGCCAGCAACCAGCTTTCCTTATGATTCGCAAGAACCATCTAGGGGAATGCCTTCAGGGCCGAGGGGGTTGCTTTGGGTGTATATAGCTAGGTCACCGGCTCAGAGATCACAATCCACCACTTTAGAAGCTCCAGCAGGCCAACACTTTAGGTACGGATGGAGGCTAGTATCAAAACCGTTTTTATGCTTTTTTCTCTCGTCAGGATTAGAAGAGCTCACCTGATGTGGTCATGGGTATGTTAATTCTTTTCTATCTAGATGTGTATGCCCTACTAGATACAGGAGCGGCACTATCGTTTGTGACTCCCTATGTAGCTGTCCAGTTTGATATCAGTCCAGAAGTCCTCTCAGAACTATTCTCAGTCTCTACCCCAGTTGGTGAGTCAGTTAGAGCCAACCGGGTGTATAGAAACTGCCCAGTCTCAATCTTGAATAAGGGCATTTCGGCTGATCTAGTAGAGTGAGACATGGTGGATTTCGATCTCATTCTTGACATGCATTGGCTGCACTATAGTTATGCCTCAGTAGACTACAGGACTAGAGTCGTTAGATTTCAGTTCGCTAACGAGCAAGATTTAGAATGGATGGGCAGTAGTTCAGCGCCTAAGGTTCGATTTATTTCCTACCTTAAGGAAAGAAAGCTTATTTCTAAAAGGTGTATCTATCATCTGGTTCAGGTCAAAGATTCCAGCTCTGAGACCCCAACTATCCAATTAGTTCCAGTTGTCAGTGAATTTGCTAACGTGTTTCTCAAAGATCTTCTCGGAGTCCCTCCTGAACGGGAAATAGACTTCGGCATAGACCTTCTTCTAGACACTCATCCCATCTCCATCCCTCCTTACAGAATGGATCCAACTATGCTTAAGGAGTTGAAGAAGCAACTAAAAGACTTTCTTGATAAAGGTTTCATTAGGCCCAATATCTCTCTATAGGGTGCTCCAGTATTATTTGTGCAAAAGAAAGACAGTACCCTCAAAATGTGTATCGATTACCATCAGTTGAACAAGCTCACAGTTAAGAACAGGTATCCCCAACCCAGGATTGATGACTTGTTCGATCAGCTTTAGGGAGCCAGTTGTTTCTCCAAGGTAGATCTCAGGTCGGGGTATCATCAGTTAAGAGTTAGAGAATATGACATACTGAAAACAGCTTTCAGAATTCGGTATGGTCACTTTGAATTCGTGGTTGTACTTTGGACTAACTAATGTCACCGCAACTTTTATGGACCTGATGAACAGGGTTTTCAAGCCATATCTAGGCATGTTTGTCATTGTATTCATTGATGAAATTCTGGTATACTGATCGTGGGCAAAAATAGCATGCCCAAGTGATGCTTTATACCTTAATTTAGTCTTGTTTATCTAAGTTATTTTATACATTTTCATGTGATTTTATGTAAATGTGAATATATACTAACCAATATGATTAGTCCTTGTTTTTGAAGGTTAATAATGCATTTGAGGAACTAATTCATGATTTGGTGAAGTGGAGGAATGGAATCAAGAGCAAAACGTGAAAGTCAACAAGAAAACATGCATTAACTGGCACCCTGCGCGATAGGGGCCATGGCATGCTGCCAACGCGGCAACACTTGGACAAAAATTGCATTTTTTGGCACATTCCAGTGAGGGTACGCGTTACCAACGTGTCACGGAGGTCAAGTAGGGCGTTCAGCTCCGTGACACGTTGCTGTTCCACCACAGGCCAAATTTTGCAATTTTTCAGCATAGTATAAATTGAACCCTTAGCTCCTAAAATCATTTGGTCATGATTTTATTCTGGAAAACTACCTAGGAGTGAAGGGAGAAGTGGGAGAACTCATCTAGGGTTTATCAAATTCCCTTCTCATCTACCAAATTCATGTAAGTATGTTAGTTTAGTATTAGTTAATTGTAGTTTTACGAACATGAATGGCAAGAACCCTTCCTCTAGGGTTGAAGCCATGAATTATGATTGTGATTTTATGAAATTGTTTTGGAATTAAGTTATTGATTGTTGTTTTCGTCTTGCATTCTGGATTGTTGGTTGTTTTTATGATTGATCACCATGAAAGCATATTTGTTAGCTTGAGTAATAGCTTGAGAAATCATTACCTAGTTCAGGACATGAGAATGTGAGGAGCATGTTTGTATCTCGGGAGAGATTTTTGTGTCAGGATAGAAATATACCTAACACCGTGCTTGGTTGAGACACGGGGGTTATGAAAGACCAACTTGGGATGTCACATCACCACTCGAAGAAGTAGTTGTGAGGCTAAGTTGAGTTAAATGGTTAGACGCACGAAAGTCCCTAATCGTTTCCCCGTAAACCACAACATAATTGATTGCCCGCGACTAGAAATTAAACTCCTCGCTCACAATGATGCAGTGAGGCTAAATTGCTGTGTTTGGAGGCTCGAAAGACCATAAACATGCAATTCTAATTATGTGAAATAACAATTGATAGTTCCATGCTTAACCCATTGCAAATCGTAGTATCGCATGATTAATTGGTTTTAACTCTATGTTGCTCCTAGAGTAATTTCAGAATACTTCATTGACCCAAACTTAGACTTAATTAATCTCGATCGAAAATGTCTATAACCAACACTTGAGGTATTTAAGATCACACTGGAAATGGATAGTTAGAGGAATGGGTCCAGTCCTTGTGGGTTCGACAATCCAGTCTTAAAAAGAGCCACTATATTACTTGCATGACCCGTACACTTGCGGACGCGCGAATCGGGCACGTCAAGTTTTTGGCGCCATTGCCAGGGACTCGGCGAAGTTTTGATAATTTATCTGTTTTTGTGTGATTTCTAAATTTCCATAAGTGTTGAGAAACTTGGTCTTAGTCTGTTTATTTGCAGGTGACAGGTTGTCCTGCCGAGCTGGCTAGAAATAGAGAGCTTGTGGAACTTTGCTTGAACCTGAACATCAAATCCATTTGCGAAGGAGAGTAGCTCTAGAGCAAAAGCTGAAGAGACTTCAAGAAAAGGTACAACAACAACCACCCGCGAGACAAGTACAATTGTCATCAGAAGCAATGGCAACAAGACCAGTTCGCGAAGTGGCAATCCCACTAGCGACGAATGTAACCTCTAGCATCCATAAACCGGAGCCTGGAGGGCACTTTGAGCTTAAACAGAACATGGTGCAGCTGTTACATTCTAGTGGTCAATTCACTGGGATGGCACATGAGATCCCGCGGCAGCACTTACAGAGCTTTTTAGAGATTAGTGACACGTTTGTCCCCACCGGCGTGTCCACAGATTATGTCCGACTGACCCTCTTCCCATTTCCACTGTTGGGAGAGGCGAAAAAGTGGCTGAAGGCTGAGCCACCGAACTCCATAACTTCATGGAATGACTTGGCTAAGAAGTTCCTTATCAGATTCTTTCCTTCAGGCAAGACTGCAAAGTTGAGAAGTGACATACTCAGTTTCAAGCAGAGGCCTGATGAGAACTTGAATATGGCTTGGGAAAGATTCAAGTCATTGTTGAGAGACTGCCCCCATCACCAGCAATCAAATGAAGTGCTGGCTCATACCTTTGTAGAAAGTCTAGACCCACACACAAAAATATTACTAGACTCTGCGTCGGGTGGACAAGCCTTGGATAAAACATATGATGAGTTGTACACTTTGTTGAACAAAATTCCTCAAGGAAATCCAGAGTGGCACAACGAGTCATCGAGGGGGGCAGGAAAGAGACCAGGGTTGATAGAAGTAGATGGTTTGAATGCCTTGGCAGCACAGTTAGCTTCGTTCCAACATCAAATGATGACTCAGTTCAATAAACTGAGTATGAACCAACACCAGGGCCAGGTTAATGTAGTTCAACAAGCTCCGAGTTGGTATGACATTCGTGGTAATCATGGGCACAATGCAGAATCTTGTGGAGCCAATCCGGAATCAGTCAATTTTGTTGGTAATGTGCATAGGAATCAGAATTTTGGGAACAACTCCAACAGAAATTGGCAGGGCCACCCGAATTCTTCTTGGGGTGGAAACCAAAAGCAGAATTATATGCAACCTCAACAACAGCAGTATCAGCAGAATAGGCAGAATGATGGGCAATTGAGTAGCAGCATTGAGGAAACACTGCAGAAAATTTTGGAGACCCAGAATCAGTTAGCGGAAAATCAGGCGAGGATGGCAACAGACTTAATGAATCAGCAAGTAGCCACCCGAAATCTTGAAAAACAAGTGGGTCAGATAGCAGCTGCTCAAAACATGAGATCACAAGGGGGATTACCAAGCGACACAGATCCTAACCCCCGGCAGATCAATGCCATCAGTCTGAGAAGCGGTAAGCAATTAGCTGATGCAGTGCCAAAAGAGCTGAAAAAGGGGGTGCAGCCGGAGTTGGTTAGACCAGAACCATCCATCAACATGGGAGATAATCAGAGTGCTGGACAACAAAATGCGCAACTTTCATTGCAGCCAGCACAAAGACCACCACCACCATTCCCTCAGAAATTCAGAAAGAGCAAGGAGGAGGAATGCTTCAAAAAGTTCTTTGAGAGCTTCAAAGAACTTCACATAAATTTGCCTCTTATTGATGTCTTGCAGGGAATGCCCAAGTATGCTAAATACTTGAAGGACGTGATGGCGAACAAAGTTAGATTGGTGGATGTCCAAACTGTAGCACTGACTGAGGAGTGCAGTCACAGGGTATTGAGCAAAATGCCAAAGAAGCTCAAAGACCCAGGGAGTTTTACCCTCCCCATACAAATTGGTAAAGCTGAGGTGCTACGAGCTTTGTGTGACTTAGGGGCAGCAGTTAATCTAATGCCCCTATCCTTATTCAACACCCTGGGGTTGGGAGAACCGAGGAAGACAAGGTTGATGCTGCAGCTGGCTGACAAGTCGCGAGTGACAACTGATGGAATAATAGAGGACCTTCTCATCAAAGTAGGTAAGTTTATTATACCTGCTGATTTTATTGTTCTAGATTTTCAGGTTGATGACCAGGTACCCTTAATCTTGGGACGGCCATTCTTGGCCACCGGTGGAGCGGTGATTGATTTGAGAGCAGGGACCCTGAAAATGAGGGTCGAAGATGAAGAAGAACTCTTCCGCGTTTACCAAGAAATGAACCTGTCCGCACACTACACTAACCTTTGTTAGGTTAGTGTGTTAGTAGAGGATGAGTGTGGGGTGGAGGATTCCATAGGTGCACGGCCAAAGGCAAGGTCAAGTGTTCAGCCCGAGTCTGATAGAGGACTTTAAATTGAGAAGAAGTTGGAGAAAGAGAGGAACAGAATGGAGGCTGTTTCCTCTAAACAACAAAAGAAAAGGAGATGGTTCTCGAAAGAGAACCCAGGTATGAGGATGTCCTGAAAAGGACAGTCCACGTCGGGCCACGACGTAAAATAAGGTGTTGCTTGGGAGGCAACCCAAGGGTACCTCAGATGGAAGGGAAGTCTGAGTACCGAGATGGTGGAAGCTAAAGAGCATGGAAGAGAAGAAGTGTGGGGTTGAACACCCACCTCTGAATACTTGAAAGGAAAGCATGCTTTTAGCTTGGCATAGAGGCTCAGGGAGTATTTCTCATCCTTTAAATGTTAATTTGATGCTATAAGGACATAGCATGATTTAAGTGTGGGGTGAGGGAAATTTCAAGAAAATTTCAATTTTTTTTGCTTAACGATTTTTGGTGAATATAATGCTTGTGAGAAGAATTTTGAAAATTGTTTTATGAGTCAAGCATGACTTCATCACCCGTTAGTTTTTCTTTTCGGTTCTTTTCCGACGGGGGGTATTTGAACCGAAGAATAAAAATTTTCTTTTTCTTTCCTTTGTCTGTATATAATGTTTTAGTCATAGTTAGGGACTATTTCCAACGATGGATGGATGACGACCGTCTTTAGGAAAAAGTAGTCGATAGGTTTTGGGTTTTTGAAACCATAACTAATTGGTGCTAGATGTTCTTGTTATGTGCTATACGTGATTATAAGAGGCAAGTATGTTCAGTGTGAACCATGCAAGTGTATAACTTTGTTTGAGACACTTAGGCTCTTGAATGTGACTCAATATGATTGAAGCTTAATCTGAATTCTTGTGATTAGCTGAGTTAAGATCTGCTGAATGTGTCTTGAATTGAGCATGTGCCATGAGTGTAAGGTTTTTGAGTATTCTGTTCTATTGTGGATTGTCCAGAACTTGCTTGGTGTGTTTATATAATGAAATGAAGGATGTGAAGTGTAGGAGATGATCTAGGCATTTCTTTGAGTGAACCAAATTTTTATCCCTCATTTTACCTACCTTGAAAAATTAATCCTAGTTAACCCCATTGAGCCTTGAGCCTATTCTTTGACAGCTGCAACATAAGCTTAATCCTTTTTCTTTCATTAGCCTTGAATTTGATCCAAAACTCCTAAGCGCTTAAGGGAAAAATATGAAAGAGTAAAGGAGTGAGAAGAAGGAAAAGAAAGGAAAAGTAGCAAGTTGTAGAAGTGGAGAAAAGGACAAAGGTGCACTTGTGTGAAAACGACAGATTATTATAAGGAGTAAGAAAATAAATAAATGAAAAGTTACTTATAGAACTCCTTACTAATAAGTTAAAAGTGCCTAAAGAAATGGGGGAACAAAAGAGGAAAAAGAAAGCTGAAAGGAGAAAAAGGTGAAGTAAGGGAAGGGAAGTTCGTAATGAAGGCGTGATGTATGAAAAGCTCTTAGAAAAGATAGTCACTATTACTGGCCATAATAGTACCTACCCGCACCTGAGTTATATTACAACCTAAAAAAGTCCTACTTGATCTTACATTCATACATCCTTAAATTAGTGGAATAAAACACTAAGGGCAAGATTATGGATCATTACATGATGCATGTGAATTCTTTGTGAGAGTGAGCGTAATTCTATTCATGTACCCACACATGTTGTGATTTAAAAATTGTTTTTGCGTGTGATTGGGTAACTCTCTTTCCGTGAGGGGCACATGTTGAATGAAGGATATAATTCATGTGGGATTTCTTAATCAGTTGATTTGCATGAGTTTGCTAATATTGAGAGTCGATTCTTGAGGTTAAGAAGTCTTAACATAGTTGTACTTCATTTCAATGATCAAATCGTGCATGCTCTATTTTTAGCTTGTTATCTTGATTAATCATTATAGTTGTACCTTGAATATTCTTGCTAAATGAGTTATGGGTGAGTCTCCATATGCATGAGATGTAATAGGTTGTTCGAGGACGAACAAGACTTTAAGTGTGGGATAGGTGATCGTGGGCAAAAATAGCATGCCCGAGTGATGCTTTATACCTTAATTTAGTCTTGTTTATCTAAGTTATTTTATACATTTTCATGTGATTTTATGTAAATGTGAATATATACTAACCAACATGATTAGTCCTTGTTTTTGAAGGTTAATGATGCATTTGAGGAACTAATTCATGATTTGGTGAAGTGGAGGAATGGAATCAAGAGCAAAACGTGAAAGTCAACAAGAAAACATGCAATAACTGGCACCCTGCGCGATAGGGGCCGTGGCATGCTGCCAACGCGGCAACACTTTGACAAAAATTGCATTTTTGGCACATTCCAGTGAGGGTACGCGTTACCAACGTGTCACGGAGGTCAAGTAGGGCGTTCAGCTCCGTGACACGTTGCTGTTCCACCACAGGCCAAATTTTGCAATTTTTCAGCATAGTATAAATTGAACCCTTAGCTCCTAAAATCATTTGGTCACGATTTTATTCTGGAAAACTACCTAGGAGTGAAGGGAGAAGTGGGAGAACTCATCTAGGGTTTATCAAATTCCCTTCTCATCTACCAAATTCATGTAAGTATGTTAGTTTAGTATTAGTTAATTGTAGTTTTACGAACATGAATGGCAAGAACCCTTCCTCTAGGGTTGAAGCCGTGAATTATGATTGTGATTTTATGAAATTGTTTTGGAATTAAGTTATTGATTGTTGTTTTCGTCTTGCATTCTGGATTGTTGGTTGTTTTTATGATTGATCACCATGAAAGCATATTTGTTATCTTGAGTAATAGCTTGAGAAAGCATTACCTAGGTCAGGACATGAGAATGTGAGGAGCATGTTTGTATCTCGGGAGAGATTTTTGTGTCAGGATAGAAATATACCTAACACCGTGCTTGGTTGAGACACGGGGGTTATGAAAGACCAACTTGGGATGTCACATCACCACTCAAAGAAGTAGTTGTGAGGCTAAGTTGAGTTAAATGGTTAGACGCACGAAAGTCCCTAATCATTTCCCCGTAAACCACAACATAATTGATTGCCCGCGACTAGAAATTACACTCCTCGCTCACAATGATGCAGTGAGGCTAGATTGCCGTGTTTAGAGGCTCGAAAGACCATAAACATGCAATTCTAATTATTTGAAATAACAATTGATAGTTCCATGCTTAACCCATTGCAAATCGTAGTATCGCATGATTAATTGGTTTTAACTCTATGTTGCTCCTAGAGTAATTTCAGAATACTTCGTTGACCCAAACTCAGACTTAATTAATCTCGATCGAAAATGTCTATAACCAACACTTGAGGTATTTAAGATCACACTAGAAATGGATAGTTAGAGGAATGGGTCCGTCCTTGTGGGTTCGACAATCCGATTCTTAAAAAGAGCCACTATATTACTTGCACGACCCGTACACTTGCGGACGCGTGAATCGGGCACGTCATATACTCCAGAAGAAAGGAAGAACATGCTAACCATCTGAGGATAGTGCTACAAATGCTCAGAGACCACTAGTTGTTTGCTAAGTTCCGCAAATGTAAATTCTGGTTGAAGTCTATTATTTTCCTTGGTCTCCTGGTCTCGAGTGAGGGTATTCAGGTATATCCTCAAAAGATAGCAGCGGTGAAAGGCTGTTCAAGACCTACTTCTCCAACCGAAATCAAAAGCTTCTTGGGTCTAGCCAGTTATTACTAAAGTTTTGTGGAAGGTCTTTCTTCTATTGTATCTCCTCTATCTGGGTTGACTCAGAAAAAAGTGAAATTTTAGTGGTCAGATGCGTGTGAGAAGAGTTTCCAGGAGTTAAAGACTCGACTCACTACTGCTCGAATATTAACCTTACTAGAAGGAACAGATGGGTTCGTAGTGTATTATGACGCTTCCAAAGTTGGACTCGGTTGCTTTCTGCTGCAGCAAGGTAAGGTGATAGGTTACGCCTCCAGACAAAACTCAAGGTTCATGAAAAGAACTATCCGACTCATGACCATGAGTTGGAAACAGTAGTTTTTTCATTAAAAATATGGAGGCACTACCTTTACGGGGCTCACGTGGATGTTTTCACCGATCACAAGAGCCTTTAGTATGTGTTCAGTCAGAAAGATTTAAATCTTCATCAGAGAAGGTGGTTGGAGCTATTGAAGGATTACAATATGAGTGTGTTGTACCACCCGGGAAAAATCCAATGTGGTGGCTGATGCCCTAAGTAGGATGTCTATGGGGAGCGTGGCTCATGTTGAAGAGATCAGAAAAGAACTGGCAAAGGATATTCACAGATTAGCTCGGTTGGGAGTGCAGTTGGTTGATTCAGCTGAGGGAGGGGTAGTAGTGCAGAGTGGATCAGATTCCTCGTTAGTCATTGAAGTTAAGTCAAGGTAGGATGAATATCCCATACTACTTAAGCTAAAGGAAGCAGTTCTCATAAAAAAAGTGGAGGCTTTCTCCAAAGGGGGAGATGGTGTACTCTATTACCAGGGTAGATTATGTGTACCAGATGTAGGTGAGCTAAGATAGCAGATACTTGTTGAAGCACAAACCTTGAGATATTCTATCCACCCAGGCACCACTAAGATATACCTTTGATCTACGAGATATTTACTGGTGGAACGACATGAAAAGAGACATAGCAGAATATGTGGCTAAGTGCCTGAATTACCAGCAAGTTAAGGTGAAACATTAGAGACCAGGAGGTATTACCCAGGATGTCAGCATACCCACATGAAAGTGGGAAGAAGTGAATATGGACTTTATTACAGGTCTACCTCATACTCGTCGGCAGCATAACTCAATCTAGGTGATAGTAGACCGGATGAACAAGTCAGCACATTTCTTTCCAGTTAAAACTACAGACTCAACTAAGGATTATGCTAGGATTTATATTTGGGAGTTGGTCAGACTACATAGGGTGCCATTGTCCATTATTTCAGATAGAGGTTCCCAGTTCACCTCGCATTTATGGAAGTCATTTCATAAAGTACTCGGTACCGAAGTCAAGCTCAGCACAACTTTTCACCCGCAGACAGATGGACAAGCTGAGCGGACTATCCAGACCTTGGAAGATATACTAAGAGCGTGTGTGATTGATTTCAAGGGCAGTTGGGATGATCATCTACCTCTCATCGAGTTTGCGTAGAACAACAGCTACCACTCCAGTATTCAGATGGCCTCATTTGAGGCATTATATAGTAGGAGATGTAGGTCTCCTATAGGGTGGTTTGAGGTTGGTGAAGCTACCTTGATAAGGCCAGACTCAGTTTATGAAGCTATGCAAAAGGTGCAAATTATCAAAGAGAGGTTGAAAATAGCGCAAAGCCGACATAAATCCTATGTCGATGTGAGAAGAAGAGAGTTAGAGTTTGTAGTGGATGATTGGGTTTATCTTAAAATTTCACCCTTGAAAGGGGTGACGAGGTTTGGGAAGAAAGAAAAACTCAGTCTGAGATATATGGGACCCTACAAAATCTTGAAGCAAATTGGCAGTGTGGCAATGAGTTAGAATTACCTCCAGAGTTAGCATCTATGCCCTCAGTATTCCATGTTTCACTATTGAATAAGTGCATCAGTGATCCAACTTCAGTTGTGCCACTAGAAAGTGTAGGAGTGAAAGATAGTCTCTCTTACGAAGAGGTCCCAATTCAGATCCTTGACCGTCAGTTCATAAGCTGAGAAACAAGGAAGTCGCTTCAGTGAAAGTTTCATGGAGGAACCAGCTAGTTGAGGGAGCTACATGACAAGTAGAAGAAAACATGATGGACAAATATCCTCACTTATTCCCTTCCAATTCAGTTCCAGCATCAAGTACTAAATCCCCCTCAGAACTCTGTTTAATTTCGTGCTCATCATCTCTATTCAGATATTCTATGTCCATTCTAGTTGCATCAACTCTGTTAGCATGGTTTAGTCAGTTTGGAGTCAGTTACTCTTTCAAAAACCAGCTCATAGTCTAAGTCTGGGAATTGCAACTATTTTCTTAGTTTTCCAGTAGTTTTAGCCTTCATTCGAGGATGAATAATCTCAAGAGGGAGATATTGTAACACCCCAAAAATTTTCTAGACCAAACTCAGACCTTGCAAGAAAAATCCAGAAGAAAACCAGAAATGTTGTCTCAAAACGATTGAGACAACGAGTCATGGTTAGCTCCAAGGACTCCTTGTTTCAGTCGTGGTCAGCCCTGATTGGTCCTTCGGGAACCATGGGACATGGAATCCGTTGTGAGAAACAAAGAGTCGTCCTTTCACTCATTGGTCCCCAGCTAAGAAATCTCTTTTCCAGGACCCTACGACTCAACCAACGAGTCGTCGTGTGTTACAACGACTCGTGGTGTGATTCGTTGGTTGAGAGTCCCAGAAACCTTCTTCAGTGACAACGAGTGGTAACAATGACCTGTTGGGTCAGACAATGAGTGTCAAGTCAGTGATTTTAATAGTTTTTCCAGTGAAGGTAATGACTCGACACAATGACCCATTGGGTCTACCAATGAGTAGTTATGTTGCCCATTGTCAGTTGTCACGCCCTGCCTTGGGAGACATGACTGGCACCTGGTGCACTACTAAGACCTGGATTACTGGACTACTGAGCCTAACACTTCTGGTGCTAGGCTGGCTCTAAGTCTGGGTTCAAGAAAATGAAGGGCTATATAACGATTGTATATACAGCCTCCAGCCGACTAGGCCTATAGCCATTTGTAAGAAAACAACAGCTACCCAGAACAAATGAATCAATAAGGAACCTATGTGGGCCGACAAGGCCACCATGCTGTCTAGTTATTTTTGAATCAAGAAAACAAGTGCTAAACTACTACGTGACCGACAAGATCACCACTACCAAATGAATAAGGCCCCGCCATCATAAACAAACCAAAACATACACACGGCCTCACACGACCGGTACAGCTAACTACAGGAAATATACAATCTGCAAGCCTCTAAGAATACTGATAAGATGGTCGGGACACGGCCCCAGCCTACCCATACTGTACAACAAAAGAAAAATAAACCTCTAACTGTCTAGCTCCGGATGACAGGAGCTGATGACTCTGTGTGCTGGCTAGGATTACGAGGGATCAGCTCCTCGTCTATGAGTACCTACAGGCAAGTAATGCAGTGCCCAAAATGGGCGTCAGTACCACTAGTACCGAGTATGCAAAGCAAAACTGAACATAATTGAAGATAAACAGTATATTAGTAGTTACTGAAATGACAGAGGATAGCTAAAACTGTCTGGAATAGCCAAATCTGTAGCGAGCTTAACCGTACTGGAAAGAAGATAAGAATCATACCTATCGATGCAGCGTCCTACTATCTATCAATTTAATAAGTAACATATATATATAGAGAGAGAGAGCATACAAGAACCTATACCAGCCCCCATAAGCCGGAAGGTGCCAATTAACATGCAATCTATATACCCCTATCCGGGTCGCCATCCAAAAATAAATTCACTCCACTCACCTAATAACTACGAGCACCCCACTAGCCCCCTGGGTATGCAGCTTGGGCTCTCTGGGCCCCTGACTATAACTGTATCTGAGTCCGGAGGACTCTTGTAACTGTAATCTGAGATCTGTATTTGTAATCTGTATTCTATGCCCTGGGCGCAAGTTCTCGATAGGGTATGCTATAATGCTGATCAGCCTGCTATGGGGAATGCTGCATCCCATCTTCGTCCTACTGCAGACGGCATGCCACTCCTTGGAGTGACGTATCCTCACCCCCTAATGGGCGAGCTGACACAACTGTTAACCCTGGGGCGGCAAGGAAGCTTTAAGGGTGCCCACATAACACAATCAGGTCTCAACAAACAACAATAATCACATATAACATTATAATAAATCTGATAATACTATTCATGTTCTGATATTCTATTCTGAATCTCTGGCTGAATTAAACTGAAGGTACTGGGTCTGAAATAATATCTCGCTGTTTAATACTTGTTTACCGACCTTTATTCTGAATACGACATAATAATACAAAACATATTTACTGAATTCACACTGAGCTTAATAGTCGGCTTCTGAACTTTACTCTAGAATTTATTCTAATTTACTATACTAGAATTACTAACTTGCCAAAGAAACTGGCTTCACATACCTCAGTTACTGACTTCTTGGCTAACTGGTGTAGCTCGGTCAATATCCAGCTATTTCTTCCAACTACATTCATATTTATAGCAATTAGAACTAAATTCATCAATATTTTGGAAGAAAACACTACTTTGAATATCTATATAGCCCAAACTTTGACCTATCGAAAAACAGCTGAAAACTTGCTATTTCTCGGAAGTCCAGAAGGGAGAAATACTCACTTTAGGGCTAGGAGTATATTGACACTAATTTGGAGCAATTCCACTTACCTTAGCTCGGTGAGACGGCGATTCGCCGGCCGAATTTCACAAAACTAACTCCGTAGGAATGCTCCCTGCGGCTCAATACTTCGCTACCCGAAGTTATTTCAAGTTTGGACCGCGTTTAATAGCGTAATCGGAAGAAAATTTCAATGGAACCCTCGTGCCCTCTGTTTTCTGGTTGCTCTCTGGTTTATTCACTGGAAATATTTGATGATTATCACAAAAAAATGAAGTGGGGGCTTTATATACTTGGGGCTGAACCTCACCTCCGTGGCACGTTGGCCATCGCGGAGGTGAGCCCTCCATGACACGTTGGCCATCGCGTAGGGGGTCTACCCAGCCTCCTCTTGTGATGCTTCGACGTGGCGCTTGTCCAGTCTTTTCCCGGGCCTTTTTCTAGCATGTATGGCATTCTAAACCTCTTAACCAACATGTGAATAGGCCATCTAAATGTAAAGAATTTATGGGGTGTAACATCCTCCCCCCCTTAAGAACATTCGTCCTCGAATGTAAACTCCTGCTCACAGGAATCTCAACTTACTCGACTTATTCTCGAAAAATTTTGGCAGAGTCTCCCCTGTAATATGGACTACCTCAAAAATCCTGAAACGCAGAAAAGCCTAATACAGGTACTCCACACAATACTAGAACATTCATTTCACTAAACTGAAGTTAGCATCTCGCTTATACACATAAATATAAAGAAACAGTAATAACAACATACATCTAACTGGCTAAGTCTGAAATAACTGGGGATATATGGCTTTCATATCTTCTTCTGCCTCCCAAGTCATTTCCTCTCGATTTCGGTTACGCCATAATACTTTGACATAAGCAACATCTTTAGTTCTTAATCTGCGAATCTACCGGTCTAGTATGGCTACTGGAACCTTTTCATAAGCCAACTTCTCCGTAACCTGGACATCCTGAACTGGGACAACTCTGGAGGGGTCTCCTATATACTTCCTCAGCATGGACACGTGAAAAACTGGGTGAACAGACTCTAATTCTGGAGGTAAGTTCAACTTGTATGCCACTTGGCCTATTCTTCAGCGAATCTGATAAGGCCCAACAAATCTCGGGCTGAGCTTTCCTTTCTTGCCGAATCTCATCACCCCTTTCATTAGAGAAACTTTCAAAAACACCCAGTCATTCGTATTAAATTCCAGGTTTCTGCACCGCACATCAGCATATGATTTCTAGCAGTTCTGAGCAGTCAGTAGGCGTTCTATGATAAGCTTTACCTTTTCTTCTCACTGATGAATAATATCCGGCCCAATCAGCGCTGACTCTCCTACTTCAAACCAGCCAACTGGCGATTTGCATTTTCGCCCATACAAAGCCTCATAGGGCGCCATCTAGATAGGTGAATGGTAACTGTTATTATAGGCAAACTCAATAAGTGGTAAGTGCTCATCCAAGCTACCTCCAAAGTCTAACACACACGCTCACAGCATATCCTCGAGCGTCTGAATAGTGCGTTCTGCCTGCCCATCTGTCTGAGGGTGAAAAGTTGTGCTCAGGTTAATATGTGTCCCCAGGCCTCTTTGAAATGATTGCCAAAATTTAGCTATGAATTGCGCCCCCCTATCAGAGAGAATGGACACTGGAACACCATGCAGTCTGACTATTTCTCTGATATACAACTCAGCATATCTTCGGCAGAGAAAGTAGCCCTTACTGGCAGAAAATGGGCTGATTTTGTCAGTCTGTCAACAATTACCCAAATTGAGTCATTTCTACGCCTGGTGTGGGGTAATCCTGCTACAAAATCCATATTTACTGCTTCCCACTTCCAAAGAGGCACCGCTATGTCTTGAGTCAGCCCGCCTGGTTTCTGGTGTTTAGCTTTTACTTGTTGGCAGTTAGGACACTAGGCTACGAATTCTGTTATTTCCCTCTTCATACCTGGCCACCAATAGATTCCTTTGATATCATGGTACATTTTCGTCGCGCCTAGATGGAGAGAATAGCGGGCATAATGTACCTCGCCCATAATCTGCTGGCGAAGCCTGCAACGTCTGGAACACAAAGGCGGCCCTTACATCGCAACACTTCATCCTCAGTTACCTAAAAATCCGGCATTTTTCCTTGTTGAACTCTGTCTTTAAGATGAACCAGGTCAGGATCTTCATACTATCGTTCCTTTACCTCCACAACTAATGACGACACTGCGGTGTTCTGAATTACCACTTTGTTCTCCTCTGTTTCTACTACACGAACGGCTAAACTGGCTAACTGGTGTATTTCTCGGGCCAATTCCCGCTGCTCGGGATGCAAGTACGCCAAACTCCCCATAGATTTGCAGCTGAGGGCATCTGCTATTATGTTGGCTTTTCCTGGGTGATACAGAATATTTACATCATAATCTTTCAGTAATTCCAACCAGCGACACTGCCGCAAATTCAACTCTCTCTGAGTGAAGATATACTGTAGGCTCTTATGATCAGTGAAAATATCCACATGGACACCGTACAAGTAATGTCTCCATATCTTTAGAGCGTGGATCACTGCGGCTAGTTCCAGGTCATGGGTAGGATAATTCTTTTCGTGTTTCCATAGCTGTTTGGAAGCATAAGCAATTACTTTACCATGCTGCATCAACACACATCCTAACCCAACACCCGAAGCATCACAATAAACTGCATAATCCTCTGTACCTTGTGGCAATGCTAATACTAGGGCGGAGGTCAACCTGTCTTTCGATTCCTGGAAACTCTGCTCACATGCCTCTATCCACTGAAACTTTACTACTTTTTGCGCCAACTTAGTCAGAGGTGCCGCTATGGTGGAGAATCCCTCAACAAATCTTCTATAGTACCCTGCTAATCCCAGAAAACTGCGGACTTTGGTCGGAGTGGTAGGTCTGGGCCACGTTTTTACTGCTTCTATTTTCTGTGTGTCTACTTTTATACCCGCGTCCAACACGATATGCCCCAAGAAGGCTACTGAGTTCAACCAAAATTCATATTTAGAGAACTTGGCATACAACTGACGGTCCCTGAGAATCTGGAGCACTGTCCGCAAATGATCCTGGTGGTCTGCCTCGGAGCAATAATACACCAGAATATCGTCAGTAAACACTATCATGAACAGGTCCAGGTATGGTCTGAATATGCTGTTCATCAGGTCCATAAATACTGCGGGAGCATTTTTCAGCCTAAAGGACATGACTAGGAATTCAAAATGGCTGTATCTAGTCCTGAAGGCAGTCTTCGGAATGTCCCTTTCACGCTCGAACCTAATGATATCCGGACCGTAAGTCAATCTTGGAGAAATATCTGGCCCCCTGTAACTGATCAAACAAATCATCTATTCTGGGAAGCAGATACTTATTCTTGACTGTAACCTTGTTCAACTGCCGGTAGTCTATACACATGCGGAGTGAGCCGTCCTTCTTTCTGAAAAATAGAACTGGCGCACCCCAAGGTGAAGTACTCGGCCTAATAAAGCCCTTATCTAACAGATCCTTTAGCTGCTCCTTTAGTTCTCTGAGTTTAGCAGGAGCCATATGATACGGAGGGATAGATATGGGCTGAGTTCCTGGTAGAGAATCAATTGCAAAATCTATCTCTCTTTCTAGGGGAATTCCAGGTAGCTCGTCCGAGAATACGTCAGGGAATTCGTTAACCACTGGAACAGACTGGAGAGTCGAAGGATCTACCCGCACATCCTGGACTCTGACTATGTGGCAAATGCATCCCTTAGCTATCAACTTTCTTACATGAAGGTAGGAAATAAACCTACCTTTTGGCATGGCTGTACTTCCCTTCCACTCTCGTACTGCCTCCCCTGGAAAGTGGAATAAGACCGTCTTGGTCCAGCATTCTACATTGGCATAGCACGGCACTAACCAATCCATACCCATAATGGCATCGAAATCAATAATCTCTAATTCTACAAAATCTACTGTGGTCTGACGATCAGCAACCTCTACTGTACACCCTCGATAAACCCTTCTAGCTGTGATGGAGTCACTGACGGGTGTAGCTACTGAAAAGGGTTGCTGAAGCAACTCTGGTGCAACACTAAACTTTCGAGCCACAAATGGGGTAACATAGGACAAAGTAGATCCTGGATCAATTAATACATAAGCAGGGTGTGAGCAGATAGTCATCATACCAGTTACCACATCTGAAGACGCCTCTGAGTCTTGCCTCCCTGGTAATGCATAGGTATGGCTTGAGCCCGTACCTGAACTAGAGGCCCATGATCTACCTCGGCCTCTACCTGCTAGACCTAAGGGCCTACGCCCTGCCGAGGCTGCTGGAGCTTGTGGCCCTACTGGCGCCCTGTCCTGACTATCTTGGCTACCCTGACCCCTGGCTGGACAGTCTCTCATCACATGACCCTCATGCCCGCATAGATAACACCCTGTGGAGCCATATCTGCAAGCTCCAGTGTGGGGTCGGCTGCAAATAGGGCAAGGTGAGGGTGTATACCTTCTCTGCTCTGCCCTCCTCTGCTAGGGTGATTCTACCATTCGTGAGCTGCTGCCGGACTCTAACTGCCCTCGGTGACTGAATCTACCCCTCTGCTATTGTGATGGAAGTGGGGGTCTAGGTGGCCTATCTGACAACCGTGGCCTAGGTCCTCTCTGAATCTCCCTCTGTATTTCATCTAATCTATCCCTGCGGCAGTGCTCCTGATTTATTCGTCTGCTATCATGTTGTCGCTGTCTAAGGCCCTCAATAGTTTGGGCAAAAGACTGCACCCGAGCAATATCCATATCTTCCCGCAGCATAGTTGTCATGCATGCCTCAATATATTCTGGGTTCAAACCCATAATAAACCGGTGGACCCTAGATGGCATGGTTTCCACAAAGGTTGGAGCATAGCGGGCCAAGGAATCGAACTGCAGGGCGTATTCCCATACACTCGTCGCCCCCTGCTCCAAGTGTAAAAATTGGTCCATTCGGGCCTGTCGGATTTCCCGTGGCAGATAACGGTCAAGGAAGGCCTCTGAAAAGCTGGACCAGGTCGAAGGGGAAAAATCTCTCCATCAAGACCTTTCCCAACTCTCGTACCACAACACAGCAATATCCCGCAGCCGGAATACCGCTAACTCAACCGACTCTGTAGATGTCTCATGCATGACTCAGAAGATTCTTTGCATCTGATCCAGGAAGTCCTGGGGGTCCTCGGCCTGATCTGACCCTGTGAACTGCGGGGGACCTAGTGCCAAATATTCTCGAACCCTCAAACTTCTAGGCCCACCTGATGATTTTGCTGTTACTGGTGGCACTGATTGGCGCTGAGTAGCCATCATTTGTGCCAACATAACTACTACACTTCGAATTTCCTAGTCGTATGGTGTAGGTACAGGAACTGTCAGAGGTAATGTCATCCCGAGTGGCTCCTAGTGGGTTGGGGACTGCTGTGAAGGTCGCGATGATGCCTCTATATCGCCCTCAGATCGGGCTAATTCTAAATGAGGCTGAGACATCCTGCTGGTGCCTTCTCCTGCTGCGGTATCCAATCTTCTACCTGTGACAGGATGTCGCTGGTCTGCCATTTTATCAGTAAACAAAGAGTATGATAAGCTTTAGGGACTCTACCCTATACTGTACTGCTCTATGGAACGACTGATTTGAAGAAAGAGTAACCATCCTATCATGCCTTGCAGCCTCCTGCCTATGGTATGTGGTGCACAACACATTCATAGACAAGACTCTACTTAGCACGGCTTGCAGACTCCCTGGGATACGACCTACTTTGATACCAAGTTTGTCACGCCCTGCCTTGGGAGGCATGACTGGCACCTGGTGCCACCATGCTGTCTAGTTATTTCTGAATCAAGAAAACGAGTGCTAAACTTCTACGTGACCGACAAGATCACCACTACCAAATGAATAAGGCCCCACATGGCCATCATAAACAAACCAAAACATACACATGGCCTCACACGACCGGTACAGCTAACCACAGGCAATATACAATCTGCAAGCCTCTAAGAATATTGATAAGATGGTCGGGACAGGGCCCCGGCCTACCCATACTGTAACCCAAAAGAAAAATAAACCTTTGACTATCTAGCTCCACATGACAGGAGCTGATGACTCTGTGTGCTGGCTGGAATTACGAGGGATCAGCTCCTAGTCTATGAGTACCTGCAGGCAAGTAATGTAGCGTCCCCAAACGGGCGTCAGTACCGTTGGTACCGAGTATGCAAAGAAAAACTAAACATAACTGAAGATAAACAGTATACTGATAGTTACTGAAATGACACAGGATAGCTAAAACTGTCTGGAATAGCCGAATCTGTATCGAGCTTAACCGTACTGGAAAGAAGATAAGAATCATACCTGTCGATGCGGCGTCCTGCTATCTATCAATTTAATAAGTAACATATATATATATATATATATATATATATATATATATATATATAGCATACAAGAACCTATACCAGCCCCCATAAGCCGGAAGGTGCCAATCAACACGCAATCTATATACCCCTGTCCAGGTCGCCATCCAAAAATAAATTCACTCCACTCACCTAATAACTACAAGAACCCCGTCGGCCCCCTAGGTATGCAGCTTGGGCTCTCTAGGACCCTGACTATAACTGTATCTGAGTCCGGACAACTCCTGTAACTGTAATCTAATATCTGTATCTGTAATCTGTAATCTGTGCCCTAGGCGCAAGAGCTCGACAGGGTATGCTATAATGCTGATCAGCCTGCTATGGAGAATGCTGCATCCCATCTTTGTCCCACTGCGGACGGCATGCCACTCCTTGGAGTGACGTATCTTCACCCTCTGGAGAGCGAGTCAACATAGCTATTAACCCTGGGGCGGCAAGGAATCTCTAAGGGTGCCCACATAACACAATCAGGTCTCAACAAACAACAATAATCACATATAACATGTATAATAAATCTGATAATACTATTCATGTTCTGATATTCTATTCTAAATCTCTGGCTGAATTAAACTGAATCTGGAACTGAGTCTGAAATAATATCTCGCTGTTTAATACTAATTTACTGACCTTTATTCTGAATACGACATAATAATACAAAACATATTTACTGAGTTCACACTAAGCTTAATACTCGGCTTCTGGAACTTTCTTCTAGAATTTATTCTATTTTACTATACTAGAATTACTAACTTGCCGAAGAAACTGGCTTCACATACCTCAGTTACTGACTTCTTGGCTAACTAGTGTAGCTCGGCCAATATCTAGCTATTTCTTCCAATTGTGTTCATATTTATAGCAATTAGAACTAAACTCATCAATATTCTGGAAGAAAACACTACTTTGAATATCTATATAGCCCAAACTTTGACTTAACGAAAAATAATCAAAAACTTGCTATTTCTCAAAAATCCAAAAGGGAGAAATACTCACTTTAGGGCTAGGAGTATATTGACACTAATTTGGAGCAATTCCACTTACCTTAGCTTAGTGAGACGATGATTCGCAAGCCGAATTTCACGAAACTAACTCCGTAGGAATGCTCCCTGCAACTCAATACTTCGCTACCCGGAGTTATTTCAAGTTTGGACCGCGTTTAATAGCGTAATCGGAAGAAAATTTCAATGGAACCCTCGTGCCCTATGTTTTCTCGTTGCTCTCTGGTTTATTCACTGGAAATATTTGATGATTATCACAAAAAAATGAAGTGGGGGCTTTATATACTTGGGGCTGAACCTCACCTCAGTGGCACGTTGGCCATCGCGGAGGTGAGCCCTCTGTGATGCGTTGGCCATCGCAGAGGGGGTCTGCCCAGCCTCCTCTTGCGATGGTTCAACATGGCGCTTGTACGGTCTTTCCCCGGGACTTTTTCTAGCATGTATGGCATTCTAAAACTCTTAACTAACATGCGAATAGGCCATCTAAATGTCAAGAATTTACGGGGTGTAACATCAGTCCTCCCATAATTCCTATCCAATGACCACGGGAGGAACCAACAACCCATTGGTTCATCCAATAAGTCGTGGTAGCTACTGTTTCCTATTCCAGTGAGCCTAAAACCCAGGAAGTAGGACCAACAATTGGTCCCAACGAGTCGTGGTCTCAACCAACAACTCACTAAGTGACCCGTTGGTCCCTTATCGACAGTTTTTCTAGATTTTTCTCCAGGGATATTTTTGTAATTTTTCACCTTTTTAACCCTTAAAATACATTGTTTTGTGTTATTTTAAGGGAATTTAGAGGGATAATCGCTGATTATTTCACCCCTCTCATCCCCTCAGAAAATCATTTCATAAGTTTTCTCTCAGAAACTCTCAGAGCAAGAGCTAGGATAGTCAGTTCTTCTCAGATTCTCATGGGTTTTTCTCTAGAAATTCTTCACCAGGAATGTGGGAATTCAACAAGGGAATTATTCTTCCCTTGTGTCCCCAAAACCCTTTCTAAACTTTTTATTAGTTATATCCCTATGTTTTCGAAATATAGAAGGTTTTCAGAAAAAAACTCTTTAAATTTCAAGTGTAATATTATTCATGATATTAACTGCTTTATTATTCCCAATTTCTAGAAATTTTGTGGAACTAGTATTTAGTAGAATGATTTAGCCCTAGGTTTCTCAGTTCGGTAAGTTAGAATCTCTCATGTTGGACTAGTTATCCCTGTGGCTTGTTTCTATCAGTTTTGGGATTCACATATTGTTAGTATATGTTGAAATCTCAGCCAGATTCTTGTTAGTCCAGTTTCAGTCAGATTATTAGTATACTCAATATTATTCAGAAATGTCAGCTGATCAGTTTGACTACAGTCTTTTCTTGAGGTGTTAGTGTTTCCTCCCAGTTATCAGTTATTATACTCAGATACCATATTTTAGTGGTTTTTTGGATGGTTATGACACTTTCAGATAAGCAACTTTGACTAGTATTAGAACCCCCAAGTTCAGATTTTAGTTTGTTCTTTAGAAGGTTACAACGCTTTTAGATAAGCAGCTCTGGCCAGTCTTAGAACACCAGTTACAGAATTTGGTTCAATAAGACCCTCAGGGTACTTCCATATAGGTATTCCTGAGTTAGTCTTGGACCCAGATTTTGAGTTATCATCTTACTAGTCAGTCTAAGACTATCTAGTGGGAGTAGGACTTAGCACCGAGCGGACTGGGGTTTCAGCACACCCAGGTTCCCAAAACTACGTTTCCACCATAGGTTGCTTTATTGGCCTTATGGCCCCATAATTATGATCACCCAGTTCATGCCTTTATACCCTAGCAAGGTATATTAGGTCATACCAATGGGGTGTATACATCAGACTTCACATTTAGCTCACGTAGTTATATGTCGGTTATAGACTCTCCCACTAGTCAGTACAGTCTCAATTTGGCTCAGCTCTGAACAGTTTCAGTTTACACAGTTCAGATCAGTTTAGTACAGTTAGATCAGATCAGTATCTCAGATTCAGGGCATGTTTATGACCATCAGATAGAGTCATTTTGACCATTTTAGTTATATTTCAGTTTATTCACTCTTAGTATTTCAATTGGTCATTACAGTTTAGTTATTCATTCTTTATGTTATGTTTTCTCCCACTTACTCAGTACATTCAAAGTACTAACGCATACCTTCCATGCTGTATCATATCATGAAACAGGCACAGGTTCTCAGCCTCATCACCGCTAGTAGATCTTCTTTGGGAGTTATCAGATGCAACAGTGGTGAGTGCTCATCTTTCTAGAACGATGTTTATTTTAGTTGACTTTAGAGTTAGCTAGGGGTTTGTCCCAGCAATTCATCAGTTGTAGTTGGATTTCAGACATAGACTCAGACTTTCAGATTTGTTTTCAGATGTGTAAACTTTTACTATTTAGCTTTCCTTAAAGGGTTTTCTACTTAAGCTTCCACTATGATACTCAGATTACCAGTTTTATGATGGACCATGGGTTGTCTTGGGGTTACTTGTGACTGCAAGTACCATGTCTCGTCCAGGGTATAAAATCGGGTCGTGACAAAAATGCCGACTAAGTTTTATTTTATTTTCAAACAATTGAAATAAACACCCGCCCAATTTCCTTATTATATCATTGTTGATGAATTCTGCCTTTCACAGGAGTGCTTTGGTGAAGGTGCTCAGTGAGGCTCATGTGTAATCTGAGATCACTAGTAAGAGGTTCTCGGGCATGGTTGGACAAATTCTAGAGGCCCATAAAGTCTCTTTTCATGATGATCAATTACCTCCTGAAGGTTTGGGGGAACAATAGAGCATTGAACATTACCATCTAGTGCAGGGATAAATTCATTTCTAAGTTTTTAATTGATAATGGCTTGGTTGTTAATATATGTCTTTTCATTACACTCTAAGCTTTAGGAGTTGACATTGGGAAAATTCTTGAAAGTCATGTGAAGATTAGGGGTTTTAGGTGTTGGACATATCAACTAGTTACAACTTGCTGTTAGGAAGGCCATGGATCCACATGGCTGGTGCAGTGCCTTCTACCTTGCATCAGACCTTAAAATTTGTCTAGAATAATCATGAAATTGTGGTTCACAGAGAATGCAACAATTCAATTTACCCTGACAACTAAGTTCTTGTTATTGAAAGTGTGGAAAAGTTGGATGGATCCTTTTACCATACTAAGGAAGTTATGTGTGATACTCCAGCTGAAAGGGTAAAATTGCCATGTGTGCTTATGATGGTGGCTTCAAAGATGTTGAAGAATAGTTTTGAGCCTGGTCGAGGACTCGAAGTGAACCTGAATGGAATAACAGAGCCGATTCAATTGCTTGATCAGAAGTATACTTTTGGTCTCGAATATGAGCCTACTCCTGAAGAAGTCTCATTGGCTAGTCTCAAAAGGAAATGTGACATTCTCTTGCCAAATCCTATACCGTCGCTGGACCAGTCAATTGCCAAATCAATTGCCGCCCAAGTGTTAGATGAAGTTGTTGAAGATAAACTTGTGGAAGGACTCAAGAACCTATTTATTACTGAGGAGGAAGCAGAATGCAATGTGGTTCTGAAGGATTACGCTGAGACCCCAACCATCTAGGATGCTGAGCCTGGAGATGCTTTGAATAATTGGACTTGTACCCCATCCTCGGTTCTCCCGGAGTCTTGGTAGATGATTGTATTAATATTTTGTAAAATACCGCGATTCAAAATTGAGGCCTGAATCGTGTTTATGAATTTTATGTGTTTTGCCTCAACCTTTTGAAAGCTTCAATGTCAAATCCAAACTATGCTTTTCTGTTTTTATTCACATTATTTTACTTTTCATCAAACAAATTAATAAATCTGCCGATATTGTGAATGTGACATGTAATGAAACAAGTGGACAAACCCTAAATGGCAATGAAGAGATTGAAGAATATGAAGAAGACATGCAACTTAAAGAGTTGAGTAAGGAGATCGAACACTTTGAGAATAAGGCAAAACCAAACTTGGATGAAACAGAGGCAATAAATTTGGGAGATTTAAAGTCAGTGAGGGAAACAAGAATCAATGTCCATCTAACCCCACCCAAAAAAAAAAAGAACTGATTGATCTTTTAAGACAATATGTGGACGTGTTTGTATGGTCTTATGATGATATGCCAGGTTTGAGCACGTACATCATTTCATATAAGTTTCCAATTGATCCATCTTATCCTCTCGTGAAGGAAAAATCAAGAAAATTCAAGCCAGACTTGAATTTGAAGATTAAGGAAGAATTCTCCAAGCAATTTGATGCAAATGTCATTCAAGTCACAAAGTATCCTACTTGGCTAGCCAACATCGTGCTCGTACCAAAGAAAGATGGAAAAATTAGAGTATGTGTGGACTATTGGGATCTTAACAAAGCTAGACCGATCTGGACGATTTTCATCTCCCGAACATTCACATAATTATTGATAATTGTGCGAAGCATTAGTTACAGTCATATGTTGATTGTTTTGCAGGATACCACCAGATTTTGATGGACGAAGAAGATGCTGAGAAAACAACATTCATCACGCCTTGGGGAGTATATTTTTATCGAGTGATGCCTGTTGGACTCAAGATCACAGGTACCACTTACATGAGAGCTATGACCACTATTTTTCATGAAATGATCCATAAAGAGATTGAAGTTTATGTGGATGATGTAATCATCAAGTCACGAAAGAGTTCAAATCATTTGGTGGATTTGAAGAAGTTCTTTGACAGATTGAGGCGATACAATCTGAAATTAAATTCTTCAAAGTGTGCATTTCGTGTCCTTGCAGGGAAGCTGTTGGGTTTCATTGTTAGTATGAAGGGAATAGAATTAGACCCTTCGAAGATAAAGGCTATTCAAGACCTACCTCCTCCAAAGAGTCGAAAGGATGTCATGATTTTCCTTGGTCGTCTTAACTATATCAGTCAGTTCATAGCACAATCAACAGTGATCTGTGAGCCAATCTTTAAGTTGTTGAAGAAAGATGTTGCTACTAGATGGATAGAAGATTCCCAACGAGCTTTCGAAACAATCAAGGAGTATTTGTCTAATCCGCCTATCTTCGTTCCTCTAGAGCTGGGAAGACCTTGTTGATATACTTGTCCGTGTCGGACAATGCATGTGGGTATGTATTGGGGCAACATAATGAAACTAGGAAGAAAGAGAAAGCCATACACTACTTGAGAAAGAAGTTCACAGCTTATGAAGCTCGATACACTTTGTTGGAATGCACCTGTTGTGCCTTAACTTGGGTCACATAAAAGTTGAGACACTACCTATCTGCATACACCACTTATCTCATCTCAAGGATGGGTCCACTCAAGTACATCTTTCAGAAGCCGATGCCCACTGGAAAGCTAGCTAAATGGAAAATTTTGCTAAGTGAGTTTGACATTATATATGTTACCCAAAAGGCCATCAAAGGACAAGAGTTAGATGATCATCTTGCTGAAAACCCTATGGATGAAGAATACAAGCCTCTTAAGACTTACTTTCCCGATGAAGAGGCCTTGTTTATCGGAGAGGATATTTCAAAAGAATATCCAGGATGGAGAATGTTTTTCGATGGGGCTGCAAACTTCAAAGGAATTGGTGTTGGATCAGTATTGATTTCAGAATCAAGCCAATATTACCCGATCTCGGCAAAGTTCAGATTTCCTTGGACCAACAATATTGCAGAATACGAAGCTTGTATTCTCAAACTTAGAATGGTTGTTGATATGAACATACAAGAATTATTGGTTATAGGTGACTCATACCTATTGATTCATCAAGTGCAAGGCGAATGGACCACTAAGAATGTGAATATCCTTCCTATTTGCATTGTGTAAAGGAGTTGAGCAAGAAATTTGTCAAGATAGAGTTCAAAGATGTTCCAAGAGCTCAAAATGAGTTTGCAGATACTTTGACAACCCTATCTTCTATGATTCAACACCCAGATAAGAATTACATTAATCTTATCAAGGTGAATGTGCAAGATCAACCGACTTATTATTTTTATGTAGATGAAGAACCAGATGGAGAGAATTGGTATCATGACATTAAGAGGTATCTCAAGTCAGGAGACTATCGTGAAGGTGTAACCAGTATTTAGAAGAGAACACTCCGGAGGTTAGAAATCATTTTTTCCTAAATGGAGAAATTCTCCATAGAAGGACTCCCGATTTAGGATTATTAAGGTGTGTCGATGCCAAAGAGGCAATCAAGTTAGTTGAAGAAATACATGGGGGTATATGCAGGCCTTACTTGAATGGTTTCACTCTGGCCAAGAAGATTCTACGAGCTGGGTATTTTTGGATAACCATAGAAACAAACTACATTCTCTTTGTGCAAAAATGTCATCAGTGTCAGATTCATGGCAATTTGATTCGAGTTCCGCCAAATGAACTCAATGTGACGAGTTCTCCTTGGCCATTTGCAGCTTGAGGATGGATGTCATTGGTCCTATTAAGCCTGCCGCATTTAATCGACACAGGTTCATCTTGGTAGCTATTGACTATTTCTCAAAGTAGGTAGAAGCATCTTCTTACAAGTCAGTAACAAAGAAGGTGGTAGTATATTCTGTCCGCAATAACATCATTTGCTGATTTGGAATCCCTGAGTCAATTGTGACAAATAATGGAGCTAATCTTAAGCGCTTTGATGCGTGAGATATGTGAGGATTTTAAGGTCACTCACTGCAATTCCACTCCTTACCGGCCTCAGATGAATGGAGCGGTTAAGGCGGATAACAAGAATATCAAAAGAATATTGTGAAAGATGATTGAAAATTACAAGCATTGGAATGAAAAACTACTGTTTGCCCTCCTTGGCTATCACACCATGATTAGGACTTCGACTGGGACAATTCCCTATCATTTGATCTATGGAACAGAAGTAGTGTTATTGGGAGAAGTAGAGATACCATCATTGAGAATTATCCAAGAAGTTGAATTGAGTGATGCTGAATGGGTGCAAAGTCGATATGAACAATTTATGCTCATTAATGAAAAGAGAATGAATGCAATTTTCCACTGTCAGCTTTATCAAAATAAAATGTCCAAAGATTTCAACAAGAAGGTAAGATTGAGACAATTCAAACCGGGGCAATTGGTATTGAAGTGCATATTCCCGAATCAGGATGAGGCTAAGGGGAAGTTTGCACCTAACTGGCAAGGGCCATACATGGTTCACCGAGTATTGACTAGAGGAGCACTGATTCTAGCAGAGATGGATGGCGAAGTGTGGCCAAAGGCCATCAATGCAGATGCTGTCAAGAGATACTACATCTAGGAGTTCTTTTTTATGTAAAGTCTTTCTATGTAACAGAACTACGTCTCGACCTGGCTTTCCACTGTAGGGTATGTAGGCAACCCACATCGGGTCCCCTCTCTCTGTAATAGAAAATCCAAATATCTTTCTCCATGTGTTTTGAACTACGTTATGACCTTATTCCTTTGGTGGGATACGTAGGAGGCCTACACCGGTTTCGGTCATATTATGAGAAAATTCTTACTTTCTTTTTCTCTTATTTTACTTATATGCAATGATCTACACCTGTATTAAGTCCTCTTGAATATGTAGGAAGCCTATACAGGGTTAGGCCCCTTGTTGACACCCAATTTGATCTCCCAATGCCCTATAAGCTAATATCTTTAATTTAAATATGTTTACATGATCACAAGCTATTTTACCCTTTACATAATTATTTTATCATATTAATATTGTACTTAAATTACATACTTATTTCTTAATTACATAATAATATCATGACCGATGAACATGCATAACCAAAATTATGAGGAACAATGGGAGACTCATCATATAACTAACATTACCATAATAGAGCTTACGTGGTCTCGACAATCAAACTCAAATGCGCAGAGCCGTATAAAGCCTTGCCAGGTCTAAGGACACTACCATGATATAGATATCAAGTTGAAGGCCCCTTGGGGACAGGAGAAGCTCACAAGGGAGGTCCCAAAATAATCTGAACATACCTACGTTGACGCGTAGTTCTGAGATATAGGGTTGATTGACCCTTAGCCTACTAGGTGCTAGACACTACTCCCCAAAACATGCACATGCTCTTTATCATTTTTAAATGAAGCTGACCGTCATCTAGTGAAGAAGCTGGGTAGTAATATACATATATAAAATTTGAAATCATAACATGAGGAGCCTTGACTCAAATCATATCACAAGCTGAAAATAGTTGGAGTCTAGACTCCAAAATCCATGTGGTAAACTAATACATGAAGTTTAGATAAATCATGAAACATACTTAATCATATGGGCTTGCCCATTACTTAAACATGCTTAACATAGACTTGATCATTCAAAAGCATAAACATAGGCATGGGTAATTTGAAATCATACTTTCTTCATAAACATCTCATCATTCTTGAATACATATTTCATAGATATCACCTTCATGAACTTTCATGGATGGGCATCATAACTTATAAAACTTAAAAGCATAATTTATAATTAAAAATATTATAAAATATGCCCATTAATCATAATTAAACAATTGAAACATGCTCCGATCATACCTATAATTGAAACTTAGGGAATTCACAAATTGGGTAAAAACCCCATAGATTCATAAATTGAGAGAGAAGCATGGGTGTGGACTATTCCACCCATTCCTAGCCTTACATACTTGAAGAAATCTGATTTCACAACTTCTTTGATTGCCCAATGAAGATTTGAGAAAGAACCTTGAAGAAGCTAGGCTTGATCACTCCTTAAACATCTACGCTTGCATGCATGAATTGGAATAGGCTTAGAATGACTTAACCTTTATTAAAACACACTATTCTAAACTTAAAACGACATAGTTTAGGCCTTAGAAACTTTAAAATTACGGAAAAGCCCTTAATAAGTTCGCAAGAAATTGCACACTGCCAGTCCTAACGAGGGACTGGACGATTCATCGTCAAGGACCATGACTCGTGGTTTGCCTTTCATCGTCAGCACTGGAAACCTATCATCCCTGGTCACCATGAGGAACACCACGACTCGTGGTGTGTCCAACGAATCGTGGTGACCAAGTCGTGACGTGCACTACCCAAAATTTCACCTTCATACCAACTCCTGATCATGAGCGACTCAATGATTCATTGCTCTGACCACAAGTCGTTTCTTTTCTCGTGGTCAGCCCCAAAAGAAAAAAATCTTATCCAACTCCTTCCTACCTCACGAGTTACTTAACGACTCGTGGGGTATTGCAAGGGTCACTGGAAGACTCATCCTGTGACCTGGTGCAGAAAATTTTATTTTCTCCGTTTCAACTCTCGGGTCTGATCTTAGGATTTTTGGGGTATTACAAATTCGTTAGGTGGCAATTCTTCTTCTTTCAAATAATCCTAAAAGAGTTATCACATGTCGAGTTCCGATTTTCGCGAGAAAAATGGAGCACAATAGTATGGCGACTCTGCTAGAGATATTTTTAGGTTCTAACCATTACAGATATATATTTATGTGGAATTTTATGTTTTGCTTGCATATTTGTTTGTATTCTATGATTTATTCGATTTTTTTAACTTTATTTATCTGCTAGTTAAGTTTAGATTCACTTCTCTCATGAATATTTATTTTTCTTAATTTGAATATTTATTTCCTTATATAATTCATGTTTCTTTTCATTTATAGCTCTTTTCCTTTTGCTTTATTTGCTACCTTGTCTAGATTAATTTCTTTACATGATTAAGTTTATTCCTTTACCTTTTATATGTTTCTTAATTAGTAAATCTTCCTTCTGTGTTAATATTTTCTAATTTTCCTTTATTTATTGTCTTATTTTAATTGTTCTATTTTCATATACATGTCTTTATTTCCTTGTTTATGTGACGCATTTTTTATAAATATCCCTGACATTTATTTATCTGTTTATTTTTATTGAATATTATATCTTTGATATTTTATGACTAACAAATTTGTTATTTGATTTACTTTATTTACCTATCCCTTTACTTAATGTATTTTATGTTTTGTTACTCTTTTATCAACTAAATATTTTTATGGTTTTTTTAATTTGTTATATGTTACTGCCTTCTTATAATTGTCATTCCACTCATACTTCCCCCACTTGGGAGTCTCTCACTGTCACACACTTGATAACGGTTGTGTGGTTATATTGTCATTCACAATTAAAACACCCTTTGAGGAATGCCTTATGATTTGATCAATCAGCGGTGCGTCGACGGTCATGAGCTTCCTCACTCTCAAGTTTCTACTTAGGAGAACTGTGTCATAGCCACTCTGGTTCTTAGATCTTGAATGTATACGCCTTTAATAAGAAATACACATCGTATCAAACCTAAGATGCCTCGATGCCCATGATGCATCAAAACTAATGGTTGGCCTTGTCCAAAGTCCAAAGGGGTTTACAATCCCAAAGGACACTATTTTATTTGCTAAGTGCTAATATATATTACTATATTACTACTTGGCTATCTATTTCCTATCTGAGATATCTCACCTTTCTTAGAATGTCAAGCTTCAAATGTCTCCAAAATCACTTCATGCTTAATGCTCATAATTACATAGTATTGTTTACCTTTACTCCTTTAGGCCTGAATCACAAAATTCTTAAGGTCTAATTAAATCTTCTTCCTTTTTTTGAATCATAACTTTTATTTTTTTTTCAAAAATCAAACGTCTTTCTATTAACTCCATAACTACATCAACTCATCATATTTGAGTTTCCTCCAACACTTTCTAGCATGGACAATTATTAATAAATTTTGTTCATCCATTTTTATTCTATTCTAATATACCGCCTTAGGAATATCATATGAATACTATTATTTCTTGATATTCATGCCTTTTCACAATGATACAATTCTATATTCTCATATTGACCTCTATAACTTATTCAACACCATCCAAGCATTACGCTTTTATTTTTCCCCTCAAACATTATCAATCTCTATCCACCATTTAAATTTATTTAAGTCTTAAATTCAAACTACATGTGACCTGATTTCCATTTAAGAGGGATATGTAGGTGCCCTTGTGGGGTTTAGTCTATATCTTAATAAAAGTTTCTTTTCCTTCTTAATGCGAAACTAGGGAAAATTTTTTTAAGGGACCTCAAAAATTCGTCTCAAGTGATCATGCTACTTTCAAGCTCTTAAGCTACTATTGTGTTATCCTTAAGCACTTCCCTATTATTTTATAGATGGGTTAAGCACTACCCTCTAAATTTTAAGGCCTAAGCACTTCCTATTATTTTCTGGGTGGGTTAAGCACTACCCTCCATTTTTTAAGGGCAAAGCACTATCTTATGGGTTAAGCACTACCCTCCGATTTTTAAGGGCTAAGCATTGTCGTATGGGTTAAGCACTGCCCTCCTTTTTTAAGGGCTAAGTATTGTCCTATGGGTTACGCACTGCCCTACGATTTTTAAGGGCTAAGCATTGTCCTATGGGTTAAGCACTGCCCTCCAATTTTTAAGGGCTAAACATTGTCCTATATGTTAAGCACTACCCTTCATTTTTTTAAAGGGCAAAGCATTGTCTATGGGTTAAACACTACCCTCCGATTTTTAAGGGATGAGCACTGCCCTCTAATTTTTAAGGGCTAAGCATTGTCCTGTTATTCTCTAATGGGTTCATCACTGTCCACTATTTTTAAGGGCTAAGCATTGCCCTATTGTTTTCCAATGGGTTAACCACTACACATCAATTTTTAAGGGCTAAGTAATGTCTTATCAGATTCTGAATGGGTTAAGCATTACCCTTCGAGAAATTTATTTAAGGCTAAGCATTGCCTTCTGAACCTTGACTGGGTTAAGCACTACCCTCTCAAAAGTTATTCGTGCTGATTGTTATTTTTACAAAACATATACATTTTTTCTCTCTCGTCATTCTTATTTCCTAAGCTTTACTATTTTTCACTACATACTACCTTATGTTTATTGACTATTGCCAAAGTTAGCAGACTAATATTGTGTCACTTCAAGCTACTCTTATGCTATTTAATCAAGCTACTATCATGTTACTTTAAGCCACTATGTTACTACTTTTATGCTACCATTACGTTACTTTCAAGCTACTTCAAAGCTACTATCATGTTAGTACAAGCCACTATTTGCTACTTTTTATCTACCATTATTGTGCTACTTTCACTATTCTTTTTAATTCTGAATGGATTAAGAACTACTCTCCAAATTTTAAAGGGCTAAGCATAGTCTTATTATTTTATGGACATTATTCGGGTTAAGCATTACCCTCTCAAAGTTATTCAAGCTATGTATTATTTTTTGCAAAAATATATATAAATTATTTTTAATTATCTCATCTAGTCATCATTATTTTTCAAGCTCTACCATTTTATACCGCAGATTACTCTACCTTTATTAACTAACTATTTTATTCAATGGTGTAAAAGTTTAAAGGCGACAACAAATCTTTCGTCTGATGGAAGCAATATTCACCTTCATATGGCCTTCCAATCTTTTATCTTTTAGATTAGCCCTAAATTTTGATATTATCACACTTTGATACGGAAGTAACAATTTCATCTATCTCTTTCATCTTTCTATTCTCATCATTTCATACTCCTTTCGTTCTTTATTCAAATCCCGTATTATTTGTCTGCTTTAAGGATCTCGTCCTTCTTTAAATCTAGAACTACACACAACCTGATTCTCGTGAAATCCGAGATATGTAGGTGACTTAAACTGAAGTCTTGGCCGCAATATCTTTATAACTCCATTTTCTTTCATCCGGCCCCACCAAAAAATTTTCTTTTGGTTGGACAAATTAGCTACTAAATCAACGTTCTTTGCTCGCCAGTTCATCCTTCATTCCCGAGCAAAGAAGGGAGGGGTGTTGGCACTCAATTTTGACCTCCCTATACCCTATATATTTTATTAAGCTAATATCTTTACTTTAAATATTTTTACATGATCACAAGCTATTTTACCCTTTACATAATCATTTATCATATTAATATTATACTTAATTTATACTTATTTCTTATTTCTGTTACGTCTATATTTGCTATTTTTACATGTGCATTTACTTAAATATCCCTCAAGATAATTTTATCATATCATAAATATTAGTAGTTTAGATCCTAATATATAAAATTTTCTAGCATGATTCCAAATCAATTTCTTCATTTCTAATATAATCTTGCATTGTACTTAATATCTTTTATTATTATTGTCACGCCCCACCTTGGGAGGCATGACTGGCACCTGGTGCCCTACTAGGATCTGAACTGACTGAGTTGACTGAACCTAAGCACTTATAGTGCAGGCTTACTCCCCAATTCAAGAAACAACGGGCTATATCTCGGCTGTAAATACAACCTCTGGTCAACAAGGCCTTATAGCCACCTGTAAAAGAAAACTAGCTAGCCAGAAACAAGCAAGAATAGGGAATCTTATGCGGGCCGACAAAGCCACCGTGATGTATAGTTATGACTGTAAAGTAAATCCAGTACTAAGCTAAACTATGGACAACAAGGTCGCTAATCTTCCAGCTAACAAGGCCCCACATGGCCAACACGTAAACTAAAACACATATGGGCCCCAAACGGCCAATAACAGCTAACCATACGAGAATAGAAATAATCTGCAAGCCTCTAAGAGTAATATGATGGTCGTAACAGGGCCCCGACCTACCCATAAACTATACAATCAAAAGAGTAAACCTTCTAAAAACAAGCTCCGGAATAAAGGAGCTAACTGCTCTGGTGATGCTGGCTGAAAGATACGAGGGACCTACTCCTCGTCTATCCGTACCTGCAAGCAAGTAATCCAGTGCCCCATAAAGGGCATCAGTACAATATATATTGAATATGTAAGGCGATAATTGTAAATGACTGAAATGAAGAGACAAAACTGAGAATAACTTAAATGAAGGGGTAGCGATCATACCTGAGTAATAGAACTTCTTACTATCTAATTTATTAGTAACTAAACCAAACAAAAACCTTACCTGGACCCCATAAGCCGGAAGGTACAACCAGAACAGAATAACCCACCTGGGGCCCTCATAAGCCCTGGTGAGTACACCTCAGTCTATATACCCCTATCCAAGGTCACACTGGTCAACTAATAGCTATAGCCGTCCTACATATCCCCTGGGTCTGCAACTGAGCCCACTCAGCCCCTGACTGTAACTGTGTCTGACTCCGGTGGACTCCTGATATCTGCATCCCAGGCACCAGACTCGACGGGGGTGTATAAAGACAACCATGACATATGAGGACCTGGGACCCCATCTTCATCCCTGATCGAAGGCATACAACTCCGTAGAGCGACGTCATCTCGCCCCTGGCGGGCGACGACACAGCTAATAACCCTGGGGTCGGTCGTTAAGGCTATACAGGAATGCTCCATCCCAAACTAACATGGAATACTGATCTCAGCTAATAACAACAACTAATCATAATTGACATGCTCCTGGTACTCTTACTGGGATTTAGACTAAGTTATCATGCTAAGAAAACTAACTTGCCAAAGGAAATAGCCTTAACATACCTCGTTTGCCGATTATTGATTAACTGGCGAATTTTAGCTCGTAATCAACTGCTCTTCTCAACTGCAATTGTATTATTGGAAGAATGAGGCTAATTTCAGTACTAAATTTGATAATGATAACTTTATATAAAAATATTAACTATATTTCAACTTGATAGAACACAGTCGAAAACTTGTAACTTCTCGAAAGTCCACAAGGGAGAAATGCTTACTTTAAGCCTGTGATCGTATTGACACTAGTTTGGAGTAATTCCAACAACTTTAGCTCGGCGGAGTTACGATTTGCTGGGCGAATTCTACAAAACTAACTCTGCGGTAATGCTCCTTGTAGCCTTATACTTTGATACCCAAAGTTAATTTGAATTCGGGCAACATTCTTTAGCGTAAACGGAGGAAATTTATTTGATTTCCCATGGTTACTCTCTTCTCTGGTCGTTTGAAATCTAAGGAAATAACATTGAATCAAAGGGCAGGTACTTATATACTTGAGGCAGCGAATAGGGGTCCGTGGCACGAACCCTGTCACGCCAACTTACGGGCGTGCCACAGAGCCCATCGCGGAGGGCAGGGTCCGTGCCATGCTGCCCCTTTGGGCAGCTGGCTCGGCCTCCTCCCGCGCGGTCCCAACTCCGCGCTTGTCCGACATTTCCCCAGGCCCCTTTCTTATACGTATTATATTCTAAAATTCTTAACCAACATATGAATAGGCCGTCTAAACATTAGATACTTACGGGGTGTAACATCCACCCCCCCCCCTTAGAAACATTCGTCATCGAATGTCTTACTTTAGCTTATAGGCATCTTAACTCTTATAACTACTTATTCTACAAAAATTTCGGCAGAGTCTTCCCTGTAATATGGACCATTCAAAAAACCTGAAACGCAGTCCAATACAGGAATTTCACATAACACTATAGAAACTGTTTCTCAACAACATTGTATCTAGCTGAGTAGTATATGTAACACACATCACAGAACAAATCGAATCATAAACATACCTTAACTGCATAGCCTGGCTAAGTCTAGAACAAATGAGGATATCTAGATTTCAAGTCGTCCTCATCTTCCCAAGTCATTTCCTCTCTATTCTTATTTCTCCACAGTACCTTAATAGAAGCAACATCCTTAGTCCTCAACCTGCCGATCTAATATAGCTACTGGAATCTCTTTATAGGTTAATTCCTACTTAACCTTGACATCCTCAACTGGCACAATTCGGGACAGATCCCCTATGCACTTTCGTAGCATCGACACATGGAACACTGGATGAACATATTTCAATCCTGAAGGCAAATATAACTCGTATTGCACCTGGCCTATTCTCTGGAGTATTCAGTACGGCCCAATAAACCTCGGGCTAAGCTTACCCTTTTTACCGAATCTCATCACGCCTTTCATCGGCAAGACCTTCAGAAATACCTAGTCACCTATACTGAACTCCAGATTTCTACGTCGTACATCAGCGTAAGATTTCAAGCAGCTCTGAGCTGTTAGCAGACGTTCTCTAATGATCTTTACTTTCTCTTCTGACTGATGAATTATATCTGGCCCAATTAACCCTGATTCTCCAACCTCGAACCAACCAACTGGGGACCTGCATTTCTGCCCATATAAGGCCTCATAAGGTGCCATATGGATTGCCGAGTGATAACTGTTATTGTAAGCAAACTCAATCAGCTGTAAGTGTTCATCCCAGTTGCCTCCAAAATCCAGCGCACACATCCGTAACATATCCTCGAGCATCTGAATTATACATTCTGCCTGCCCATCTGTCTGAGGGTGGAATGTCGTACTCATATTAACCTTGGTTCCCAAACCTCTCTGGAAAGACTGCCAAAACCTAGCTATAAATTGTGGCACCTGTCAGAAATGATAGATACTGGGACACCATGTAATCTGACTACCTCCCTGATATAAAGCTCGGCATAATCCTCAGCTGAGAAAGTGGTCCTGACTGGCAGAAAGTGAGCTGATTTCATCAACCTATCAACAATCACCCAAATGGAATCAAATTTACTCCTGGTGCGAGGTAACCCTATCAAAAAATCCATATTAATTGCCTCCCATTTCCACATAGGCACTCTTATCTCTTGTGTCAGTCCGCTGGGTTTCTGATGTTCGGCTTTTACCTGTTGGCAATTAGGACATTGAGCTACAAAATCTGCTATCTCCTTTTTCATCCCCGGCACTAATGATGATACTGCAGTATTCTGAATCACTGCTCCGCTGTCCCCTGAATCTACTATATGAATGGCTAGATTGGCCAACTGGTGCAGTTCTCGAGCTAGTTCTCACTATTCTGGCCTCAGGTATGCTAAGCTTCCCATGGATTTACGGCTGAGGGCATCTTCTATAACATTGGCTTTCCCTGGATGATACAAAATATTTACATCATAGTCTTTCAATAATTGTAACTAATGGCGCTGCCGAAGATTCAACTCTTTCTATGTGAAGATATACTGGAGGCTCTTGTAGTCAGTAAAAATATCTACATGAACGCTGTACAGATAGTGTCTCCATATTTTCAAGGCATGGATAACTGCAGCTAATTCCAGGTCATGAGCGGGGTAGTTCTTTTCATGTTTCCTCAGCTTCCTAGAAGCGTAAGCAATTACTTTACCACGTTTCATTAGAACACATCCTAACCCGACACCCAAAGCATCACAATACACTGCATACCCTTCTGACCCATCTAGCAAAGCTAATACGGATGCTGATGTCAGTCTATTTTTCAGCTCTTGGTAACTCTATTCACATGCTTCAGTCCAGTGAAATTTGGCTGCTTCTTGAGTTAACTTGGTCAAGGGTGCAGACAGAGTAGAAAACCCTTCTACAAACCTCTTGTAGTAATCGGCTAAACCCAAGAGGCTGCGTACCTCGGTTGGAGTTGTCAGCCTAGGCCATGTTTTTACTACTTCAATTTTTTGCTAGTCTACCTGAATGCCAGCATCTGACACAATGTGGCCCGAAAAGGCTAATGAATTCAACCAAAATTCACATTTAGAAAACTTTGCATACAACTGGCGATTCCTGAGAGTCTGGAGCACTGTTCATAGGTAAACCCGGTGATCTGCCTCTGAGCGGGAATATACCAGAATATCATCAATAAATACTATCACAAACAGGTCCAGATACGGCCTGAAGATGTTGTTCATCAAGTCTATAAACACTGTTGGAGCATTCGTCAGTACAAAGGACATGACTAGAAATTCAAAGTGGCCATATCTGGTCCTGAAAGTGGGTTTTGGAATATCCCTCTTACAAACCCGAACCTGATGGTATCCTAACCTTAAATAAATTTTTGAGAAATACCTTGCTCCTGCAACTGGTCAAATAGGTCGTCTATTCTGGGAAAAGGGTACTTATTCTTGATAGTGACTTTATTCAGCTGCCGGTAATCTATACAGATACGGAGGGAGCCATCCTTCTTTCTTACAAATAGGACTGATGCGCCCCACCGTGAAGTACTCGGCCTGATGAAGCCCTTATATAACATATCTTTCAACTATTCCTTCAACTCTCTAAACTCAGCAGGAGCCATTCGGTACGGAGGAATAGATATGGGCTGAATACCTGGTAATAAATCAATTACAAAGTCAATTTCTCATTCTGGGGGAATTCCAAGTAGTTCATCTGGGAATACATCTAGAAATTCATTGACTACTGGAATGGACTGAAGAGTCAGAGATTCTGCTTGGATATCCTGAACTCTGACAATATGATAAATACACCCTTTTGCTATCAATTTTCTCGCCCATAGATAGGAAATAAACCTACCTTTTTGGCATGGCTGCACTACCTTTCCACTCCCGTACAACCTCTCCTATAAAGTGGAATCGGACAGTCTTGGTCTAATATTCAACATTGGCATAGCATGGTACCAGCCAATCCATACCCATAATTGCATTAAAATCAATCATTTCTAGTTCTATCAAATCTGCTAAAGTCTGAAGACCAGCAATTTCTATTGTGCACCCTTGGTAGACCCTCTTAGCTATGATGGAGTCACCGACTGATGTAGACATTGAAAAAGATTGCTGAAGTGATTCTGGCATCATACCGAACTTTCGAGCCACTAATGGGATAACATAATACAAGGTGGATCCTGGATCTATCAATACATAAACAGAGAGAGAGAATGTCCAGCATACCTGTCACCACATCCGGCGACGACTCTGACTCCTATCGTCCCGATAAGACATAAGTGCAATCTAGACCGGTACCTGAGCTAGAGGCCCTTAGTCTGCCTCAGCCTCTGCCGGCTGGAGATGAGGGCCTATGCCCTGCTGGAGATGCTGGGGCACGTGACCCTAGTAAAGATCTATCCTATCGGTCCTGATCACTCTGACCCCTGGCTGGACAATCTTTCATCTGATGACCCTTCTGTCCACAGGTATAACATGTTGTAGAACCATACCTTCATGCCCCAGAGTGACGTCGACTGCAAATAGGGCAAAGAGGCACGGTGAATCTACTCTGCCCCGCTCCTCTCTGCTATTGTGAACCTGCTGATTGTGAGCTCTCGCCGGGCCCTAACTGCCTAGACGACCAGATCCACTCCCCTGCTGCTGTTATGGGGGTGGGGGTTTGGGTGGTCTACCTGAAAATTGTGTCCTGGGTCCACCCTGGGACTTCACCTGCATGTCACTAGGTCTGGCCCTACGGCACTGCTCCTGATCTGCCCTCCTTATCTCCCGTTGCCGCTGTTTGATCCCTTCAATATTCTAAGCAAAAGCCTGAACGCGAGCAATATCCATGTCCTCTCGTAGAGTGGCCGTAATACAGGTCTCCACATATTCTAGATTCAGCCCCATAATAAACTGATGCACCCTAGCTGGCATGGTATCTACAAAAGTTGTTGCATATCGGGCCAAAGAGTCGAACTTCATAGAATATACCCGAACACTCATCGACCCCTGCTCTAGATGTAGAAACTGACAAACCCATGCCTGTCGAATTTCCCGTGGTAGGTAGTGGTCCAAAAAAGCCTCTAAGAAGCTGGGCCAAGTCGAAGGGGAAACGTCTCTCCCTCGGGATCTCTCCCAACTCTCATACCATAGTACTGCGATGTCCCGTAGCCGAAATATCGCTAACTCAACCGACTCTGGAGGTGTAGCATGCATTACCCTGAAGATTCGCTGTATCTGATCCAAGAAATCCTGAGGGTCCTCCTAACGGTCTGTCCCAATAAACTCGGGGGGACTCAGTGAGGAAACTCCCGGATCCTCGAACTACCAGGTCCTCCAGGGGACTCTAAGACCACGGGCGCAACTGGTTGATGCTGTGCAGCCATCATCTGAGCTAACATAACAACAACACTCCTAACCTCCTGATCCGATGGTACCGGTATAGAGACTGCTGGAGGCGGTGCCGTAACATTTGCTTCTCCGAGCGGCTCCTGACGTGGTGGAGAATGCTGGAGAGCCGAGATGAAGTCTCCCTGTCGCCTTTCAAATCGGGCTGACTCTGACTAAGGCACCCTGCTAGTGCCTTCCCCTGCTACAACATCCAATCTCCTACCAGTCATGGGGTGTCGCGGGTCTGCCATATCTCTGTAGATAAAAGAATATGGTAAGCTTAGGGACTCAACCCTATACTATACAACTCTATAGCACGACTGAATAAGAAGAAAGAGTAACCATCCTATCATGCCTCGCAGCCTCCTGCCTATAGAATGTGGTGCACAACACATCCATAGACAAGACTCTACTTAGCACGGCTTGCAGACTCCCTGGAATACGACCTGCTCTGATACCAAGTTTGTCACGTCCCACCTTGGGAGGCATGACTGCACCTGGTGCCCTACTAGGATCTGAACTAACTAAGCTGACTGAGCCTAAGCACTTCTGGTGCAGGCTTACTCCCCAATTCAAGAAAACAACGGGCTATATCTCGGTTGTAAATACAACCTCCGGCCGATAAGGCCTTATAGACACCTGTAAAAGAAAACCATCTAGCCAGAAACAAGCAAGAATAGGGAATCCTATGTGGGCTGACAAGGCCACCATGATGTCTAGTTATGACTGTAAAGTAAATCCAGTACTAAGCTAAACTATGGCTGACAAGGCCGCTAATCTACCAGCTAAACAAGGCCCCACACGGTAAACACATAAACTAAGACACATATGGGCCCCACACGGCCAATAACAACTAAGCACAGGGGAATAGAAACAATCTTCAAGCCTCTAGGAGTAATATGATGGTCGGGATAGGGCCCCGACCTACCCATAAACTGTATAATCAAAAGAGTAAACCTTCTAAAAACAAGCTCCGGAAGAAAGAAGCTAACTGCTTTGGTGATGCCGACTAACAACTATGAGGGACCTACTCCTCGTCTATCCGTACCTGCAGGCAAGTAATGCAGCACCCCAGAAAGGGCGTCAGTACAATATGTACTGAATATGTAAGGCGATAATTGTAAATGATGGAAATAAAGAGATAGAACTGAGAATAACTGAAATGCAGGGGTAGATATCATACCTGAGTAATAGAACTTCTTACTATCTAATTTATTAGTAACTAAAGCAAACAAAAACCTTACTTGGCCCCCATAAGCCAGAAGGTACAACCAGCACAGAATAACCCACCTAGGACCCCATAAGACCTGGTGAGTACACCTCAGTCTATATACCCCTATCCAAGGTCACACTGGTCAACTAATATCTATAGCCATCCTACCAATCCCCTGGGTCTGCAACTGAGCCTGCTCGGCCCCTAATTGTAACTGTGTCTGAGTCCAGTGGACTCCTGATATCTGCACCCCAGGCACCAGGCTCAATGGAGGTGTATAAGGACAACCATAACATATGAGTACCTAGGACCCCATCTTCATCCCTGACGGATGGCATACTGCTCCGTAGAGCAACGTTATCTCACCCCTGGCGAGCGACGACACAGTTAATAACCCTGGGGTCGATCGTGAAGGCTATACAAGAATGCTCCGTCCCAAACTAACATGGAATACTAATCTCAGCTAATAACAATAACTAATCATAATTGACATGCTCCTGGTACTCTTAGTGGGATTCAAACTGAGTTATCATGCTAAGAAAACTAACTAGCCGAAGGAAACGGCCTTAACATACCTCGTTCGTCGATTACTGATTAACTGACAAATTTAAGCTTGTATTCAACTGATTTTCTCAACTGCTATCGTATTATTGGAAGAATGAGATTTCAGCAGTAAATTCGATAAAACAATAACTTTATAAAAAAATCTTCACTATATTTCAACTTGACGGAACACAGTCGAAAACTCATAATTTCTCAAAAGTCCAGAAGGGAAAAATTCTTACTTTAAGCCTGTGATCGTATTGAAACTAATTTGGAGCAATTTCAACCACTTTAGCTCAGCGGAGTTACGATTTGCCGGGCAAATTCTGCGAAGCTAACTCCATGGTAATGCTCCTTGCATCCTTATACTTTGATACCTGAAGTTAATTTGTATTCGGGAAGCATTTCATAGCGTAAACGGAGGAAATTTATTTGATTTCCCGTGGTTTCTGTCTTCTCTGATCGTTTGAAATTTAAGGAAATAACATTGAATCAAAGGGGAGGGACTTATATACTTGAGGCAGTGGACAGGAGTCCATGGCACGGACCCTATCGCGCCAACTTACGGTCGTGCCACGGAGCCCATCGAGGAGGGCAGGGTCCATGCCATGCTACCCCTTTGAGCAGCTGGCCCGGCCTCCTCCCGCGCGGTCCCGACTCCGCGCTCGTCCTACCTTTCCCCGGGCCCCTTTCTCGTACGTATTATATTCTAAAATTCTTAAACAATATACAAATAGGACTTTTAAACATTATATACTTACAGGGTGTAACAATTATTATTATTATTATTATTATTATTATTATTATTATTATTATTATTTCACAATTTCAAATAGCGTATCTCAAAATATAAGTCATTGATTTTGAATTAACTTTTATTATAAGTATTTATAGATGGTTATTTTGAGGGATTACTATGCCATATTCAGAAAATTTGTATGTCCAATTATAATTAGAATTCATTCTTACTAATTGATAGCTAATAGAAAATCTAATTTGTCTAAATTGATTAACAACTGACACATTCCACTTTTCTTTTGCAAATTTGTTTAGCATGATTAGTTCAAGTTTTCTATTTATTTTATTTTATTTTATTTTATTTTTGCTTCTTTTCAAATTAGTCATCTTTATTTAAAAGCATTAGTTCAATGTTATGTTTCAAACGTTCACTATTTGTTTTTTAAACTAATTTTATTAGTTGTAAATGTATCAAATTAATTTTTATATATATATAAGCTATTTGAAAATTAAATATATCTCCTACCATATGCATACTCTATTGTAATATTCCTTATATACTTAGCATCATACTTTTCATTTGATGGGAAATTAGTCAATATATTTATTTGGTAATTGACATTGATTAGGAAGGAAATTTACATGGCCTTTTATTAGTATTGTTTTCTTGTTAAGCTTTAGGTTGAATTTTCACTAAGTACTCACCTCTGCCTCTCACAATAGAGAGAGGGAAGATCAAGGTATCTCCTCCTAATTTTAATGACCATGATATCTCCATGTCTCCTTCAGAAACAGTACTATCATCATCATGGTTAGATGACCGCATCAATTGCTCGTTGAGTCACCTCCAAACTTCCATAGTTTGTTTAAGTTTTTTTGATTCACGGGTCGAGTTCGCGAGATCTAGCAAGATCTTCGATGAGGTTCCATTCCAGGGGTAGAGCTTTGGTTAAGGCACTCTGTAATACCCCGAAACTTTTCTAGACCAAACTCAGACCTTGCAGGAAAAAATTTAGAAAAAAACAAAAAATTTGCCTCAGATCGACCGAGACAACGAGTAGTGGTCAGCTCCAACAACTCGTTATGTCAGTCGTGGTCAGCCCTGCTTGATCTTCGGGAACCAACACGACATGGAACGACCCGTTGTGAGAAATAATGAGTCCTCCTGTCACTCATTGGTACCCCACTCAGAAATCCCTCTTCAAGTACCCCACTACTCAACCAACTAGTCATTGTGTGATTCAATGACTCGTGGTGAGAGTCGTTAGTTGGGAGTCCCAAAAAACTCTTTCAGTAACAACAAGTGGCAACAACGACCTGTTGTACTTCACAATGAGTCGTTGTGATCACTCATCGTGTCAATTTAAGGAATTTAATAATTTCTCCAATGGAGGTAATGACTCGACACAATGACCCATTGGGTCTACCAATGAGTCGTTGTGTTGCCCGTTGTCAGGCCTCCCAAATTTCTCATCAGTGACCACGGGAGCAACCAACAACCCATTTTTTCATACAACAAGTCATGGTCCCTCTCATTGTTAGTTCTAGTGAGGCTATAACCTAGGCCTCAGGACCAACTACTGGTCCCAACAAGTCATGGTCTCAACCAACGACTCGTTGAGTGACCCGTTGGTCCCTATCGATGATTTTTTCAGATTTTTTCCAGGGATATTTTTATAATTTTTCATATTTTTAATCCCTAAACTACGTCATTTTGGGTTATTATAAGGGAATTTATAAGGGTAATCGATGATTACTTCACCCCTCTCATCGCCTCAAAAAATTATGTTCGTAAAACTTCTCTCAGGAACACTTAGAGAAAGAGCTAGGCAGTCAGTTTCTTCTCAGATTCTCAAGGGATTTCTCTAGAATTTCTTGACCAGGTATATGGGAATTCGATAAGGGAATTGTTCTTCCCTTGTGTCCCCAAAACCTGCTCTCTAAATTTTCTATCAATTGTAGCCCTGTGGTATCGAAATGTAGAAGGTTTTCAGACAGAATTCTACAAACTTCTAGTGGAATATTATTCATGATATTAGCTGCTATAATTTTCCCAATTCCTATAAATTTTGTGGAACTAGCATCTTGAAGAATGATTTAGCCCTAGCTTCTCAGTTCAGTAAATTAGAATCGACTCTATCAGTGTTGAGATTCCATATTGTTAATACTAGTTGAAATCTCAGTAAATTGCATGTAGTCCAGCTTTAGTCAGAATAACAGTGTACTCAGTATTATTCAGAAATATCAGTTGATCAGTTTGACTACGATTTTTCTTGAGGTGTCAGTGGTGCCTTCCAGTTATCAATTATTAGAACTCAAATATCAGATTTTAGATTTTAGTTATTCTTTAGACTATTACGACGCTTCCAGATAAGAAGCTCTGTCCAGTCTTAGAACACCAATTATAGAATTCGGTCCGATAAGACTCTTAGGGTACCTTCAGATAGATATTTCTGAACTTAGTCTTGGACCCCAGTTTCGAGCTATCAACTTAGTAGTCAGTCTAGGACTATCCAGTGGGAGTAGGACTTAGCACTGAGGGGACCGGGGTTCCAGCGAACCCAGGTTCCCAGAGCTACGTTGCTACCGTAGGTTATTTTATTAGCCCTATGGCCCCAACTTGTGATCACCCAGTTCATGCCTTTAAGGTATATTGGGTCCTATTGATAGGGTGTATACATCGGACTCCACGTCTAGCTCACGTGGTTATATGTCAGTTATAGCCTCTCACACTAGTCAGTATAGTTTCAGTTTAGCTCCGCTCAGAATAGTTTCAATTTACTTAGTCCTGTTCAGTTCAATTCAGCTAGCTCAGATCAGTATCTCAGATTCAGGGCATGTCTATGACCATCAGATAGGGTCATTTAACCATTTCAGTTATTCAATTTTAGTATTTTAGTTGGTCAATGCATGTTTTTTCAGTTCAGTTATTTTATCTTTATGTTATATTTTCTCTCACTTACTCATTACATTCAAAGTACAACACATACCTTCTATGTTTTATCGTATCATGATACATGCGCAGGTTCTCAGCCGTAGCACCGCTAGTAGATCTTCTTCAGGCAATATTAGTTGTACCAGTGGTGAGTCCACATATTTCGAGGACGATGTTTATTTTCTTCAGTTATTTTCATTAAATTAGACTTTAGAGTTGGCTGGAGTCTTGTCCCTGCAACTCATCAGTTGTAGATGGCTTTCAGACATTTAGTTTTTTTTTCAAATGTATAAACTTTTTATCATTTATCTCCCTTAGATGGATTTGTTACTTAAGCTTCCGCTATGATTAGTCAGATTACCAGTGTTATGATAGACCATGAGTTAGCTTGGGGTTACTTGTGACTCCAAGTACTGTGTCTTGTCTAAGGTATAGACTTGGGGCGTGACAAACTTGGTATCAGAACACTAGGTTTAGAGTGTCCTAGGATGTCTAAAAGTTGCGTCAAGTGGAGTCCTTTTCATGGGTGTGAAGAGCGCCACACTTATGACGAGGAGGCTACGAGACGTTATAAGGAAAACTCCTTTTTTATCATACTCTTTATCGTGCTTGAAGTTTAATTCCAGAAGTGTTCTCCTAATTCGTGCTCTACTTCATTTCAGTGAAATCATGCCTCCAAGATGGGGAAATGTAAGTAGGGCTGGCAACGCTAACCGACCTGCCTCACCAGCTCCAGAAGCCCCTCAAGATGACCAAGTGTCCTCAGCAGAGTTTAGAGTGGCAATCCAGCTGTTGGCACAGACAGTCATGAACTAGGTGAACCAACAGGTGGTTCCAGTTAACACAAATGGGTTTGCAGCAGCTGCCCCAGTTCGGGAATTCACCCGAAGGATGAACCCTCCAGCCTTCCATGGATCTAAGGTGGGAGAGGATCCACAGGAGTTCGTAGATAAAGTACGGAAGATCACCCGTATTATGGGTGTTAGCTCTGCTGAAAGTGCTGACCTGGCTACCTACCAGTTGAAAGGGGTAGCCCAGATCTGGTACATCAGTGAAAAGAAGGGAGACCAGCAGGAGCAGAACCAGTGGAGTGGGACGAGTTCACAATAGCCTTCCTAGACAGATTCTTCCCTCGGGAATTAAGGGAGGATAAGGTGGCAGAATTCATGAATTTGAAATAGGACAATAGGACGGCGGAAGAATATGCACTGGAGTTCACTCGATTATTAAGCTATGCTCCGGAGATGGTAGCCGAGCCAAGGGCTCGCATGCTCAAGTTTATTAATGGAGTATCAAACTTAGTCCTTAAGGAGTGCAGGACAATGATGCTCATCAAAGATATTGACCTCTCCAGCCTTATCATTCATGCCCAGCAGATTGAGCAGAAAAGCTGAAAGACATAGAGCGGGAGAATAAGCGGGCAAGGACTGGTCAATCAAATTATGGCCACCAGAGGTCTGGAGATAGTAGTTGCCCACAGCAGTAGCAACAGAGGGCTCCAACACCCACTTCAGCCAGCGCCCCTACTTTTCGGTCTCGCAAGGATCGAAAGGGTGGAGCCTTTGGCTTAAAGTCCCAGAGTCACAGCGCCAGCAACCACTATCCAGCTTGCCCTAAGTGCGGCAAGAACCATCCAGGAGAACGCCTTCAGGGCAGAGAGGGTTTCTTTAGGTGTGGATAGCTAGGTCACTGGCTCAGAGAATGCCCGTCAGCCAGGACGGGGGAGATCACAGTCTACCACTTCAACAGCTCTAGCAGGCCGACCAGCTCAATAGGCCAACACTTTAGGTACGGATGGTGGTCAGCACCAAAACTATTTTTATGCTTTGTCCTCTCGTCAGGATTAGGAGAGCTCACCTGATGTGGTCATGGATATGTTATGTCTTTTCCATCTAGATGTGTATGTCCTACTAGATCTAGGAGCCACACTATCATTCGTGGCTCCCTATGTAGCTGTCCAATTTGATATTAGTCCAGAAGTCCTCTCAGAACCATTCTCAATCTCTACCCTAGTTGGTGAGTTAGTTAGAGCCAGCCGGGTGTATAGAAACTACCCAGTCTCAATCTTGAATAAGGTCATTCCAGCTGATCTCATAGAGTTATACATGGTCAATTTTGATCTCATTCTCAGCATGGATTGGTTACATTATGGTTATGCCTCAATCGACTGCAAAACTAGAGTCGTCAGCTTTTAGTTCCCTAATGAGCCAGTTTTAGAGTGGATCGGCAAGTTCAGCGTCTAAGGGTCGGTTTATTTCCTACCTTATGGCAAAAAAGCTTATTTCTAAAGGGTGTATTTATCATCTAGTTTAGGTCAAAGATTCCAACTTTGAGACTCCAACTATCCAGTCAGTTCCAGTTGTTAGTGAATTCCCTGACGTGTTTCCTAAAGATCTTCCTGGAGTCCCTCCTGAGTGGGAAATAGACTTCTGCATAGACCTTCTTCCAGACACTCAGCCCATCTCCATCCCTCCTTACAAGATGGCTCCAGTTGAGCTTAAAGATTTGAAGGAGCAGCTAAAAGACCTTCTTTATAAAGGTTTCATCCAGTCAAGCATCTCTCCATGGGGTGCTCCAATATTATTTGTGCGAAAGAAAAATGGTACCCTCAGAATGTGTATCAATTACCGTCAGTTGAATAAGGTCACAGTTAAGAATAGGTATCCCCTACCCAGGATTGACATGTTCGATCAGCTTCAGGGAGCCAGTTATTTCTCCAAGGTAGATCTCATGTCGAGATATTATCAGCTAAGAGTTAGAGAATGTGACATACCAAAAACAGATTTTAGAACTCGGTATGGTCAGTACGAATTTATGGTTATGTCCTCCGGACTAACTAATGCCCCTGCCGCTTTCATGGACCTGGTGAACAGGGTTTTCAAGCCGTATCTAGACATGTTCGTCATTATATTCATTGATGACATTCTCATATACTCCTGAAGAGAGGAAGAACATGCTAACCATCTGAGGATAGTGCTACAGACGCTCAGAGACTATCAGTTGTTTGCTAAGTTCAGCAAATGTGAATTCTAGTTGAAGTCTGTGACTTTCCTTGGTCACATCATCTCGGGTAAGGGTATTCAGGTAGATCATCAAAAGATAGCAGTGGCGAAAGACTGGCCAAGACCTACTTCCCCAACCAAAATCAGAAGTTTCTTGGGTCTATCCAGTTACTACCGACTTTTTATGGAAGGATTTTCCTCTATTGCATCTCCTCTGACTAGGTTGAATCAAAAAAGGTGAAATTGCAATGGTTAGATGCGTGTGAGAAGAGTTTCAGGAATTTAAGACACGACTCACTATCACTCCAGTATTAACCTTATTAGAAGGAACAGATAGGTTCATAGTGTATTCTAACGCTTTCAGAGTTGGAATCGGTTGTTTTTTGATGCAGCGGGGTAAGGTTATAGCTTATGCCTCAAGACAGCTCAAGGTTCATGAAAAGAACTATCCGACTCATGACCTTGAGTTGGCAGAAGTAGTATTTGCATTGAAAATATGGAGGCATTACCTTTACAGGGCTCACGTGGAAGTTTTCACCGATACAAGAGCCTTTAGTATGTATTTAGTCAGAAAGATTTAAATCTTCCTCAGAGAAAGTGGTTGGAGCTATTAAAGGATTACGACATGAGTGTGTTGTACCACCGGGGCAAAGACAACGTGGTGGATTCCCTAAGCAGGATGTCTATAGGGAGCGTGGCTCATGTTGAAGAGAGCAGAAAAGAACTAGCAAAGGATATTCACAGGTTAGCTCGGTTGGGAGTGCAGTTGGTTGATTCAGCTAAGGATGGAGTAGTAGTGCAGAGTAAATCAGATTCCGCATTAGTCATTGAAGTTAAGTCAAGGCAGGATGAAGATCCCATATTGCTTAAGCTAAAGGAGGCAATTCTCAGAAAAGAAGTGGAGGCTTTCTCCAAAGGGGAAGATGGTGTACTTCGTTACCAGGATAGACTATATGTACCGGATATAGGTGACTTGAGACAGAAGATACTGGATAAAGCACATAGTTTGAGATATTGTATCCACCCAGGTGCCACTAAGATATACCATGATCTACGGGATATTTATTGCTGGAACGACATGAAAAGAGACATAGCAGAATTTGTGGCTAAGTGCCCGAACTGCCAGCAGGTTAAGGTGGAACATCAGAGACCTGAGGGTATAACGCAGGATATCAGCATACCCAGATGGAAGTGGAAAGAAGTGAATATGGACTTTATTACAGGTCTACCTCATATTCGTCAGCAGCATGACTCAATCTGGGTGATAGTGGACCAGATAATCAAGTCAGCACATTTCCTCCCAATTAAAACTATAGACTCAGTTGAGGATTATGCTAGGCTATATATCCGGGAGTTGTTCATACTTCATGGAGTTCCCTTGTCCATTATTTCATATAGAGGTACCCAGTTCACCTCGCATATCTGGAAGTTATTTCAGAAAGGACTCGGTACCCAGGTCAAGCTCAACATAGCTTTTCACCCACAGACAGATGGACAAGGTGAGCAGACTATCTAAACCTCATAAGATATGCTGAGAGCATGTGTGATCAATTTTAAGGGCAGTTTGGATGATCACCTATCTCTCATCGAGTTTGCATACAATAATAACTACCACTTCAGTATCCAGATGGCCCCGTTTGAGGCATTATATGGTAGGAGGTGTAGGTCTCCTATAGGGTGGTTTGAGGTTGGTGAAGCTACCCTAATAGGGCCAGCCTCAGTTCATGGAGCTATGAAGAAGGTGCAACTTATCAGGGAGAGGTTGACGACAGTGCAAAACCGATAGAAATCCTACGCTGATGTGAGGATAAGAGAGTTAGAGTTTGCAGTAGATGATTGGTTTTATCTAAACATTTCATGCATGAAGGTGGTGATGAGGTTTGAAAAGAAAGGGAAACTCAGTCTGAGATATGTGGGACTCTACAGAATTCTGAAGCGAATTAGTAGTGTGGCATATGAGTTAGAATTACCTCCAGAGTTAGCATTTGTTCACCCAGTCTTCCATGTGTCACTATTGAAGAAGTGCATCGGTGATCCAACTTCAATTGTACCACTAGACAATGTAGGAGTGAAAGATAGTCTCTCTTAAGAAGAGGTCCCAATTTAGATGTCAGGTTCGTAAGCTGAGTAACAAGGAAGTCACTATGGTGAAAGTCTTATGGAGGAACCAGCTAGTTGAGGGAGCCATATGGGAGGCAAAAGCAGACATGATGGCTAGATACCCTCATTATTCCCTTCCAGTTCAGTTCCAACATCAGGTACTAAATTCCTCCTCAATACTCTATTCAGTTCTATACCCATTAGCTCTATTTAGGTTTTCAATGTGCCTTCTAGTTGCATCATCTCTGTTAGCATGGTTAAGTCAGCCTTTTTCCGACTTTCCAGCAGTTTTAGCCTTCATTCGAGGACGAATGATCCCAAGGGGGAGATATTGTAACACTCCAAAACTTTCCTAAACTAAATTCAAACCTTGCAAGAAAAAAATCGAGAAGAAACCAGAAAAGTTGCCTCAGAAAGACCGAGACAATGAGTTGTGGTCAGCTCCAATGACTCGTTGTGTCAGTTGTGGTCAGCCCTGTTGGTCCTTTGGGAACCAACGGGACATGGAATGACCCGTTGTAAGAAACAATGAGTCTTCCTGTCACTCATTGGTCCCTTGCTCATAAATCCCTCTTCTAGGACCCCACGACTCAACCAAAGAGTCGTCGTGTGATTCAATGACTCATGGTGTGAGTTGTTAGTTGGGAGTCCCAGAAACCTTTTTCAATAACAACGAGTGGAAACAACACCTCAAAACGAGTCGTTATGACAATACGTCATGTCAAGTCAGGGATTCTAATAATTTCTCCAATGGAGGTAACGACTCGACAGAATGACCCACTGGCTCTACCAACGAGTCATTGTGTTGCCCGTTGTCAGGCCTCCCAAAATTCTCATCCAGTGACCACGGGAGGAACCAACGACCCGTTGGTTCATCCAATAAGTAGTGGTCCCTCTCGTTGTCAGTTCCAGTGAGCCCAGAACTCAGGCCTCAGGATCAACAACTAGTCCCAACGAGTTATGGTCTCAACCAATGACTCGTTGAGTGACCCGTTCGTCCATGTCGGCAGTTTTTCAGATATTTCCCCAGCGATATTTTTGTAATTTCTCACCTTTTTAATTCCTAAACTACGTCATTTTGGGTTATTATCAGGTAATTTAGAGGGGTAATCGACGATCACTTCACCCCTCTCACCCCCTAAAGAAATTCAGTTTGTAAAACTTCTCTCAAAAACACTCAGAGCAAGAGCTAGGGCAGTCAATTTCTTCTCAGATTCTCAAGGAATTTCTCCAGAATATCTTCACCAGGTATGTGGAAATTCAACAAGGGAATTGTTCTTTCCTTGTGTCCCCAAAACCCTCTCTAAATATTCTATTAGTTATAGCCTTGTGGTTTCAAAATATAGAAGGTTCTCAGACATAATTCATAAACTTCCAGTGGAATATTATTCATGATATTAGCTGCTACATTTTTCCCAATTCCTAGAAATTTTGTGGAACTAGCATCTTGAAGAATGATTTAGCCCTAGCTTCTTAGTTCAGTAAATTAGAATCTTGCATATCGGACTAGTTATTTTTTGTTGCTTGATTCTATTAGTGTTGGGATTCCCATATTGTTAAAACTAGTTGAAATCTCAGTAAATTACATATTAGTCTAGCTTTAGTCAGAATAATAGTGTACTCAGTATTATTCAGAAATGTCAGGTGATTAGTTTGATTACGGTCTTTTCTTGAGGTGTTAGTGGTGCCTCCCAGTTATCATTTATTAGACTTAGATATCAGATATCAGATTTTAGTTGTTCTTTATATAGTTACGATGCTTCCAATAAAGCAGCTCTGGCCAGTCTTAAAATATCAGTTACAGAATCCGGTCTGATAAGACTCTTAGGGTACTTTCAGATAGGTATTCCTGACTTATTCTTGGACCACAGTTTTGAGCTATTAGCTTAGTAGTCAGTCTAGGACTATCCAGTGGGAGTAGGACTTAGCACCGAGCAGACCAGGGTTCCAGCGCACCCAGATTTCCAGAACTATGTTGCCACCATAGATTATTTTATTGGTCCTATGGCCCCAGACTTGTCATCAACGGGTTCATGCCTTTATACCCTGGCAAGGTATATTGGGTCCTACCGATGATGTGTATACATCGACTCCACGTCAAGCTCACATGGTTATATGTCAGTTATAGCCTCTCCCACTAGTCAGTACAGTTTCAGTTTAGCTCAGCTCAGAATAGTTTCAGTTTACTCAGTTCAGTTCGGCTAGCTCAGATTAGTATCTCATATTCAGGACATGTCTATGACCATCAAACAGGATCATTTGACCATTTCAGTTATATTTTAGTTATTCAGTTTCAGTATTTCCGTTGCTCATTGCATGTCTTTTCAGTTCAGTTATTTGATCTTTATGTTATATTTTCTCCTACTTACTCAGTACATCAAAGTACTGACGCATACCTTGTATACTGTTTTGTATCATGATACAGGCGTAGGTTCTCAGCCCTGTTCGGGTGGTTTGGTTGGGGTTAAAAACCGACACGCAAGTGCACGTGGTCAAACAAGTAGTAAGTGGCTTAAGTAAGCCAAGTATCGATCCAAGGAGACTCTGGATAAGTGAAAATTGCTTAAGTATACTATATTCTATCTCACTTCTAAATATGCTGACAACAATGTGACCAACAATTGAAAAGTTTGTTTTATAAATTATGTACTAAAACTACTGACAATTATTTACTTTGAATTTAAACTATGGATATGAGCATGCCAAGGTTAAGAACATGTAATGAACTGATTATCATCGTAAATTGGTTAATCCCTTCTTCCAGTTGCTAGCCAAGAGATTAAAACTCTCGTATTTAATCTCACTTAAGAATCATAAACCATCCGTCTACATTTCTGTGATCAAATGCAATTCATGACCTAGCAATACAATTCCGGTTCCTAAATTAACTAATACGGCTTTCAAGTATATTTCTATCAGGAAAGCACATCAAAACTCAATTTTCCCAAATCAAGTTAAGAACAATACCCTATTAATTCACAACTTTCCAATTTCGTGCTCTCTCGAGTGAAATCAGACTTTTTAGATATACATTAATGTCGGCCACACACCAATGCAGTAAGAACAAGAATTAATAGAACAACATGGAAGAAGATGATGAAAAACCATATAATTCAATAATCAAAATTCATCACAAATGTTCATAACCTCAGCAAGGAAGGGAATTAGCCACTCATTTGTGGATTAATCATCCTAAAACAAGTGTTAATCATACAAACAATTGAGTGAAAGAAGAAATAAAGAGAGAAAAAACCCTGAACTTTTCGTCCCTCAACTACCTGTAACCCACGTCCTTGCTCCACCAAGTCTGAATTATGAAAAATACATTTAAGTGTTCTATTTATACTAGTGGGAATTTTTCCCAGAATAACAAGCAACGTGTCACGGAGTGCATCGCGGAGCACTGCCTCCGTGACACGGCGTGGGCGCGGACCCTCTCTGGAAATTGGGGGTCCGGGAATAAAGCATCAACGTGGCACGGCGTGCAACGCGGAGGCTTGCCACCGTGCCACGGAGCTGTCGCGAGGCTCCACTGGAATATGACTAATTTTTCACCCTCCAGGCAGAATGTCTCCGCGATGGCAGCGTGACACAACTCCATCGCGGAGCCCCTTTATTTGGTGCAGTCCAATGCCTTTTCCGTGCTCGAATCCAAGTCCAACTCTGATATTGCTCCAACATGCATTTTAGCTCCTCGAAATCATATTTTACCTACAAAACAATGCTAATCATGTTGGTTAGTATAAATTCACATTTTATTACCAATTACATGAAAATGTATACACATTGCACGATAAACAAGGCGAAAATGATACATTTGAGTATCACTTGGGCATATAAATCTGCCCAAGATCAAGCCCCAACACCACTAGTAGATCTTCTTTAGGTAATATCAGTTGTACCAGTGGTGAGTCCTCATCTTTCGAGGATGATGTTTATTTTCTTCAGTTATTTTCATTCAGTTAGACTTTAGAGTTAGCTGGGGCCTTGTCCTAGCAACTCATCAGTTGTAAATGGCTTTCAGACATTTAGTTTTTTTTTGCAGACTTATAAACTTTTCATCATTTAGCTCTCTTAAATGGTTTTGTAATTTAAGCTTCTGCTATGATTACTCAGATTACCAATGTTATGATAGATCATGGGTTGGCTTGCGTTACTTGTGACTCCAAATACTGTGTCTCGTCCAGGGTATAGACTCGGGTTGTGACACACTTGTTTACAGTCCTATTTGTTTTTGCTTTGCTAATATTAAAAAAATTAGATTTTGCTACCATAAGTTGCTGGTACCATTCAAAGTCACCGGCAAGTGCTCAGTCAAGAGCTTTCTAGTTGTTTCATAAGTTACTATAATATAAGCACAAGTTCATCTACATAAAGGTCTAATCTTTATTCTTTCTTATATTATCAATATTGCTTCATACATGATATATTATGCTTTAATTGTCTGTCAATGTCACACTATTATTGATTTGTTTATTTTCATCTTATTCTTCTTTTGTTTATTAGTATTTGAGAATATTAAATCTCTTGTTATTTGCAATATGTTCAGTTTGGGTTCACATATTATTAAACCATGTTTTAAATCTAATTTGTTGTTAAAGGATGTGGTACTATGTATTATCAGTTCTTAGGGGGATTTCATGATTTGAGAGTCACTAATCTAAATCATTTTTTCCTAAATCTGAAGGATAAATCTCGGCTAAGAAGTGAATTGCATTGTTATTTATTTATGGTTTCGTTTAGCTTATGTGAAAATGTTCTTCTAGCATAAAAATTATTTTAATTTATATTACATTAACTAATGTGTAGTATTATCATGTAGTTTGATTCATACATAGTGGAAATGAAGTTGTAAATTAGGATATACTTAATCATTTATCTCTTATTGTTAATTTTGGAGTAATTGAAATGAGTTGGACTATTTTTAAGTGTTGATATTATTTCCGATTAATATGTAAGCACGAAGTAATGATGTAGTTTTCTTAGAATGAAATTGATATTGTGAAAGAGTGAAATATGTTGCGTATTTAACTTAAATTCTTGTCTAAAGAAAATAGAATTGAAAATATATCTTCTTTTTGAACCCTTTTTCTTCTTATGTGCTTACTTTGACCAAGAGTCTTTATTATTTTAGTATTTTTAGTTTTTCTTTCGATTAGTCAGACATTAAGAACAAATATTCTCTACCCTTTTTGAATATTCTTTCAAATATATCACAATGGAATAACACAATTTGGAGTTCAACCATGGTGGTTGGAGGAGTCAAAGCACGAAGTAGAGCTCAAGTAGAATCATCATCCCGAGAAGGATCAGTGATGTTTTGAAAAATGATGAAAAAGGCAGGCTACAGTTGACTTCTTGTATGAAGCACAAATATAGCTTAAGAAAATAAATCAACTCATCACTCCCTTCTATTCTAATTTTATATGTCACTCTTTTAAAAGTCTCAAGGAATTAACCTTTTTTTCATTAATTCTCCCCATATAATTAATGAATCCAAAAGGGACCCACATTTCTCCCCATATAATTAATGAATCCGGAAGGGACTCACATTTTTCGACCTTGAAAGGTGTCTAACACCTTCCTTTCGAGGTAATTTGAACCTCTGCCCAACTCTGGTGACATAGACTAGTTAAACAAAATTATTTGTTTAGTTAGTTTAGTATGGTGCCCTAACATACCATAATCCGTCAAGTGGCGACTCTTTTTCTTTCAAATAATGTGAGAAAAATGGGATACGACACCCCTTAAACTAGGATTTTCGAGAAGTGTATTCAGAGACCATGCTGGACTCATTTCCTCGCGAGATATTATACAACGTATACAAGGATCACCTCATTACAACGAGAATTCTATACATCTCCCATGATAGAAACTAGGGCAATTTTAAGGTCATCATTGTAGGAATATATCAAAGAGACGTGAAGAGTATACAATCAACCCAACTAATTGGATGAAGAAAAAGATTTTGGATAAAGGTTGCTCACTTTATTTCACAAACGTTTCACAGTATAAAAGTTCAGCAGAAAGATCTTTTACAATTATATCTCCATGCATATTTTAGAAATAACATGATTTTTAATAACTATCATCATTGTTTTATTTTATTTTTTTATTTTATTTTATTCATTTCATTATTATTTTTATTATCCAAGACTTATAATAGATTGGGGTTACAAGTCCAAACGAAGGGGGAAGCATAAAGTATCAAGAGCCAGATTTTCAAAGTCAACACGAACCAACCTCCCCGATACTAATAAATTTTCTTAGAGGGCAGGATTTTTCGGAATTGTAGAAGCTGAAAAGTGAACAATGTTTACAATTTTTTATCTGAATTACGCGTCAAACAATTTGAATTTATTATAGTATTTATGAGAAAATTTTGCCTCTCATAATGAAATAGTTTTCAAAATCTATGACTTTGAAATTTGTAAAAACTACCAATGCATGAATACTTCAAATGCACTACAAATCACTTTCAATTTCCTTCAAGTGCTTTGCAAATGCCTTTCACGTTGTTTTTAAATGCTTTAAAATGTTCTACGTATGCACTACACATGGCTTTAATTTCTTCAAATACTTTGCAATGCATCGCACCTGGCTTTCAGGTTATTTCAAATGTTTTACACTGCGCTGCACATTGCTTTCAAATGCTCTGCATATGAGCTGTACATGCTTTAATTTTTTTCAAATACTATGCATATGCATTGCACATGCTCTAGTTTCTTCAAATACTCTACAGATGCTCTGCACATTGATTTCAAGTACTCTTCATAAGCACCACACGTGCTTTAATTTCTTCAAATGCTCTGCAATGCATTACACATGCCTTTCAATTAATTTCAAAAATGCTCTGCACTGTAAATGCATCGCACATGACTTTGCAATGCATCGCACATAGCTTTTAATTTATTTCAAAATACTCTACACAATTACTTGCAAATGCACCGCATTATTTTTTTTATTGCTTTCAAATGCACCGCAGTGCACTACACATGGATTTTAATTACTTTCAAATGCATTGCACAATTAATTTCAAGTATATTGCACAAACGTTTTATAACCGCATTATCTTTAAAAGCACCATTAATCATTTGGCAAAAAACCTCATCATCATGAATTATTTGGTTTAAGGCTTCATTTTCATTAAAAATCGCCAAAAGGCACTATTATCATGAATCATCGGCCTAAAACCTTATTTTTTTTACACAAACCTTTATCAAGGATATCATTTTATTAAATCATTTCGGCTTGCAAAGCCGCATTTTCATAAATTAATGCCTGAAAGGTGTCATTTTCATGAGCTTATTTCACTTTACATTTTATATATCTATACATATATTACTAATTATTTAATCTAGCACATTTAGTTCTGCAGGAGCTTTAACGCAACGTGGAACTACCTCTAAGCAGCGATGAAGGCATCTTTAGTGAGGAATACCAAACTCACAAACCAGAGTCTAAGGCCGGTGCTCCGACTCCAATCCTCAATTAGTCACCCGTACTTCCAAATTTTGAGTGCATAAATACTATTTTCTCCTATATCATTCTATAAAGTTCTTCCCAAACTCGACTAGAAGACTAGTGTCAATCATAAATTCGACACTAAGGCAAAATTTTGAGGGCATCCTCAAAATTCACCGTAATCTTCCGCCTTCTAACTGCATCTAGCCTGATTCATGTCTCATTTAGGGATATGTAGGTAGTTCAAATCCGAGCACTTCCATATTCACTCTATTCGTGTCAAAACCTTCTTATTTTTCGTCACAATAGAACCTAGTGTCATCATAATTCCACACTGGAAATTTTTTTGGAAATTGATCAATTTGCGAAGAATTTCGCTCATTGAACTATATATGGCCTGATTTTTCATGGAACCCGAGATATGTAGGAAACTCAAAAATCAGAGCTAAGCCACAATTTCTCAAATTTTGATTTATTTTTGCTAAAAAAGATATGTCAGTGGTCGGCCAAAATTGGCTACTTCGTCAATATCTTCGCCCAAAGACTCTTACATCATCCTTGGTCAAAGAGGGCAAACTGTTGACACCCAATTTTGGCTCCCCACAATTTTTAATTAATTATTTTAAGCATCTGAAATTTTTAAATGAAATAAAAATATTTAAATTGTATAAAATATTTTAAAATTATTTTGAATATTATATTGACATTTTCATCATATGTGTGTGTGTTATTTCTTACAATTTTAAATATTTAAAAAATATATTTAAAAAAAAAAAAGAAATGGTCAATTTATGTGTGTGCGTAATACACACACACACACACACATATATATGTTATTATATTTTTATGTCAAAAATAAGTATTTTATTTGAGTGGATAGTTTAAATTAGCAATTTAAGTCGATTACAATTTAAAATCTAAATTGACCCATTTTTGCAAATAAGCATTTTATTTTATTTTAGTTCGAAGCTTAATTAAGTTAATCGATTGATAATGCATCTTGATTTTTATTTATATTTTAAGGATGAGATTATTTTCATAATTTAATTGATATCAATTTTATCAAATTAAGGTTACTTTATTAAAGAAGTGGCTAAAATTGAAATGAACTAGTTTTGTTTTAAATTGCAATTCTATCCACAAATTAAGCCAAAATCAGCCATATTTTTCTCAATCCTTGCCACCAAGATTCAACCAATCCATGTATGCCACGTAGGCAAGCACGTGGATTGTGCTACTTTTACTTCAATCTCATCCGTTCATTTTGATCAAACGGCCTTTGATTTATTTATTTATTTTCCTCCCTTTAATATATATATATATATATATATTATAAATCAGGTTTAGTATATATATATATATATTATAAATCAGGTTTAGTATATATATATATATATATATATATATATATATATATATATATATATATAATTATAATTATTATTTATTTAATTTTATTTTTTTCTCTCATTTAATTCCAACCATCTGATCAAGTGATCAGACGGTCCATAATTTCGACCCACCCCAGAAACCAAATGACCCGACCAAAACCTCCCTAAACTACCCAAAAACCCCTATCCCCTTTGTCGTTCCCCCCTCTCCCTTTCTCTACCAGACGATACCCGACATTCACCTCTCTCTCACCAGTCGACGCCGCCCCTCACCACCAGACCATCGCTGCCCAACCCCTTTCCTCCACCAGGCGCCGGCAACCAAACCCGACGCCCAGAACCCCAACCAAAGCCGTCGATCCCTCCTTATTTTTCAACTCATCACTTCCTCAAGCCCCAAGAACTGTAATTCTCGCTGCCCCCATGTCTCTTTAGTGTGAACAAATCTTTCAACAGTTGAAGCAGGTAAGTCAGATCCCTTTTTTTAACTCTTTCTGATTTCTTCTCTTTTCTCTCACGCAATTGGTCCCATCAAATTTCAAAGATTCAAATTTGAATCCCCTTGTTATGAATTTTCAGAACACTCATCTTCTCCTATTAAAGAAGATAGATGGTGAGAACTGAAACTCACTCAATTTCACTCAAGCACAGACACACACACACACACACGATATACCACCATACCAAAAACAGAAGAGAACGAGAAAAACACTGAAGAACAGAGAAGAAAACCACTGAAAAGGGGCAGGGGAGGCGACAACAGTAGGGAAAAAATAGAACAATAGCATACGGAGCACACACAACCACTGCTAATTTTTTCCTTTTCTTGTGTCTTGTTCGACTTACTTCCCTTTTGTTGTCTCTTTTGTTGCTCGCATTCGGAGTCTGATTCGCCAGCCGGAGATTCGGTAACTTTGACCTTAATCACTGCACAACAACAAGTAACATTTATCCTTTCTCTATTTTTTTAAGCTTTGTACTCGATTTTAATTTACAATAGATCTTAGTCAGCAGCTGATAATAACTCTTTAGCCGAGAGAAAGCGATAGTGAATAATCTACAAGAATGTTAACTTGTTCACTTGTTGTGTGTTTGTAAGAAGTTTTAACCTTGAAAAAGAAAGACTGGCATGGAATGATATAATATGAAGTCTAAACGTTAGAATACGGATAATTATTTTTCTTGAGATCCTTATAATATCTGAGTGTCTGTACATGATAGTAGCAATAACTAGAGGGGTGGCTTAGAACGGATTCTAAAAAATGTGTTTTGAACAAGTATGATCTACCGCTACTAGATAAATATTGTCTAGATTAAATGATCTCTTATGTGTTGTAAATGTTGCGCAATCTTAAAACCATTCAATAAAAGTGGGTAACTCATGGAGTGATACTAAACTAGTTTGAAGAAGTGAAGCATTGAGTTGTGATTGTTTTCTTGGCTCAGTTAAACCTGCGCACTCTCGCAACTGCTATCAATTTTTAAAACCTCGATGAAAATCTGATTATTGTGAATAGCTTATTAAATTCACTTCCTCGAAGATTGAGATGAGTTGATATCGGTCGATGGTGTGAAAACACTTCCTAGTGTCGAATTCCAAAAACTAATGAGAGGTTTTTCTTAGTCCTACACATCAGAGAAGGGTTAAGTTAGTTAAGTTGTTTGTTCGTTTAACTTGAATCTGCCATCTTCCTATCCTTTAGGATAGAATAATATGAGTTATGTTGTAAATATTATTATTTAATTGTGGATGTACATAACTTTTGGTATAACTCCCACCATTATGAGTAGTAATACCACACCTCCACTACCTTCTCATTGATCTTCCACACCCCTTGATCTCCCCCACATTCTCAAAGATTAATGTCATGTTTGTGACAACCTTTGGTGCTCCTCAATGTAATCCTATAAATAGAGGTCTTGAGGATGATATTGTATACACTTGAAAGAAGAAAGTTATATTATGTTGTTCTATCTTATTTTATATTATTTCTCTTGTCCTTTATATTATTTCTTTACATTGTTGTTTTGAGTTTTATTTTACAACACGTTATCAGCACGAGACTCTAGCCAATTGAGTTTCATACTGTCTACAAATTTGTCCCACGCCAGAGAAAGTTTAACACTAAGAGTGAAGAGGTAATTGTCCATCAATCGAGTAGTCAATTAACAATTTTGTTAATGGTCGTATCATTTTTATTCCTTCTTTTGATATGAAATTTGCTACCATATCTTCTTTACTTACTTTTGTAGTTTAATTGGTTCCCTTAGAAACTATGAAATAATTTACACCATTAAAAATAAAATCATGTCGACTCACCCAAGTAAATTGATTAATATTGTTTTCTCTTAAATTCATGAGTTATTTATGTGGTGATGGATTTTCTGCATAATGTCTAAGTTTGATAAAATGAGTGTCATTTTTTTCTTTTTCCAATTAAATATTGGATCCATGATGAAATTATGATTTTTGGCTTAATAAATATTGTTATTATTTCTAACTTTATTATTTTTGTGATAGTTTTCATCATGTCAAATTTATCAAAGCTTGAATATGTGGCACTTGATAACTCCAAATTACCTTGCATGGGTACTCGATGCTGAAATTCACCTAGACGCTAAAGGTCTTGGTGTCACTATTACACAGGGTAACACAACATCAAGCCAGAACAAAGCGAAAGCTATGATTTTTCTTCATCATCATCTGGATGAAGGATTTAAAGTTGAATACCTTATAGTGAAAGATCTATTTGAATTTTGGACTAGTTTGAAGGAAATGTATGACCACCTTAAGGCAATAGTACTGCCAAGGGCTCGTTATGAATGGATTCACTTATGGTTAAAGGATTTTAAAACTGTATGTGATTATAATTCTGCTGCATACAAAATTACTTCCCAATTAAAATTATGTGGGGAAGATATAAACGATGACGATATATTGGAAAAGACACTATTAACTTTTCATGCCTCATATATGGTATTACAACTATAATACCATGAAAGGGGATTTAAAAAATATTCTAATTTGATCTCATGCCTTCTTGTGGATGAGCAACATAATACTCTTTTGTTGAAAAATCATGAAGCCTGCCCAACTAGAACTGCTCCACTACTGGAAGCAAATACTGTTGAAGCACATGACCAATCTGAAAAAAAATAAAATAAAAATCAAGGTCAGACTTACATGCATGGGCATCGCATTGAAAAATGACGTTATAATAATCGTCGTGGTGGTGGTCACCGCAAAAGGGAGAAAAATATGAGTTCTCAAAACAATCCTTCAAGAGGCAATTGTCATCGTTGTGACATGAAAGGTCACTGAAAGAATAAATGTCGGACGCCTGAGAATTTTGCTAGGCTTTATCAAAAAATTTTCAAAAGAGAGACAAATAGAGGTGGTGCCTCATCTGCTAATGCCCAAGTGGAGTCACACTTGACTTTTAAAAATAATGCTGAGGCAGAGCCTTCACAAAAATATGATGACAATATTGAAGCAAATTTGGCTTTAAAAGATGATGATTTTTCTTATTTGGAAGTTGAAGACTTCTTTGGGGATCAAATCTTAAATTTGATCATTTTACTGGAAAAAATAATTATGTTGTTTCTTTGTTTATGTGTTTTTAGTTGTTATGTTTTTTTTTATGCTGCTTGTTCTCACGGAAAGCTGGTTATTAAACCATCAGCAGCTAAGATTAGGACCCAATCCCCTGCATTTCTAGAACGTATACAGGGTGATATATGTGGGCCAATTCACCCTCCATGTAGATCATTTAAATATTATATGGCCTTGATAGATGCATCTACAAAATGGTCACATGTGTGCTTATTATCAACTCACAACATGGCTTTTGTGAGATTATTGGCTCAAATAATAAAGTTAAAAGCACAATTTCTAGATCATGCAATAAAGACAATTCGTCTTGATAATGCTGGTGAGTTTACATCTCAGGCCTTTAATGACTATTGTATGTCCACTAGAATAATCATTAAACATTCGATCATACTCAAAATGGTCTAGAAGAATTATTGATTAAATGCCTACAATTGATAGCTAGACCATTGCTAATGAGGACAAAATTGTCTGCTTCAGTATGGAGGCATGCCATTTTGCATGCAGCAGTACTTGTGCGTACAAGGTCTACCAATTATCATGAATTCTACTTATTGCAGTTGGCTTTTCGCCAGGAGTCAAACATTTTCCATCTTAGAATTTTTGGATATGCAGTATATGTTCCAATTGCTCCACCACAATGCACAAAGATGGGTCCCCAGAGAAGGTTGGGGATATATGTTGGGTATGAATCTCCTTCTATTATAAAATATTTGGAATCGATGATTGGAGATTTATTTATGACAAGATTTGCTAATTATCAGTTTGATGAATCAACATACCCAACATTAGGGGGATAAAATAAGCAGTTGGAAAAGGAAATAGATTGGAATGCACTATCACTATCACACTTAGATCCTCGAACAAATCAATGTGAACAAGAGGTTCAAAAGATGATTTATTTGCAAAATGTTACAAATCAACTGCAAGATGTATTTACTAACCTTCCAAATGATACTAAATCTTATATTCCAGCTGCAAATGTTCCATTTCGAGTTGATGTCCTAATAGAACAAATTGTTAATGCAAATGAATTTAAACTACGTCTGAAACGTGGTAGGACAATCGGTTCCAAGGATAAAATCCTCAAAAAAGAAAAGAAATAAATGATAAAATGATTATAATATAGAGGCAATTGCTCAAGAAGAGCCTCGAGACATAACAAATGATAAGACCAATGAAGAGGTCCAAATACCAGAAAATAATGAGAATGAAGAAATCTCAATAAGTTACGTCTCCACGAGAAAAAGGTGGAACCGAAATGATATTGTGGTTGACAATATTTTTGCTTATAATATTATTGTTGAAATAATGCAACAAGATGAGGATTTTGAATCAAAATCTTTCGATGAATGTAGACAGAGAAATAATTGGCCAAATTGAAAGGACACAATTCAAGGGAAATTGACTTCACTTGAAAAACGCGATGTTTTTGGACCAATAGTTCGAACACCTAAAGGTGTTAAGCCAGTGGGGTACAAATGGATTTTTATGCGAAAATAAAATGAAAAAGGTGAAGTCGTAAGATATAAAGCATGACTTGTGGCACAAGAATTTTTGCAAAGGCCTGTCATTGATTATATGGAGACTTCTTCTCCTGTGATGGATGCAATTACCTTTAGGTATCTGATAAATCTGGCAGTTCATAAAAACTTGAAATGCGGCTAATAGATGTTTTCATAGCCTATTTATATGGCTCATTGGAAAATGATATTTTTATGAAAATTCCTGAAGCATACAAAAGTTCACAAGAAACTTGTTCAATAAAGCTTCAAAAATCCTTATACGGATTGAAACAATCAGGGTGGATGTGGTATAATCATCTTAGCAAATATTTTTTGAAGGAAGGGTACAAAAATTACCCTATTTATCCTTGTGTTTTTATAAGAAGGTCTGGATCTGAATTTGTTATAATAGTTGTGTTTGATGACTTGAACATCATGGGCACTGTCACACCCCGAGTTTGCACCCTAGACGAAATACGGTACTTGAAGCCACAAGTGACCCCAAGTAAACCCATGGTCTATTATACACTGGCATTCTGAGTAACATAAAAATATGTGCAACGGAAATTTAAAGTAAAAATAATAAAACTTGAACAAGATTACATATTTAATAAAATCAATCTGAGTCTGAAAACAACTCAACGTCTGAAAGCCACTGGGTCTGAAGAGCTGTTGAGACAAACCCCCAGCTAACTCCAAATCAAAATAAAGAAATGAAATCATGACTAAAGAAAGTAATCTTCATCCTCGAAGAGTGAGGACTCACCAACTGGATAGCTGAGTTCTTTGGTATACGGTCTGCTAACAGGGTTGAGACTATGATCCTGCAGCTGAATCATAAAACGATACAACATAAAAGTATGCATCAGTACTTTGAATGTACTAAGTAAGTGAGAGGAACATAATACAATAGAAAAATTAATAAAAGAAATGTTGAACTGGAAGACATACAATGACCGACTAAAGCTACTAAACTGAATAATTGCAATACTGAGGTGGTCTAGAAGACCTGTCTAATGGTCAAAGCACATTCTGAGTCTAGATTACTGATCTGAATTGAACTGGACTGAGACTAAACTGAACTGACTAGTGGGAGAGCTTATAACCGACTTGTAACAACGTGAGCTAGACGTGGAGTCCGATGTATACACCCCACCAGTAGGACCCAATATGCCTTGCCAGGGTATAAAGACATGAACTGGGTGATCACAAAAGTCTAGGGTCAATTAGGCTAATAAATACTAAAACCTACGCCGGCAATGTAGTTTTGGAAACCTAGGTGCGCTGGAACCCCTGTCCGCTCGGTGCTAAGTCCTACTCCCACTAGATAATCCTAAACTGAATACTAGGCTGATAGCTCAAAACTGGGCCCAAGACTAGTCAGGGATATGTGTTTGAAAGTACCCCGAGAGTCTTAATGGACCAAATTTTGAAACTGAGTTCTAGACTGATAAGAGCTGCTTATCTAGAAATGATAGAGGGTTCATTCAGGTGAAGTCTCGCACCCTAGAAGTTGTTGCAGACTTGTTGTTATTAACTAGAACCACCTGCCGGCTCACCTGGTTGGTCACAGTTTGGGCGAGCAGTTGAATGGCCGCCCTGAATTCTGCAGTTGATATCAAGTCATTCTGTGGGGCTGCCGGGACTGGTGCTGGCATTTTCGGCCCTCCTTTCATTGCCGCGTCGTGGAGGCATAGTTCACTAAAATGAATTAGAGCACGAGTTAGGAGAATGATTTTTGGAAATGAATTTCAACGCACGATAAGGAGTATGAAATAAAGGGATGTTTCCTAATGACATCGCATAGCCTCCCCATCATAAGTGTGGCGTGATTCACACCCATGATGAGGACTCTACTTGATACGGCTTTCAGACATCTGAGGATACTCTGAACCTGGTGCTCTGATATCAAGTTTGTCATGCTACGAGTTTACACTCTATACGGAACACGGTATATGAAGCCACAAGTGACCCCAAGTCAACCCATATTCTATAATACACTGGCATTTTGAGTAACATAAAAATATGTGCAGCAGAAATTTAAAGAAAAAATAATAACACTTGAACAAGATTACATATTTAATAAAATCAATCTGAGTCTGAAAACAACTCTACGTCTGAAAGCCACTAGGTCTAAAGAGCTGTTGAGACAAACCCCCAGCTAACTCCAAATCAAAATAAAAGAAATGAAATCATAACTAAAGAAAGTAATCTATGTCCTCGAAGGATGAGCACTCACCAACTGGATAGCTGAGTTCTTCGATATACAGTCTGCTAACGGGGTTGGGACTGTGATCCTGCAGCTGTATCATAAAATGATACAATATAAAAGTATGCATCAGTACTTTGAATATACTAAGTAAGTGAGAGGAACATAATATAATAGAATGAATAATAAAAGAAATGCTGAATTGGAAGACATGCATTGACCAACTAGAGCTACTAAACTGAATAAATGCAATACTGAGGTAGTCTAGAAGACCCTATCCAATGGTCAAAGCACGTTCTAAGTTTGGATTACTGATCTGAACTGAACTGGACTGAGACTAGATTGAACTGACTAGTGGGAGAGTCTATAACCGACATGTAACCACGTGAGCTAGACGTGGTGTTCGATGTATACACCCCACTGGTAGGACCCAATATACTTTGCCAGGGTATAGAGGCATGAACTGGGTGATCACAAAAGTCTATGACCAATTAGGACAATAAATACTGAAACCTACACTGGCAACGTAGTTCTGGAAACCTGGGTGTGCTGGAACCCCGATCCGCTCAGTGCTAAGTTCTACTCCCACTAGATAATCCTAGATTGAATACAAGGTTGATAGCAGAAACTGGGGCCCAAGACTATTCAAGGATACGTGTCTAAAAGTACCCCGAGAGCCTTAACGGACCAGATTCTGAAATTGGGTTCTAGACTGGTCAAAGCTACTCACCTAGAAGCATCGTAACCATCTGAGAACAAACTGAAATCTAAACTGGGGTCCTAAGGCTAGTAAGAACTATATGTCTAAAGTATCATGACCACCTAGTGGACCAATAAACTAGATTCTGAATCTGATTCTGATAACTGGGAGGTTATAATGACACCTCAGGAAATTCTGTAGTCAAACTAATCAGCTAACTGAGAATTTAGCATGTAAAATAGTAAGGGAGTTCACTTCACTGGTATAGTCAAGAAAATTCCAAGGTTTATCATCTAAATCATGAATTTCTAGTCTTTTCTACCCTCAAGAAATAGGGCTGAAGTCGATGCACAGAGATAAGCACCAATACTACCATTAGTTGGTGGGAAAATACCCATAATTAGTATACAAGATGATTCTACATGAATTAAACAAGACATTATCAAGGATTCCTCAACATTCAAAAATCTGCAGGGCTAGGATTCACCTTTGTGGAAATAATATCAATTTACTCATGAATTGATGGAAATCATGTCTACAAATAATCATGGATATCATTCTATGCAAATTCAAAGAAAATTTATATATAATCTCTTCGTATTCAAAAGCTCAGGGCTAAGATTCATAAAGAAATTTGAGAGAAGTGTTGGGGTCACAAGGGAAGAACTATCCCTTTGTTGAACTCCTGTATACCTGAAAAAGTCCTAAGAATCTCCTTGAGAAACCAGGAGAAAAGGTCTGCCCTAGTTCTTACTCTGAAATGCTCTGAGATAAACTTTCTACGACCTGCTTTTCTGAAGATTTGAGTGGGGAATGAGAAAAGAAATTGTTTACCCCTATTAATAAGTCTTAAATTATTTCTAAAATGACGCAGTTTCAAGTTTAGGAAGATAGGAAATTACTGAAAGACCCTAGGAAATTCACAGGGAAAACTGACTGCTAGTCCCGTTTGGGGACCCTATGACTCGTACCCAGTGACCACAACTCGTGGTCACGGTCATTGGTTCCACTGCCCAGAATCCCCTATTGGTCACCACGAGGGACACCACGACTCGTGGTGTACCCAACAACTCGTGGTGACCCACTCATCAACTACACTGCCAACACCCACACTCTCATATCGATTTTGAACCACGAGTCACCTAACAAATCGAGGCTTGGACCACAACTCGTGGTGACTAATCCCTGAAGCTTACTGCCCATATTTTCCTGACCTTCACACTATCCTTGACCACGGGTCATTTCACGACTCATGGGGTGGACCACAACTCGTGGTCACACCCGTGGTCACCTCAACTACCAAAATTTCAAAATAAACCCCCAGGTCACACCATAGTCACTTAACGACTCGAGGTCACTCCCCACGGGTCACAGAACGACTCGTTCTATGACCTGGTGCAGATTTTTCAGTTTTCTCTGATTTAAGTCCCAAGTCTAGCCTTTGAGTTTCTGGGGCATTGCAGGCACTCCTAAAGTGCTTTCAAAAGTTGTTGAATATTTGATGAAAGAATTTGAAATGAAAAATCTTTGTAAGACAAAAGTTTTTCTTTGTCTACAAATTGAGAGTATTTATCCGTCATGTCACTCCCCACCTTGGGAGGCATGGCTGGCACCTGTGCCACACTGGGATCTGACTGACCTTGTTGCGCTTATGCACGTCTGGTGCATGCCTGCAACTCAATTCAAGAAAACAACGATCTATATCTTGGCTGTAAACACAGCCTCCGGACGACAAGGCCGTATAAACACCTGTAAATAAAAACAGCTAACCAATAATAGGCAACAAAAGGGATCCTATACGGGCCGACAAGACCACCATGTTGTCTAGTTATAATAGAAATGAGAACAAGCTATTATATTAGGACCTACACGGCCAACACACGAAACATAGTTAGTTTAGGCCTCACACGGCCAACAACAACCAACTAACTGACGACTGTAGTCTGCAATCCTTAAATAACACAAATAATGGTCGGGATAGGTCCCCGGCCTACCCCAAATGCTATACAACTGAAAGATTGTAACCTCTAAAACCTGGAAACTCTGAACGAAGGGAGCTGGCCAAACTGCTGACTTTGGACAGCTAGTACTGAAGATCCTGAACTCTGTCTATCTAAACCTGCAGGCAATGCAGCGCCCGGAGAGGGGCGTCAATACAATATGTACTGAATATGTAAGGTAGTAAATAAGTTGTTAAATGCTAAAAGTAAATAGAGAGAAGGGGCAGAAAGATTAACCTGTAAGCTGGCTTATTCGTAATCTGCATCTAACAAAACACTGCACGTATATGAGCTATGACTGTACAACCATATATTCATAAGCTATCGCTAGCATACAAGAATACAAACAAGAACCTAACCTGGCCCCCACAAACCTAGAAGGTACAAGCAATACAGAAATAACCTACCAGGACCCCCATAAGCCCTGGCAAGTACACCTCAATCTATATACCCCTATCCAGGTTTCTATGACTGTACTGGTGCTATAGCCAACCTTTTTGTCCCCCTGGGTAAGCAACTAAGCCTGCTTGGCTCCTGATTTGTAGCTGTGTCTGAGTCCGATGGACTCCTAATCTGTAGTTGTGTCTGAGAGTGAGGGACTCCTAATAATTTCACCTTGGGCACCAGCCTCGACGAGCGTTTGATGCCAATATGGCATAAACATAGTAGTCCATCCATGGAATGGACTGTAATATGGCCCTTGGGCCTCTGCATCGTCCCATGGGATGGCATATCTCTCCTTGGAGCAATGTCATATAGCCCCGTAGGCAACATCATATAGTCCGTAGGCGGCGACACAACTAGTAACCTTGGGGTGGTCATGGAAGGCTCCTAGGTGAGGAAAATCCCACCCGTTGTTCTATACTGACATCTCGGTCTAGCCACTCGAAAGGCGTATCTAGCCTTCTGGGCCTAAAGCGATCTCTACTCGCCCCTAGAATAATCTGTACATCTACTAGCAAGCACACCCCGTGCACCTGTATCAGATTAGAGGATCCTGGTAGTGATCATGATCTCTAATGGTCTAGACCAAATAGGGCAAGATCTGGAGTGGCCTAATAATACTCTAAATGTCCTGTTAGGGCAACTATAACTTACAAGCAATTTTAGGGTCGCAGACGACCAATTACTTAGTTCCTTCACTTAGAACGGCTGTAGGACTGCTACGGATCGGACACGCTTTTGAGCGGTCGGTCCTAATCCCCCACAGGTAGCTTATTGAAATTCTTAACTTGAGGTTAATTGATCTCGCGCTAAAATAGCATGCCCGAGTGATGCTTTATACCTTAATTTAGTCTTGTTTATCTAATTTATTTTATACATTTTCATGTAATTTTATATAAATGTGAATACATGTATTTACCAACGTGATTAGTCTTTGTTTTGTAGGTTTTAATGAATTTGAGGAACTAATTCATAAGTTGGTGAAGTATAGAAATGGAGTCGGGAGCAATTGGCGAAAGTCAGAAAGGAGCATGCCATGGCAAGGCTGGCCGCTCCAGGAAGCGTGCCACGCTGTGCGAGTGCCGCACCCAGCACCGTGCCACGCCCATGCCAGGCACGCGAGAAGAGGCAGTAGGCAGGCTCCATCGTGCCAGCGTCGTGCCATGCTAGGCCAGCTGTACGACAGAGTAAGGCCAACGCGCTGCATGAGCAGCGTGTCACGCTGGCAGCGCGGTGACACTCGGCAGTTTTGGCATCCTGAGGCAATTTCCAGAGAGCCTCCGCGTTACCTCCGTGTCACAGAGGCAGTGCTCCGCAATACACTCTGTGACATGGAGCCATTCCACGACAGGCTTAATTTTGCACGTTTCACATTTACTATAAATAGGTCCCTTAGCTCCTAAAGCCATTTTGTCACGATTTTATTCTGAAAAACCACCTAGGAGTGAAGGGAGAAGTGAGAGAACTCACCTAGGGTTTGGAAAATTCCCTTCTCTTCTACCAATTCTTGTAAGTATGTTAATTTAGTTGTAGTTTCACGAACATGAATTTCTAGAACCCTTCCTCTTGGGTTGAAGCCATGAATTATAATTGTGTTTTTATGAATTTGTGTTGGAATTAAGTTATTGATTGTTGTTTTGTCTTGCATTCTGGATTATTGGTTGTTTTTATGATTGATCACCATGAAAACATACACGTTAACTTGGGCATTTGCTTGAGAAGGCATTGACCTAGGTCAGGACATGAGAATGTAAGGAGCTTGATTGTATCTCATGATATAATTTGTGTTAGGATAGAGATATACCTAATGCCTTGCTTGGTTGATAAAACGGGATTATTTAGAGACCGACTTAGAATTATCACATCACCACTCGAAGAAGTAGTTGTGAGGCTAAGTTCAGTTGAATGATTAGGTGTACGAGAGTCCCTAATCATTTCCACGTAAACCACATCCACATAATTAATTGCCCATGAACTAGAAGTTGCATTCTGGATCACAGCGATGCAGTGAGGCTTGTTTGTCGTGTTTAGAGGCTCGAAAGGCCATGAGCATGCAATTCTAATTATGTGAGACGACAATTGATAGTTTCATACTTAACCCATTGCAATTCGTAATAGCGCATGATTATCTGGTTTTAACCCTATGTTGCTCCTAGAGTGAATTCATAATATTTCGTTGACCACAATTAGACTTAATTAAACCTTCTCGAAAACTTCTTTAATTAGCATTTTCGGCATTTAATATCACACTCGAACTAGATAGTTAGCGGAATGGGTCCAGTCCCTGGGTTCGACATTTCGGTTCTCAAAAAGAGCCACTATATTACTTGCACGACCCGTACTAATCACAGATCTATTTTACCTGAATGACTGGGATGGATTTTTGGGCAACTTGAATGACGAATACTAAGTTAATAGCAAACTAGATGGCAGGTTGTCACTCAGTTTACTAAACAACCCTAGTGCCGTTGACTCTACATTATAGCCATCCTATCTAAATTTCTAGCTCAGGGGCGTGAGGATATGCCAATGGCCTTTGGGCGCCAGACTGGTAGTTATATCGCCTAGCTACTCCTATGTTGTTCAACTTAGTAACTAAGGCCCAATAACTATCCACGAGCTTCTAAGGTCTAGGCCTGACAATAAAACATCCAATTCTACTAACGCAATGAACTAGAGGATAAAAGAGTTTCTATGGCGCTTCTAACGTGTGTCACACTTAGCATGTTCTTTTCCGACAATGGATACTGCGGTATAATCTATACACATTTACTAGCAGCTAACCACAACCTATATATCATAGTCTACAGACAATAATTGACCACAACATGTCTAATCACAATCTACTGGTAGCAACTATTTGCAACATATGGGACCGTTATTTCCATTCAAGAACATAAGTCGTAGCACTATACAATGAGAATAACTTGCCAAGGGATAAGCCTTACAAACCTCGATTGTCGTTTCCCGCATAACCGACGAGTTTCAACTTGTATTCAATAGATCTTTCCAACTATAACCATAATACTGGGAGAAAGAGACTAATTTCAATACCAAATCGGCTTAAAATGACAACTTTTGATACAAATAACAATTAATACTTCAACTTCGCAAAATACAATCGAAAACCTATAATTTCCCAAGAGTTCAAAAGGGAGAAATTCTTACCTAACGTTTGTGATTGTTTAGAAATCAGTTTGGAGCAATTCTGACAATTTTTGCTCGGTGGAGTTCCGATTTTCCGGGCGTATTTCGAGAATATAACTCAGTAGTAATGTACCTTGCAGGATAGAATTCGATACCTGAAGTTAACTTGAGTTTGGACTGCATTTGGCAGCGTAATCAGCGGAAATTTACGTGAAAATATCGTATCTCTCTCTCTCTGGATGAAGGCTCATGTTGGGAATGATATAAAATGAAGGCAACTTAATATATATAGCATTTGGGCGGTGGACTTGGGGGGCGCCTCACGACGGCCATCGCGTCAACCCCAGTGCCACGTCGCGCCTCTCAAGGCACCAGTAGGCCTGGCGCACCGCACTGGCCAGTGAGCTGCTGGCTGGCACATCCTGCTGTCCCAACCCGCGCTAGTTTCGTCTGACCCCTCTTCCGAGTCTTTGTCTATACGCATCAAGCTATTCTTATTCATTACAAATCCACTCGTACACTTACTAATTGTTAACTTTTACAGGGTGTGACATCCTCCCCCCCCCCCCTACAAACATTCGTCCTCGAATTTCATTCTCAAACTTAAAGGGGTTAACTCTCTTAACCAAGATTTAGAAAATTTTTGAAAGAGTCTTCTCTGTAACATGGACTATCTGGATACCTAAAACATAGGAAAGTCCAATATAGGCGCCTCGCAGGACGCTATAACAACCATTACACAATAAAAAGGGCGGTAGCTAAACAACAGTACTGATAACATAAGTAGTAAAATAACAACTGAGCAACAACCTCACCTTAACTGCATAATCTGGATCAATCCTGGAATAGGTGAGGATATTTAGATGTCATATCATCTTCGGCTTCCCAGGTCATCTCTTCTTTATTCATGTTCCTCAATAATATTTTAATAGAGGCTACATCTTTTTTTATCAACCTATGAACTTGTTAATCTAATATGGCCATTGGAACTTCTTTGTAAGCTAACTCTTCACTAACCTGAGCATTTTCAACTGGCACCACTTGGGACAGGTCCCCTATACACCTTGCAGCATTGACACGGGAAAGACCGGGTGGACGGATTCTAGCTCTGGAGACAGTTCCAGCTCATGTGCGGCACGTGCCTATCCTTCGGAGGATATGATACGTGCTAATGAATCTAGATTTAAGATTTCCCTTTTTACCAAATCTCGTAACGCCCTTCTTTGGCGAAGTTTCTAGAAATACCCAACTGCTTACATCGTACATTAGGATAGGACTTTCGAACGAACCTGGGCTATCGGTACCCATTTCTTGGTACGTTTAACTTTCCAGTCTGTCTGTGATAATATGCCCTGGTTCAACTGCCTCTAATTTGATTTGGGGGGGGGGGGGCTTCCACTTCTACTCATAATAGACCCCCGACGTCTGAGTTGTGTGCTTTGCTTAGCCATTTGTTTGGATACAAGGAGTCATACTCAACTTAATATGCATCCCAATTTGTTTTGGAAGCCTTTCTAAAACCTAGCTGTACATTGTGCCTCTCTATCAGAGTACTTGGGCTCCACACAACCCAACTACTTAAACATTTAGCTCAATATAGTCTTTAACTAAAATATAATTTCATCTAGCAAGACATAAGTCGATCTTTTCAGCCTTGACATACTAAATCAAATGAGTTCAATTTACACCTAGTATGAGATAATCTTATAACTATATTCATATCTGTTACTTTCCACTTCCTTGCAGGCACGATCACCTCTTGAATCGTCCTGCTCCATTCTTGTTATTCAGCCTCCTCTGGCTGGTCATTGGAGTCTTGTGCTACGACTCAATGATATCTCCCCTCTTCCCACGCCATCCGTAGGTCTCTCTTTTTGAACTGATGTGTTTTCATCAAACTCTGGGTGGAGGGGATAATGGACATAGTGCTCCTTGGCTATAGTCTGCTAATGAAGTTTTGCCACCTTTGGAATGCAGAGTCAACCTCTGGGTCTTATGACTCCGTCCCTTATTATCTCAATGGAAAATAACTTCCTACTGGTCCTTGTCTCTAAATTGTACTAGGTTAGAATCTTTGTGTCTCCACTCTTCTACTCCCATAACCGGTGGTGATATTGCAACATTCTAGGTTACAACCTTACTATCTCTTAACTGTCAGTTTGATGCTTAATTCTCGACATTTGGCAGTGGTCCGATGCTTTGTCTACCAGCTTCAACCTGGAGGTGATTTTGGTTTCCCCCAAAGTTAGATACTCATGCCTTTCCCCTTACTTTCATTAGACTGAGCTCTGGGGTTCGTGGCTTTTGCCTCATATTGTCAAAGATATTACTAACCAAGTCTACCGACTTGTATCCTTCTAACTCGCACTCAGGGCAATTTTATTCATATGATCTCTCTGTCCTTCGATATAACAAACTAAGGCTATATTTGTTATCTTGCAGGTATGCTCTACCGTCATTAGTACACTGCGTCAGAATCGGCCTATTTCTGACCTGGACTTTACTATTGCTGGGGGGGTTTGTCACTTACGGACTATCACACATACTTGAGTGCTACTGGAAGTCTTATTTGCTCTCCTGATTTACTATTGTAAAGGTCTAGATAACTTACTTAAGCACTAGGGGTCTCAACCACTTTCTAACACTTTGCAGGAGTCAACGGATCTAACACTTCCTTACTATTTACTCTAGGCAATATCGCCTTAATTCTTACACTCTTTGTTATACTAGAACAGAACTGGGAGGTGAAAGATAGCTATTTCTCCCTATAATAGAACTGAGGTATGAAACTGTACAACATCCGAAGGATTGGAGGTAAGAATCCCGCCATTCCCTCTTTTTTTCGTACCCTTCAGGTAACCTAACGTTAGTTGTTGCTCCTGTCTAATTCTATATATCTAATAGGTAATTCAACTCATGTATATACCATACTTCTGACTTCCTGCTCTGAGGCTGCAGAAAGAACTGGGGACAGTGCTGACATATCTACTACCTTATAAGATTCCTGGTGCTCTAGGAAGCTACTGGGAAGATTAAAAGACATCCGCCTTCGTCCTTAGGCTGGCTGTCCCCAACTATGGAATCGCATTAGTACTTCCTCCTGCTGTTGTAGTTATCTTGCGGTTGGCTCGAGCCTATCTCATATCACATATTACTCTAGATAGACATAGCAATGGAAGCTTAGGGACTCAATCCTGTACAACTCAGCTCTATAGCACGAGCTGGGGAGAAGAAAAGGTAACTATACTATCATGCCTCGTAACCTACTGCTTATGAAATGTAGTGCAACACCATTTTTAAGCAAGACTCTACTAGACATGGCTTCAGGATACAAACTACTCTGATACCAAATTTGTCACGCCCCATCTTGGGAGGCATGACTGGAACCTAGTGCCACACTGAGATCTGACTGACCTGGCTAGGCTTATGCACGTCTGGTGCATGCTTGCCACTCAATTCAAGAAAACAACAATCTATATCTCGGCTGTAAACATAGCCTCCGGCCAACAAGGCCATATAGCCACCTATAAATAAAAATAGCTAACCAACAAAAGAAAACAAAAGGAATCCTATACGAGCCGACATGACCACTATGTTGTCTAGTTATAAAAGAAATGAGAAAAATCTACCATATTAGGCCCCACACGGCCAACACACTAAACATAGCTAATTTAGGCCTCACACGGCCAACAACAACCAACTAATTAAAGAATGTAGTTTGCAAGCCTCAAAGAATACAAATAGTGGTCGCGACAGGGCCCCGACCTACCCCAAATGCTATACAACTGAAAGACTGTAACCTATAAAACTAGGCAACTCCGAACGAAGGGAGCTGGCCAAACTACTGACTCTGAACAGCTACTACTGAAGAGCCTAAACTCTGTCTGTCTAAACCAGCAGGCAAGTAATGCAGCGCCCGGAGAGGGGCGTCAGTACAATATGTACCGAATATGTAAGGAAGTAAATAAGCTATTAAAGGCTGAAAGTAAATAGAGAGAAGGGGCGAAAGATTAACCTATAAGCTGGCTTATTCCTAATCTGCATCTAGAAAAACACTACACGTATATGAGCTTCGACTGTACAATCATATATTTATAAGCTATAGCTAGCAGAAAAAATATAAGCAAGAACCTAACCTGGCCCCCAGAAGTCGGAAGGTACAAGCAACACAAAATAACCTATCGGGACCCCCATAAGCCCTGGAAAGTACACCTCAATATATATACCCCTATCCAGGTTTTTATGATTGTATTGGTGCTATAGCCGACCTACCTGACCCCTGGGCTGCAACTGAGCCAACTTGGCTCCTGATCTGTAGTTGTGTCTGAGTCTGATGGACTCCTGATCTGTAGCTGTGTCTGAGTCTGAGGACTCTTGATAATTGCACCCTGGACACCAGGCTCGACGAGGGTGTCATGTCGATACGGCATAAACTTAGTAGTCCAGCCATGGAATGGACTGCAATATGGACCTTGGGCCTCTGCATCGTCCCATAGGACAGCATATCGTTCCTCGAAGCAACGTCATATAGCCCCGTAGGAAACATCATATATCCCGTAGGCAACGACACAACTAGTAACCCTGGGGTGGTCATGAAAGGCTCCTAGGTGAGGAAAATCCCACCCAATGTGCTATACTGACGTCTCGATCTAGCCACTTGAAAGGCGTATCTGGCCTTCTAGGCCTAACGCGACTACTGCTCGCCCCTAGAATAATCTATATTGCTGCTAGCAGGCACACCCCATGCACCTATATTTGATCAGAGGATCCTGGTAGTGATCAAGATCTCTAATGGTCTAGACCAAATAGGGAGAGATCTGAAGTGGCCTAATAATACTCTAAATGTCCTGTTCGGGCAACTATAACTTATAAGAAATTGTAGGGTCGCAGATGAGCAATTACTTAGTCCTTTTACTTAGAACGGTTGTAGGACTGCTACTGACCGACACGCTTTTGAGCGGTCGGTCTCTAATCCCCCGCAGGTAGCCTACTGAAATTCTTAGCTTGAGGGTAATATTGTACTAACATGGTTCTAGTCTTTTAGACCTTAACTTGGCCTATTCGAATCATACATGACTCTTTTGGATGATTCCTAATCTTGAAGTTAAGTTTACATGAACTTAGCCACTCACAGTAACTTGTACCTGAGTATCTCATAGGAGCAGACTTAGGCGTTGGCCCCGCCTCTAACTACTCATAAGGTCCCCTTCCTTAGGTTACTCACTGGTCTATTTGACCTGAATGACTGGGATGGCTTACTGGGCAACCTGTATGACGAATACTAAGTCAACTGGAACTGACAATCAGTGGTAGTAGCTAACTAGATGGCAGGCTGTTACTCAATTCATTAGGCAACCCTAGTGCCGCTGACTCTAAATTATGGCCATCCTATCTAAATTTCTAGCTCAAGGGCGTGAGGATATGTCAATGCACTCTGGGCGTGCTTCACTAACAATACAGGCGCCAGACTGGTAGTTATATCGCCTAGCTGCGCCTATAGTGTTCAACTTACTAACTCATGCCCAATAACTATCCACGAGCTTCTAAGGTCTAGGCATAACAATAAAACATCCAATTCTACTAATGCAATGAACTAGAGGGTAAAAGAGTTTCTACGGTGCTTCTAACATGTGTCACACTTAGCATGTTCTTTCTCGATAAGGAATACTGCGGTATAATCTATATACATTTTCTAGTAGCTAACCACAACATATATATTCATAGTCTATATACAATAGCTGACCACAACATGTCTAATCACAATATAGTGGTAGAAACTATTTGCAACATATGAGACTGTTATTTCCATTCAAGAACATAAGTTGTAACACTATACGAAGAGAATAACTTGCCGAGGGATAAGCCTTACATATCTTGATTGTCATTTCCCAAATAACCGACGAGTTTCAACTTGTATTCAATATCTCTTTCCAGCTATAACCATAATACTGGGAGAAACAGACTAATTTCAGTACCAAATTCGGCTTAAAATGACAACTTTTGATACTAATAACAATAATACTTCAACTTCGAAAAATATGGCCGAAAACCTATAATTTTCTGAGAGTTCAGAAAGGATAAATGTTTATCTAATGTATGTGATCGTTTAGGAATCAGTTTGGAGCAATTCTGACAACTTTTGCTTGGTGAGATTCTGATTTTTCGGGCGTATTTCGAGAAAATAACTCCATAGTAATGCTCCCTAAAGGGTTAGAATTCGATACCTGAAGTTAATTTGAGTTTGGACCGCATTTGACAGCGTAATCGGTGGAAATTTACGTGAAAATATCATATCTCTATCTCTCTCTCTCTCTCTGGACGAAGGCTCATGTTGGGAATGATATAAAATGAAGGCAACTTAATATATATAGCATTTGGGCGGTGGACTGGGGGGGCGCCTCACGCCGGCCATCACGGCAATCCCAGTGCCACGTCGTGCCTCTCAAGGCGCCAGCAAGCCTGGCGCGCCGCGCTGGCCAGTGCGCTACCAGCTGGCCCTGCGCACTGGTTCCGTCCGACCCCTTTTCTGAGGCTTTTTCTACATGCGTCAAGCTCTTCTTAATTGTCACAAATTCACGCGTATGGTTACTAATCCTTAACTTTTACGGGGTGTAACACATCAATCAACATACACTAAAAAGATTTTAAAATGATTTTATATGGATAAATCACATCCATTGAGTAGTCTGATAGTTATGAGATCACTTGACATAAATAAAGATCCATTTCGACTCAAGAAAATGATGAAAAGCTTCTTGGTGATGAAACTCCATATCTTAGTGCAATTGGGGCACTAGTGTATCTGGCCAACGACCAGATATTTGTTTTGCAGTAAGTTTATTGGCAAGATTCAGCTCCTCTCCAATAAAAAGACACTAGAGTGGTATTAAATATATATTCAGATATCTTCGAGGAACCATTGACATGGGATTATTTTATTCTAATGAATTCAAGTCAGAAATGATTGGTTATGCAGATATAGGATATTTGTCTGATCCACATAAAACTTAATCTCAGATGGACTATTTGTTTACATATGGAGACACAGCTATATCTTAGGGTTCAATGAAGCAAACAATAGCTGTCATTTCTTCAAATCATGCAGAAATAATAATCATTCATGAAGCAAGCAGGGAGTGTATTTGGTTGAGGTCAATGACTCAATATATTAAGAAAATGTCTGGTTTTTCTTTGAAAAAAGATATTCCAACTACATTGTATGAAGATAATGTTATATGTATAGCTCAATTGAAGGGAGGATACATTAAAAGAGACAGAACAAAACACATTTCACTAAAATTCTTCTTTACTCATAATCTTAAGAAGAAAGGTGAAATAGATGTTCAATAAATTTGCTCGGTTGATAATTTAGCAGATCTGTTCACTAAAGAATTACCAACTTCAACATTTGAAAACCTTGTTTACAAGATTGGGATGCATCATCTCTGAGATATTATATGAGTTTTACATCAGAGGGAGTAAACTATGCGTTGCACTCTTTTTTCCTTGACCTAGGTTTTGTCCCAATGGGTTTTTCTGGAAAGGTTTTTAATGAGGCAGCAAATAATGCGTACTACAAGATATGTATACTCTTTTTTCTTCACTAAGATTTTTTCTCCATGGAATTTTTTTTCTAGTAAGGTTTTAACGAGCCATATTATCTATCACATCAAGGGGGAGTGTTGTAAATATTATTATCCAATTGTGGATGTCCATAACTTTTAGGTATAACTCCCGCCATTATGAGTAGTAATATCCACACCTCCACTACCTTCTCATTGATCTTCCACACCCCTTGATCTCCCCCACATTCTCAAAGTTAATGTCATGTTTATGACAACCTTTGGTGCTGCTCAATGTAATCCTATAAATAGGGTTCTTGAGGATGATATTGTATACACTTGAAAGAAAAAAGTTATCTTATATTGTTCTATCTTATTTTATATTGTTTCTCTTTTCCTTTATATTGTTTCTTTACATTGTTTTTTTGAGCTTTATTTTACAACAAGTTATAAGATTTTATAACACTTGAAATAAACAGCCCAAGAATCCATAGATTTTTGGACTTGTCTTCAAGATTTCTCTGTGTTGAGCATATGTTGTTTCATTGTTGAGCCTTCAAATGAGTTTGTGGTAAGTTTGAAGTCTTCACTGTTTAAGAACTACAAACACCTGATTTTGAGATACTTAAATGAATTCAGCCATCTCTGGAAATATAAAACTATCTGTTTGTTCATCTTTTCTTGTGGTAAACTGTTTAGAAGTCATATAATTTGATCGAGTATTAATACTATGATTGAAACTGGTTTGCCTAAATATTAAGATAAATTTGGATTCACAAAAGTTATAATTGTGTTTGTATTATATGAGATGTGAAATCTGAGAGTTTATGCATCAAGACAACTTTGGTAACTAGAGTTTCTTTTGAAGGATATGGTTTAATTTTTTTTTAAATAAAGTTATGCATTGCTGTAATCCTTATTTTTGGTTGAAAACGATACTTCTCTTACAACCTTTGCGTTCTCATTTTCTTTGCTAAGCCTTTTCTTTTCTTTTCTTTTCTTTACATGTACATTTAGGAGAGTACTTGGAGTAACGAGTTGACTCCATCTCTGCACAAATCAGAGGACGATTAATAGTTGCATCATATGTCATGCGTAGCAATCTTCCCTCCACCTAAAAGAGTCTCACTTTCTTAGTTCCCTCCCTTATGGTTCACGTACATTATCATTTTTTTTTGCTTACTTTATGTATGTTTGTGTGATCTTGGGAATAACCTCTTCGTAGAAATTATTTTCCTTTACATAATTACATGTCAAATATAATTTTTTTTTAATTATATTGTTGTCTAAAAATATTTAGGAAAAGGAGAAAAAGATGGAAATTTTTTTAAAAGAAAAAAAAAGGGTTTAATGTTATTACACCTCTTATTTACGTGTAATTTTTTTTTAAAAAAAAGGAGTTTTTCTTTTAGGAAAATTAAGAATAAAAGAAGCAAATGATTTTTTATAAATTAAAAATCTGTCAAATTTTGTTGAATAATGGGCTGCGAGCCCAATTCTATATATAACATGTCTTGCAGAATTTTTAGCCCATTTGTCTGGCCCATTTCAACATTTTTTTTTCAAAAAAAAAAACTCAAGTACGAGGTACATATATATTTTTTTCATATTATTTATAAATATATTTTACGTATTATAATATTATAGTTTCTTTTCCATACATATAACTATTTACACATATATAATTTACTTTTTGGATAGTACACATACTATTCTACTCATAAATACATATTTTTAATCATAATAACTCACATATCAACATCAACTCAGAAATACTTATTTGTATCACACATATGTATATGCATATTATTTTTACTTACACACATCCACATAAACTTTTTTCTCATGTATGAAGCCATATACATCGCATACTTAATATATATATATTTTGCACACTCTCCCTATGCATATATAAACACTATATATATTGTTTTATACATATAGATATTCATAACCCGTCTATAATTGTACATATATATATTTCATCTCATGTATATTTACTTTTTATATATCACATTTACTATTCTACTCGTACGTGCATATTTTTAATTATTATTAACCGTACATCAATATCTATTTACAAATACTTACTTTCAAGTACAACATATCATATATATGTATATTGTTGTTACTTGAACACACACTCAGAATTTTTTTTTTCCATGTATATGGTTATATATGTTGCATATCTAATATATTAATACAATATTTACAACTTCCATAATATATATTTCATCTTATATATACTACATACACACTATTTTTACAACTACTTTACATATACTATTTTTCACAATATATATTTTATGTATTATAAGTATATCATTCTCATGTACATATGTATATCATTTAAACTTTCTGCATATCTCGTACATCTTTTAAATACAAAAATCAGTTTTAAATTATTTTATCATATTTTCCTCACTTTATTCAAACTACTACTTACTAATATATATACACCCTATATATCACTAATGTATATCATATGGATATCAAGTGTATATTGTGTACCTCACACTTTTTTTTCAAGTTATTCTTAAATCGTTTTTTTTAAATCCCATTCTTTATCACTCTTTTTAATACCTTTTTAAGCAAGTAATAATGAGATAATTATCCCCTAGCACATCTTAGACTAATTTAAGGACTATCTTCGGATAGGCTCCGAGGGATGCCTAACAACTTTCCTTTGAAATAAATAAAACCCTTACCTAGAGTCTCACTGTTTTAGCAGACTAATAGAGTTAAACATTTGCAAGACACAGAGGTTTTCTAATTAATCCTTAAAATTAGGTGGCGACTTTGAACCCTTTTCAATCAGGTAGAAGAGCCGGAAGTTGCAAACATATTTTGACCAGTTCAAAATAGGGCGAGACAATCTTTTTTTTAATTAGTACTAGTAAGTTAATTTGTTTATCTCTATTTAATGTTCCTTTTGCTGATTTTCTTGTAGAAAATTATGGAGTCTCAAGACGAACAAAATCCAACGTGTTCATCTTCTAATATTGTCCCAATTGAGAATGAGAGTGAAATGCCTTCACAAGCAAATGAAGCTACTAATGAAGTTATTGAAACTCAAGAAGGAAGATTTACTTCTAAAGCTTGAAATATTTTAAACTAGTGAAGTTTGATGGTGTTTGCTTTAGTGTTTGTAAGTATTGTGGTGCTCGTATCAAATCAACTAAAAGTTGTGGAACATCGTCTATGTTAGATCATATTTGTAGATTTTGTAAAAAGCCAAGTAACTTGAAAATTGAGGATGCTTCCGGGGGAGATGATGGTAACTGACTACTTTGATCAAGATATTTCATGTTGATAACTTGCCCATGCCATCATTTTGCATGAATATCCACTGTTTATTGTTGATCATGTGAAATTTAGGAAGTTTGTTGCTAGTCTCCAACCTTTATTCAAAATGGTGTCAAGGAACTAAATCAAGAATGATATTTTGAAGATTTTTGACAACTTGAAATAAACAACATCCAAGTTACTGAAAAAATCACAAGTAGAATTGCAATAACAACTTATATATGGACTTCAGACAATAACAAAAAAGGGTTCATGACTGTTACGACACACTTTATTAATGACACATGTAGGCTTCAGAGTCATATTTTGAGGTTTGTTTATGTCCCTGCTCCACATGATAAGGATACTTTGTGCAGTGTGCTGCTTAATTGTTTGTTAGAGTGGAATATTTAAAGAAGAATATAACGATTATTGTTGATAATTGTAGCACTAACAATGCTACGATGAAAACCTTGTTAGATGACAAACTTTGCAAAAAAAGATTTGTTGTTGATGGCTAAGTATTGCATGTATGTTGTGTTGCCCACATATTGAATTTAATTGTGCAAGAAGGGCTAAGGGTGATGGGAGATAGTATTAGTAGCATGCATGACAGTGTATTATATATAGTGGATAGGGTCAACTGGCAGAATTAAAAAGTTCAAAGAATTTGCACGGTTGCTGCATATTTCCTGTACCAAAAAGTTAGAGTATGATTTTCCTACTCGTTGGAACTCAACATTTTTAATGTTGAGAACTGTAATAGAATTCAAAGAGGCATTTCAGAAGTTAAATCTATCTGATACCAATTATCGGCGTTTTCCAACTGAGAGGCAATGGAGTGAAGCAGAAGATGTTTGTGATAAGTTGAAGCTCTTATATCATATCGCTGAAAAAATTTTAGGAATTCAATATCCTACTTTAAGTTAATACTTTTCTAAAATTTTTGAAGTTAAGCTCAAATTAGAAGCATGGGTATTGAGTTTTAATCATTTGATTAGTAATATGACATTAATAATATTATTAAAATTTTAAAAATATTGGGATGATATGCATATATTGATGGGTGTAGCTACTATCTTCGATCCAAGATATAAAATAAAGTTAGTGGAGTTCTATCTTCCACTAATTTATGATAAAGAAGCTTTAACTAAAATTTGAAAAGTTTGAACTTATTGTCATGATCTCTTTCAATAGTATAAGAGTAGAATATTTGCTCCACATGAGTTAGTGGAAACATCTAGTTCAAATGAAACCATTGATCTTTCAGAGGGTGATAGACTATCAAGCTTTGACTGATCTATTGCTTCGAGCAGTACTAATGCGGGGACAAGATCAGAGTTGGATATGTACTTAGAAGAAAGTTTGTTGCGTCGAACTCCATCATTTGACAATTTAAGTTGGTGGAAGACAAACAGATCAAAATTTCCTACTTTGCAAAAGAATCCTCATGACCTCTTAGCCATTCCTATGTCTACTATTGCTTCTGAATCAACATTTAGCACTAGTGGGAGGTTGATTAGCTCACATCGTAGTAGAATTCGTCATACTACTTTGGAAGCTTTGATGTGTGCTCACACTAGGTTATGGAATAAAATAAATGATAAATGATTTTTCATTGACTTGTTATCTTAATATTTTTTAGCTTTAATACTCTATTAATACTTACCACATACTTTTTTTAGGTTTGACTTCAAGCATTGATAGAGTTTCATTCTGACGTTGTTTGATGAAGAAGAAGAGTCGAATTCACGTTGTAGATCATTTGAATGCAATGATAGAAAGCGAGATCGTTGTTCTTAATTTTCTGTTTTTAGCATTATGGTCACCAACAAAGCTCTCTGTTGTTTTTTTTGTCAAACTGTCATACACATTTTCTTGTGTTTCTATTATTAGGTGGTATTAGTATACCATCTACTTTCTTCATTTGTATTTGTGTGCCCCTTCCCTTCTGATGGATTAGAAACTTTGTTGTTTCAAGTAATGTAAGACAGTTTGTTGATTCTTGTTGGAAGAATACCTAGTGATAACTTCCAAAATATACTCCTCATAAGAAGGGTATATATGGCTGAAGTATCCAAACAAGTAACCCGATGGATGTCGGGTTCAAATTCCACAAAGACTAGTGCGTGATAATTACAAGTGTCGGTTGATAAATTGAAGTTATATTGCACCATTAGAATTAACATAAAAACAAATAAGTTGGGGGATATTGGAATTTATAGAGATTATAATTGGTAAATTTGGTTGAATATAATAGCAAAATCAGCAAGGTTGCCGACAAGAATGTGAAAGACTGGAGGTGTGGTGTAGATGATATACTAACTAGATAGGGACATGTTAGGTCATCTTATAAGTTCAATTAGTATAAATAATCTTAGGAAAATGGGTAACTATAGCTTTTCAGCTTTATAATTACCTCTTACTAGAATTTTATCAAACCCCTAGCCACTATTAGCTCAACCCGATCAGATTTGGATTATTAGTTGCACTAATGTCACGCCCCGAGTTTACACCCTGGATGAAACACGGTATTTGAAGTCACAAATGACCCAAAGTCAACCCCCGATCTATCAGACATTGGCATTCTGAGTAATATAAAAATACATATAGCGGAAGTTTAAAGAAATGATGTAATTACATGAAAGAAATAAAGCTGATTTATAGTGTCTGAAACTATTAAAACAACACTACAAGTCTTAAATACCAATCTGGGTCCGAAAGCCACTATGACGGATGAGTTGCTGGGATGAGCCCCCAGCTAACTCCAAATCTAAATAGAAGGAAATAAAAATATAACTGAAATGAATAAATCTCCGTCCTCAAAGGATGAGGACTCACCAACTGGTAAAGTTGAGGTCTTCGATGAGAGGTCGGCTAACAAAGTTGAGACTAAGATCCTGCATCTGTATCATAAAATGATACAGCATAAAAGTATGCATCAGTACTTTGAATGTACCGAGTAAGTGAGAGGAACATAACACAATTGAATAAATAAAAAAATATTGAACTGAAAAGACATGCAATGACCAAATAAAACTTTTGAACTGAATAACTGAAATACTGAGGCAGTCTAGAAGACCCTGTCTGATGGTCAAAGCATGTTATAAGTATGGAATACTGATCAGAACTGAACTGGACTGAGACTAGACTGAACTGACTAGCGGGAGAGTCTATAACCGACATGTAATCACATGAGCTAGACGTGGAGTCCAATGTATACACCCCACCGGTAGGACCCAATATACCTTGCCAGGGTATAAAGGCATGAACAGGGTGATCAAAAAACTCTGGGGCCAATTAGGTGAATAAATACTATAACCTACACTGGCAACATAGTTTTGGAAACCTGGGTGCACTGGAACCCCCGTCCGCTTGGTGTTAAGTCCTACTCCCACTGAATAATCCTAGATTGAATACTAAGCTGATAGCTCAAAACTGGGGCCCAAGACTAGTCAGGATACATAACTAAAAGTACCCTGAGAGTCTTATCGAACCAGATTCTTGAACTGGGTTTTAGACTGGTCAGAGCTGCTTAGATAGAAGCATCGTAACCGTCTAAGAACAAACTGTAATCTAAATTGGGGTCCTAAGGCTAGTCAAAGCTATACATCTAAAGTGTCATGACCTCCTAGTGGACTAATAAATTAAATTCTGAATCTGATTCTGATAACTGGGAGGTAATACTGACACCTCAGGAAACTTCTGTAGTCAAACTGATCAGCTGACATTTCTTACTGAAACTGAGTATTTTTACATTTTGACTAGAGCTAGGCAACTATGTATCTGACTGAGTATTCAGCATATAAAGTAATATGGGAATTCACCACACTGATTTAATTAAGAAAATTTCAAGATTTATCACTTCAGCAAGGTTTCTAGTCGGTTCTACCCTCAAGGACTAGGGCTAAATTTAATGCACAGGGATAAGCATCAACACTGCCACTAACTGGTGGAAAATACTCATCATTAATATAACATAATAATTACACTAGATTAAATGAAACATTATCAAGAATTTCTCAACATTCAAAAATTTGTAAGGCTAAAATTTACTTTTACGGGAATAACATCAATTTAATCATGAACTGATGGAAATCATGCCTAAAATAATCATGGATATCATTTTATTAGAATTCAAAGAAAACTGATACATATTCTCCTCACATTCAAAAGCTCGGGACTAGGATTTTATAGAGAAACTAGAGAAGGGTTTTGAAGGACACAAGGGAAGAACTATCCCCTTGTTGAATTCTCACATACCTGATAAAGAACTCCGACGAAAATCCTTGAGAATCTGAGGAAAAGTAGGTTGCCCTAGTTCTTGCTCTAAGAATTCTACGATCTGTTTTCTAAAAGTTTGAGTAGGGAATGAGGAAAGAAACTGTCTAACCCCACTATTACGTCTGAAATTATGACTAAAATGATATAGTTTAAAGTTTAGAAGGGTAAGAAATTACTGAAAGACCCTTGAAAGTTTGCAGGGAAAATTGAGTGTCAGTCCCTACGGATGACCTAACAGGTCGTGGTCAGTGATCACGACCTATGGTCAAACTCGTGGACTACACTTCTTGGAGTACACTGAAGGTCACCACGAGGGACCTAATGAGTCGTGGTTAGTGATCACGACTCATGGTCACCTCTCGTGGACCACGTTGTCTAAAACTTTTAGAGTCTCCACGGGTGAAACCACGACTCGTGGTGTCCCAAACGAGTCATGCTGAGAACCCATTGGGTACACTGCCTAATCTTGGGCATAATTGCTTGCCCAAGTGATACTTTAATACTTCATTTCTACTTGTTTATCCACTTTTATGTGTGCATTCTCATGTGATTTGTATGTAAATGTGGATGTATACTAACCAACATGATTAGTGTTGTTTTGCAGTCTAGAAGGAATTTTTGGAAGCTAATCTACAAGTTGGTGAAGTGTGGAAATGGACTCGGAAGCAAGAAGCGGAAGTCGACAAGGAAAATTGGCAAAGTTTGGTGCTCCGCGATGGAGGTCGTGTCACGCTACCATCGCGGAAGCAGTCTGGCTAGAGGTGAATTTTATATCAAATTCCAGTGGAGGTGCACGTTACCTCTGTGGCACGGAGCTGAGGCTCCGCGATACACTCCATGCCACACTGAGGATAATTATTCGGAACACCAAGTTCCAGTGGAGGTGCGCGGTGGCACCGTGGCATGGAGGTGAGGCTCTGCGATACACGTCGTGCCACGCTGAAGACAATTACCTGGAAGCTGAGTTCCAGTGAAGGTCCGCGATACCTCCGTGCCACGTTGCCAGTTATTTCGGGAAAAATTCTCACTAGTATAAATAGCACACTTAGGTTTTATTTTAAAGAATCTGACATTTGGAGCAAGAACGTGGATAGTAGGCAGTTGAGAAGAAGAATTCCTAGGGTTAATTCTCTTCCTTTTTCTCTTTAATTTTAATTGCTTGTATGAATTCTACTTGTTTGAAGATGTTTAATCCACAAATGAGTGGCTAATTCACCTCTTGCTGAGGTTGAGGATAATTGCAGAAGAATGTAATGAATGATTATTTCAGTTTTGATCTTCTCTATAAAGGTTGTTCTACCAATTCTTGTTTTTAATACTTTAATGTTTGGCCAATGTTAATGTATATTCTAGAATTCCAATTTTGATTCTGAAAGGGAGACTAATTGGATAGATGTGAATTGGTGAAATATGATCTTTTCTTGATTGAGAAATTAAGGGAAGATTTACGTTCAGAATAGAAATATATCTGTAATGTCATATTAGTCATTTATGGAATTTGTTATGAATAGATAGAGCATGGGGTTTTTGCATCACAGAAATGTGTAATGTAAGTCTCATGATTCTTTAATTGGTGAGGAGTCGAAAGATCTAATCCATGGGTTATTAATTCCTGACTAACAACCGAAGAGAAGATAGACTGATTTTAATTAATAAATTACATCCCTGCATGTTTGCCTTAACCTCATCTTGTTCATTGCTATTGTTCAGACTTTAATTTACAATATTTACTTAGGTTCACATTAACTATTAATATTGACTCAAAAGCATTATTTGTTTGGTTGTCTACCTTCAAAACGAAATCGTTCACTAGCATTTAGGATAATTACTACCATATTACAGTCCCTGTGGGATCGATACTTGGCTTGAAATAAAGCCATTTTACTACTTGTACGACCATGTGCACTTGCATGTAGTTGGGTTCGAACACTGCCTACCTCCCCTAATTACTGACCAAGGCCGACCACGAGCCACCTAACGGGTCATGGTGCTAGACCACAACTCGTGGTGTCAACTCGTTAGGTGCACTGCGTAACATTTCCAGATTATAAATTATCTTTGACCACGGATCACCCCACGACTCGTAGGGGTTGACCACAACTCGTGGTCACCCAACGCACCAAAAATCCATTTAAGTTACTGTTCGGCGATTTCGGTATACTACACGCAAGTGCACGTGGTCGAACAAGTAGTAAAGTGGCTCAAGTAAGCCAAGTATCGATCCCACAGGGACTGGACTAAGGTATCAATCTAATCAAGTGTCAACAAACTTTAACTCTAAAATGCAGATAACAGTGTGAAGAGAATTTTGATATTTTGTTTCCTAATTTTATACTAAGTCTAAAACAAATATATAATTTGAGTCTGAACTATAAGTATGAGCATGCTGAGGCTAAACTGAACATGTATAGAAATAAATTATCGATACAATTTGATTAATCTTTCCTCCGGTTGCTAGTCAAGAATTATTGCCTATGGATTAAAACTCTCGTATTTAACCCAACTTAAGAATCATGAACCTTCCACCCATCTCTGTGATAAAAAGAAATTCATGTTCTAGCCATACAAAACCGATTCCTTAATTGACTAATACGACTTTCAGGTATATCTCTATCCTGAAGGTAAATCAATTCTCAATTTTCCCAAACTAAGAAAAGATCATATCCTATCAATTCACAACTTTCCAATTTCTTGCTCTCTCGAGTGAAACCGGACTTTTTAGATATACATTAATGTTGGCCATACATTAATGGAGTAAGAACAAGAATCAATAGAACAACCATGGAAGAAAAGATGAAAAACCAATTTATCAATAATTACATTTCAATACAAATGTTCTTAACCTCAGCAAGAAGGGAATTTAGCCACTCATTTGTGGATTAAACATCGTTAAATGAGTGTTAATCATACAAGCAATTGAAATAAAGAAGAAAGAGATAGAGAAAAACCCTGAGATTTTCGTCCCCTCAACTGCCTGTAACCCACGTTCTTGCTCCACCAAGTCAGAATATTATTAAAAATGAACCTAAGTGTTCTATTTATACTAGTGGAAATTTTTTCTGGAATAACAAGCAACGTGTCACGGAGTGCATCGCGGAGCACTGCCTCCGTGACACGCCACCAATGCGGACCCTCACTGGAATCCGGTCGCCAAGGTATTAAGGCCCAACGTGGCACGGCATGCAATGTGGGGCTAGGCCAACGTGCCACGGCCCCAACGCGCATCTTCACTGGAATTTGGCATAATTTCAGCATCCAGGCATAATGCATCTGCGATGGCAGCGTGACACGGCTCCATCGTGGAGCCCCTTTAATTCGTGCTTTCCTTGTGCTTTTTCCCTTGCTCGCTTCCGAGTCCAATCCCAATCTCTCCCAACATGCATCTTAGCTCCATAACTTTATATTTTTCCTGCAAAACAATGCTAATCATGTTGGTTAGTATAAATTCACATTTTATTACAATTCACATGAGAATGTACAAACATAGATAGATAAACAAGGCAAAATGACACATTTGAGTATCACTTGGGCATATAAATTTGTCCAAGATCACTTACCCCACACTTAAATCCTTGTTCATCCCCGAACAATAATCTTACACCTCATGCAATTGACACCCCATCCTGGCTACTTTGGCTCGACAATTCAAGCTACGGTTATACCGATTATTTAATATAGCAAATCATCAAGAAAACATGTATAGTCTTATCAATACGATGACCTCCAGCACATTAAGACCTCCTAGACTCAAGAATCGACTCTTGATATCGGCAAACTCATGAAAATCAACTGATCAATATATCCGACACGAAATTCAATCTATCGTTGAGCATGTGCCACCACACAAGAGAATTTTCCCCTTTTTAATCACATGAACTCAAAACATTACATGCAGGGGCATATAAACAAGATTTCGCTCTCTCTCCCAAAAGAATTCACATGCATCATGTCATGAACCATAGGCTTGCCGTTAGTATATTACTCCACTAATATAAGGACACATGATGTAAGATCACATAGGACTTAACTGATTGTAATGTAAGCTACGGAACTAGCAAATACTGGGCTAACCAATAATAACAACTAGCCTCCTTAAGCGCTTTTTCAATACATCCCATCAACCTTATGGGCATTGTTTCTTCCTTCATCCTCCCATTCTTGAAGTTTGTCTTTATTTTTGACCCCCTATCTTTAAGCACACTTGACTTAATAACAAAGATTATTTATATATCTTCATTATATTTAATTTATAGCGAGTGCACCTTTAACCCTTTTCTTTCCTTTCATCACTTTGCTTTTTCTTTTCTTTTCACCATTCTCACTCCTTGACACTATGGGAAAATTTTTTTTTCTTGAGCGCTTAAGAGGTTTGGATCAAATACACGTATAATGAAAAGAAGGGGTTAAGCTCGGTTTACACCTTTTTGACAAAAGAAAAATAATAGGCTAAAGGCTCAATGGGCTTACTAGGATGTACATTCAAGGTAGGTATGATAATGAAAAAAACTTTCGGTTAAATCAAAGAAATGCCTACATCCTTTCCTACAACACACATCCTTCATTTCGTTTCGTATATACACCAGGAAAGTTCTAGACACTTCACAATAGCATGGAAGAAACGAAACCTCACCATACACTCATTGCACATGCTCAACTCAAGACGTATTCACAGACTCTTCAATCAGCTAATTACAAGAATTCAAACATTAAGCCTCAATCACACCAAATCGAACTCTATGGCCTAGGTATCTCAACATATTTACAAAGTTGCATGCTTTCAGATGAATCACCTTTGCATTTTAAATATCATGTACCACACGCAACCATAAAGTAACGACACGTTTGGGATACACAAAACAAAAGAAAAAAACTAAAAAAATTGAACAGAAGAAATATACTCCTAACGACTACATTTCCCTTAAGACGGTCTTCATCCATCCATCATAGGGAATGGTCACTAATTACGACTTCAGTTCAATGGGACTATTCTCGGTAAAAGAACCGAAAACAAACGCCGAGAAAACCAAACATAAAAATTTCACGAAAAAATTTTAAAATATCAATAATTTCGATAAAACATATTTACACAACCAGCTAACAGCATTCAACAGCACACAACAGCACACAACAGCACACAACAGCTTCACCTTAATTACAATGCAGACATACACAAAAAAATCACAGGGTCACAAGTTTCAAGCACAACAACAGAACAGAGACATTAATAACAACAGCAACCAGAACCTAACTACTCCCATCCCACACTTAAATCGAACACTGTCCCCAGTGTTCAAAAAATTTAGCATAGCACGAAAATGGGTGGTGAAACTCCCTGATCAATCGAAGTATTCCACTTCTTCGTCAGGTGTCGCTGCCTCGTCTCCCATGTCTGAATCTCCCCTGTCGTCATCATCTGACTCAACATCGGAGTCGTCACGACGTGTCTCCTCATCTGTGGGGACATCATCATAAGTGGGCTCCATAAAAGTTAGCCCCACTCGGCATAGAGCCCTGGCATTTTCGCCAAAAGGGTAGTCTAGCTCGAGCTGCCACAACTCATCTTCTGTTGCCGGCCTCTCGCCTATGCACAGCTGGAGCATCTGCATCCCAAACATGCGAGCCATATACTAATCATCCCGAGCAAGTCACTTGGCTAGTGTAAGAACTGGCCCGTGAGTGGTGTCGGGTGCCTTAGTTTTGGTGACATCTAAGGCCCGCCTCTCTATCTGCGGGATGTAGTCAAGGGCCTCTTCCTCAATATCCAGGCCCCTCAGGAACGTGGTTAGTAATCCACCAAACCCGTACCTGTGCCCTTGATGCAAACGGGCTCTCTTCATGGTGGAGATAATCACCGCCCCAACATTGATCTCCAGCCCTTTTATCAAGGCATAGACCAAGCATACACGATCCCGGGTGACATCTGTCATATGCACCCCCGGGATCAGGTAGGAACAAACAATCTTAAGCCATATCCTGGCTTCCCTATTCATTTGTGAGTAGGGCAATGTCTGATGGTAGCCCCTCTCCTTATGCCTGCTCCACCATGCTGTAGACCGGGCTCCACACAAAGTGCGTCTGATGTCCACATATGGTGGAGTGATATTCAGCTGTCGAAGCACATGGGCGTCTGTGTCCCGTGCCCCCAAGATGGCATTAAGGTGATGGGGCTCAAAAGTGACTATCTGCCCTCTTATCTTTATGGTGTGACTTCTAAGTGTCGGGTTCCAGTTGGCGTAGAATTCTCGAATTAGGTGCAGATTGCACTCCTTGGGCTCGTCAAAGATAAAATTCAGCCCGGCTGCCTCAATCCTATGGACAATCCTGGGGAATTCCTATGCCAATGGTTCCCTAGCAATATGCTCCTCGGGGAAGTACTTGCTTTCCTTATGCTTGGCATACCATTTCTTCCCTTCGTCCGTCACCCATCGGATTCCATATTGACGGCGTTGGTCGCGTGGAACCGCTGGTGCTGCTGGGACTTCTGTTCCCAGTCTAATTCTTTTCCTTTAGGCGCCTAATGTTGATGCGCCCTTCCCTTTGTCTTGCCTGCTTGCCATCGTTTCTGTCAAATCAAAAAGACAGTCCCAATGTTATTCAAAGTAAAATTAGCTTCGACTAAGGTTGGGTTAAGCTAGGCCACCCCACACTTAGTCTTTAGCCACAATCACAACATTACGGCAAGACCATACTTATTTCCAATTTACATAAAAAACAAAAACACAACAAATATGCCTAGTGCATTCAGCGAATTCGACGGTATAAATTCTTTTGTACTACTCAGACTTCGTACATCTAACCACAACATTACCATCAATCACATTTCTATACATAGCACTTAGCAAGGAGAAACAAAGAAAAAAATTTATCTACATGAACCTATATAATTCACCCATTTCTTGCATCTCACAATTTCGTTACCCCGAAAATCCGTCGGTCTTTTAGCATATTAACAGTTAGCACAACCAACTCATCTTACCCAACATACACAACCCAACAAGAATTTCACATGTCAACTCAATTTTTCCCCTTTTCATATTCAAATTCAAGCCCTAGCTATAATTTTAAAAAAATTCTATCAAGCTATGTAACTATCGAGTTCATGCAATCACAATGATACTTGATCACAGGCAAAAATAGCATGCCCGAGATACACTTTATGACTTAAAGTAGTCTTGTTTATCTAAGTTATTGTATACATTTTCATGTAATTTTATATGAAGTGAAGATATGTGCTAACCAACATGATTAGCCTTTGTTATGTAGGTTTTGATGACTTTTGAGTAACTAATCCATGAGTTGGTGAAGTAGAGGCTTGGAAACGGAATTAACACGCGAACGTCGGCAAAGAGGAGGCACAAAACAGCCCACCTGCGCGTCGGCAACGTGCCACGGCAGGCAGGCTGATCACAACAGCCCACCTGCACGTTGGCAACGTGCCACGACAGGTTGGCTGCGTGACCAAGAGGTGCCAACGCGCTGCCCAAGCAGCGTGACACGCTGCCAACGCGGCAGGGTGCTGCCGGGGACAAGTTCGGGTGATTTCCAGAGAGCTTCCGCGTCCGTAGCATGTCACGGAGGTAGTGCTCCGTGATGCACTCCGCGACACGTTGCTTGTTATTCCGGGAAAAAGTCCCACTACTATAAATAGCACACTTAGGTTCATTTTTCATTATTCTGACTTGTGGAGCAAGGACGTGGGTTACAGGCAGTTGAGGAACGAAAATATCAGGGTTTTTTCTCTCTTTCTTTCTTCTTTAATTCAATTGCTTGTATGATTAACACTCATTTTAAGATGTTTAATCCACAAATGAGTGGCTAATTCCTCTCCTTGCTGAGGTTATGAACAATTGTGATGAAATTTGATTATTGATTATTTGGTTTTTCATCTTTTCTTCCATGTTGTTCTATTAATTCTTGTTCTTACTGCATTAATGTGTGGCCTACGTTAATGTACATCTAAAAAGTCTGGTTTCACTCGAGAGAGCAAGAAATTGGAAAGTTGTGAATTAATAGGATATGTTCTTTACTTGGTTTGGGAAAATTGAGTCTTGATTTGCTTTCAGGATAGAAATATACCTGAAAGTCGTATTAGTCAATTTAGGAACCGGGTTTGTATGGCTAGAACATGAATTGCATTTAATCACAGAATTTAGGTGGATGGTTCATGATTCTTAAGTGAGGTTAAATACGAAAGTTTTAATCTCTAGGCAATAGTTCTTGGCTAGCAACTGGAGGAAAAGATTAACCAAATTATGATGATAATTAATTTCATTACATGTTCGTTTAACCTCAGCATGCTCTCATTCATAGTTCAGATTCAAAATAGATAATTGTTTTTAGCTTTAATATAAAAATTATAAAACAAACTATCAAACTTTTGGTTACACTGTTGTCTGCATTTTTAGAAGTAAAATATAGTACACTTGAGCAGATTGCACTTCATCCAAGTCTCTGTGGGATCGATACTTGGCTTACTAAAGCCACTTTACTATTTGTTCGACCACGTGCACTTGCGTGTCGTTTTATATACCCACAAAACACCCGAACAAGTTTTTGGCGCCGTTGCCGGGGAATTGGCAATTGGTGAATTTGTTTTAAGTGTTAATTTACTATATTTGTTTTCTTAAGTGCTGACAACTTGGTCTTAGTGTTTGTTTTAATTCTTTTTCATTTTATTTTTTTCTTTTTTCGAATACCCTTATTGACATGACATCGTGGAATACAAATGGTTTAAATGGTGGATACTCATATTTTGGTGAATCTTGTCTGAATTGCGGAGGACACCACTCGTGGCAACACTGTAACACGTGCAATATATGTGGTGGTCAAGATGGCCATTGGGATGGCTGTCCGAATGCATATTCCCCTCCCCAAGCCCCTACTATGATCCTTCTGTTGTTTTTTCTGAATATAGGCATGCTGAAAATGAGGACTTGGGATGCCAAGCTCGAATAGAAGACATGCTGAAACAACTCTTGGAGCAATCAGAAGCAATGAAGGAGGCGATGGCAGTATTGAGAATTCAACAAGAAGAGAATGCAGAGGCTCTAGAAAGGATGAGCGTCAAATTCACGGAGATGACTGCTGAGGCTGAAGCTTGTGATAAATTGCAGGTAACAATTTTAGCCGATATTCAAGAGGAACTACAAGAGGAAGACAAGGGTGAATTTTTGGATGAAGCCCAACAATTAGAATCTCTTGAGTGTCCCCGTGATGGGCTCACACTTATGGAAAATCCATTCGTGGAAGAAGAGATAGAGTATCCCCCAGTTGACAGTAATGGAGAGATAGATGTCGATGCTGAGAAGGTGTTTACAAGTAAGGAGGTCAAGCACAATGCAGTTTCAGAGTTGAGGTTTATTGGACCACACTCGAAGCATTTCTCGACATTAAGTTTGGTTGAAAACATAGAAATAGAGCCTTCCAAGCTTATAGAGAAATGTCTAGAGGAGGACCAAGCCCCGTATATTTTGAAATTTGCTAACTCGGAGAGACAAAATGACTTCGCTTACTTAAGGGCCAATAAGTTCAAAAGAAAACATCTACTGCTTGGTCCTTACAATTTTTCACCACCACCCCTGGAGCATAAGAGGAAATTAGAGAAGAAATTAGGGGTGAGATTCATATCCTCAAGGTGGAGGAAAAAGCGGTAAAACTGGATACGTCGTGCCGCGACGCAAAATTAGGCGCTGCTTGGGAGGCAACCCAAGGGTACCATTTTAATTTCTTGCATTTAAGTTGATTTTATTTATTTTTCATCTTGTGATTGTTTTGGTAGAAAGTTAAGCACAGATGGAGGGGAAGTCTGAGTACCCGTGGAGGAGGAAGCTAATAAGCATGGAAGAGAAGAAGTGTGGGGTTGAACACCCACTTGTGCAAAGTTGAAGAAAGGCATGCTGTTAGCTAAGCCTAAAGGCCTCAGGGAGTATTTCTCACCCTCTTTAAATGTTAAGTTGATGCTATGAGGACATAGCATGATTTAAGTGTGGGGTGAGGGAAATTTCTGGAAAATTTCAAAATTTTTGTGCTTAACGAGTGTTTGGTGGATGTAATGCTTGTGTGCAATTTGTGAGAAAATTGAAAATTGTTGGGAGTCAAGCATGAATTCATCACCCGTTGGTTTTTCTTTTCGGTTCTTTTCCGATGGCGGGTATTTGAACTGAAGAATAAAATTTTTCTTTTTCTTCCCTTGGTCTGTATATAATGTTTTTAGTCATAGTTAGTGACTGTTTCCGACGATGGATGGATGACGACCGTCTTGAGGAAAAATTAGTCGGTAGGTGTTGGGTTTTTGAAACCATAACTAATTGGTGCTTGATGTTCTTTTTATGTGCTATAAATGGTTGTAAGATGCAAGTATGTTCAGTGTGAAGCATGCAAGTGTATAACTTTGTTTGAGACACTTAGGCTCCTGAATTTGACTAAATATGATGGAAGCTTAATTCTGAATTCTTGTGATTAGCTGAGTAAGAGTCTACTGATTGTGTCTTGATTTGAGCATGTGCCATGAGTGTAAGGTTTTTGAGTATTCTGTGCTATTATGAAATGTCTAGAACTTGCCTGGTGTGTATATAAAACAAAATGAAGGATGTGAATTTTAGGAGATGATTTAGGCATTTCTTTGAATGAACCAAACTTTTATCCCTCATTATACCTACCTTGAAAAATTAATCCTAGTTAACCCCATTGATCCTTGAGCCTATTCTTTGACAGCTGCAACATAAGCTTAATCCTTTTTCTTTCATTAGCCTTGAAATTGAACCAAAACTCCTAAGCGCTTAAAGGAAAAATCCGAAAGAGTAAAGGAGTGAGAAGAATGATAAAGAAGGGAAAGTAGAAATTGTAAGAGTTGAGAAAGGTCGAGGGTGCACTTATTTGAATATGAGTGAGTATTAGTAGGGAGTAAGAAAATAAATAAATGAAAAGTTACTTATAGAACTCCTTACTAATAAGCTAAAAGTGCCTAAAGAAAGGGGGGAACAAAAGAGGAAAAAGAAAGATGAAAAGAGAAAAAGGTGAAGTGAGGGAAGGGAAGTTTGTAATGAAGGCGTGATGTATTAAAAGCGCTTAGGAAAGATAGTCACTATTACTGGCAATAATAGTACTTACCCGCACCTGAGTTACATTACAACCTAAAAAGTCCTACTTGATCTTACATTCATACATCCTTAAATTAGTGGAATAAAACACTAAGGGCAAGCTTATGGGTCATTACATGATGCATGTGAATTCTTTGTGAGAGTGAGTGTAATTCTATGCATGTACCCACACATGTTGTGATATAAAAATTGTTTTTGCGTGTGAAATTGGGTAACTCTCTTTCCGTGAGAGGCACATGTTGAATGAAGGATATAATTCATGTGGGATTTCTTAATCAGTTGATTTGCATGAGTTTGCTAAGATTGAGAGTCGAGTCTTGAGGTTAAGAAGTCTTAACATAGTTGTACTTCGTTTCGATGATCAAATCAGGCATGCTCTATTTTTAGCTTGTATCTTATGTAATCATTATAGCCGTAACTTGAATTATCTTGCTAAATTAGTTATGTGGGAGTCTCCATATGCATGATATGTAAAAGGTTGTTCGAGGACGAACAAGGCTTTAAGTGTGGGGTTGTGATCACGGGCAAAAATAGCATGCCCGAGATACGCTTTATGACTTAAAGTAGTCTTGTTTATCTAAGTTATTGTATACATTTTCATGTAATTTTATATGAAGTGAAGATATGTGCTAACCAACATGATTAGCCTTTGTTTTGTAGGTTTTGATGACTTTTGAGTAACTAATCCATGAGTTGGTGAAGTAGAGGCTTGGAAACGGAATTAACACGCGAACGTCGGCAAAGAGGAGGCACAAAACAGCCCACCTGCACGTCGGCAACGTGCCACGGTAGGCAGGCTGATCACAACAGCCCACCTGCACGTTGGCAACGTGCCACGGCAGGTTGGCTGCGCGACCAAGAGGTGCCAACGCGCTGCCAACGCGGCAGGGTGCTGCCGGGGCCAAGTTCGGGTGATTTCCAGAGAGCTTCCGCATCCGTAGCGTGTCACGGAGGCAGTGCTCCGCAATGCACTCCGTGACACGTTGCTTGTTATTCCGGGAAAAAATCCCACTACTATAAATAGCACACTTAGGTTCATTTTTCATTATTCTGACTTGGTGGAGCAAGGACGCGGGTTACAGGCAGTTGAGGGACGAAAATATCAGGGTTTTTTCTCTCTTTCTTTCTTCTTTAATTCAATTGCTTGTATGATTAACACTCATTTTAAGATGTTTAATCCACAAATGAGTGGCTAATTCCTCTCCTTGCTGAGGTTATGAACAATTGTGATGAAATTTGATCATTGATTATTTGGTTTTTCATCTTTTCTTCCATGTTGTTCTATTAATTCTTGTTCTTACTGCATTAATGTGTGGCCTACGTTAATGTACATCTAAAAAATCCGGTTTCACTCGAGAGAGCAAGAAATTGGAAAGTTGTGAATTAATAGGATATGTTCTTTACTTGGTTTGGGAAAATTGAGTGTTGATTTGCTTTCAGGATAGAAATATACCTGAAAGTCGTATTAGTCAATTTAGGAACCGGGTTTGTATGGCTAGAACATGAATTGCATTTAATCACAGAAATGTAGGTGGATGGTTCATGATTCTTAAGTGAGGTTAAATACGAAAGTTTTAATCTCTAGGCAATAGTTCTTGGCTAGCAACTGGAGGAAAAGATTAACCAAATTATGATGATAATTAATTTCATTACATGTTCGTTTAACCTCAGCATGCTCTCATTCATAGTTCAGATTCAAAGTAGATAATTGTTTTTAGCTTTAGTATAAAAATTATAAAACAAACTATCAAACTTTTGGTTACACTGTTGTCTGCATTTTTAGAAGTAAAATATAGTACACTTGAGCAGATTGCACTTCATCCAAGTCTCTGTGGGATCGATACTTGGCTTACTAAAGCCACTTTACTATTTGTTCGACCACGTGCACTTGCGTGTCGTTTTATATACCCACAAAACACCCGAACAATACTACGAACGTCAATCAACAATAACTCAATTGAATTTAAGCTTAATTTCTACTTAGGGCAAGTTTTGCTCACATCACATGTTCAACATCGAAAAATTCGACAAGAATTGAGATAGAATTGAAGTACCTTGAATTCGATGAAATGAAGAAAATTTGATGAAAATGTGTGCCTAGGTTCGTGTCACGTTGAGGGAGAAGGGGTTTTTGGGATGTTTGTCGCGGAGGGGATGAAAAATGAGGAAAAAATGAGGGGAACTCGGGGTTAAAAAGTGAGGATTTCGCGCGGGTCACCCGGCGACCTGGTGTGACCCGACGTGAATAACACCTCAACGTGTCACGGAGGGTAACGCGGAGCACCCCCTCCGTGGCACGGAGCCATCGCGCAGGTGTTCTGGAATTTGTAAAAATTCCAGAATTGCCATTAATGTGTCACGGAGGGTAATGCGGAGGCCCTCCTCCGTGACACGGAGCCAACGCGTGGGCTCACTATTTTGCCACTTTTTATTTTATTTTTTATTTTTTTTTCTTACCTCGATTTTATCCTTTGCGATTCTTTACATTTTGCCCTCCGATCAACCTGAAATTTATCTTACAACAAGAAATCGGTTAGAATCCCAAGGTTTACAAACATAACACAATATATATATATATATATTTTTCTTTTTCTTTTTCTTAACTAATGTACAAATACAACAAATTCACGGGTTGTCTCCCGTGCAGCGCCTGGTTTACCGTCGCAGCTCGACGTCATTCAGCTTAGTCATCCTCTAGGGTGACGGACGTCTTCTCTCGACTACCGTCCTCACCCCAGTAATGCTTACATCGCTGCCCATTGTCTAAGAAAGTGGCACTTCGATCTTCTTGCCACAACTCTACTGCCCCGTGTGGGGTCATTCTCACTACCTCAAATGGCCCTGACCATTTGGACCGCAGTTTCCCCAGAAACAGCTTCAATCTTGAATTGAAGAGTAATACTTTCTCCCAGGCTCAAAAATACAATGCACCACATGCTTGTCATGCCACCTCTTTGTTTTTTCTTTGTAGTACTTAGCACTCTCATAAGCATGCCAATGAAACTCTTCAAGTTCGCTGAGTTGCATTAGCCTCTTCTTGCCCGCTAGCCCTAAGTCCATATTCAATTTCTTCACGGCCCAAAAGGCTCGGTGCTCTAGCTCCACTGGCAGATGACACGCCTTACCATAGACCAATCCGTCTGGAGAAGTTCCAATCGGTGTCTTGTAAGCAGTTCTGTATGCCCACAACGCATCATCCAGTTTGTTTGACCAATCATTCCGTTGTGCATTTACTATTTTCTGGAGAATCTGCTTCACTTCTCTATTCGACACCTCCACTTGCCCACTAGTTTGGGGGTGATAGGCTGTTTCCACCTTGTGGCGCACCCCATACTTGGCTAGTAGCTTCTTGAAACTTGCATTCACGAAATGAGCCCCTCCATCACTGATAATGGCTCGGGGTGTCCCGAACCTGGTGAGAATGTGTTTTTTCACAAATTTTGTTACCACCTTGTTGTCATTCCTGGAGCAAGCTATTGCTTCAACCCACTTTGATACATAATCAACGGCCACCAAGATGTAACGATTACCGAATGACGATGGGAACAGGCCCATGAAATCTATGCCCCATACATCAAAGGTCTCCACCTCCAGTACATTTTGCAGCGACATCTCTTTCCTCCTACCAATTGTGCCTATACGCTGGCATCTATCGCACATTTTGACGTATGCCATAGAGTCTCTAAACAGGGTAGGCCAAAAGAAACCTGACTGTAGAACCTTGTGCGCTGTCCGCTCACCTCCATGGTGCCCCCCATACAATGAAGAGTGACAACTCCTCAACACCTCTGCAACCTAGCTCTCCTGGATGCATCTTCTCATCACCTGATTCGGTCCCTGTTTAAATAAGTATGGCTCATCCCAAATAAAATACTGACAATCATGCCTCAATTTCCTTCTCTGCTGAACTGTCGCCTCAGGTGGATAGACTCCACTCACTAGCAAGTTGACTATGTTTGCGTACCAGGGAACTTCAGCTTCCCCAATTGCCAAGAGCTATTCATCCGGGAACTCCTCATTGATGTCATCACCTTCCTTCACATGCAACCGACTTTACAATCGCGATAAGTGATCTGCCACCTGATTTTCGCTCCCCTTTCTATCCTTAATTTCGAGGTCAAACTCTTGCAACAATAGGATCCATCTGATCAGCCTGGGCTTTGCATCTTTCTTGTTAAACAGATACCGAATCGCTGCATGATCAGTATACACCACTACTCTCGAACCCACCAAATAGGACCTGAATTTATCAAATGCAAACACCAATGCTAGCATCTCCTTCTCTGTGACTGTATAATTACTCTGGGCAGGGTTCAGTGTTTTGCTTGCATAATGAATAGAATGAAAGATTCTATTTTTCCTCTGCCCCAATACAGCTCCCACAGCCACATCACTTGCATCACACATCAATTCAAATGGTTGTTCCCAATCCGGAGAAATAAGGACAGGTGCTTCTATCAATTTCTGCTTCAACTCCTTGAATGCTTTCACACACTCATCATCCAACTCAAACTTCACCTTTTTTTCTAACAATCTGCATAGTGGTCTGGAAATTTTTGAGAAGTTTCTGATGAACCGTCTGTAGAACCCTGCATGCCCAAGAAAACTGCGAACACCTTTCACCGACACAGGTGGTGGTAACTTCTCAATAACCTCAATCTTAGCACGATCGACCTTCAGCCCTTGCAAGACACTTTATGGCCAAGGACGATACCTTCCTTGACTAAGAAATGGCATTTCTCCCAGTTTAGTACAAGGTTGGATTCTTCGCAGCGAGCCAGCACCCTGTCAAGATTCTGCAAACAAGTAGCAAACAAATTACCAAAAATAGAAAAATCATCCATAAATACCTCAACAAAATCCTCCACCATGTCGCGGAAAATAGCCATCATGCATCTCTGGAATATGGCGGGTGCATTGCATAACCCAAATGGCATCCGCCTAAAAGCATACGTCCTATAGGGACAGGTAAAAGTAGTCTTCTCCTGATCCTCCGGTGCTATGGCTATTTGGTTATAGCCAGAGTACCCATCAAGGAAACAATAATATTCCTGTCCAGCCAACCTGTCTAATATCTGATCAATGAATGGGATAGGATAATGATCTTTTCTTGTTGCTTCATTAAGCTTTCTATAGTCCATGCAAATCCGTCAGCCTGTGACGGTTCGTGTAGGAATCAACTCATTTTTTTCATTGGTGACCACGGTCATCCCTCCTATCTTTGGAACACACTGAACAGGGCTGACCCATTCACTGTCCGAGATAGGGTAGACCACACCTGCATCAAGCCACTTAATTATTTCTTTCCTCACCACATCCTTCATTGCTGGATTTAACCTTTGCTGAGGCTGAACAATTGGCTTTGCTCCTGTCTCCATGAAAATCTTGTGTGTGCAAAAAGCTAGATTATACCCTGAATATCTGACATTTTCCATCCCATTGCTTTCTTCCTTTTTCTGATGACACCCAATGCTTCCTTCTCCTGTGCCTCCGTCAATTCTGCGGAGATGATGAACGGCAAAGTCTCATCTTCGCCTAAAAAGACATATTTTAAATGGGGAGGCAATTCTTTCAATTCCAGCTTTGGTGCTTCCTAAATAGATGGTTTCGGCAATGGTTCTAGAGACCTCATTAGAGACTGAAATTCCTGTTTCCTCAGATGCCTTTGTGACTCATTCAGTATTTGTACCACCTCATAAGCATTTCTATCTCCGAAATGATCGAAGTTCATCAACACTCTTTTCAGTGGGTCTTGAGATTCAACAATCTGATGAATTTCTTCTTGATCAAACACACTGATTGCCGAAAGCTCCTCATGTATGGCCGGCAACCTCATGGCCTTAAATACATCAAATACCTCAACTTTGTCATGTGCTTGCATGGTTAGCTGCCCTGCAGCTACATCAATAAGTGCTTTCCCGGTAGCCAAGAAAGGACGTCCCAAAATAAATGGGACTTCCGCATCTGGCTCGAAGTCCAGCACAACGAAGTCTACCAGGAAGATGAGGGAGACCACTTGCACCAGCACGTCCTCCACAATGCCATCAGGTCTTGCCAAGGAACGATCTGCTAGTTGCAAGATCACTGTTGTTGGTCTAGGACTCCCTAGTCCCAACTTCTTGAATACCGATGTCGGCATCAAGTTAATGCTCGCTCCCAAATCACATAATCCGCAAGCTCGGATACTCTGCCCAATTGTAATTTGTATTGTAAAGCTCCCAGGGTCTTTGAGCTTTGTGGGAAACCAATTTTGTATCCGTGAAGTGCACTCCTCCGTAAGCGCCACCGTAGCGTACTCAGTCAACCTGCTTTTGTTCGCCACGATGTCCTTAATATACTTTGCATACTTCGGCACTCCCTGCAAAACATCAACAAGAGGTAAATTAATGTGTACCTGCTTAAGCACCTCCATGAACTTTTTGAAACACGCTTCCTCCTTGTGTTTCCTTAGTCTTTGAGGGAACGGGGATGGTGGTCTTTCTAGTTCAGCATCCTTCTCCTTCTCCCTATCATCATTGTGCTCCCTCTCCTTTTCACCTGCTTCCGACTGCTGTGGTAGTCTTTCTGGTTCCACCTCCTTGAGTTGCAAACCACTCCTTGTGGTCACTGCATTTACTTGCTTGGGGTTGGGATCAGTGTCACTCGAAAGTCCTCCTCTAGGCCTGGTGTTTTGGCTCCAGCAAATTTCCCAAACTGGTACTCCAGCGCCTTGGTATCTAACTGATTGTTCTTTACATCGGCTGCCAATTTCACATAATCAGCCTGCAATTGAGCTTGGTTAGCTATCATTGTCTTGAACATCTCTTCAATGATGGGTGATGGTGGTGGAGGAGGTGCATTATTGCTTCTGTATTGTGACTGATAGTTCTGCTGCCCTCCTTGATTTCTCTGCGCCCCCTGACTCGAACTTTGACCTTGATGATTGTTGCTACCCCAAGAGAAATTCGGGTGATTCCTCTAGTTGAAATTGTAGCTGTTGCCATATTGTAGGTGGTTGTTTCTCTGTATATTACCAACAAAGTTCACCGAATCAGGATTTTCTCCGCAACACTCAGCTGAGTGTTCATTACTCCCGCACACTTCACACCAAATCTGCTGCACTACATTCACTGGGGCTTGAGACTGGTTCATGCTCATGTTACTGAAGTGGGTGTTGAGTTGATTCTGTAACGCAGCTATTTGTGCAGCAATAGCTATAAAACTATCCACTTCTAAGACTCCTGCTGCTTTCCTTGCTCCTCCTCTTGATGAGTCCGCATTCCACTCTGGATTCCCCTGCGAAATACGATTTAACAAGGTATACAGCTCCTCATAAGTTTTCTCCAATGCTTGTCCCCTAGCTGCTGAGTCTAAAAAGATTTTTGTGTGGGGTTCCAAACCCTCTATGAAAGTATGCACCAGCACATCATTGGATTGGTGATGATGAGGACAATCCCGCAACATAGATTTGAATCTCTCCTAGGCTTGATACAGATTCTCTCCCTCTCTCTGTTTGAAACTTAGAATTTGACTTCTAAGTCTTGCTGTTTTACAAGATGGAAAGAACCGTATCAAGAATTTCTTTGCAAGATCATCCCACGTGGTGATGGAATTAGGTGGCTCAGCTTTCAACCACCTCTTAGCTTCTCCCAAAAGTGAAAAAGGGAACAATGTAAGCCTGACATAATCTGATGACACTCCAGCGGGGATGTAAGTGTCACTTTTCTCCAAAAAGTTTTGGAGATGTTGCTGTGGATCCTCATGAGGGAGACCTGTGAATTGCCCGCTGGTGTGCAGCAATTGCACCATGTTTTGTTTAAGCTTGAACCTCCCTCCTGGCACATGTTTACGGATGCTAGATATGACATTGTTAGCATGTGGGATTGCCACCTCGCGAACCGTCCTAGCAGCCATTTCCTCGGGCACTAACATTGCCCTTACAACTGGTGGATTCTGTTGTTGCTCCAGGATTGTTTGTCTGAGCAACTGCAGCTTTTTCTCTAGAGCTTCTCTCCTTTGACGATGAAATTGTCTTTCCGGCTCTAAATATGAGTCCAACAGCTCCTTGTCTCTTACCAGTGTTCAATAGAAATTAGTATCTGCAAAATACAGGCTAAGACCAAGTTGTCAACAATAAGAAGAAATAGTAAACTAACACTTAAGAAAAATTTACCAATTGCCAGTCCCCGGCAACGGTGCCAAAAACTTGTTCGGCGATTTTGGTATACTACACGCTAGTGCACATGGTCGAACAAGTAGTAAAGTGGCTCAAGTAAGCCAAGTATCGATCCCACAGGGACTGGACTAAGGTATCAATCTAATCAAGTGTCAACAAACTTTAACTCTAAAATGCAGACAACAGTGTGAACAGAATTTTGATATTTTGTTTCCTAATTTTATACTAAGTCTAAAACAAATATACAATTTGAGTCTGAACTATAAGTATGAGCATGCTAAGGCTAAACTGAACATGTATAGAAATAAATTATCGATACAATTTGATTAATCTTTCCTCCGGTTGCTAGTCAAGAATTATTGCCTATGGATTAAAACTCTCGTATTTAACCCAACTTAAGAATCATGAACCTTCCACCTACATCTCTATGATAAAAAGAAATTCATGTTCTAGCCATACAAAATCGATTTCTTAATTGACTAATACGACTTTCAGGTATATCTCTATCCTGAAGGTAAATCAATTCTCAATTTTCCCAAACTAAGAAAAGATCATATCCTATCAATTCACAACTTTCCAATTTCTTGCTCTCTCGAGTGAAACCGGACTTTTTAGATATACATTAACATTGGCCACACATTAATGCAGTAAGAACAAGAATCAATAGAACAACCATGGAAGAAAAGATGAAAAACCAATTTATCAATAATTACATTTCAATACGAATGTTCTTAACCTCAGCAAGAAGGGAATTTAGCCACTCATTTGTGGATTAAACATCGTTAAATGAGTTTTAATCATACAAGCAATTGAAATAAAGAAGAAAGAGATAGAGAAAAACCCTGAGATTTTCGTCCCCTCAACTGCCTGTAACCCACATTCTTGCTCCACCAAGTCAGAATATTATTAAAAATGAACCTAAGTGTTTTATTTATACTAGTGGGAATTTTTTTCGGAATAACAAGCAACGTGTCACGGAGTGCATCGCGGAGTACTGCCTTCGTGACATGCCACCAATGCAGACCCTTACTGGAATCCGGTCGTCCAGGTATTAAGGCCCAATGTGGTACGGCATGCAACGCGGGGCTAGGCCAACGTTCCACGGCCCCAACGCGCACCTTCACTGGAATTTGGCATAATTTCAACATCCAGGCACAATGCATCCGCGATGGCAGCGTGACACGGCTCCATCGCGGAGCCCCTTTAATTCGTGCTTTCCTTGTGCTTTTTCCCTTGCTAGCTTCCGAGTCCAATCCCGATCTCTCCCAACATGCATCTTAGCTCCATAACTTTATATTTTTCCTGCAAAACAACGCTAATCATGTTGGTTAGTATAAATTCACATTTTATTACAATTCACATGAGAATGTACAAACATCGATAGATAAACAAGGCAAAATGACACATTTGAGTATCACTTGGGCATATAAATTTGCCCAAGATCAGTTACCAGGTCTCACCACGAGTCACTTAACGACTCGTGGTCTCTCCTCACGGGTCACAGAACGACTCGTTGTGTGACCTGATGCAAATTTTCTAGTTTTCTCTAATTCAAGTCCTGGGTCTAGTCCTTGAGTTTTTGGGGCATTAAAATATCTCCCCCTTGGGAACATTCATCATCAAATGTTGGAAAACACACAGGAAAGCAGAGAAGAGAAACTTTTATACACGAATACTGATCATGAAAGTTGAAAACTAGTGGAATGACTATCTCTAAACTTAACTATAATTCTGAACTGAATTCACTAATCATACACATGATCAATTACATGAAAGAAACTGGAATACACGAATTGAATGGAGTTCTAGGGAGAAAATTGGTACCTTAAACTGAAATTGTGCCGGAAGAGAACAAATGTGGGTATCTGGCCATCATGTCTACTTTGGCCTCCCACATAGTTTCTTCAACCTGTTGATTTCTCCATAAGCCCATGACTGAAGCTACCTCCTTGTTCCTCAGCTTATGAACCTGACGATCAAGGATCTAGACTGGGACCTCCTCATATGAGAGACTGTCCTTTATTTCTACGCTATCCAATGGTACAATTGAATTTGGATCGCCAATACATTTATTCGATAGTGACACATGGAATACTGTGTGCAGAGACACCAACTCTGACTGTAACTCCAATTCATAAGCTACTTTGCCAATTTGCCTTAGGATTCTATAGAGTCCCATGTATCTCAGACTGAGATTTCTCTTCTTCCCAAACCTCATCACCCCTTTCATGGATGAAATTTTCAGATAGACCCAGTCATCCACAACAAATTCCAATTCTCTTCTCCTCACATCAGCATAAGATTTTTTACGGCTCTGAGTTGTTTTCAATCTTTCTCTAATGAGTTGTACCTTCTGCGTAGCTTCATGAACCGAGTCTGACCCAATTATTGTGGCTTAACCAACCTCGAACCATCCAATAAGAGACCTATACCTTCTACCATATAATGCCTCAAACGAGGCCATCTAGATGCTGGAGTGATAACTATTGTTGTACGCAAACTTGATAAGAGGCAAGTGGTCATCCCAACTACCTTTGAAATCGATCGCGCACGCTCTCAACATATCTTCTAGGGTCTGAATAGTTTGCTCAGCTTGCCCATCTGTCTGCAGGTGAAAAGTCGTGCTGAGCTTGACCTGGGTTCCAAGTCCCTTCTGAAAAGACTTCCAAAAATATAAGGTGAATTGGGTACCTTTGTTTGAGATGATGGATAATGGCACCCCATGAAGCCGGACCAACTCTCGGATGTAAACTCTAGCATAGTCCTCAGCTGAATCTGTAGTTTTAATTGGAAGGAAATGTGCTAACTTAGTCATCTGGTCTACTACTACCCATATGGAATCATATTGTCAGCGAGTTCGAGGTAGACCCGTAATAAAGTCCATATTTATTTCTTCCCACTTCCACGTGGGTATGCTGATATCTTGGGTCATACCTCCCATTCTTTAATGCTCTACCATGACTTGCTGGCAGTTTGGGCACTTAGCTACGAATTCGGCGATGTCTCTCTTCATGCCATTCTACCAGTAAATATCCTGTATATCGCGGTACATCTTAGTAGCACCAGGGTGGATGGAGTATCTCAAGTTGTGTGCTTCAGCCAATATCTACTGTCTCAAGTCACCGATGTCCGGTACGCATAATCTTCCCTAATAACGGAGCACACTATCTCCCCCTTTGGAGAAAGCCTCAACCTCCTTCCTTAGAATCGTTTCCTTGAGTTTAAGTAGAATGGGATCTTCATCCTGTTTGGACTTAACTTCAACAACCAAAGAGGAATATGACCCGCTTTGCATCACCACTCCACCCTCAAGTGAGTCAACCAACTGCACCCCTAACTGAGCTAGTCTGTGAACATCCTTCGCCAACTCCTTTTTGCCTTCCTCAACATGAGCTACGCAACCCATAGACACTCTGCTTAGGGCATCAGCCACCACATTGGCTTTGCCCGGGGTGATATAGAATGCTCATTTCATAATCCTTCAGGAGCTCTAACCACCTTCTCTAACAAAGATTCACGTCCTTCTGATTGAATACATACTGAAGGCTCTTATGATCGGTGAAAACATCAATATGAGCCCCGTATAGGTAATGTCTCCATATTTTCAATGCAAACACTACCACTGCCAACTCCAAGTCATTAGTTGGATAATTCTTCTCATGAATCTTGAGATGTCTGGAGGCGTAGGTTATCACTTTGCCCCGCTGCATCAGAACACAATCGAGTCTAACTTTGAAAGCATCAGAATATACTACAAACCCATCTGATCCTTCTAATAGTGTCAAAACTGGAGCGGTAGTGATTCGAGTTTTTAATTCCTGAAAACTCTTCTCAAATGCATGTGACCACTGGAATTTCACCTTCTTCTGAGTCATCCTAGTCAGTGGAGATGCTATAGAAGAAAAGCTTTCCACAAAGCGTCGGTAATAACCGGCCAAACCCAAGAAACTTTTTATTTTTGTTAGGGAGGTGGGTCTGGTCCAGTCTTTCACTGCTGCTATCTTTTGAGGATTAACCTGAATACCCTCACCCGAGACCACATGACCCGGGAAAGTCATGGACTTTAACAAGAATTCTCACTTGCTGAACATAGGGAACAGTTAGCGGTCTCTAAGTGTCTGAATTACTATCCTCGGGTGATTAGCATGCTCTTCCTCATTTCTGGAGTATACCAGAATGTTTTCAATAAATTGTAATACCTCAGAAGCGACTAAGCATAGACATGGGAAGTATAATTGGAAAAGTGCAGAAAAACTGGCAAAAATATCTCAGGACGGGTGATCTTGGGCAGATTTATATGCCCAAGTGATACTCAAATGTGTCATTTTGCCTTGTTTATCTATCGATGTTTGTACATTCTCATGTGAATTGTAATAAAATGTGAATTTATACTAACCAATATGATTAGCGTGGTTTTGCAGGAAAAATATAATTTTATGAAGCTAAGATGAAGGTTGAGAGAAATCGGGATTGGACTCGGAAGCTAGCAAGGAAAAAAAGCACAAGGAAAGCACGAAGTAAAAGGGCTCCACGATGGAGCCGTGTCACGCTGCCATCGCGGATGCATTCTGCCTGGGTGCTGAAATTATGCCAAAATTCTAGTGAAGGTGCGCGTTGGGGCCGTGGCACATTGGCCTAGCCCTGAATTGCACGCCGTGCCACGTTGGGTTTTAATACTTGGACGACCGAATTCCAGTGAGGGTCCGTAATAGTGGCATGTCACGGAGGCAGTGCTCCGCGATGCACTCTGTGACACGTTGCTCATTATTCCGGGAAAAATTCCCACTAGTATAAATAGAACACTTAGGTTTATTTTTAATTATTCTGACTTGGTGGAGCAAGAACGTGGGTTACAGGCAGCTGAGGGGACGAAAATCTCAGGGTTTTTCTCTATCTCCTTCTTCTTGATTTCAATTGCTTGTATGATTAACACTCATTTAACGATGTTTAATTCACAAATGAGTGGCTAAATTCCCTTCTTTTTAAGGTTAAGAACATTTGTATTGAAATGTGATTATTGATAAATTGGTTTTTCATCTTTTCTTCCATGGTTGTTCTATTGATTCTTGTTCTTACTACATTAATGTGTGGCCAATGTTAATGTATATCTAAAAAGTCCGGTTTCACTCGAGAGAGAAAGAAATTGGAAAGTTGTGAATTGATAGTGTTATACCCCGTAGAATTCCCGGCACCTAGACGATCTATTCGCACATTGGTTAAGTATATTTGAAGGCCATACGTGCTAGAGAAAGGTCGGGAAAGAGATCGGACGAGAAACCCGTCGAACCATCACGGGATGAGCCGAGGCAGAGCCCCTCCGCGATGGCAGCGTGTCACGGAGGTGAGGCCTCCGCGATGGCTCCGTGACACGTTGCCCAGGTTCAGGCTCAAGTATACAAGCCCCACTTCGGTTTAATTTCATTTAAACACTTAGGAAATTCCAGAAAACAGAGAGCAAACGCAGTAAAGGGAAAAGGATCGAAGAAATTAAATAATTTTCGTTCGATTACGCTGCTAAACGCTGCCCAAATTCAAATTAACTCCAGATACGGCGGTATTTAGCAACAGAGAGCATTCCTCGAATTCAGTTTCGTAAAATACGGTCGACCGATCGTCGAGCCACCGAGCTAAGGTAAGTGGAATTGCTCTAAATTAGTGTCTATGTATTCCTAGCTGTGAAGTAAATATTTCTCCCTTCTGGACCGCTGAAAAATAGCGAGTTTTCGACCGTCTTTCGATAAGCCTAAGTTTAGGCCATAAACTATATCGAAAATGACATTACTCTTTACAATAAAGCTGTATTTAGTATTAATTGGTATATTTATGAATGTAGTTGGGAGAAAATAGTTGAAGTACCGGCCGAGCCTCGTCCGACGGACGAATAGTTCAAGAGTAAGGTATGTAAAGCTAGTTCCCTCGGCAAGTTAAATAGTATTGGTACAGTATAGTAATGCACAGGCCGGTAGAATGTTTAGAAGTCAAGTGTTACGTTTATTATGAATGTTGATACGGTATTAGAAGCATCAAGTTGCGACTTGCGTAAGACTTACTAGTACGATATAGATTCCAGTATAAGTATTAGAAACTGCTCAACATGCCCAGTATGTGATGTAATACGAAATGTTAAGATATTGTTGTATTCAGTTGAAACCCCGCAAAGCAATGCAATATCCATAAAGCACTTCAAAAACAGAATAGCAGGCTAAAATGAAGTTTAGAAAGCATGTTAGGAATAGGAAATCATGTTAATACAGAAACTCAGTAAACAACATAGTTTTCAGCAGAAACACTATCTTGTATAGCATTTGCCCCAGTACAGCCCGGCAGGAGACTATATTCATATTTATATATATTTACCTGCCTCAGCACGTATTAGATACGTACAGATTACTATCATTAGCTCAGCATGTAATATATACGATACCTTACCCCTATTAGCCTCAGCATGTGAGATACGCAGACAGTATTACTAGTTGAGACCGTTGTATTGTTTGGGGTTGGACTACCTAGCATCCATGACCGCCCCAGGGTTAATAGCTGTATCGACTCGTCCGCCAGAGGACAAGGATACGTCGCTCTATGGAGTGGCATGCCGTCCCACCGGGGACGAAGATGGGATGCCAGTTTCCCCATATTTTGCCTTAGTCGGCTTTTATACACCCCCGTCGAGCGGGTACGCCCGGGGTGTTGATTCAGGAGTCCTCCGGACTCAGATGCAGTTATAGTCAGGGACTCAGCGAGCCCAAGTGCATACCCAGGGAACCGGCAGGATGCTTACGGGGTTTATAGGAGATGGGATGACCGGGGTAGGGGTATAGATTCTGTGCTGGTTGTACCTCCCGGCTTATGGGGGCCGGGTAAGGTTTGTGTGTGCTATGTTATGTTATGATGTGTTATACCCTGTTACAGTAGATACGAGTAGATCGACAGTAGCATGATAAATTCTCAGGTACTATTCCTACTCCCTCCCGTATAATTAAAGAAAAGGTATGGCTTACATTATCAGACAGTTAATTCATTCCTTTCTATTTCAGTTTCATCAGTTATATCATTGTTTCTCAGATATTTCTTTCAGTTGTTGCTTTACATACTCAGTACCAGCGGTACTGACGCCCGGTGGGGCGCTGCATTACTTGCCTGCAGGTACTCATAGACGAGCAAGTGACACCACGTGATTCCTATCAGCGATCGAGTATTCAGCTCCTGTCATCCGGAGACTGAATTCCAGAAGTGTATTTTAGTTCTTTTGTTGTATAGTACGGGTAGGTCGGGGCCCTGTCCCAATCATTTCTATTGCTATTCCTAGGGGCTTGCAGTCTGTATATATCTCCCTGTGGTCAGATGAGCCGGTCGTGTGAGGCCGTGCAGTTGTATAGTTTTAGTACTCTTTCTTTCTTTTATGTTGGCCGTGTAGGGCCATAGTTTGCCAGTAGTGGTGACCTTGCCGATCACGTAGTTTCTAGTGCTTCATGATTGAGTTATAGATAATTAGACAGCATGGTGGCCTTGTCGGCCCGCATAGGTTTCCCTATAGTTGCGTGTTCTGGTCAGCTGTTATTACAGGTACAGGAGGCTATAGGCCAATGGGCCGGGGGCTGTGTTTACAGCCGTTATATAGCCCTTTGTTTCTAGAAATATGAGTTAGAGCCAGCCAGGCACCAGATGTGCCCAGGCTTAGCAGTCCAGCAGTTCAGGTCCCAGTAGGGCACCAGGTGCCAGTCATACCCCCCAAGGCGGGGTGTGACAAACTTGGTATCAGAGCAGGTCGTGTCCCAGGGAGTCTGCAAGCCGTGCTAAGTAGAGTCTTGTCTATGGATGTGTTGTGCACCACATACTATAGGCAGGAGGCTGCGAGGCATGATATGATGGTTACCCTTCCTTCTCAGTCAGTCGTGCTTTAGAGCGGTACAGTATTGGGTTGAGTCCCTAAGAACTTACCGTATTCTTTGATTACAGATACAAAGGCAGATCAGCCTTACCCTATCACAGGCAGAAGATCAGAGATAGCAATGGAAGAGAGCATCAGTCAGTTACATGATAACTACAGCAGCAGGAGGGGGTATCAGAGACCTCCCAGCGTGATACCTTCATTGGCATTATTCCCAGTATACGTTGATAACGTCAGAATAGGGAGTCAGAAGTATAATGTGCATATGAGTTGATTTATTTATTAGCTATATAAGATCTGATTAAGATTATAGACAAGGTCAGACCACCAGGTAAGTATGAAAAGGAGAGGGAAATGCAGGAATTCCAAATACATCTTTTCGGATATGGTACAGTTAAATGCTTTTACTTGTTGTAATAAGAAAAGGGCTACTCCCACCTCTTGGTTTTGATGCCAGTATAGTGAAGGGGCATAAGACTTGAAATGGGGTTGCCAAATCAAGCAGTAAGTAAAGATGGGTTGATTGATCCTAGTAAGTATTAGAAAGTATAAAGAGCCCTTATGATTACGTAAGCTGTGCAGACCCTTATGATAACAAGCCAGTAAAGAAAGTAAGACTGTTAGCTTACCCGAAGTAGGGGTAAAAGACCTGCTAGTGATGAATGCCTAATAATAGTCAAGTTTGAGTCAGAAAAAGACCAAGTCCACCATATATGCTAACAGATAGCAAGACATACCTGTAAGATTATAGTTATGATCTAGTTGTGACATCGAAAGATGTAGAGGTCATGTGAATCAGATGGGCTTGAATATACGCCAGAAGAAGTATAGGCCGAAGCTTGATCAGTAATCTTATTAGCAACGAAAGGCAGGTACCTTGAACCCCAGAGTTCAGCTTAAGCAAGACGAGAGGAAGAAACAGGAATGCCAGATTTTGTGGGGAAATCAGGGTTACCCCCCCCCAGATTAATAGAGTATCATTTTAAGGATTAAGCTTCGGGCTGACAGTAGGATTGCGGTTCAGAATACCGCAGTATGTCCGCTATGGAAAAATTAAGGAGTTACCGATACAACAATTCTAATCTAGTGTAGCCTAGAGAAAAGGCCCAGCAGACAGTCATGGGCTCTCAATATATGCCTAGTAAGGCTACAAGATTTGAACGTCAACCCCACATCGCAAGAGTGGAGAATTTCAAACAGCAGACGATAACTAAAATGTCTATGTTTGTTACTTTCAGAGTGGGGTGACAATGCAATGAAAAGATAAGTCAGGGTAGGAGATATTATTAGGCCGTAAGAAGCAATGTATCATGTACGATATAAGATTCAACAGAGCATGTCAGAGATTATGTATTATCGCAGAACTCAGTACATATTGTATGTATCTATTGATATATATATATATATATACAGATAATAGATATGCTGTGAGTGCCTGCCTGTAAGGGATACAATTACAGATGCTGATTAGTAATAGAAAGCATATACAAATTGCATTGCAGGACACCCCCCCCTTGCCAAAAAAAAAAGAAGAAGAGAAGAAAGAGGGAGAAGAAAGAAAGAAAAGAAGAAGAGAAAGGGCGCAGTTAGACGGTCTACCGACCAGCTGGCGCCTGCATTAGCAGGGAGGCATCCCTGAAGATCGGTAACAGTAGTGCATGTGCTAGAACCAGGATTAGAGGCCGAATAGGCAAATTTCAGAGATTAGCAATACCAAATTGTTCTAGTATGTTAAGTGGTCGTACGTCATTTTCCCCAGCCTTGTAGGTGAGAGTCGGCCTTAACCAACCTAGCAGTTATTATGTGGAACACCCCATAAGTCAGTCGGCCGTCCCAGTCAGAATACCCGTGGGTACCCCAAGGAAGGGTCCACATCAGTAGTCAGTGATAGACTAGTACTTCAGCTGATTTTCGTAAGATATTCAGATACAGAGCCCTAGCAAAAGGCCAGTATTTACAGAATAGCTCATAAGACTGAGAATTCCCCAGAATAGCAGTATAAATCCAAGTGGATACGCACAAGGCGTAAGAAATTGATAGTACCCTGCTAGCACATTGTTTATTAAGACCAGGGGATCAGTAGACTCCCCGTGAAGATCCAGAGATTGATCGCCTGGGAGTAAGTTTGATTAAGTCCAGCCTTACAGTGGTTTAAGTAAAATAACAGAGCAATTAGATGCCCACGAGTCTGCGGTTAAGCACGAACTATAAGCACTCAAGTAGAACGGTTAGAGTATTGTTAGACTACTGCCACATCCGGGTCATTCAACACGACTATTCAGTTACTTAAGGTTATGCAGCCAGATCATTAGAGGTCATGGTCAATATCAGGACCCCCTGATCAGATACGGGCATATGGTGTGCAGATAGTCATTTAAGGTTCCCTTAGCAACAAGTAGCCTTAGCATGCGGCCAGAAGGCCAGATAAGCTCTAGCTATACCGGTAGACTACTTGTCAGATTCTCCGGTATGATAAACCAGTATGACCGTCAGTTATATGTCAATTTTGTAAATGTGAATTTTGGTTGAGTTTAGTAGCCTTTTTGGTCACATTGTGCCGGAGGCTGGTGTACAGATAGATATACAGAAAATCGAAGCAGTGAAGACATAGCCTAGACCTACCACTCCGATCGAAATACGCAGTCCCTGCGGTTAGCCGGGTACTGCAGAGGGTCTGTGGAAGGATTTTCCACCTTAGCAGCACCTTTGACTAAATTGACACAGAAAGTAGCAAAGTTCCAGTAGACTGAGGCGTGTGAGCAGAACTTCCAAGAATTAAAAGCCAGGTTAACATCAGCTCCAGTGTTAGTATCGCCAGGAGGTACAGAGGGTTGATGCAGCGTGGTAAGGTAATAGCTTATGCTTTCAGGCAGTTGAAGAAACGTGAAGAGAATTATCTTACCCACGACCTGGAGTTAGCTGCAGTAGCTTATGCCTTAAAGAGCGAAAATTTTGTGTCACCCAGGAAGGGCTAATATGGTAGCAGACGCCCTTAGTCATAAATCTATGGGGAGTTGGCATACTTGCCGCCTGAACAGCGGGAATAGACCCGAGAATTTCACTAGTTAGCCAGTTTAGCCGTTCACATAGCAGAAATAAAGGATAACAAAACGATAATACAGAATGTCGCAGCGTTGTCGTTAGCGGTGGAAGTAAAGGAACGGCAGTATAGAAACCCTAGCCGGGTTCAATTTGAACATAAGATTTAGTAAGGAGAGGTGACATATTTCCAGATAACCGGGAATGGAATGTTGCAATATAAAGGCCGCATTTGCGTTCCAGATGTTTTGGGGCATCGCCAGCAGCTTATGAGCGAGACGCATTACGCCCGCTATTTTCTCCACCCAGGCGCGACGAAAATGTGCCATGATATCAAAGAAAACTACAGGTGGCCAGGTATGAAAAGAGAAATTGCTGAATTTGTAGCCCAGTCTCCTAACTGCCAACAGATGAAAGCAGAACATCAGAAACCAGGCGATTTGGCCCAGGACATAACTGTGCCTCTCCGGAAAGGGGAAGCGGTAAATATGAATTTTGTAGCAAGATTACCCCGTACTAAACACAGACATGACTCCATAGGAGTAATAAGTGACAGATCGACAAAATCAACTCATCTCTTATCGGTAAGAACTACTTTCTCGGCCGAAGATTATGCTGAGTTGTATATCAGAAAGATAGTCAGATTACATGGAATACCAGTATCCATTATTTCAGACAGAGGAGCACAATTCACAGCTAGATTCTGGCAGTCCTTTCAGAAAGGTCTGGAAACACAGATTAATTTAAGCATAGTATTCTATCCTCAGACAGATGAGCAGGCTGAGCGCACAATTCAGACGCTCGAAGACATGTTGTGAGCGTGTGTGCCAGATTTCGATAGTAGCCAAAGTGAGCATTTACTGTTAATCGAATTTGCCTACAATAATAGCTATCATTCAGCCATCCAGATGGCGCCTTTTGAGGCATTATACGAGCGAAAATGCAGCTCACCGAACGGTGTTTGAAATTGGAGGATCAGTGTTGGTTGGCCCAGACATTATTCAGCAGTCAAATGAAAAGGTAAAGCTTATCCGAAGAATGCTTACTGACTGCATAGAGCCGCCAGAAATCATATATAGATGAGCGGCGCAGAAAATTGGAGTTTGATGTGTATGACTGGGTATTTTTTTGAAGTATCCCCAGTGAAAGAGGTAGTGAGGTCCGCCAAGAAAGGTAAGCTCAGCCCGAGGTTTGTTGGGCCTTGTCGAATTCGTTGAAGGACAGGCCGAGTAGCATATGAGTTGAATTTGCCTCCAGAATTAGAATCCATTCGTCTGGTCTTTCATGAATCTATGCTGAGGAAATGCATAGGAGGCCCGTCCAGAGCAGTTCCAATCCAGAATATCCAGGTTACGAAAAAGCTGGCCTATGAAGAGGTTCCAATAACTATTTTAAACAGACAGATTCGCAGATTGAGGACTAAAGATATTACGTCTATCAAGGTATTGAGGCGTAACAAGAATCGAGAGGAGATGACTTGAGAAGTGGAGGATGATATGAGGACCAGATATCCTCACCTATTTCAGGCCTAGTCAGGCGACAGGTATGCCCGTATTATTACTTATGCAGTACCTTATGGTTGTATGTCTGTGAATGAGAAAGATTGATATTTAGTTATCCAGTGGATCCTAGAATATTATGTGCAGTGCCTGTGTTGGACTTTTCTGCATTTCAGGTTTTTGCTATAGTCCATATTACAGGGGAAACTCTGCCAAAATTTTTCTAAACAAGTAAGTTAAGTAAGTCCTCTAGATGGCAGTATACATTCGAGGACGAATGTTCTTAAGGGGGGGAGAATGTTATACCCCGTAGAATTCCTGGCACCTAGACGATCTATTCGCACGTTGGTTAAGTATATTTGAAGGCCATACGTGCTAGAGAAAGGCCGGAAAAGAGATCGGACGAGAAACCCGTCGAACCATCGCGGGATGAGCCGAGGCAGAGCCCCTCCGCGATGGCAGCGTGTCACGGAGGTGAGGCCTCCGCGATGGCTCCGTGACATGTTTCCCAGGTTCAGGCTCAAGTATATAAGCCCCACTTCGGTTTAATTTCATTTAAACACTTAGGAAATTCCAGAAAACAGAGAGCAAACGCAGTAAAGGGAAAAGGATCGAAGAAATTAAATAATTTTCGTCCGATTACGCTGCTAAACGCTGCCCAAATTCAAATTAACTCCAGATACAGCGGTATTTAGCAACAGAGAGCATTCCTCGGATTCAGTTTCGTAAAATACGGCCGACGGATCATCGAGCCACCGAGCTAAGGTAAGTAGAATTGCTCTAAATTAGTGTCTATGTGTTCCTAGCTGTGAAGTGAATATTTCTCCCTTCTGGACCGCTGAAAAATAGCGAGTTTTCGACCGTCTTTCGATAAGCCTAAGTTTAGGCCATAAACTATATCGAAAATGACATTACTCTTTACAATAAAGCTGTATTTAGTATTAATTGGTATATTTATGAATGCAGTTGGGAGAAAATAGTAGAAGTACCGGCCGAGCCTCGTCCGACGGACGAATAGTTCAAGAGTAAGGTATGTAAAGCTAGTTCCCTCGGCAAGTTAAATAGTATTGGTATAGTATAGTAATGCACAGGCCGGTAGAATGTTTAGAAGTCAAGTGTTACGTTTATTATGAATGTTGATACGGTATTAGAAGCATCAAGTTGCGACTTGCGTAAGACTTACTAGTACGATATAGATTCCAGTATAAGTATTAGAAACTGCTCAGCATGCCCAGTATGTGATGTAATACGAAATGTTAAGATATTGTTGTATTCAGTTGAAACCCCGCAAAGCAATGCAATATCCGTAAAGCACTTCAGAAACAGAATAGCAGGCTAAAATGAAGTTTAGAAAGCATGTTAGGAATAGGAAATCATGTTAATACAGAAACTCACTAAACAGCATAGTTTTCAGCAAAAACACTATCTTGTATAGCATTTGCCCCAGTACAGTCCGGCAGGAGACTATATTCATATTTATATATATTTACCTGCCTCAGCACGTATTAGATACGTATAGATTACTATCATTAGCTCAGCATGTAATATATACGATACCTTACCCCTATTAGCCTCAGCATGTGAGATACGCAGACAGTATTACTAGTTGAGACCGTTGTATTATTTGGGGTTGGACACCTAGCATCCATGACCGCCCCAGGGTTAATAGTTGTATCGACTCGTCCGCCAGAGGACAAGGATACGTCGCTCTACGGAGTGGCATGCCGTCCCACCGGAGACGAAGATGGGATGCCAGTTTCCCCATATTTTGCCTTGGTCGGCTTTTATATACCCCCGTCGAGCGGGTACGCCCGGGGTGTTGATTCAGGAGTCCTCCGGACTCAGATGCAGTTATAGTCAGGGGCTCAGCGAGCCCAAGTGCATACCCAGGGAACCGGCAGGATGCTTACGGGGTTTATAGGAGATGGAATGACCTGGGTAGGGGTGTAGATTCTATGCTGGTTGTACCTCCCAGCTTATGGGGGTCGGGTAAGGTTTGTGTGTGCTATGTTATGTTATGATGTGTTATACCCTATTACAGTAGATACGAGTAGATCGACAGTAGCATGATAAATTCTCAGGTATGATTCCTACTCCCTCCCGTATAATTAAAGAAAAGGTATGGCTTACATTATCAGACAGTTAATTCATTCCTTTCTATTTCAGTTTCATCAGTTATATCATTGTTTCTCAGATATTTCTTTCAGTTGTTGCTTTACATACTCAGTACCAGTGGTACTGACGCCCAGTGGGGAGCTGCATTACTTGCCTGCAGGTACTCATAGACGAGCAGGTGACACCACGTGATTCCTGTCAGCGATCGAGTATTCAGCTCCTGTCATCCGGAGACTGAATTCCAGAAGTGTATTTCAGTTCTTTTGTTGTATAGTACGGGTAGGTCGGGGCCCTGTCCCAATCATTTCTATTGCTATTCCTAGGGGCTTGCAGTCTGTATATATCTCCCTGTGGTCAGATGAGCCAGTCGTGTGAGGCCGTGCAGTTGTATAGTTGTTAGTACTCTTTCTTTCTTTTATGTTGGCCGTGTAGGGCCATAGTTTGCCAGTAGTGGTGACCTTGTCGGTCACGTAGTTTCTAGTGCTTCATGATTGAGTTATAGATAATTAGACAGCATGGTGGCCTTGTCGGCCCGCATAGGTTTCCCTATAGTTGCGTGTTTTGGTCAGCTGTTATTACAGGTACAGGAGGCTATAGGCCAATGGGCCGGGGGCTGTGTTTACAGCCGTTATATAGCCCTTTGTTTCCAGAAATATGAGTTAGAGCCAGCCAGGCACCAGATGTGCCCAGGCTTAGCAGTCCAGCAGTTCAGGTCCCAGTAGGGCACCAGGTGCTAGTCATACCCCCCAAGGCGGGGTGTTACAGATAGGATATGATCTTTTCTTAGTTTGGGAAAATTGAGAATTGATTTACCTTCAGGATAGAGATATACCTGAAAGTCGTATTAGTCAATTAAGGAATCAGTTTTGTATGGCTAGAACATGAATTTCTTTTTATCACAGAGATGTAGGTGGAAGGTTCATGATTCTTAAGTTGGGTTAAATACGATAGTTTTAATCCATATGCAATAATTCTTGACTAGAAACCGGAGGAAAGATTAATCAAATTGTATTGATAATTTATTTCTCTACATGTTCATTTTAACCTCAGCATGCTCATACTTATAGTTCAGACTCAAATTGTATATTCGTTTTAGACTTAGTATAAAATTAGGAAACAAAATATCAAAATCTTCTTCACATTGTTGTCTGCAGTTTAGAGTTAAAGTTTATTGACACCTGATTAGATTGATACCTTAGTCCAATCCCTGTGGGATCGATACTTAGCTTACTTAAGCCACTTTACTACTTGTTCGACCACATGCACTTGCGTGTAATAATTACCCTAGAGCAGACGCGAACAAGTTTTTGGCGCCGTTGCCGGGGACTGGCAATTGGTGAATTTTTCTTAAGTGTAAATTTACTATTTTTTTTTTCTTTGTATTGACAACTTGGTCTTAGCCTGTATTTCGCAGATATAATCTCTGTTGAACACTGGCAAGAGACAAGGAGCTGGTGGACTCATATTTAGAGCCTAAAAGACAATTTCATCGTCAGCAGAGAGAAGCTCTAGAGAAAAAGTTGCAGTTGCTCAGACAAACAATCATGGAGCAACAACAGAATCCACCAGTAGTAAGGGCAATGTTATTGCCTGAGGAAATGGCAGCTAGGCCAGTTCGCGAGGTGGCAATCCCACATGCTAACAATGTCACATCTAGCATCCGCAAACCTGAGCCAGGAGGGAGGTTCGAGCTCAAACAAAACATGGTGCAATTGCTGCACACCAGCGGGCAGTTCACAGGTCTCCCTCATGAGGATCCACAGCAGCATCTCCAAAATTTTTTGGAGATAAGTGACACTTACATCCCCGCTGGAGTGTCATCAGATTATGTCAGGCTTACATTGTTCCCATTTTCACTTTTGGGAGAAGCTAAGAGGTGGTTGAAAGCTGAGACACCTAATTCCATCACCACGTGGGATGATCTTGCAAAGAAATTCTTGATACGGTTCTTTCCATCCGGTAAAATAGCAAGACTTAGAAGTCAAATTCTAAGTTTTAAACAGAGAGAGGGAGAGAATCTGTATCAGGCCTGGGAGAGATTCAAAGCTATGTTGCGGGATTGTCCTCATCATCACCAATCCAATGATGTGTTGGTGCATACTTTCATAGAGGGTTTGGAACCCCACACAAAAATCTTGCTAGACTCAACAGCTGGGGGACAAGCACTAGAGAAGACTTATGAGGAGCTGTATACCTTTTAAAATCGTATTTCGCAGGGAAATCCGGAGTGGAATGCGAATTCGTCAAGAGGAGGAACAAGGAAAGCAGCAGGAGTCCTAGAAGTGGATGGTTTTACAGCTATTGCTGCACAGATATCTTCGTTACAGATCAACTCAACACCCACTTCAGTAACATGAGCATGAACCTGTCTCAAGCCCCAGTGAATGTAGTGCAGCTGATTTGGTGTGAAGTGCGCGGGAGTAACGAACACTCAGCTGAGTGTTGTGGGCAAATCCTGATTCGGTGAACTTTGTTGGTAATGTACAGAGAAACAACTACCTACAGTATGGCAACAGCTACAATTCCAACTGGAGGAATCACCGGAATTTCTCTTGGGGTAGTAATAACCATCAAGGGCAAAGTTCGAGTTATGGAGCGTAGAGAAATCAAGGAGGGCAGCAGAACTATTAGTCGCAATATAGAAGCAACAATGCACCTCCTCCACCACCATCACCCAGCATTGAGGAAATGTTCAAGACAATGATAGCTAACCAAGCTCAATTGCAGGCTGATTACGTGAAATTGGCAGCCGATGTAAAGAATAATCAGTTAGCTACAAAGGCGCTGGAGTACCAGTTTGGGCAATTTGCTGGAGCTCAAAACACCAGGCCGAGAGGAGGACTTCCTAGTGACACTGATCCCAACCCCAAGCAAGTAAATGCAGTGACCACGAGGAGTGGTTTGCAACTCAAGGAGGTGGAACCAAAAAGACAACCACAGCAGTCGGGAGCAAGTGAAAAGGAGAGGGAGCACAATGATGATAGGGGAAAGGAGAAGGAAGCTGAACCAGAAAGACCACCACCCCCGTTCCCTCAAAGACTAAGGAAACACAAGGAGGAAGCGTGTTTCAAAAAGTTCATGGAGGTGCTTAAGCAGGTACACATTAATTTACCTCTTGTTGATGTTTAGCAAGGAGTGCCGAAGTACGCAAAATATATCAAGGACATCATGGCAAACAAAAGCAGGTTGACTGAGTACGCTACGGTGGTGCTTACAGAGGAGTTACAAAACAGGTTGCCCACAAAGCTCAAGGACCCTGAGAGCTTTACAATTCAAATTACAATTGGGCAGAGTATCCGAGCTCGTGGATTATGTGATTTGGGAGCGAGCATTAACTTGATGTCTGGTCTTGGGCAAATTTATATGCCCAAGTGATACTTAAATGTGTCATTTTAGCCTTGTTTATCTATCAATGTTTATACATTCTCATGTGATTGATAATAAAATGTGAATTTATGCTAACCAACATGATTAGCATTGTTTTACAGGTGAAATATAATTTTGGGAAGCTAAAATGCGTGTTGGGAGAGATCGGGGTTGGACTCGGATGTTAGCAAAGGAAAAAGCATTGGAAGGCACAAATTAAAGGGGCTCCGCGATGGAGCCGTGTCACGCTGCCATCGCGGAGGCCTTCTGCCTGGATAGGGAATTTTTGGCCAAATTCCAGTGAAGGTGCGCGTTGGGGCCGTGGCACGTTGGCCTAGCCCCTCGTTACATGTCGTGCCACATTGGGCCTTATTACCTGGACAAGCAATTTCCAGTAAGGGTCCGCGTCAGTGGCGTGTCACAGAGGCAGTTGCTCGCTCTCTGCTGCTCGGTATATATTGTACACCGACACGCAAGTGTACGTGGTCAAACAAGTAATAAAGTGGCTAAGTAGCCAAGTATCGATCCAAGGAGGCTGCTCTAGATATGCAAAACTGCCTAGTTTACTATATCTCTATTCTATTTCTAACTATGTTAACAACAATCCAACCAAGATTTGAGTGAGTTTTGTTTCTAAACTAATTATCTACTAAAATTAATAACTACTATTTACGTTGAGTTTAGACAATGGATATGCACATGCCAAGGTTAAGAACGAGTAATGAACTTGATAATCATGATAATTTGGTCATCTTCTTCTTCATATTGCTAGCCAAGAACGTTTGCCTAGAAATTAAAACTTCCGTATTTAATTTCACTTTAGATTCATAAACCATTCGTCTACATTTCTGTGATCAAATGCAATTTATGACCTAACACTACAATTTCGGTTCCTAAATTGACTAATACGGCTTTCAAGTATATTTCTATCAAGAAAGCACATCAAAACCCAATTTTCCCAAATCAAGTTAAGAACAATACCCTATTAATTCACAACTTTCCAATTTCATGCTCTCTCGAGTGAAATTGGACTTTTTAGATATACATTAATGGTGGCCAATCAAGAATGTAATCAGCACAAGAATTAATAGAACAACATGCAAGAAGAAGAAGAAACCATATCAATTATTACCAACATTCATTACACAAGTTCAAAACCTCAGCAAGAAAGGAATTAGCCACTCATTCTTGGATTAATCATCCTAGAATGAGTGTGAATCATGCATACAATTGAAGGAAAGAAGAAGGGAAGAGAAGAAAACTCTTATCTTTTCTATTCTTCAACTGCCACAAAACCACGTTCCTGCTCCCACTTCTGAACTCAGGCTAAAAAAACTAAAACTAAAAAACTCTCTTTTTAAAAATAACCTAAGTGTGCTATTTATACTAGTGGGAAATTTTTTCCGGAATAACAAGCAACGTGTCACGGAGGCCAACGCGGAGCACTGCCTCCGTGACACGGCGTGGACGCGGACCCTCTCTGGAAATTGCATGGTCCGGATAATTAGCCTCAACGTGGCACGGAGGCCATCGCGGAGGCCTGTCTCCGTGCCACGGAGCTGTCGCGAGGCCTCACTGGAATCTGCCAATTAATTTCCTCTCCAGGCAGTGTGCTACCGCGATGGCAGCGTGGCACGGCACCATCGCGGAGCCAGTGTAAAATATGCCATCCGAGGTCTTTTCCACGCTCGCATCCAAGTCCAACTCTGACATAGTTCCAACACGCATTTTAGCTCTTAAAAATCACATTATCCTGCAAAACAAATGCTAATCATGTTGGTTAGTATAAATTCGCATTTTATTACCAAATACATGATATTATATACACATTCCACAACAAACAAGGTAAAAATGATACGTTTGAGTATCACTTGGGCATAAAAATCTGCCCAAGATCACTTACCCCACACTTAAATCCTTGTTCGTCCTCGAACAACACATACACAAATGATGCACATCACATCTCCACCTTTGTCACTATGGTGCAACCATTTACGTTACGGTCATACCGATAATTCGATTTTTGCAAATCATCAAGAAAACATGCTTGGTCGTACAAGACAATGACCTTAATACATCGAGGCTTCCTAGACTTTTAAGAATTGATTCTTGATATCGGCAAACTCATGCAAATCAACTAATCAAGAAATCCGACACGAAAATCAATCTTTCATCAAGCATGTACCCTCACAACTCGAGAGAAACTTCCCCTTTTATGCTCGTGCAGCACACAAACATGCAAGTAGGGGCATATAAAAATTAATTTCACTCTCTCTCCCAAAAGAATTCACATGCATCATGTCATGACCCATAGGCTTGCCCTTAGTGTATTACTCCACTAATATAAAGAAATGCAGTGTAGGATCAAATAGGACTTTTAATGGGTTGTAACTGGGCTATGGATCTAGTATATATATATTGGATTAGCCAATAATAGTCGCTAGCATCCTTAAGCGCCTTTTCAACTCATTCCCATCGACTCATGGACATTGTTCCTCTCTTTTCTCTTTTTCTCCCATTCATGCTGGTTTACTTTCATACAACCCATTTCATCAGGCACACTTGACCCCAAATGGAAGGTTTTCATGTACCCTCAATTTCATTTAATTACAACTAGTGCCTCTTCAACATCATCTTTTCTTTCCTCACTTTGCTTTTCTTTTCTTTTCACTCTTTTCACTCTTTAACACTTTGGGAAATAATTTTCTGTTCTTTGTAAGTGCTTAAGAGCTTCTTATAGACTTTAAGGCTAATGAAAAGTAGGAATAAAGCTTAGTTCATACAATTCTGGACAAAAGAAAGAAATCGGCTAAAGGCTCAACGGGCTGACTAGGGTATACAACATATAAAAAGGTAGAATTTGACAAGAAAACAATGGAAACTAACGGTTAAAACAAAGAAATGCCTACATCCTTTCCGACACTACACCTCCTTCATTTCGCTTTGTATACACGCCAGGCAAGTTCTAGACAATTCACAATGACATGGAATAGCAAAACCTCACTCACACTTCATGCACATGCTCGAATCAAGATGCATTCACAGACTCTTTAATTAATCAATTACATGAATTCAAGATTAAGCCTCAATCATAATGAACCAAATTCTATAGCCTAGGTAACTCAACATATTTACACAATTACATGCTTTCAAACGAATCACTTTCACATTTCGAACATCAATTACACACGCAACAAAATTTTAGCAACCATAAGCAACTACAGTTTATTGATGCAATCCACCAAAGAAACTAAAAACAAAACATCTACTCCTATCGACTACATTTCCCTTAAGACGGTCGTCATCCATCCATCATAGGGAATGTTCACTAACTATGACATCGGTTCAATGGGACTATTCTCGGTAAAAGAACCGAAAACAAACTCCGAGAAACCCAAAAATAAAACTTCAAAATTTTTGCAACACATCGATCATTTCGATGAAAAAAATATTTACAAAATATGTTGATAAGTGCAACATTTTTTCGCAAAAATTTTGAAAAATATCGATCATATCGATAGAGAAAAAAATATTTACAAAATTTACAAAATATTTACAAAGGCAACCATAACTTTTTAAAAACACACATCATTAGCCACAAACAAATATATACACATCATTCACAAATCAGTTCACAACAACAGGGAAAGCACAGACATACATAAACGTCAGGGAAGAATATACAGCAGATTTAGAGCCTATGACCCAGCACCTAACTACTCCCCACCCCACACATAAATCGAACACTGTCCCCAGTGTTCACAAAAATACAAAGCACAAAATTTTGGGTGGTGAAACTCCCTGCTCAGTCGAAATATTCGACTTCCTCATCCGGTGCTGCGGCCTCGTCGCCCATATCTGAATCAGCTCCCTCGCCGTCATCGGACTCCACATCAGAGTCCTCACGACGTGTCTCCTCATCAGTAGGGACGTCGTCGTCAGTCGGCTCCACAAAGGCTGGCCCCACCTTGCATAAAGCTCTGGCGTTCTCGCCAAAAGGGTAGTCCAGCTCCAGCTGCCATAATTCATCCTCGGTGGCTGGTCTCCCACCTATCCGTAGCTGCAACATCTGCATACCGAACATACGGGCCATATACTGGTCGTCACGAGCATGTCGCTCGCCCAGAGTCAGCACAGGTCCGTGTGTAGTATCGGGGGCCTTGGTCTTTGTCACATCAAGGGCCCTCCGCTCCAACTGCGGAATGTAATCCAAGGCTTCTTCCTCAACGTCGAGGCCTCGGAGGAAGGTGGTGATGAGTCCGCCAAACCCGTATCTGTGGCCCTGGTGTAGTCTGGCTCTCTTCATGGCAGATATTATAACCGCCCCCACATTAATCTCAAGCCCTTTCATAAGGGCATACACCAGGCAGACACGGTCCCGGGTCACGTCTATCATATGTACTCCCGGGATCAAACACGAACATACAATTTTTAGCCAGATTCTGGCCTCCCTGTTCATCTGCGAATAAGGCAGAGTCTGGTGGTAACCCCTCTCTTTGTGTCTACTCCATCGGGCTGTGGATCGAGCCCCACACAACGTACGTCTGATGTCGGCGTACGGTGGGGTGATGTTGAGCTGGCGGAGAACGTGGGCGTCTGTGTCCCGCGCTCCAACGATGGCATTCAGCTGCTGGGGTTCCAGAGTGACAATCTGCCCTCTGATTTTAATAGTGTGGCTTCTGATGTCCGGGTTCCAGTTGGCATAAAATTCCCGGACCAAGTGAAGGTTGCACTCCTTGGGCTCCTGAAAAATAAAGCTGAGCCCAGCTGCCTCAATCCTCTGTACGATGCGAGGGAACTCCTGTGCGAGTGGTTCCCTTGCAATATATTCCTCCGGGAAGTACTTGTTCTCCTTATGCTTTGCGTACCACTTCTTCCCTTCATCGGTAACCCATCGTGTTCCGTATCGGCGGTGTTGACCGCGTGGAACAGCAGGTGCAGCTGGGACAGCAGTGCCCAGTCTCATTCTCTTTCTGCCGGTGCCTGAGGTTGAAGCACCCTTGCCTTTATCTTGTCGGCTGGCCATTGTACCTGTCAATTTACACAGACAAGCACAACGTTAAGCTAAAAACTTGTTAGCTTTGGCTAAGGTCGGGTTAAACAAAATTTACCCCACACTTAGTCTTTAACAATATTTACAACATGTTAGCAAGGATAGCTCTATTTACACCCCAAACACAATCACTATAAACATATTGCTTAGTGCGTTCACAAAAATTCGACAGCATAACGGCTAGCGAACTACTCAGACTTCATACAGCTAACCCAATCCTACTATCGACAGATATTCACCTATAGCACTTAGCAATGATAACAACAACAAAATAGAAACAACAATACGAACATTTTATATACACTAATCTAAGCAATTCAACCAATTCACATATTACGCAATGTCCCACAAAAATTCGAGAATTAGTCGTCTTTCACCAATTATACAATATTTACCATGACTTATCTCAAATAATAACCACACCCCGGCATCAATTTCGTCAAACTATCAAGTTACCCAAGTTAAAATTCAACACCCCAAGCCCTAGAACTCAATTCGACAATCAACAATGAATTATTCAATCAATCGATAAGTTCACACGTCAACTACAATAATCCGAACACAATCAATCGCAAAATAATTCACGTCATGTTTAATTTCTACCTAGGGTGATATATCTCACCTCACATGCTCAAAATCGACAAAAATCGCCAAAAAATTGAGATAGACGATGAAAACATACCTTGGAATTGAAGAATCGACAAAGACTTGACGTTTTCCTTGCCTCTTAACGTGGCACGGAGCTTGGGGGTAGGGGAATGGGTGTTTGGTCGCGGAGGGTAGAGGGTGGGGAAAAATGGGCGAAAATCGGGGGTTTATTTAAAAGAAACACGCGGGTCACCCGGAAACCCGGTGTGACCCGGCACTGGGATAAGGGCAACGTGTCACAGAGGGTAACGCGGAGGCCCTCCTCCGTGACACGGAGCCAACGCGTTGGCTTACTGGAATTTTAAAAAATTCCAGATTTGCCTTCAACGTGTCACAGAGGCCAACGCGGAGCATTGCCTCCATGACACGGCGCCAACGCGCCAGTGCTCTGTTTCACTATCAAATTTTATTTTTCATACCTCGCCTCGTTTTCTCGAGTCCAAGTATTTTTCCTCCGGTATACCTGAAAATCACCTCACTAAACAAAAATTGGTTAAATGACTAGATTCCCTACTAAAAAAAATAAAAATTACTAATTAAAATGCACATCTAAACCTTGTCAAAAAAAGAAAAGAAAAGAAAATAAAAGAAAAACTTTACACTAAGGAAAAAGAAAGAAAAATATTTTTCACGGGTTGCCTCCCGTGCAGCGCCTGGTTTAACGTCGCGGCTTGACAGCCTTTACGCTCAATTTTCTACTAGGGAGATGGACGATTTGTCCCGATCATGGTCATCTCCCCAGTAGTTCTCAACCTTGTCTGGTGGCCTACCTAGTAACTCTCGGGAATCACTCAATCCATTTGCATTCCCATGATCAATCACGTTGATCACCGAGAGTTCCTTATAGATAGTCGGGAGCTTAGGTGCCTTGTACACGTCGAACACCTCAACCTTGTCGTGTGCTCGCATCGTGAGTTGACCCGCAGCTACATCGATCAATGCCTTTCCGGTTGCCAAAAATGGTCGTCCCAAAATAAATGGGACTTCCGCATCTGGCTCAAAATCCAGAACAATGAAATCTACCGGAAAAATGAGGGAGCCTACCTGCACTAGCACATCCTCAACTATGCCATCCTGCTTAGCTAAAGACCTGTCTGCTAGCTGCAAGATCACTGTTGTAGGTCTAGGACTCCCTAGCCCTAACTTTCTGAATACCGAAGATGGCATCAGATTTATACTTGCCCCAAGTCGCATAACCCACGAGCTCGGATACTTTGCCCAATCGTCAGCTGGATAGTAAAACTTCCAGGATCCTTCAGTTTAGTGGGCAACCTGTTTTGAATACGGGATGTGCATTCCTCCGTTAAAGCCACCGTGGCATACTCGGTCAAGCGACTTTTGTTGGCCACGATGTCTTTGATATACTTTGCATATTTTGGCACACCCTGCAAGACATCAACAAGAGGTAAGTTAACATGTACCTATTTAAGTACCTCCATGAATTTCTGGAAACACGCCTCCTCCTTGTGTTTCTTAAGTCGTTGAGGGAACGGGGGTGGAGGCCTTGTTGGTTCAGCTTCTTTGGTCTTCCCCGTATCTGAGGTTTGTTCTCCCTCAACATCTGCTGCTCCTGACTTCTGAGGCGGTCTTTCCGGTTCCACCTCCTTTAATTGTAAACCACTCCTCGTGGTCACTGCATTTACCTGCTTAGGATTGGGATCCGTGTCGCTAGGTAGTCCTCCCCTTGGTCTAGTATTTTGGGCACTAGCAAATTGCCCAAACTGATATTCAAGAGCCTTGGTTGCCAATTGATTGTTCTTTACTTCGGCCGCCAGTTTGACATAGTCAGCCTGCAATTGTGCCTGGTTGGCAATCATGGTCTTGAACATTTCCTCAATAGTCGGTGATGGTGGTGGAGGAGGGGCATTGTGATTTCTAAACTGATTCTGATAGCCTTGTTACCCTCCTTGGTTTCTGTGCATACCCTGCCCTGAACCTTGACCTTGTTGATTGTTGCTACCCCACAAAAAATTTGGATGATTCCTCCAATTCGAGTTGTAGCCACCACCAAACTGCTGTTGATTCCTCTGTGCATTGCCCACAAAGTTGACAGAATCAGGATTTGCACCACAGCATTCAGCTGAATGCTCACTAATACCACACACTTCACACCACATCTGTTGGACTGAATTGACTGAGGCTGACGGCTGGTTAAAATTCATATTGCTGAAGTGAGTGTTTAACTGATTTTGCAAAGCAGCTATCTGAGCAGCGATAGCTGTGAATCCATCCACTTCAAGCACTCCCGCTGCTTTCCTTGCTCCACCTCTTGAAGAATCTGCATTCCATTTCGGATTGCCTTGTGAAATTCGGTTGAGCAAAGTGTACAGCTCCGCATAAGTCTTCTCCAGCGCTTGCCCTCCAGCTGCTGAGTCTAACAAAATTTTAGTGTGGCGTTCCAAACCCTCAATAAAAGTGTGGACCAACACCTCATTTGACTGATGATGATGAGGACAGTCACACAACATGGACTTGAATCTTTCCCAGGCTTGATAAAGATTTTCTCCTTCCCTCTGTTTAAAACTTAGAATCTGACTTCTAAGTTTAGCTGTTTTACCTGAAGGGAAAAATCTGATCAAGAACTTCTTTGCAAGATCATCCCACGTTGATATAGAGTTGGGTGGTTCAGCTTTTAACCACCTCTTGGCTTCACCAAGTAAGGAAAATGGAAATAAGGTGAGCCGAACATAATCAGGTGACACTCCAGCGGGGATGTAAGTGTCACTTATCTCCAAAAAGTTCTGGAGATGTTGTTGCGGATCTTCGTGAGGGAGACCGGTAAACTGCCCGCTAGTGTGCAAAAGTTGCACCATATTTTGCTTTAACTCAAATCTCCCCCCAGGCTCTGGTTTGCGGATGCTGGAATGTACATTATTAGCGTGTGGGATTGCCACCTCGCGAACCGGCCTGGCTGCTACTTCCTCGGGCACTAACACTGCCCGCACAACTGGTGGATTGGGTTGCTCCATTATAGACTGTTTCAGCAACTGCAACTTCTTCCGAAGAGCTTCTCTACGTTGACTGTGCAATTCACGTTCTGGCTCTAAGTAAGATTCCACCAGCTCCTTGTCCCTTGCCAGTGTTCACAGAAATAAAAATCTGCAAAATACAGGCTAAGACCAAGTTGTTAACACTTAAGAAAATAAAAATACAAATACAGTAAATTTACACTAAACAAAATTTTACAAATCGCCTAGCCTCCCCGGCAACGGCGCCAAAAACTTGCTCGCTCTCTGCTGCTCGGTATATATTATACACCGACACGCAAGTGTACGTGGTCAAACAAGTAATAAAGTGGCTAAGTAGCCAAGTATCGATCCAAGGAGGCTGCTCTAGATATGCAAAACTGCCTAGTTTACTATATCTCTATTCTATTTCTAACTATGTTAACAACAATCCAACCAAGATTTGAGTGAGTTTTGTTTCTAAACTAATTATCTACTAAAATTAATAACTACTATTTACGTTGAGTTTAGACAATGGATATGCACATGCCAAGGTTAAGAACGAGTAATGAACTTGATAATCATGATAATTTGGTCATCTTCTTCTTCATATTGCTAGCCAAGAACGTTTGCCTAGAAATTAAAACTTCCATATTTAATTTCACTTTAGATTCATAAACCATTCGTCTACATTTCTGTGATCAAATGCAATTTATGACCTAACACTACAATTCCGGTTCCTAAATTGACTAATACGGCTTTCAAGTATATTTCTATCAAGAAAGCACATCAAAACCCAATTTTCCCAAATCAAGTTAAGAACAATACCCTATTAATTCACAACTTTCGAATTTCATGCTCTCTCGAGTGAAATTGGACTTTTTAGATATACATTAATGGTGGCCAATCAAGAATGTAATAAGCACAAGAATTAATAGAACAACATGCAAGAAGAAGAAGAAACCATATCAATTATTACCAACATTCATTACACAAGTTCAAAACCTCAGCAAGAAAGGAATTAGCCACTCATTCTTGGATTAATCATCCTAGAATGAGTGTGAATCATGCATACAATTGAAGGAAAGAAGAAGGGAAGAGAAGAAAACTCTTATCTTTTCTATTCTTCAACTGCCACAAAACCACGTTCCTGCTCCCACTTCTGAACTCAGGCTAAAAAAACTAAAACTAAAAAACTCTCTTTTTTAAAAATAACCTAAGTGTGCTATTTATACTAGTGGGAAATTTTTCCCGGAATAACAAGCAATGTGTCACGGAGGCCAATGCGGAGCACTGCCTCCGTGACACGGCGTGGACGCGGACCCTCTCTGGAAATTGCATGGTCCGGATAATTAGCCTCAACGTGGCACGGAGGCCATCGCGGAGGCCTGTCTCCGTGCCACGGAGCTGTCGCGAGGCCTCACTGGAATCTGCCAATTAATTTCCTCTCCAGGCAGTGTGCTACCGCGATGGCAGCGTGGCACGGCACCATCGCGGAGCCAGTGTAAAATATGCCATCCGAGGTCTTTTCCACGCTCGCATCCAAGTCCAACTCCGACATAGTTCCAACACGCATTTTAGCTCTTAAAAATCACATTATCCTGCAAAACAAATGCTAATCATGTTGGTTAGTATAAATTCGTATTTTATTACCAAATACATGATATTATATACACATTGCACAACAAACAAGGTAAAAATGATACGTTTGAGTATCACTTGGGCATATAAATCTGCCCAAGATCAGCAGTGCTCCGGGATGCACTCCGTGACACGTTGCTTGTTATTCAGGGAAAAATTTCCACTAGTATAAATAGAACACTTAGGTTCATTTTTAATAATTCTGACTGGGTGGAGCAAGAACGTGGGTTACAGGCAGTTGAGGGGACGAAAATCTCAGGGTTTTTCTCTATCTCCTTCTTCTTTAATTCAATTGCTTGTATGTTTAACACTCATTTAACGATGTTTAATCCATGAATGAGTGGCTAATTCCTCTTCTTGCTGAGGTTAAGAACAATGGTATTGAAATGTGATTGTTGATTAAGTTGGTTTTTCATCTTTTCTTCCATGGTTGTTCTATTGATTCTTGTTCTTACTACATTAATGTGTGGCCTACGTTAATGTATATCTAAAAAGTCCAGTTTCACTCGAGAGAGCAAGAAATTGAAAAGTTGTGAATCAATAGGATATGATCTTTTCTCAGTTTGGGAAAATTGAGAATTGAGTTACCTTGACGATAGGAATATACCTGAAAGTCGTATTAGTCAATTAAGGAACCGGTTTTGTATGGCTAGAACATGAATTTCGTTTAATCACAGAAATGTAGGTGGACGGTTCATGATTCTTAAGTTGGGTTAAATACGAGAGTTTTAATCCATTGGCAATAGTTCTTGACTAGCAACCGGAGGAAAGATTAACCACATTATATTGATAATTTATTTCTTTACATGTTCATTTAACCTCAGCATGATCACATTCATAGTTCAGACTCACGTTAGATATTCGTTTTAGACTTAGCATAAAAATTAGAAATCAAAATATCAAACTCTTCTTTGCACTGTTGTCTTCATTGTTAGAGTTAAAATATAGTACACTTGAGTAGATTGTTACCTTATCCTTGTCCCTGTGGGATCGATACTTGGCTTATTTAAGCCACTTTACTACTTGTTCGACCACGTGCACTTGCGTGTAGCTTTCTACCCAAAGCAAAAAAACCCGAACAAGTTTTTGGCGCTGTTACCGGGGACTGGCAATTGGTGAAATTTTTCTTAAGTGTAAATTTACTATATTGTTTTTTCCTTAAGTGTTGACAACTTGGTCTTAGCCTATATTTCGCAGATATAACCTCTGTTGAACACTGGCTAGAGACAAGGAGCTGGTGGACTCATATGTAGAGCCTGAAAGACTATTTCATCGTCAGCGGAAAGAAGCTCTAGAGAGAAGCTGCAGTTTCTCAGACAAACAATTATGGAGCAACAACAGAATCCACCAGTAGTACGGGCAATGTTAGTGCCCGAGGAAGTAGCAGCTAGGCCGGTTCGCGAGGTGGCAATCCCACATGCTAACAATGTCACATCTAGCATCCGCAAACTTGAGCCAGGAGGGAGGTTCGAGCTCAAACAAAACATGGTGCAATTGCTGCACACCAGCGGGCAGTTCACAGGTCTCCCTCATGAGGATCCACAGCAGCATCTCCAAAATTTTTTGGAGATAAGTAACACTTACATCCCCGCTGGAATGTCATCAGATTATGTCAGGCTTACATTGTTCCCATTCTCACTATTGGGAGAAGCCAAGAGGTGGTTGAAAGCTGAGACACCTAATTCTATTACTACGTGGGATGATCTTGCAAGGAAATTCCTGATATGATTTTTTCCATCCGGTAAAACAGCAAGACTTAGAAGTCAAATTCTAAGTTTTAAACAGAGAGAGGGAGAGAATCTATATCAGGCTTGGGAGAGATTCAAGTCCATGTTACGGGATTGTCCACATCATCATCAATCCAATGATGTGCTGGTGCACACCTTTATAGAGGGTTTGGAACCCCACACAAAAATCTTGCTAGACTCAGCAGCTGGGGGACAAGCATTGGAGAAAACTTATGAGGAGCTGTATACCTTGTTAAACCGTATTTCGCAGGGCAATCCGGAGTGGAATGCTGATTCGTCAAAAGGAGGAACAAGGAAAGCAGCAGGAGTTCTAGAAGTGGATGGTTTTACAGCTATTGCTGCACAGATAGCTGCTTTATAGAATCAACTCAACACCCACTTCAGTAACATGACAATGAACTAGACTCAAGCCCCAGTGAATGCAGTGCAGCAGATTTGGTGTGAAGTGTGCGGGAGTAGTGAACACTCAACTGAGTGTTGTGGAGCAAATCCTGACTCGGTGAACTTTGTGGGAAATGTACAGAGGAACAACCACCAACAGTATGGCAACAGCTACAATTCCAACTGGAGGAATCATCCAAATTTCTCTTGGGGTAGCAACAACCATGAAGGGCAAAGTTTGAGTCAGGGGGCGCAGAGGAATCAAGGAGGGCAGCAGAACTATTAGGCACAATATAGAAACAACAATGCACCTCCTCCACCACCATCACCCAGCATTGAGGAGATGTTTAAGACGATGATAGCTAACCAAGCTCAATTGCAGGCTGACTATGTGAAATTGGCAGCCGAGGTGAAGAACAACCAGTTAGCGACTAAGGCACTTGAATATCAATTTGGGCAATTTGCTGGAGCCCAAAACACTAGGCCTAGAGGAGGACTTCCGAGCGACACAGATCCCAACCCTAAGCAGGTGAATGCGGTGACCACAAGGAGTGGTTTGCAGCTTAAAGAGGTGGAACCAGAAAGACACCTCAACAATCGGGAGCAGCAGAAGTCAAGAGGGAGCAAAGTGATGAGAGGGGGGAGAAAAAGGAAGTTGAATCAGAAAGACCACCACCCCCATTCCCTCAAAGATTAAAGAAACACAAGGAGGAGGCGTGTTTTAAGAAATTCATGGAGGTGTTGAAACAGGTACATATTAACTTACCTCTTGTTGATGTTTTGCAGAGAGTGCCGAAATATGCAAAGTACATTAAGGACATCGTGGCAAACAAAAGTCGGTTGACTGAGTATGCTACGGTGGCTCTCACGGAGGAGAGCACTTCCCGTATACAAAACTGACTGCCCACAAAGCTCAAAGATCCTGGGAGCCTTACTATACAAATTACAATTGGGAAGAGTATCCGAGCTCGCGGATTATGTGATTTGGGAGTTAGCATTAATTTGATACCATCATCGGTATTCAAGAAGTTGGGTCTAGGGAGTCCTAGACCAACAACAATGATCTTGCAACTAGCGGATCGGTCCTTAGCCAGACCTGATGGCATTGTGGAGGATGTGCTGGTGCAAGTGGGCTCCCTGATATTCCCGGTAGATTTCGTTGTGCTGGATTTTGAGCCAGACGCGGAAGTCCCATTTATTTTGGGACGTCCTTTCTTGGCGACCGGGAAAGCGCTGATTGATGTAGCTACAGGGAAGCTAACCATGCGAGAACACAACAAGGTGGAAGTGTTCGATGTATACAAGGCCACCAAGCTCCCGACTGTGTACGAGGAACTCTCGGTGATCAACGTGATTGATCGAGCTGATCATGCGCGGATAGTTGAATCACGAGAGTTATTGGGAAAACCACCGGAGCGATGTAAGCACTACTGGGGTGAGGACGGTGGTCGAGAGAAATCGTCCATCACCCAAGAAGATGATTGAGCTGAATCACGTCGAGCCGCAACAGTAAACCAGGCGCTGCACGGGAGGCAAACCGTGAAATTTTTCTTTGTAAAATTGAATAGATTTCTTTTTCTTTTTCTTTCTTTTGATTAACAACAAAATTGTTAGTTTTTATTTTTATTCTTATTTTTTATTTTTTTGAGTGAATCCTATAATTCTAACCAATTTCTTGTAGTAAGATGAATTTCAGGTTGAACGGAGGATAAATGCGCAAGGGATCGCAAAGGAAAATCCGAGGTATGAAAATCAATAAAAAGTGGCAAAACAGTGAGCTAGGGCGATGGCTCCGTGTCACAGAGGAGGGCCTCCGCGTTACCCTCTGTGACACGTTGAGCTGTAAATCTGGAATTTTTAAAATTCCAAAACACCCACGCGACAGCTCTGTGTCACGGAGGGCATGCTCTGCGTTACCCTTAGTGACACGTTGAAGTGTATATCGCGACGGGTCACACCGGGTCGCCGGGTGACCCGCGCGAATTTCCCACTTTTTAACCCTGATTCCCCCTCAATTTTCCACATTTCTCATACCCTCCGCGACCAACCTCCCAAAAACCCCTCCCCCCCTCAACGTGACACAGACTTAGGCCAAGAATTTCATCGAGTTTTCATCAATTCTGCAAATTCAAGGTATGTTCTTCAACTCTATTTCAATTTGTGTCGAATTTTTTCGATATTGAACATGTGATATGAGCTAAACTTGCCCTAAGTAGAAATTAAGCTTAAATTTAATTGAATTATTGTTGATTGATGTTTGGAGTATCATTGTGATTGCTTGAACTCGTTAATTACATAGTTTAATCGAATTTTTGATACAATCATAGCTAGGGCTTGGCTTTGAGTTTGAAATGGAAAAATTTAGTGAACTAGTGAAATTCATGCTGGGTTATACATGTTAAGTGAGATGAGTCGATGTGCTAACTGTTACTATGCTAAAAGACCGACGGATTCTCGGGTAAAGGAAATATTGGAATTTGCAAGAATTGGGCGAATTGTATAGGATCATGTAGTTAAAATTTTTCTTTTGCTTTTCCTTGCTAAGTGCTATGGGATAACATGTTATCGATAGGTAAGGATTTTGGTTAGCTGTGCGAAGTCTGAGTAGTACAGGGAATATATACCGTCGAACTCTCCCAAGGCACTAAGTATATTTGTTATATTTTGTTGTTTGTTTGTGTAAATAAGTACGATCTTGCCTTAATTTTGTAAATTTGGCTAAAGACTAAGCGTGGGGTAGCCGAGCTTAACCCAACCTTAGTCGAAGCTAACTTTAATTGGCTTAACATTGAACTTGTCTGTTTGGTTTGACAGGAACAATGGCAAGCAGGCAAGACAAGGGAAAAGGCGCATTAACATTTGCGCCGGCAGAAAAAGAATCAGACTGGGCACAGCGGTCCCAGCAGCACCAGCAGTTCCACGCGGCCAACGTCGTCAATACGGAACCTGGTGGGTGACCAAGGAGGGGAAGAAGTGGTACGCAAAGCACAAGGAGAGCAAGTACTTCCCCAAGGAACACATAGCAAGGGAACCGTTGACACAGGAGTTCCCCAGGATTGTCCAGAGGATCGAGGCAGCTGGGCTCAACTTCATTTTTGAAGAGCCTAAGGAATGCAACTTGCACTTGATTCGGGAATTCTACGCCAATTGGAACCCGACTCTCAGAAGTCACACCATCAAAATAAGGGGGCAAATAGTCACTTTTGAGCCCCACCACCTCAATGCTATCCTAGGGGCGCATGACACAGACGCCCACGTGCTTCGACAGCTGAATATCACTCCACCATATGCGGACGTCAGACGCACTTTGTGTGGAACCCGATCGATGGCTAGGTGGAGCAGACATAAGGAGAGGGGCTACCATCAGACTTTGCCTACTCACAGATGAACAGGGAAGCCAGGATATGGCTTAAGATCGTGTGTTCCTGCCTAATCCCGAGGGTGCATATGACGGATGTAACCCGGGATCATGTATGCTTGGTGTACGCCCTGATGAAAGGGCTGGAGATCAATGTGGGGGCGGTGATTATCTCCGCCATGAAGAGAGCCCGGTTGCATTAGGGGCACAGATACAGATTTGGTGGATTACTCACCACATTCCCGAGGGGCCTGGATATTGAGGAAGAGGCCCTTGACTACATCCCGCAGATGGAGCGGCGGGCCTTAGATGTCACCAAAACTAAGGCACCCGACACCACCCACGAGCCCGTTCTTACACTTGCCGAGCGACATGCTCGGGATGATCAGTACATGGCTCGCATGTACGGGATGTAGATGCTCCAGCTACGGATAGGCGGGAGGCCGGCAACAGAAGAGGAGCTATGGAAGCTCGAGCTAGACTACCCTTTTGGTGAAAATGCCAGGGCTCTATGCCTAGTGGGGCCAGCTTTTATAGAGCCCACGGATGATGATGTCCCCACAGATGAGGATACACGTCGTGAGGACTCCGATGTGGAGTCCGATGATGACGATGGGGGTGATTCAGACATGGGAGATGAGGCAGCAGCACCTGATGAAGAAGTGGAGTATTTTGATTGATCAGGAAGTTCCGCCACCCAATTTTTTGTACTATTTTAATTTCTGTGAACACTGGGGACAGTGTTCGAGATAAGTGTGGGGTGGGAGTAGTTAGGTGCTGGTTGTGTTGTTGTGTATGTTCTGTTCTGTTATTGTGCCTGTGGAAAAATTTTGTGACCCTGTGATTTGTGATTGTGAAGTTTTTGCTCTATATTGTAATTAAATGTGAAACTGTTGTGTATGGTTGCGTGTTGTACATGATATTTGAAATGCAAAGGTGATTCGGATGAATGCATGCAACTTTGTAAATATGTTGAGATACCTAGGCCATAGAGTCGATTCTGTGTGATTGAGGCTTAATTTTGAATTCTTGAAATTAGCTGATTGAAGAGTCTGTGAATACGTCTTGAATTGAGCATGTGCAATAAGTGTGAAGTGAGGTTTTGTTATTCCATGCTATTGTGAAGTGTCTAGAACTTGCCTGGTGTATGTACGAAACAAAATGAAAGAGGTGTATTGTAGGAAAGGATGTAGGCATTTCTTTGTTTTTAACCGAAAGTTTCTCTTTTTCATTATCGTACCCACCTTGATTGTACACCCTAGTCAGCCCGTTGAGCGTTTAGCCTATTATTTTTTTTCTTTCTTTTGTCAAAAAGTTGTAAACCGAGCTTAATCCCTTCTTTTCATTAGCCATAAATTTGATCCAAAACTCTTAAGCGCTTAAGAAGAGAAAATAATTCTCCCAAAGTGTCAAAGAGTGAGAATGGTGAAAACAAAAGAAAAGCAGAGTGATGAAAGGAAAGAAAAGGTTGAAGGTGCACTTGTTATAAATAAAATATAATGAAGGTGTATGAATAATCTTTGTTATTGAGTCAAGTGTGCTTAATAAGATGGGCCAAACTAAAGACAGACTTCAAGAATGGGAGGATGAAGGAAGAAATAATGCCCATGAGTTTGATGGGATGTATTGAAAAGGTGCTTAAGGATGCTAGTGTCTATTATTGGCTAGCTCAATATTTACTAGTTCCGTAGCTTATATTACAACCCGTTAAAGTCCTACGTGATCTTACATCACACTTCTTTATATTAGTGGAGTAATACACTAAAGGCAAGCTTATGGTTCGTGACATGATGCATGTGAATTCTTTTGGGAGAGAGAGTAAAAATTGTGTCTATATGCCCCTGCATGTAATCATTTAAGTTCATGTGATTAGAAAGGGGAAAATTCTCTTGCGTTGTGAGGGCACATGCTTGATGAGAGATTAAGTTTCGTGTCGGATATCTTGATCATCTGATTCGCATGAGTTTGCCAATATCGAGAGTCGATTCTTAAGTCGAGGAGGTCTTGATGTGTTGAAGGTCATTGCATTGATAGGACCATGCGTGTTTTCTTGATGATTTGTTGTATTAAATAATCGGTATGACCGTAGCCTGAATTGTCGAACCAAAGTAGCCAGGTTGGGGTGTAAATTGCATGAGGTGTAAGATTGTTGTTCGGGGACGAACAAGGATTTAAGTGTGGGGTAAGTGATCTTGGGCAAATTTATATGCCTAAGTGATACTTAAATGTGTCATTTTAGCCTTGTTTATCTATCAATGTTTATACATTCTCATGTGATTGATAATAAAATGTGAATTTATACTAACCAACATGATTAGCGTTGTTTTGCAGGTGAAATATAATTTTGGGAAGCTAAAATGCGTGTTGGGAGAGATCGGGGTTGGACTCGGATGTTAGCAAAGGACAAAGCATTGGAAGGCACAAATTAAAGGGGCTCCGCGATGGAGCCGTGTCACGCTGCCATTGCGGAGGCCTTCTGCCTGGATAGGGAATTTTTGGCCAAATTCCAGTGAAGGTGCGCGTTGGGGCCGTGGCACGTTGGCCAAGCCCCGCGTTACACGCTGTGCCACGTTGGGCCTTATTACATGGACAAGCAATTTCCAGTAAGGGTCCGCGTCAGTGGCGTGTCACGGAGGCAATGCTCCGGGATGCATTTCGTGACACGTTGCTTCTTATTACAAGAAAAATTCCCACTGGTATAAATAGAACACTTAGGTTCATTTTTAATAATTCTGACTGGGTGGAGCAAGAACGTGGGTTACAGGCAGTTGAGGGGACGAAAATCTCAGGGTTTTTCTCTATCTCCTTCTTCTTTAATTCAATTGCTTGTATGTTTAACACTCATTTAACGATGTTTAATCCACGAATGAGTGGCTAATTCCTCTTCTTGCTGAGGTTAAGAACAATGGTATTGAAATGTGATTGTTGATTAAGTTGGTTTTTCATCTTTTCTTCCATGGTTGTTCTATTGATTCTTGTTCTTACTGCATTAATGTGTGGCCTACGTTAATGTATATCTAAAAAGTCCGGTTTCACTTGAGAGAGCAAGAAATTGGAAAGTTGTGAATTAATAGGATATGATCTTTTCTCAGTTTGGAAAAATTGAGAATTGATTTACCTTCAAGATAGAAATATACCTGAAAGTCGTATTAGTCAATTAAGGAACCGGTTTTGTATGGCTAGAACATGAATTTCGTTTAATCACAGAAATGTAGGTGGACGGTTCATGATTCTTAAGTTGGGTTAAATACGAGAGTTTTAATACATTGGCAATAGTTCTTGACTAGCAACCAGAGGAAAGATTAACCACATTATATTGATAATTTATTTCTTTACATGTTCATTTAACCTCAGCATGATCACATTCATAGTTCAGACTCACGTTAGATATTCGTTTTAGACTTAGCATAAAAATTAGAAATCAAAATATCAAACTCTTCTTTGCACTGTTGTCTTCATTGTTAGAGTTAAAATATAGTACACTTGAGTAGATTGTTACCTTATCCCAGTCCCTGTGGGATCGATACTTGGCTTACTTAAGCCACTTTACTACTTGTTCGACCACGTGCACTTGCGTGTAGCTTTCTACCCAAAGCAGAAAAACCTGAACAATGCCGACATCGGTATTCAAGAAGTTGGGGCTAGGGAGTCCTAGACCAACAACAGTGATCTTGCAGCTGGCGAATCGTTCCTTAGCCAGACCTGATGGCATTGTGGAAGACGTGCTGGTGCAAGTGGGCTCCCTTATCTTCCCGGTAGACTTCATTGTGTTGGATTTTGAGCCAGACGCGGAAGTCCCATTTATTTTGGGACGTCCTTTCTTGGTTACCGGGAAAGCACTTATTGATGTAGCGGCAGGGCAGCTAACTATGCGGGCCCATGACAAGGTGGAGGTGTTTGAGGTGTACAAGGCTACAAAGCTGTCGGCCGTGTATGAGGAACTCTCAGTGATCAACGTTCTTGATCGAGCGGATAGTGCTCAGAGCGTTGAGTCACGGGAGCCATTGGGGAAAACACCGGGGAAGTGTAAGCATGACATGGGTGAGGACGGTAGTCGAGAGAAGACGTCCGTCACCCTAGAGGATGACTGAGCTTAATGACGTCGAGCCGCGATGGTAAACCAGGCGCTGCACGGGAGGCAACCCGTGAAATTTGTGTAATACGTGAATAGATTTCACAGAAAAAAAAAAGAAAAGAAAAAATGAGAAAATAAAAATTAAAACAAAATTTTTTTTGTATTTTATGTGAAACCTATAAATTCTAACCAATTTCTTGTTGTGAGATGAATTTCAGGTTGAACGAAGGGTAAAAATGCAAAGGATCGCAAAGGAAAAATCGAGGTAAGAAAAATAATAAAAAGTGGCAAAACAGTGAGCCTGCGCAATGGCTCCGTGTCACGGAGGGAGTGCTCCACGTTACCCTCCGTGACATGTTGAAGTGTAATCTGGAGTTCTTGAAAAATTCCAGAGTACTGGCGCGATTGCTCCGTGCCACGGAGGGCATGCTCCGCGTTACCCTCCGTGACACATTGAAGGCAATTTCGCGTCAGGTCACACCGGGTTGCCGGGTGACCCGCGCAAAAATACCCCTTTTTAACCCCTTTTTCCCTCATTTTTTTCCCATTCCTCATCTCCTCCTCGACAAACAACCCAAAATCCCCCCTTCCCCAACGTGACACGGACCTAGGAGCTAAAATTCTTCAACCTTTCTTCGATATCATCGAATTGAAGGTATGTTCGTTAACTTCATCTCATTTCTTGTCTAATTTTTCTAGTTTTGAGCATAGGAAGTGAGGAAAACTTGCCCTAAGTGTAAATTGAGCTTGAATTCATGTAAGCTATTGTTAATTGATGTTCGTAGTATCATTGTGATTATATGAACTCGATAAATACATGGTGATTGAAATTCTTGCGAAATTGTAGCAAGGGTTAGAATTCAAAGATGAAGAAGTTAAAATTGAGTTGAAATGTGAAATTCTTCTGGATTTGTGCATTTTGAATGAAGTAAATGATGTTGTGCTTAACGTTAAAATGCTAAAGGCATGACGGATTGTCGGGATAATGAAATTGTTGAAATTGCATAGAAATTGGAGGAATTGCATCGGTTTTGTTGATAGAAATTTGCGCTAAGTGCTATGTGATGAAATGTTATCGATGGTAATAGTGGATTAGCTGTACGAAGTCTGAGTAGTACATAGAATTTATACCGTCGAACCCTCTGAATGCACGAGGCATTTTTGTTATTGTTTTGGTTTATTTTTTTATTTTTTTATTTTTGCAAGTTAGAAAAAGAGGTTTGTCTTGCTGTAATGTTGTGATTGTGGCTAAAGACTAAGTGTGGGGTGGACTAGCTAACCCAACCTTAGTCGAAGCTAATTTTACTTTGAATAACATTGACACTGTCTATTTGGTTTGACAGAAACAATGGCAAGCAGGCAAGATAAAGGGAAGGGCGCATCTACATCGGGCGCCGGAAGGAAAAGAATCAGACTGGGAACAGCAATCCCAGCAGCACCAGCGGTTCCGCGTGGCCAACGTCGGCAATACGGAACCCGATGGGTGACAAAAGAGGGGAAGAAATGGTACGCAAAGCATAAGGAAAGCAAATACTTCCCCGAGGAACACATTGCTAGGGAGCCGTTGGCACAGGAATTCCCCAGGATTGTTCACGGGATTGAGGCAGCCGGGCTGAACTTCATCTTTGAAGAGCCCAAGGACTGCAATCTGCACCTCATTCGAGAGTTCTACGCCAACTGGAACCCGACACTCAGAAGTCACACCGTAAAGATAAGGGGGAAGGTAGTCACTTTTGAGCCCCATCACCTTAATGCCATTTTGGGGGTGCGGGACACAGACGCACATGTGCTCCGGCAGCTGAATATCACTCCACCATATGCGGACATCAGACAAACTCTGTGTGGAGCCCAGTCTACAGCACGGTGGAGCAGGCATAAGGAGAGGGGCTACAATCAGACATTGCCCTACTCACAAATGAACAGGGAAGCTAGGATATGGCTTAAGATTGTTTGTTCCTGCCTGATCCCGGGGGTGCATATGACAGATGTCACCCGAAATCGTGTATGCTTGGTTTATGCCTTGATGAAAGGGCTGGAGATCAATGTTGGGGCGGTGATTATCTCCACCATGAAGAGAGCTCGTTTGCATCAAGGACACAGGTACGGGTTTGGTGGCTTACTGACCATGTTCCTGAGGGGCCTGGATATTGAGGAAGAGGCCCTTGACTACATCCCACAGATGGAGAGGCGGGCCTTAGATGTCACCAAAACTAAGGCAGCCGACACCACTCATGGGCCAGTTCTTACACTAGCCGAGCGACATGCTCGGGATGATCAGTACATGGCTCGCATGTTCGGGATGCAGATGCTCCAGCTGCGCATAGGCGGGAGGCCGGAAACAGAAGATGAGCTGTGGCAGCTCGAGCTAGACTACCCTTTTGGCGAAAATGCCAGGGCTCTATGCCGAGTGGGGCCAGCTTTTGTGGAGCCCACTGATGATGATGTCCCCACAGATGAGGAGACACATCGCGATGACTCTGATGTTGAGTCAGATGATGACGATGGGTGCGATTCAGACATGGGAGACGAGGCAGCGGCACCTGACAAAGAAGTGGAATACTTTGATTGATCAGGGAGTTTTACCATCCACTTTTGTGCTATGCTGAATTTTGTGAACACTGGGGGCAGTGTTCGATTTAAGTGTGGGGTGGGAGTAGTTAGGTGCTAGTTGTTGTTGTTATTAATGTCTCTGTTCTGTTGTTATGCTTGGAAAAACTTGACCCTGTGATTGTTGTGTGAATGTTTGTATTGTAATTAATGTGAAGCTGTTGTGTGCTGTTTGATCTTGGGCAGATTTATATGCCCAAGTGATACTCAAACGTATCATCTTTACCTTGTTTGTTGTGCAATGTGTATATAATATCATGTATTTTGTAATAAAATGCGAATTTATACTAACCAACATGATTAGCATTTGTTTTGCAGGATAATGTGATTTTTAGGAGCTAAAATGCGTGTTGGAACTATGTCGGAGTTGGACTTGGATGCGAGCGTGGAAAAGACCTTGGATGGCACATTTTACACTGGCTCCGCGATGGAGCCGTGCCACGCTGCCATCGCGGTAGCACACTGCCTGGGCAGGAATTAATTAGGCAATTTCCAGTGTGCCTGCGCGTCAGTTCCGTGGCACGGAGATAGGCCTCCACGATGGCCTCCGTGCCACGTTGAGGCCAATTATCCAGACCCTGCAATTTCCAGAGAGGGTCCGCGTCCACGCCGTGTCACGGAGGCAGTGCTCCGCGTTGGCCTCCGTGACACGTTGCTTGTTATTCCGGGAAAAATTTCCCACTAGTATAAATAGCACACTTAGGTTTATTTTTAATCAGTTTAGAGTTTTTTAGTTTTTAGACTGAGTTCAGAAGTGGAGAGCAGGAACGTGGGTTTGTGGCAGTTGAAGAATAGAAAAGCTAAGAGTTTTCTTCTCTTCCTTTCTTCTTTCCTTCAATTGTATGCATGATTTACACTCATTTTAGGATGATTAATCCAAGAATGAGTGGCTAATTCCCTTCTTTGCTGAGGTTTTGAACTTGTGTAATGAATTTTGGTGATAATTGATATGGTTTCTTCTTCTTCTTGCATGTTGTTCTATTAATTCTTGTGCTTACTACATTATTGATTGGCCACCATTAATGTATATCTAAAAAGTCCAATTTCACTCGAGAGAGCACGAAATTGGAAAGTTGTGAATTAATAGGGTATTGTTCTTAACTTGATTTGGGAAAATTGGGTTTTGATGTGCTTTCTTGATAGAAATATACTTGAAAGCCGTATTAGTCAATTTAGGAACCGAAATTGTAGTGCTAGGTCATAAATTGCATTTGATCACAGAAATGTAGACGGATGGTTTATGATTCTAAAGTGAAATTAAATACGAAAGTTTTAATTTCTAGGCAAACGTTCTTGGCTAGCAACATGAAGAAGAGGATGACCAAATTATCATGATTATCAAGTTCATTACTCGTTCTTAACCTTGGCATGCGCATATCCATTGTCTAAATTCAAAAGTAAATAGTTGTTATTAATTGTAGTATATAAATAGTTTAGAAACAAAAACTCACTCAACTCTTGGTTGGATTGTTGTTAACATAGTTAGGAATAGAATAGAGATATAGTAAACTAGGCAGTTTTACATATCTAGAGCAGCCTCCTTGGATCGATACTTGGCTACTTAGCCACTTTATTACTTGTTTGACCACGTGCACTTGCGTGTCGGTTGATAATATTTAATACTAACCGAATCAGCACCGAACACTGTTGAGTGTTGTTAGCTGGTTTTGTAAATATTTTTGTTTTATCGAAATTATCGATATTTTTAAAAATTTTCGTGAAATCTTTTATTTTTGGGTTTCTCGGCGTTTATTTTTGGTTCTTTTACCGAGATAGTCCCATTGAACCGAAGTCGTAATTAGTGACCGTTCCCTATGATGGATGGATGACGACCGTCTTAAGGGAAATGTAGTCGTTAGGAGTAGATTTCTTTTGTTCATTTTTTAGTTTTTTTCTTTTGTTTGTTTGTATCCCAAACGTGTCGTTACTTTATGGTTGCGAAATTCTGGTTGCGTGTTGTACGTGATATTTAAAATGCAAAGGTGATTCGTATGAAAGCATGCAACTTTGTAAATATGTTGAGATACCTAGACCATAGAGTTCAAGTCGGTGTGATTGAGGCTTAATGTTTGAATTCTTGTAATTAGCTGATTGAAGAGTTTGTGAATATGTCTTGAGTTGAGCATGTGCAATGAGTGTGTGGTGAGGTTTCGTTTCTTCCATGCTATTGTGAAGTGTCTAAAACTTGTCTGGTGTGTGTATAAAACGAAATGAAGGATGTGGATTGTAGGAAAGGATTGTAGGCATTTCTTTGCTTTAACCGAAAATATTTTTTTCATTATCGTACCTACCTTGAATGTACATCCTAGTTAGCCCATTGAGCCTTTAGCCTAATTTTTTTCTTTTGTCAAAAAGGTGTAAACCGAGCTTAACCCCTTCTTTTCATTATCCGCGAATTTGATCCAAAACTCTTAAGCGCTCAAGAAAAAAATAATTTTCCCACATTGTCAAGGAGTGAGAATGGTGAAAAGAAAAGAAAAAGCAGAGTGATGAAAGGAAAGAAAAGGTCAAAGGTGCCCTCGCTATAAATTCAATATAATAAAGACGTATAACTACTCTTTGTTATTAAGACAAGTGTGCTTAAAGATATGGATTCAAAAATAAAGACAGACTTCAAGAATGGGAGGATGAAGAAAGAAACAATGCCCATAAGGTTGATGGGATGTATTGAAAAGCGCTTAAGGAGGCTAGTTGTTATTATTGGGTAGCCCAGTATCTACTAGTTCTGTAGCTTACACTACAACCTGTTAAGTCCTACGTGATCTTACATCACGCGTCCTTATATTAGTGGAGTAATACACTAAAGGCAAGCCTATGGTTCATGACATGATGCATGTGAATTCTTTTGGGAGTGAGAGCGAAATCTTGTTTATATGCCCCTGTATGTAATGTCTTTGAGTTCATGTGATTAAAAAGGGGAAACTTCTCTTGTGTTGTGAGGGCACATGCTCGATGAGAGATTGAATTTCGTGTCGGATATCTTGATCAGCTGATTTGTATGAGTTTGCTGATATCGAGAGTCGATTCTTGAGTCTAGGAGGTATTAATGTGTTGAAGGTCATTGTATTGATAAGATTATGCATGTTTTCTTGATGATTTGCTATATTAAATAATTGGTATAACCGTAGCTTGAATTGTCGAGCCAAAGTAGCCAGGATTGGGTGTCAATCGCATGAGGTGTAAGATTATTGTTCGGGGACGAACAAGGATTTAAGTGTGGGGTAAGTGATCTTGGGCAGATTTATATACCCAAGTGATACTCAAATGTGTCATTTTGCCTTGTTTATCTATCGATGTTTGTACATTCTCATGTGAATTGTAATAAAATGTGAATTTATACTAACCAACATGATTAGCGTGGTTTTGCAGGAAAAATATAATTTTATGAAGCTAAGATGAAGGTTGGGAGAAATCGGGATTGGACTCAGAAGCTAGCAAGGAAAAAAAGCACAAGGAAAGCACGAAGTAAAGGGGCTCCGCGATGGAGCCGTGTCACGCTGCCATCACGGATGCATTCTGCCTGGATGCTGAAATTATGCCAAAATTCCAGTGAAGGTGCGCATTGGGGCCGTGGTACGTTGGCCTAGCCCCGTGTTGCACGCCGTGCCATGTTGGGTTTTAATATGTCACACCCCGCCTTGGGGGGTATGACTGGCACCTGGTGCCCTACTAGGACCTGAACTGCTAGACTATTGAGCCTGAGCACATCTGGTGCCTGACTGGCTCTAACTCAAATTCAGGGAAACAACGGGCTATATAACGGCTGTAAATACAGCCTCCGGCCGAATAGGCCTATAGCCACCTGTACCTATACTAGCAGCTAACCAGAAATATATCAATATAAGGGAACCTATGCGGGCCGACAAGGCCACCATGCTGTCTAGTTATCTGTAACTCAACAATGAGATATTGGAAAGCTACGTGACCGGCAAGGTCACCACTACTGTCAAGCTATGGCCCCCCACGGCCAACATAAAAGAAACAGAAGTACTAACAACTATACAACTGCACGGCCTCACACGACCGGCTCATCTAACCACAGGGAAAATATATACAGACTACAAACCTCTAAGAATACTGATAAGATGGTCGGGACAGGGCCCCGACCTACCCATGCTGTACAACAAAAGAAAAGGGATAGACCTCTAGCTATCTAGCTCCGGATGACTGGAGCTGATGACCCTGTGAGTTGGCTGGAATCATGAGGTATCGGCCTCTCGTCTATGAGTACCTGCAGGCAAGTAATGCAGCGCCCCAAACGGGCGTCAGTACCACTGGTACTGATTATGTAAAGCAATACTGAAAGGAATATATGAAAACAACAATACAACTGATGAAACTTGAAATGGGAAGGAAAAGATTAACTGTCTGATAATGTAAAACTATGCCTACTCTTAACTATACTGGAAGGAGTAGGAGTCATACCTGGAGATGTATCGTTCCACTGTAGATCTACTCGTATCTAATATGACATGGCATAACATAACATAGCACACACACAAACCTTACCCGGCCCCCATAAGCCGGGAGGTACAACCAGCACAAAATCTATACCCCTACCCCGGTCATCCCATCTCCTATAATAGCTATAAGCATCCTACCGGTCCCCTGGGTATGCATTTGGGCTCGCTGAGCCCCTGACTATAACTGTACCTGAGTCCGGAGGACTCCTGAATCAACACCCGGGCGTATCCGCTCGACTGGGGTGTATAAGGGCCGACCAAGGCACAATATGGGGAAAACTGGCATCCCATCTTCGTCCCCTGTGGGACGGCATGCCACTCCGTAGAGCGACGTATCCTCGTCCTCTGGCGGACGAGTCGATACAGCTATTAACCCTGGGGCGGTCATGGATGCTAGGTAATCCAACCCCAAAACAATACAACGGTCTCAACTAGTAATATTATCTGCATATCCCACATACTGAAGCTAATAGTAATAAAGTATCTGTACATACTGTGTGCTGAACTAATAATGGTAATGCGTACGTACTTAATACATGCTGAGACTGATAATAGTATATATGTATAAATATAATCTTCTGCCATACTATGCTGAGTCTAACGCTGAACAAGATATAGTTTTTCTGCTGAAAACCACGTTGTATACTGAGTTCTATAGTAACATGATTTACTATCTTTAACATGCTTCCTAAACTTCATTTTAACCTATCATTCTACTTCTGAGATACCTTACAGATATTACATTGTTTTACTGGGTTTCAACTGAATACGATAATATCCTAACATTATGTGCTACATCACATACTGAGCATGCTGTGCAGTTCCAAACACTTGTATTAGAATCTATATCGTGCTAGCAAGTTTCGTGCTAATTATAACCTGATGCTTCTAATATCGTACCAACATTCGTAATAAACATAACACATGACTTCTGAACATTCTGCTAGCCTTTAAATTACTTTACTATACCGAGACTACTAACTTGCCGAGGAAACTAGCTTTACATACCTTCACTTCTGATTTCCCGACTAACTGGCGTAGCTTGGTCAGTATTTCAGCCATTCCTCCCAACTGCATTCATATATATATCAATCAGTACTAAATACAACTTTATTCTGAAGGACGACATCACTTTCGATATAATTATAGCCTAAACTTAGGCTTATCGAAAGACGGTCAAAAACTCGTCATTTTTCAGAAGTCCAGAAGGGAGAAATACTCACTTCACAGCTAGAAACACATAGACACTAGTTTGGAGCAATTCCACTTACCTTAGTCCGGTAGCTTGACGATTCGTCGGCCGTATTTCGCGAAACTAAATCCGTAGGAATGCTCTCTGCTGCTAAATACCTTGGTATCTGAGGTTAATTTGAGTTTGGACAACGTTTGGCAGCGTAATCGAATGATTATATGTTAACCTCCTTCGTCCCTCTTTGTTTTCCTACGTTCTCTGGAAATTTTATAAGTTTTAATGGATTAAAACCGAAGTGGGGCTTAATATACTTGGGCCTGGACAAGGCCAACGTGTCACGGAGCCAACGCGGAGGCTACACCTCCGTGACACATTGCCATCACGGAGGGGCTCTGCCTTGGCTCCTTCCGCGATGGTTCGACAGGTTTCTCGTTCGATCTTTTTCCCGGGCCTTTCTTTAGCACGTATGGCCTTCAAATATGCTTTACCAACGCACGAATAGGCCATCTAGGTGTCGGAAATCTTACGGGGTATAACATAATACTTGGACGACCGGATTCCAGTGAGGGTCCGCGTTGGTGGCGTGTCACGGAGGCAGTGATCCGCGATGCACTCTGTGACACATTGCTCGTTATTCCGGGAAAAATTCCCACTAGTATAAATAGAACACTTAGGTTTATTTTTAATTATTCTGACTTGGTGGAGCAAGAACGTGGGTTACAGGCAGTTGAGGGGACGAAAATCTCAAGGTTTTTCTCTATCTCCTTCTTCTTGATTTCAATTGCTTGTATGATTAACACTCATTTAATGATGTTTAATCCACAAATGAGTGGCTAAATTCCCTTCTTTTTCTGAGGTTAAGAACATTTGTATTGAAATGTGATTATTGATAAATTGGTTTTTCATCTTTTCTTCCATGGTTGTTCTATTGATTCTTGTTCTTACTGCATTAATGTGTGGCCAACATTAATGTATATCTAAAAAGTCCGGTTTCACTCGAGAGAGAAAGAAATTGGAAAGTTGTGAATTGATAGGATATGATCTTTTCTTAGTTTGGGAAAATTGAGAATTGATTTACCTTCAGGATAGAGATATACCTGAAAGTCGTATTAGTCAATTAAGGAATCGATTTTGTATGGCTAGAACATGAATTTATTTTTATCACAGAGATGTAGGTGGAAGGTTCATGATTCTTAAGTTGGGTTAAATACGAGAGTTTTAATCCATAGGCAATAATTCTTGACTAGCAACCGGAGGAAAGATTAATCAAATTGTATTGATAATTTATTTCTCTACATGTTCATTTTAACCTCAGCATGCTCATACTTATAGTTCAGACTCAAATTGTATATTCGTTTTAGACTTAGTATAAAATTAGGAAACAAAATATCAAAATCTTCTTCACACTGTTGTCTGCAGTTTAGAGTTAAAGTTTATTAACACTTGATTAGATTGATACCTTAGTCCAGTCCCTGTGGGATCGATACTTGGCTTACTTGAGCCACTTTACTACTTGTTCGACCACGTGCACTTGCGTGTAGTTATACCAAACTAACCGAACAACGGGAGACTTAATGACTCGTGGTGGGATGCCACGAGTCGTCGTGTGCAGTCAAGGGGTTGGAGTTTAGGAAGCAGTGGCAACGAACGACCTGACGAATTGTTAGGAGTGGCAAAGACTCGTCTAGTTAGTCGTTAGGAGGGAGAAGTTTTGGTTCTAAGGAAATTTCCAGTGAACTTAACGAAAAGGCAAAGACAAATCGTTGGGTGTGGTGACGAGTCTTGACGTTGGTCGTAGACTGAAGGTTGAGAATTTCTATTAGACTTGACGAGTGCACCTAACGAGTCGTCAGGTGTGGCAACGACCCGTCAAGTGAGTCGTGGCATCATTTTGGGAAATTTTTTCCAGATTTTCTTAGGGGCAGGTTGGTAAAAATCCCAAGCTCCCAGATTTAAAGTGATGTCATTTTATGTATGTTTGGGGACATTTTTAAAGGTTTTCCTAAGCCTAAACCCTCATTCTCTCAATCTCCCTCTTCCTCCTCTCTTCTCCAAAGATTTTAGGAAATTCCCAAGGTGTTCTTCAAGCTTCAAGGGAGATTTTCTATCAGGATTTTCTTCTACCAGGTATGCGGGACTTAAACAAAGGATATCCTTTCCTCCTTGTTCCCCAAAATGTTTTCAATAAGAATCCGATTTTAAATCTATTTAGAGTATCATGATTTGGGGTTTGAGAAATGGGTAATTTCTTCTTTATTCCTTGTTCTTAAATGCTAATATTTACTTCGATTATGGAATAAATTAGAATGTTAATTAATGGGTTGCTTTGGAATATGAATTATATGTTGGAATTGCATGATGGTAGCATGTTATTCATGAATTGGCTTGAGTAATAAATGGGTTTTGCATATTGTTCACTTGATTGTCGTAGTCATGCATGAATATGATGAAATTGTGAAGATTAGGTCGAGTATGTATGCATGTAGTATGTTCTTCCTAAATTAATTTTAGTATTGATTGGGATTTGTACAATCCTTCCGTGATTATCATAGAAACTCATGAATATGATGGGAATGGGAAAATATTGCATAATTAGCCCTAATGACTTGAGTATGATGTTGATGATCATATGGGACTGAGTAGAAGTTGTGGGCTTGAGTAACTGAAACAAGTTAGGTGTCCTTACCATGCTTTAGATTTAATTGATTTGGCGTAAGAAGATTCTACCTCCATTGTTTCAACTACGAAGCCTGGGTGGATTCTATATTGTTTTTCTTATTAAAATTGTTTTATAAGATCTTGGAATCTAAAATGCCCATGGCTAGAGAGTTCACAAAAGGAGTGATTGTGACAAGTGTGTGGAATGTTGTAGACCTAAATAACCGAAGTCATATATCTTGATTGAGTATTAGTTGTATTTATAAAACATGCATGATCTCATTTTACATGTGAATGAGATGAACTTGGAGTTCGGAATATCGTGACAGTATATGCATAGTGTGATCCTGTAGAATACTCGTTAGTAAGAGATGCTTGAGATAGATATAAATTGGATTCCATGATGAGGTGTATAATGATGATAACGCATGAGAATGATATTACAATTGTTGGGTTGATGTTATTAGAAAGTAGCCCCACCTTATCGATGAGAATGTTGTATGATGAAAATCAGTAAATGTCCTTGTGTCTCTGATTAGCTGTTGTGATTTGGACTAGCATCAGTCGGTTGGGATTTCTCGTTAGCAAGAGTATTTCCCTAGTCGGTCAGAATTTTTATTTAGCAAGAGTATTTCTCTGGTAAGTGGTATTTCTCGTTAGCAAGAGTATTTCCCTAGTCAGTCGGGATTTCTCGTTAGTAAGAGTATTTCCCTAGTTGGTCGAGATTTCTCGTGAGCAAGAGTATTTCCCTAGTCAGTCGGGATTTCTCGTTAGCAAGAGTATTTCCCTAGTCAGTCGGGAGCTCTTGTTAGTAAGAGTATTTCATACATCCCCAGCTAGTCAGTGACTTCTTACATCAAAGTTTTCTCTCCCTTCGACAGATAGGGATTTTCGCGAGTGAGAATGTTTTCCTTAGACAGTCAGGGACCCTCTTGACATCAGTCACAGCATTGCATCCCTGTATCATTTGGATTACTACTTTTGTGCATCAGTTGATCTTATAATAATGCATGTCCTTATAATGTTATCATGATTATATGAATATGTGAATCTCATATAAGGTTGTCGTATCTCATTTCAGTTACATTACTATTAATGTGTTTTTACATTACTTCCTTCTTGTATATAATTATGAGTTAGTTCACTTACGGTTCATGCATACTCAGTACATTCCAAGTACTGACCGCACGCCTCTTGTGCTATATCGTTTCATGATATAGAGTCAGGTCTCCAGGCTCCACCGCATGGTTAGATACGCTACCCTATTCTCCCGGCTGTCCGTGGTAAGTCCTCATCCTCCGAGGATGTGAGTAGCATTCTGGTTTTATTTTGTTTTCAGTTTTCAGTCTTTTGGAGTTAGCTGAGGACTTGTCTCAGCAACTCAGCTATTATTTGAAGGCTTTCATACTTGTTAAACAGATTCAGCTTTGTAGTTAAATGTTATTAACTTGTCATTTTGATTTATATTAGTGTTTAGTTGGTTCTTCCGCTTGTTTATGATGTTAGATGTTTCTTATGTTAAGTGAATGTGATGATTGTGCCATGGGTCGACTTGGAGCCTTTCGGAATTTCTTGTCCCGTGTCTATGATACGGGTGTACTCTCGGGTCGTGACATAAATACAGTAACGAACATATCCATATACTACTTGAAGACTCTGTCCATCAGGTCCATAAAGGCTACAAGCGAATTTGTTAGTCCAAAGGACATAACCACAAACTCAAAGTGACCATACCGAGTCTTGAAAGCTATTTTCAGTATGTCAAACTCTCTGACTCTTAGCTGATGATACCCCGACCTGAGATCTATTTTGGAGAAACGGCTGGCTCCCTAAAGTTGGTCGAACAGGTCATCAATTCTGGGTAGGGGATACCTGTTCTTGATTGTGACCTACGCTAATCTATGCACATTCTGAGGGTACCAACTTTCTTTCACATGAATAGCATTGGAGCATCCTAGGGAGAGATGTTGGGTCTGATAAAACCCTTATCAAGAAGATCTTTTAGCTGCTCCTTCAACTCCTTAAATTTAGTCAGAGCCATTCTATAATGAGGGATGGAGATGGGCTGAGTATTTGGAATAAGGTCTATATCGAATTCAATTTCCTATTTAAGAGGAACTCCAGGAAGATCTTCGGGGAACACATCTGGAAACTCGCTGACAACAGGGACTGACTGGATAATTAGGGTCTCAGAGTCGGAATCCTTGATCCGAACTAGATGGTAGATATATCCCTTAGAAATAATCTTCCTGGCCTTAAGGTAGGAAATAAATCTAACCTTCAGCGTTGAACTACTGCCCAACCATTCTAGAGCTGGCTCATTAGGAAATTGAAACCTGACGACCCTAGTTCTGTAGTCGACTGAGGCATAACTAGAGTGTAACCAATCCATGCCAAGGATAAGGTCGAAGTCGACCATGTCTAACTCTACAAGGTCAGCTAGAATGACTTTATTGTAGAATGAGATTGGACAGTTTCTATACACCCGGTTGGATCTAACTGACTCGCCAACTGGGGTGGAGACTGAGAAGGGTTCTGATAGTACTTCTGGACTGATATCGAACAGAATTTCTATGTAGGGAGTCACGAATGATAGTGTGGCCCCCAGATCAAGTAGGGCATATACATCTAAGTGGAAAAGATGTAACATACCCGTGACTACATCTGGTGAGTTCTCTTGATCCTGACGAGATGATACTGCATAAAAATAATTCTGGTGATGACCGTCCTTCGTACCTGATGTGTTAGCCTGTTGAGCGGATCGGCCTGCTGGAGCTACTGAGGTAGTGGATTGTGATCTCCCCCGTCCTGCCGACGGGCATTCCTTAAGCCGATGCCCAAGCTGTCCACAACCAAAACAGCCCTCTCTACTCTGAAGACACTCTCCTGGGTGATTCTTGCCACACTTGGGACAAACTGGATACCTGTCACCGGCACTGTAACTCTGAGTCTGAGAGCCAGATGCTCCACCCCTCCAATCCTGGCGGGACCGAAAAGTAGGGGCGCTGGCTAAGCTGGGTGTTGGAGCCCTCTGCTGCTGCTGTGGGCGGCTGCTACCGCCAGACCTCTGATGGCCATTATTTGATTGGTCAGTCCTTGCCCACTTAGTCTTTCTCTCTATGTCCCTCAGTTTTTTGGCCTCAATCTGTTGGGTATAAACAATCAGACTGGAGAGGTCGATATATTTGATCAGCATCGCTATTCTACACTTTTTGAGGACCAGGTTCGATACCCCATTTGCAAACTTTAAAACTCTCTGGAACGTATTTGAACAACCTGGTGAATTCCAGAGCATACTCTTCTACGGTCCTGTTTCCCTGTCTCAGGTTCATGAACTCCGCTACCTTTGCCTCCCTGAGCTCTCGAGGGAAAAATCTATCCAGGAAGGCTATAGTTAACTCCTCCCATTCCACCGGTCCTACTTACGCTGGCCTCCCCTTCTTCCACTGCTCGTACCAGACCTGAGTAACCCCTTTGAGCTGGTAGGCAGCTAAGTTGGCACTCTCTGAGGGACTGACACCCATGATTCGGGTGATCTTCTTAATCTCGTCAATAAATCCTTGTGGGTCCTCTCCCATCTTAGATCAACGAAAGTCTAGAGGGTTCATCCTGCTGAAATCCTGCACTCGAGCAGCTATTTTGGAACCATTATTATTGATTGGAACCACCTGTTGGTTCACCTGATTGGTCACAGTTTGGGCGAGCAGCTAAATGGCCGCCCTAAATTCTGCGGTAGATACCGAGTCATCCTAGGGGGCTGCTGGGGCTGGTGGTGTAGGCCGTTGAGCATTACCGGCCCTCCTTCCATTACCGCATTGGGGAGGCATGATTCACCGAGATGAAGCAGAGCACGAGTTAGGAGAATGACTCTAGAACTGAATTTCAACGCTCAATAAGGAGTATGAAACAAAGGGAAGCTTCCTAATGACATCTCGTAGCCTCCCCGTCATAAGTGTGGCGCGCTTCACACCTATGAAGAGGACTCTACTCAATGCGGCTTTCAGACATCCGAGGATACTCTAAAACTAGTGCTCTGATACCAAGTTTGTTATGCCTCAAGTTTACACCTGGACAAAACACGATACTCGAAGTCACAAGTGACCCCAAGTCAACCCCCTGTCTATCATACACTGGCATTTTGAGTAATATAAAAATATATATAGCGGAAGTTTAAAGCAATGATGTAATTACATGAAAGAAATAAAGCGATTTATAGTGTTTGAAAATATTAAAGCAACACTACAAGTCTGAAATACCAATCTGAGTCCGAAAGCCACTATGACGGATGAGTTGTTGGGACAAGCCCCCAGCTAACTCCAAATCTAAATAGAAGGAAATGAAAATATAATTGAAATGACTAAATCTCCGTTCTCAAAGGATAAGGACTCACCAACAGATAAAGCTGAGGTCTTCGATGAGCGGTTCGCTAACGAAACTAAGGCTGAGATCCTGCAGCTGTATCATAAAATGATACGGTATAAAAGTATGCATCAGTACTTTGAATGTACTGAGTAAGTGAGAGGAAAATAACACAATAGAATAAATGAAAGAAAAGCGGAACTGAAAAGACATGCAATGACCAAATAAAACTTCTGAACTGAATAACTGAAATACTGAGGTGGTCTAGAAGACTCTGTCTGATGGTCAAAGCATGTTCTAAGTATGGAATACTGATCTAAATTGAATAGGAATAAGACTAGACTAAACTGACTAGTGGGAGAGTCTATAACCAACATGTAACCACGTGAGCTAGACGTGGAATCCGATGTATACACCCCATCGGTAGGACCCAATATATCTTTCCAGGGTATAAAGGCATGAACTGGGTAATCACAAAACTCTGGGCCCAATCAGGCGAATAAATACTGTAACTTACGCTGGCAACGTAGCTTTGGAACCTGGGTGCGCTGGAACCCCCGTCCACTCGGTGCTAAGTCCTACTCCCACTGAATAATACTAGATTGAATACTAAGCTGATAGCTCAAAACTGGGGCCCAAGACTAGTCAGGGATATATAACTGAAAGTACCTTGAGAGTCTTATCAGACCAGATTCTGGAACTGGGTTTTAGATTGGTCAGAGCTGCTTAGATAGAAGCATCGTAACCGTCTAAGAACAAACTGTAATCTAAACTGAGGTCCTGAGGCTAGTCAAAGTTATACATCTAAAGTGTCATGACCACCTAGTGGACCAATAAACTGAATTTTGAATCTGATTCTGATAACTGGGAGGTAATACTGACACCTCAGGAAAATTCTGTAGTCAAACTAATCAGCTGATATTTCTGACTAACATTGAGTATTTTCACATTTTGACTAAAGCTAAACAACCAAGTATCTGACTGAGTATTCAGCATATAAAGTAATATGGGAATTCATCACACTGATTTAATCAAGAAAATTTCAAGATTTATCACTTCAGCAAGATTTCAAGTCGGTTCTACTCTCAAGGACTAGGGCTAAATTTAATACATAGGGATAAGCATCAACACTGTCACTAATTGGTGAAAAATACTCATCATTAATATAACATAATAATTACACATGGACTAAACGAAACATTATCAAGAATTTCTCAACATTCGAAAATTTGCAGGGTTAGAATTTACTTTTACAGGAATAACATCAATTTAATCATGAACTGATGGAAATCATGCCTGAAATAATCATAGATATCATTCTATTAGAATTCAAATAAAACTTACACATATTCTCTTCACATTCGAAAGCTTAGGACTAGGATTTTATAGAGAAACTAGAGAAGAGTTTTGCGGGACACAAGGGAAGAACTATCCCCTTGTTGAATTCCACATACCTGATAAAGAACTCCGATGAAAATCCTTGAGAATCTAAGTAGAAGTAGGCTGCCCTAGTTCTTGCTCTGAGAGTCCCTAAGAGAATTCTACGATCTATTTTCTGCAGTTTGAAATTATGACTAAAAAGATGTAGTTTAAAGCTTAGAAGGGTAGGAAATTACTGAAAGACCCTTGAAAGTTCGCAGGGAAAATTGACTGTCAGTCCCCATGGGTGACCTAACGGGTTGTGGTCAGTGATCACGACCCATGGTCAAACTCGTGGACTACATTGTCTGGAGTACACTGAAGGTCACCATGAGGTACCTAACGAGTCATGGTTAGTGACTGTGACTCATGGTCACCTCTCGTGGACCACATTGTCTAAAAGTTCTGAAGTCGCCACAGGTGACACCACGACTCGTGGTGTCCCAAATGAGTCGTGGTGAGGACCCTTGGGTACTCTGCCTACCTCCCCTAATTCCTGAACAAGGACTGATCATGAGCCGCCTGACCACGGGCCGCCTAACGGGTTGTGGTGTTGGACCATGACTTGTGGTGTCAACTCATTAGGTGCACTGCCTAACATTTCCAGATTAAAAATTATCCTTGACCACGGGTCACCCCACGACTGGTGGGAGTTGACCACGACTCGTGGGGGTTGAACATGGCTCATGGGGGTTGACCATGACTCGTGGTCACCCAACGCACCAAAATTCCACTTAAGTTCCCAGGTCTCACCACGAGTCACTTAACGACTCGTGGTCTCTCCTCACGGGTCACAGAATGACTCATTTTGTGATCTGATGCATATTTTTCAGTTTTCTCTAATTCAAGTCCCGGGTCTAGTCTTTGAGTTTCCGGGGCATTACAACTAATTTCTAACTATTAGATACTAATTAGGAGTGAGAATGAAATTTTGGATATTTCTAGCCCAATTTCACAACCTCTCATCCATACTCACCATTAAACTCTCCTCCAATACTTAATTATTCTTTTACAAGCAACAATCAAGTAAGAATAAATAGACCCACTTCATAATCTATGGATCTTCCCTTATAGATTGAGGAGAATCTAATAGATTTACACTTATTTAAACAATATAAAGATGACTCTAGAAACACCCACTCTAATTAAGTATTCATCATCACACACCTCTAGTTAATGATTTAGCTACTCATGATTAAGAAATTTGAAATCACATTCAATAATAAACTCATTGAATTTATTAACAAGAGTAGTAAAATCAAATTCACAAATAGTCTCCAATAATGGTTGTACCTTACTATTAAGAAGAAGAAGTAAAGAATAGTTCTTTTCAAAGTCTACAGATCAAAAATTTCCTTTTCTCCGCTAAAGGAATGTTCTAAAGCTGAGAAAGAAAAAAGATGATGTGATATTCTCTACTATGATATGCTCAGTACATAGTACTTCTCTAGAATTTATATCTAAGAAAAATAGGGCATCTTCTCTCTATTTTTTCGTGCTGGGCAATTTTGCCCCTGAGCAGCATTCTGGAATAGGCGGAGATACCGGAGGTTCGCCAGTTTAAATTCTTGAACCGCTGGGTACATTATATGAGCCATCACTAAACTCCAATGAGCATCGGCGGTTCATTCAGCGTTTAGCCGATCTCAATCCGTGAACCACCGATTCTTTGCTCTTCACTCCAAAAAATCGAATGTCATTCGGTGCTGGACCAGCGAGTCACCATTGCCAACTCGCATTTCGCCAGTGGCATTCTTCCTCAGAGGCAGTGATGATCGGCTTTCGACCGGCGTTCGCCCATTTTCATCAGTGGACCGCCATTTGATCTCACTTCCTTTTTTTGCTCCATTTTTACTCTTTACTATACATTTCGGTATCTGCACACAACAAAGGCAAAAAGGGCATAAAATCCATACAATCAACTCGAAAACTAAGCAAAAACTCAAGCTTAAGAGCCTAATGAGTTGGTAAATTACCAACTCATCAAACCCCCAAACTTGAACCATTGCTTGTCCTCAAGTAATAGAATTCTCATTCATTGAAATACATGCCACTCTACACAAATTTAAACATCACCAATCTCACCGAAAAAGAGAAGCAAATTCCCCAAAAGACCAAAACAATGAAGATATTTCAAGAGGCTACCACTTTTCACCAACATGGTTCACGAAAGGATTCTTTTTGTAAAACAAGGGCGTTGCTCAACCTTGAAATACACATATCATCTCAAGTTATAATCATTGCATCTTTAAAACTTGCCTTAGAATTTACCCTTCTCATGCCCTATCCACACTCTAAATGCACTTATGTCCTCAAAAAGGGATGATGCCACTCACAGAAATAAGAATTCCTATTACTTTTTCATGTAATTATTAAATTCACACAAGGAATTGTTTGGAAGATATAATCACGCTCACTCTCCCAAAAGAAATCTTCATGCACACACTTGACCCATAGGCTTGTCCTTAATGTAATTCGCCACTAATATAGAGTGGCTGCAGTTAGAATTATTTAGGACTTGTGGGTTATGATGTAGGCTTGGGTTAAGGGTAGGATGAAAATTTAATTGTAGTGACTAGATCCTCCCTAATACTTTTTGTGAACATACCTCCTATCAACTCCTTCCAATCACTTTACTTTGTTTCTCTTCTTTCATTGTTTCTGACTTTCATTTCTCAATGACCCTCCTTATAACCCCTATGGCTTTCACAATTAGCCTTATCACCTCAAAAGGAAGCCCCAGTTCATATAAATTATTTTTCTCTTTTCGATTTATAATTTTATGTTTTTTGACACAATGTGGTGCTACTTGAAACTGAAATTCTTGTGTTCCCCTTTGCACACCCCAAAACTTGGGCTTTTGTCTCATTTCTCATTTTTTTTCTTATCACTCCCTTTCTCTTAGTCTTAAAGCCTCATTTCATCACTATCTTATCACTAGCATTTAGGGAGGATGGGTGCCAAAGAGAGGTATTAAGAATGGTATTAAGAATGGTATTAAGGCTTGTAATGTGGTTTCCAAAGAAAGGATCTAAGGCTCAACGTTGGCTGACAAGGATCAATGTTCAAGGAGGGTATATGGGTGAAGTGGATAGACAAAGGAAAGCCTAAAATGTTCTAAGTGCAACTACATCTAGGATTTCACCTTGAGTCACATTTGGGGCAAGTTCTACACAAGAAGTCATGCATGAGACTCATCAAAAATTCCTCACCACACAAGTCATCACCCTTAAAGGGTCCACAAGAGTCATTTTTATCACAAGATTTCAAGTTAGGACATCAAAGCAGGCAAACTCATAAGTCAAGCAAAGAATTTACGACGTATGACAAAGAATGCTATGCTCTAGCGTCAAACATCTGCTCATTATCTTCATTTTCATGCCCTCATTTTAAAATTCCATTTTAAAAAAAAAGTTGGTAGTGCCTCTCAAAACAACTTCATAAGAGACTCAAAAACAACATGGCATTTTCCCTTAAGAATGTCGCCACTCAATCTATCATCGAAAACTGCCAACTAGGTTTCATAAAGAAAAGAAAAGGACACAAAAGAGTACTCCTGGGGAAAGAATCATGGCCTAAAAAAATCCTCAGAGTTTTGATTACTATACTGTTATTTACAAAGGCGAAAAAGAGAACAAGACAACTTGGGCATTTCATGCAAAATTTTACACTTAAAGCAAAGACCCCATTCTATCACTAATCATCACTTCATCAAGAACGAAACCAAATCATTCATTCACTTTTTTAAAAAACAAGCCCAGCAAAGGCAATCATCAATCAACATAAACAACTGTCCGTCAAGGGCTCTATCCAATCAATTCAAACAACAAGAAAACATTAATGACCCCAACATCAACTACGCTCATCCCTCCCCCACTTAAAAGAGTACACTGCCCCAAATGTATACATGCAAAAATGGAAAGGGACAAGAAACTCCCTGAGCAGGTCATTCTTTCTCATCATCAGCCATTGTATCACCTGAACCATCACCACTGGCCTTACCTAGCCCAGTAAAATCATCCGCCAAGCCCCCGAAGAGATCATAAATGGGGCCTCTAACTGAGCAAGGAGCATCCATTGCAGCATCTAGGACGCTCATGTCAGGAACCTCCATTGAGGTCCAATTCTTCCATTCTTGTACCTCAGTTCGGAGGGAGTTGACAGCCCCTTCAACTGCATCCACCCTATTTCATAGTGTAGTGACACTCTCAAATAAAGATTTGAGCTCCTTTTTAATTGTTTGAGCAATGAGTATGGGGAGGCTCTTGGCCAATCTCTGAAGTTGGCTTTCGTGAGAGTTGGTCATTTTCACAAGTCTGTAGAGACCACTTGGTTGAGAGGATTGAGGAGGGGGAGATGCTCCCCAATGAGGCATATTTCCTAAAGCGTGGCCTGATATTTCAGGCTGAGGCACGTTCAACTCCGGGGCCTGTGGTGAGTGGTCCGACCCAGGGAAAAGGGATCCCTCAGTGACCCTAAAGGCTTGCAGTCTTTTCCTTTTCATTATAGGTGACTCGGCATCTCTCTTCCGGTCAATAGCAATCACTCCTAAAGAAGTGGAAGGGGTTTCATCTAGGAACAGCGACACCCCATCTTGTGAGAAAATCTGAGAAATGAGGACGGTGTAAGGAATGGAAGTGCTAGACTCTCATGCCTTCCTCTTCATTTGTCGGGCGACAATCTCCCCAAAGTTGATGGGGACTCCAGTCATGATGCATGCGATGAGGATTGCAGTTTCCAAACTAACCCTTTGCTCATTCTTGGATGGGATAATGCATCCACAAATAAAAGCCAACCACAATTTAGCCTCAAACTTTAATTCATGGCGAGAGATCTCGCCACCCATAGAGGCCCATAGAGGTGTATCAGCAGCAATAATTGGGGCTATCCAAGAAAACTGTTCTTTCATGTCAGCTACTCGGGCCATGTACTCCGTATCGAAGTCAATCTCATCTTCCTAAAATAGGGAATTAATAGAAGTCGAGGTGATGTCGAATTCCACTCCCTTTAGCATAACCAATGGTAGGCATGGAAAGTCATCAACTTTTCCCATGTGCTGCATGTTATCCTGTTGAGCTTGGTAGGAAGCATAGAATTCTGACACCGGGCTGGGGTAGTAAGGCGGGAGAGTATTGGCAAATGCACGCCATTGTCGGGTTGTGAATTGGGTTGTGACGTTGGGGAGATCACCCCACAAGCCTGCTAGGTCAAAGCGTTTCTCCACAGTTATGGACTGACCCTGGCATATGACACAACGTTCCTTCATATTTAGGACACACAGAATAATCGCCTCTTTGGAATTCGCAGGTGGTGCAGAGGCCTTAGCTTTGCTTTTTCCCTTGCTAGTGTATAAGACAGGGGCCTTTTTTTTGTCGGTGCTCCTACAAGAAGTCATGATATTTCTGCAAACATAGGGTCAGTGACAGCCACAAAGTATTTGAATTTAAATAACTAAAGCTAATTACAGAATGAAATGAGAAGTAATAAAAGTAAAATTACTGGCAGCATCGGTAAAGCACCGGCGAGTGGCAGGAGGAATCCGCAAATCGCCGATGAATCGCTGATTTGAGATAGAAAATGGAGTAGGCCAATAGTGAACCGGTGACAAGGCGGTGATTCACCGGTCCAGATCTGCGAACCGGCGATACTACGCAGGATCCAATCAGTCATCTTTGAAAAATTAGACCAGGGTTTCATCGGCATTTCGCTAGACCTGACCGGCGAGTCACCGAACCTCATCGTCCCCAAATTGAATTCAAACAAATCACAGGCACCCATGAACTAACACCCACACACATTTTTATGAAAATAACACCACTACACCTAAAAGGAAGTCAAATGATGATTTTCCCTTAAGAATGGCGTCACCCAGTCTATCATCGGGCAACGCATGGCATTTCACTCCACTTGGGTTACTCAGACTTCACTCATTCAAAATTCACACAAATAGAACACTTGGGTTCCCACCCATCTAAACAAACAGAGCATACTCTGGAATCCAATGGGAAAGGAAAGCATTAAGAATGAAAGGATAATGAACAATTGATGAAATCATGAAAAAGGCAAGGAAACATTACCACACTATCGGATTACTTGCAAACTTGAGCTTGGAGAGATTAACAACTTTCAACAATGACACCTCAGAGTTTGTGTAGTGGAGAAACAAAATTTAAGTGTAGTGAGGGTGTTAGTGAAAGAAGGGAAGGGTTTTATAGGAAGACGGGTGACTGGTGATAGGTGGAGGAGAAGGTGGGGTAGTAATGGTAAGTTAATATGTTGGTGGGAAGTGGAAAGGTGGGGAAAGTGGAAAGGTTGACTATGGGGAAGACAAAAAGGGTGTGCAAAATGGTAAAAAGGGAGTTTTAAGAGAATATTGTGCAGAATAGGGTGGCTTAGCTAGTATTTTAGGGTTTGGTGGGTCCACACTTAATTTAGATTCTGAAACAAACTTTTACCTCGACCGGCGATGCATCGGCGGTTCACCAAATTGACTCGACATTTCGCCGCTTTAACTTTTTTTCTCAAATAATCTTGCCCAGTGTACTGCCTCTCAGTCGGCTATCGACCGGCGATTCCCAAACTTGATCGGCGATTCACTGATGGACCTCCGTTTAGGCTTTAATGCTTCAGTGATCTGTTTTGGATCGGCGACCTACCGATGGTACATGATTTCGCATTGGTGATTCTCCAGAGTAACCGCCGGTCGAATTCTAAAAGTTCCAGCCTTCTACCTATTTGTGCCCTGATTATGGTTCTTTCCCTCTTCGCTCCTTGCTTCATTGATTCTACAAAAAAAACAAAAATGACAAAGATATAACATAAATCAAATAAAACACTTGGGTTACCTCCCAAGAAGTGCCTAAGTTAACGTTCTTATTTAACAATTCTCCTTTGACGGATCATCCTCCGACTCCATCTCCTCCACCTCAATTCCACTATCTTCATCCTCTTTCTACAACACCCCTATCACCTTACATTCGGCGGGCATTTCAACTGATGGGCAAACCTTGAAAGTGACTTCTTCACATCCCCCTCTAAATTTGAGCTCCCTAAGCTCCACATCAACCACAGCTCTCCTCGTAGCTAGCAACGGTCTCCACAAAATAATGGGTACCTCCACATCTATCTCACAATCAGGACTACAAAAATTAGCAGGTAGGATGAATTTATCCACCTTTACCAACACATCTTCTAACACCGCCACCGATTTTTTTATGGACCGATTCGCCATGAGCAACATCATCAATGTAGGCTTTGTGCTTCCAAGTCCTAACTTCTTGAAAATGAGTAGGGGCATTAAATTTATGCTGGCACCAAAAATGCATAGAGCTTTTTTAAATACATATATCCCAATTGTACAGGGGATTGTGAAAGCTCCCGGGTCTTCCCGCTTGGAGGCAAGGTTACTCATCATCAATGTGCTACAATGATGTGTTTTCTCCCTACTACCTGCATCAACCACTTTCTTCTTCTTCAGCAATTCTTTCATAAACTTTGCATATCCTGGCATTTGGAGAAGAGCATCCATTAACGGTATATTAATAGACAACTTGCTACACATATCAACAAATTTGCTGAATTGGTCGCCCTTCTTTTTCTTGGCCAACCATTGTGGATAAGGAGGTGAGGCTCTTAATCCAACCTTGTCATCATTTGGGGCCTTTATGCCCACCTCATCTTCATCATCATGTGAGGGGATTTCATCATCCTTCCCCTCGCCTTCCTCTTCATTCTTTTCCTCACTCCTTCGAGTCTTTAGCATCTCGTCGAATCCATTTCTCTCATTTGATTTTGGGTCATTAGCCTTTTTGGGCTTCACTGGTGCATCTTTGATCACTTTGCCACTCTTAGTGATAATATTCATGCATTGACTATCTTTCTTTGGATTCAGCATTATGTCATTAAGAAGCGTTTCCTTCATTTGGGGTTTCATTTGAGCCGACAAGTGATTCATTTGGGCTTCCAAATGCTTGATGGAGGCTGAATGTGAGCTCACTGTTTTGGAAAGGTTAGACACCTTCCCTCTTAACTCTTTGACCCTGCTCTTTGTTGACTCTACTTTCTTTAGGACTCTTGATAGCATTTCCTCAATTTTTGAACTACCACTGTCACCCACACCTGGCTGACTGTGGGAGTTTCCAGCTTTTGGAGGGGGAACATACGGATTTGAACTCCGATGATAGCGATCGCCCTCTTGATTTTGCTCTCTATTTTTCCATTTTTCATTTCTTTCGGGCCACCCCTGCGGATCACAATTTCTCCAGCCTTGATTTTCATCCCTTGGGCGACAAGGGCGTTGATTGTTTCCTTGAAATCCAAGTGATGACCTCCCATTTGGTTTTCCATGTATTGACATTCTTCCTCGTACCTTGGTGGTGATGATTCCCCATCATATTGCAAAGAACCTTGAATACCTACAGCATTTACCACATTGGGACCTGCCGCCATTACATGCTTTGTCATTAATTTCAACTATGTCATCATATTAGCAAGATTCTCATCCCGCTCTTCATCCCTTTTTCGCAATTCAACCGTCAATGCACTTGAGCTGATCTCATATGTAGATATATTTGTCTCTCGTGTGTGTCAAGCCCTATTAGTTTTTGTCATTCTCTCTAGAAGTTCTTTGGCCAACCCATATGTTTGATCCATAATAGACCCTCCAGCTAAATTGGTGGACATGGACTTGTTGATGGAATCAAGGGCTCTATAGAAGTTTTGGAGAAGCACTTCATCCGGAAGTCCATGATTGGGACAAAGAGCAACCTTCTTTTTGAACCTTAGCAATGCCTCATGCAAAGGCTTTGTCGGCTTTTGCCTGAAATTTGTGATGTCGTCCCTCAGCTGCAGCATTTTCGATGGAGGGTAAAAACGATCCAAGAAGGCCTCAATTAACTCTTGCCAAGATGTAATACAACTAGGGGGCAACTCTTCCAACCACATTGTTGCTTCTCCTGTTAGCGAAAATGGGAAAAGCCTTAGTCTGGTAGACTCTTTACTTATGTTTATGTTGAAGGACTGGAATATCTCCAAGAAATTTCTCAAATACCAATTTGCATCCTCACTTGGTTTACCTCCAAAGAGTCCCTTCATTTGTTGAAAATGCAGCATGGTGCTTGTGACATGAAATACAACATTCTCTATCGTAGGTGGTAGGTGAATGGCTCCCATAATCTCCGGCATCACCGGATTATCCTTGTCGTGCTCCATGTTACCTTCCACTGAGCTATCCCCTGCTTGGGAGTGATGACTCATTTGGTTGTAAGATCCTAACAAATACAGAAAAATCACGTCAAATAACTACCATACAAAACTATTTCAACTTAACAATCAACACAAGAATATCAAGTGCTAGTCCCCGACAACGGCGCCATTTTTGATAACGTCCAAAATATACTCCTCATAAGAAGGGTATACACGACTGAAGTATCAATATAAGTAACCCGACGGGTTTCAAGGTCAAATCCCACAAGGACTAGTGAGTGATAATTACAAGTGTCAGTTAAGAAATTGAAGTTAGCTTGCACCACTTAGAATTAACATAAAAACAAATAAGTTGGGGGAGATTGGAATTTATAGTAGATTATAATTGGTAAATTTGGTTGAATATAATAGCAAAATCAGCAAGGTTATCGACACGAATATGAAAGACTAGAGGTGTAGTGTAGGTGATATACTAACTAGATAGGGATATGCTAGGTCATCTTAGAAGTTCAATTAGTGTAAATAATCTAGGGGAAATGGGTAACTAAAGCTTTTTAGCTTTATAATTACCTCTTACTAGAGTTTTATCAAATCCCTAGCCGCTACTAGCTCAACCCGATCAGATTTGGATTAGTGGCTGCACTAATTTCTAGCTATTAGCTACTAATTAGGAGTGAGAATGCAATTTTGGCTATTTCTAGCCCAATTTCATAATCTCTCATCCATACCCACCATTAAATTCTCCTCTAATACTTAATTATTCTGTTACAAGCAACAATCAAGTAAGAACAAATAGACCCACTTCATAATCAATGGATCTTTCATTTTAGATTGAGGAGAATCTAACATATTTACACTTATTTAAACAATATAAAGATGACTCTAGCAATACCCACTCTAATTAATTATTCATCATCACATACCTCTAGTTAATGATTTAGCTACTCATGATTAAGAAATTCGAAAGCACATTCAATAATAAACTCATTGAATTTAATAACAAGAGTAGTAAAATCAAATTTACAAATAGTCTCCAACAATGGTTGTATCTTATTATTAAGAAGAAGAAGTAAAGAATAGTACTTTTCAAAGTCTACCAATCAAAATCTCCTTTTTCTCTACTAAAGAAATATTCTAAAGCTGAGAAAGAAAAAAAGATGATGTGATATGCTCTGCTATGATATGCTCAGTACACAATACTTTCTCTAGAATTTATATCCAAGAAAATAAGACATCTTCTATCTCTTTTTTCGTGCTGTACAACTTTCCCCTTGAGCAGCGTTCTAGAATCCGCGGAGGTACTGGCGGCTCGCTGGTTCAAATTCGTGAATCACTGGGAACATTATTTAGGCCATTATTAAACTCCAGTGAGCATCGGCGGTTCATTCGGTTTAGCTGATCTCAATCCATGAACCGCCGAGTCTTTGCTCTTCACTTCAGAAAGTCAGATGTCATTCGATGATTGGACCGGCGAGTCGTCAGTGGAATTCTTCCTTAGAGGTAGTGATGATCGGCTTTTGACCAGCGTTTCGCCGGTTTTCATCGGTGGACCGCTGATTTGATCTCACTTCCTTCTTTTTGCTCCATTTTTTATCTTTTCTACACATTTAGGTATCTCACACAACAAAGGCAAAAAGGACATAAAATTTATATAATCAACTCAAAAACTAAGCAAAAACTCAAGCTTAAGAGCCTAATAAGTTGGTAAATTACCAACTCATCACCTAGTAATGTTAAGCAGTTTGTTGATGCTTATTTATCTAATGCTTTGAGTGAATTTAGCTACTCCTGATGCTACTAAAAGTGGATTTATTCCAGTGATTGTGAAGCAGCAGCAAGAACAACAGTATGGAAACATTACTTCAAAGCCAATTTTGGTTGCTATGGAGCAAATGTAATATTCTCAGTAACATTGAACTTAGTGAAAATATTCTCAGGAGCAATGCAATGTTTCATCCTTTTTGTTTTAAGTGTTCCTGATCTTTATGTGGGGAATGATCTTGGGCAAATTTATATGCCCAAGTGATACTCAAATGTGTCACTTTTGCCTTGTTTATCTATCGATGTTTATACGTTCTCATGTGATTGATAATAAAATGTGAATTTATACTAACCAACATGATTAGCGTTATTTTGTAGGTGAAATATAATTTTGGGAAGCTAAAATGCGTGTTGGGAGAGATTGGGGTTGGACTCGGATGTTAGCAAGGAAAAAAGCATTCGAAGGCACAAATTAAAGGGGCTCCGCGATGGAGCCGTGTCACGCTGCCATCGCGGATGCATTCTGCCTGGATAGAGATTTTTTGGCCAAAATCCAGTGAGGGTGCGTGTTGGGGCCGTGGCACGTTGGCCTAGCCCCGCGTTGCACGACGTGCCACGTTGGGCCTTATTACCTGGACAATCAATTTCCAGTAAAGGTCCGCGTCAGTGGCGTGTCACGGAGGCAGTGCTCCGCGATGCACTCCGTGACACGTTGCTTGTTATTCCGGGAAAAATTCCCACCAGTATAAATAGAACACTTAGGTTCACTTTTAATTATTCTGACTTCGTGGAGCAAGAACGTGGGTTACAGGCAGTGAGGGGACGAAAATCTCAGGGTTTTTCTCTATCTCCTTCTTCTTTAATTCAATTGCTTGTATGTTTAACACTCATTTAACGATGTTTAATCCATAAATGAGTGGCTAATTCCTCTTCTTGCTGAGGTTAAGAACAGTTGTATTGAAATGTAGTTATTGATCAATTTGGTTTTTCATCTTTTCTTCCATGGTTGTTCTATTGATTCTTGTTCTTACTGCATTGATGTGTGGCCAACGTTAATGTATATCTAAAAAGTCCGGTTTCACTCGAGAGAGCAAGAAATTGGAAAGTTGTGAATCAATAGGATATGATCTTTTCTTAGTTTGGGAAAATTGAGAATTGATTTACCTTCAGGATAGAAATATACCTGAAAGTCGTATTAGTCAATTAAGGAATTGGTTTTGTATGTCTAGAACATGAATTTCGTTTAATCACAGAAATGTAGGTGGACGGTTCATGATTCTTAAGTTGGGTTAAATACGAGAGTTTTAATCCATTGGCAATAATTCTTGACTAGCAACCGGAGGAAAGATTAACCAAACATTGTATCGATAATTAGTTTCTATACATGTTCATTTAGCCTCAGCATGCTCACATTCATAGTTTAGACTCACATTAGATATCTTTTTAGACTTGGCATATAATTAGAAATCAAAATATCAAACTCTTCTTTGCACTGTTGTCTTCATTTTTAGAGTAAGTATAGTAACACTTAAGTATTTTGTTACCTTATCCCAGTCCCTGTGGGATCGATACTTGGCTTACTTAAGCCACTTTACTACTTGTTCGACCACGTGCACTTGCGTGTAATAATTACCCTAGAGCAGACGCGAACAAGTTTTTGGAGCCGTTGCCGGGGACTGGCAATTGGTGAATTTTTCTTAAGTATAAATTTACTATATTTTTTTTTCTTTGTATTGACAACTTGGTCTTAGCCTGTATTTCGCAGATATAATCTCTGTTGAACACTGGCAAGAGACAAGGAGCTGGTGGACACATATTTAGAGCCTGAAAGACAAGTTCATCGTCAGCGGAGAGAAGCTCTAGAGAAAAAGCTGCAGTTGCTCAGACAAACAATCATGGAGCAACAATAGAATCCACCAGTAGTAAGGGCAATGTTAGTGCCCGAGGAAATGGCAGCTAGGCCGGTTCGCGAGGTGGCAATCCCACATGCTAACAATGTCACATCTAGCATCCGCAAACCTGAGCCAGGAGGGAGGTTCGAGCTCAAACAAAACATGGTGCAATTGCTGCACACCAGCGGGCAGTTCACAGGTCTCCCTCATGAGGATCCACAGCAGCATCTCCAAAATTTTTTGGATATAAGTGACAATTATATCCCCGTTGGAGTGTCATCAGATTATGTCAGGCTTACATTGTTCCCATTTTCACTATTGGGAGAAGACAAGAGGTGGTTGAAAGCTGAGCCACCTAATTCTATTACTACGTGGGATGATCTTGCAAGGAAATTCTTGATACGATTTTTTCCATCCGGTAAAACAGCAAGACTTAGAAGTCAAATTCTAAGTTTCAAACAGAGAGGGGGGGAGAATCTATATCAGGCTTGGGAGAGATTCAAGTCCATGTTGCGGGATTGTCCACATCATCATCAATCCAATGATGTGCTGGTGCTCACTTTTATAGAGGGTTTGGAACCCAACACAAAAATCTTGCTAGACTCAGCAGCTGGGGGACAAGCATTGGAGAAAACTTATGAGGAGCTGTATACCTTGTTAAATTGTATTTCGCATGGAAATCCGGAGTGGAATGCTGATTCGTCAAGAGGAGGAACAAGGAAAGCAGCAGGAGTTCTAGAAGTGGATGGTTTTACAGCTATTGCTGCACAGATAGCTGCTTTACAGAATCAACTCAACACCCACTTCAGTAATATGACAATGAACCAGACTCAATCCCCAGTGAATGTAGTGCAGCAAATTTGGTGTGAAGTGTGCGGGAGTAGTGAGCACTCAGCTGAGTGTTGTGGAGCAAATCCTAACTCGGTGAACTTTGTGGGAAATGTACAGAGGAACAACCACCAACAGTATGGCAACAGCTACAATTCCAACTGGAGGAATCACCCGAATTTCTCTTGGGGTAGCAACAACCATCAAGGGCAAAGTTCGAGTCAGGGGGCGCAGAGGAATCAAGGAGTGCAGCAGAACTATCAAGCACAATATAGAAACAACAATGCACCTCCTCCCCCACCATCACCCAGCATTGAGGAGATGTTCAAGACAATGATAGTTGAATTTAAACTATGGTTATGAGCATGCCAAGGTTAAGAACATGTAATGAACTTGATTATAATCATACATTGTTTAATCGTTCTCTTCCAGTTGCTAGCCAAGAACATTAGCCAAGAGATTAAAACTCTCGTATTTAATCTCACTTAAGAATCATAAACCATCCGTCTACATTTCTGTGATCAAATGGAATTCATGACCTAGCAATACAATTCCGGTTCCCAAATTGACTAATACGGCTTTCAAGTATATTTCTATCAGGAAAGCACATCAAAACCCAATTTTCCCAAATCAAGTTAAGAACAATACCCTATTAATTCACAACTTTCCAATTTTGTGCTCTCTCGAGTGAAATCGGACTTTTTAGATATACATTAATGTCGGCCACACACCAATGCAGTAGAAACAAGAATTAATAGAACAACATGGAAGAAGAAGATGAAAAACCATATAATTTAATAATCAAAATTCATCACAAATGTTCATAACCTCAGCAAGGAAGGGAATTAGCCACTCATTTGTGGATTAATCATCCTAAAACAAGTGTTAATCATACAAACAATTGATTGAAAGAAGAAAGAAAGAGAGAAAAACCCTGAGCTTTTTCGTCCCTCAACTGCCTGTAACCCACGTCCTTGCTCCACCAAGTCTGAATTTATTAAAAATAAGCCTAAGTGTTTTATTTATACTAGTGGGAATTTTTCCCGGAATAACAAGCAACGTGTCACGGAGTGCATCGCGGAGCACTGCCTCCGTGACACGGCGTGGACGCGGACCCCCACTGGAAATTTGGGGTCCGGGAATAAAGCTTCAACGTGGCACGGCATGCAACGCGGAGGCTTGCCTCCGTGCCACGGAGCTGTCGCGAGGCTCCACTGGAATTTGACTAATATTTCACCCTCCAGGCAGAGTGCCTCCGCGATGGTAGCGTGACACGGCTCCATCGAGGAGCCCCTTTATATTGTGCAGTCCAATGCCTTTTTCGTGCTCGCTTCCAAGTCCAACTCCGATATTGTTCCAACATGCTTTTCAGCTCTTCAAAATCACATTTTACCTACAAAACAATGCTAATCATGTTGGTTAGTATAAATTCACATTTTATTACCAATTACATGAAAATGTATACACATTGCTAGATAAACAAGGCGAAAATGATACGTTTGAGTATCACTTGGGCATCTAAATCTGCCCAAGATCACTTACCCCACACTTAAATCCTTGTTCGTCCTCGAACAACAAACACATAATTCATGCAAATTACATCCCAACCTTCGCCACTATGGTGCGACAATTTGAGCTACGGTCATACCGATCATTCAATATTGCAAATCATCAAGAAAACATGCATGGTCTTAACAATGCAATGACCTTTAATACATCAAGACTTCCTAGACTTTAAGAATCGACTCTCGATATCGGCAAACTCATGCAAATCAGCTAATCAAGATATCCGACACAAAAATCAATCTTTCATCAAGCATGTGCCCTCACAACTCAAGAGAATCTTCCCCTTTATGCTCATGTGACACACAAACATTCAAGTAGGGGCATGTAGAAATTAATTTCACTCTCTCTCCCAAAAGAATTCACATGCATCATGTCATGACCCATAAGCTTGCCCTTAGTGTATTACTCCACTAATATAAGGAAATGCAATGTAAGATCACGTAGGACTTTAATGGGTTGTAATGGAAGCTATGGAACTAGTACATATTGGATTAGCCAATAATAGCCACTAGCATCATTAAGCGCCTTTTCAATACATTCCCATCAACGTATGGACATTGTTTCTCTCTTTTCTTTTTTCCATCATCCCATTCATGATGATTTACTTTCGTCTGGACCATTTCATCAAGCACACTTGACACAAAAACAAAGGTTTTTCATGCACCTTCATTATCATTTAATTATAGCAAATGCACCTTCACCCTTCTCTTTTCTTTCCTCCTCTGCTTTTCTTTTTCTTTTCACCATTCTCACTCTTTGACACTTTGGGAAAATTTTTGTTCTTCTTAAGCGCTTAAGAGTTTTGTATAGACTTTACAGTATAGACTTTACGGCTAATGAAAAGAAAAAATTAAGCTCAGTTTATACATTTTTGGACAAAAGAAAGAAATAATAGGCTAAAGGCTCAATGGGCTGACTAGGGTATACAATCACATAAAAAGGAGAGTATGACAAGAAGAAAAAAAATAGAAACTCTCGGTTAAAACAAAGAAATGCCTACATCCTTTCCAACACTACACCTCCTTCATTTCATTTTGTACACACACCAGGCAAGTTCTAGACACTTCACAATAGCATGGAATAACAATACCTCACTTCACACTTCATGTACATGCTCGACTCAAGATGCATTCATAGACTCTTTAATTAGCTAATTACATGAATTCAAAAATTAAGCCTCAATCACACCGAATCGAACTCTACAGCCTAGGTATCTCCACATATTTACAAAACTGCATGCTTTCATAAGAATCACCTTTGCATTTTGAATATCAAGTACAACACGCAACCAACATTTCACAACCATATAGTAACTACAGGTTCTGTGATGTAATCCACCAAAGAAAAACTGAAAATAAATTAAAATCACTACTCCTACCGACTACATTTCCCTTAAGACGGTCGTCATCCATCCATCATAGGGAACGGTCACTAACTATGACGTCGGTTCAATGGGACTATTCTCGGTAAAAGAACCGAAAACAAACTCCGAGAAACCCAAAAATAAAAATTGAAAAATTTTGCAAAACATCGATCATTTCAATGGAAAAATATTTACAAAATATTTTTAATATGTACAAAATATTTTCGCAAAATTTTAAAAGTATCGATCATTTCGATAGAAAAAAAAATATAAGAAATAAGAACATATTTACAAAAAAAATTTTACAGACTTAGCTGGCAACAACAACATTCCACAACACACATCAATACCACAAATATGTACAGATACAGAACAGTTTGCAATTCACAAACACAGGGAAACATACATACAAAACAGAGGAAAGCATACAAGCAAACCAGCCCAGCCCCAGCACCTAACTACTCCCCACCCCACACTTAAATCGAACACTGTCCCCAGTATTCACAAAAATTAAAAATCACAAAAATTTGGGTGGTGGAACTCCCTGATCAGTCAAAATATTCAACTTCTTCATCAGGTGTTGCTGCCTCATCGCCCATGTCCGAGTCACCTCCATTGTCGTCATCGGACTCCACATCGGAGTCCTCTCGACGTGTCTCCTCGTCCGTGGGGACATCATCATCAGTCGGCTCTACAAAGGCTGGCCCCACTCGGCATAGAGCCCTGGCATTTTTGCCAAACGAGTAATCCAGCTCGAGCTGCCATAGCTCCTCTTCCGTGGCTGGTCTCCCACCGATCCGAAGCTGGAGCATTTGCATTCCAAATATCCGTGTCATGTACTGGTCGTCACGAGCATGTCGCTCGCCAAGCGTCAGCACTGGCCCATGTGTGGTGTCGGGGGCCTTAGTTTTGGTCACATCAAGGGCCCTCCGCTCCAACTGCGGGATGTAATCCAAAGCCTCTTCCTCAATGTCGAGGCCCCAGAGAAAGGTGGTGATTAGTCCCCCGAACCCATACCTGTGGCCCTGGTGTAGTCAGGCTCTCTTCATGGCGGATATGATGACCGCCCCAACATTAATCTCCAGCCCTTTCATCAGGGCATACACCAGGCAAACCCGGTCCCGGGTCACATCAGTCATGTGCACCCCCGGGATTAGGCATGAGCAGACTATCTTCAGCCATATTCTGGCCTCCCTGTTCATTTGAGAATACGGCAGAGTCTGGTGGTAACCCCTCTCCTTATGTCTGCTCCATCTGGCTGTGAATCGAGCCCCACACAATGTGCGTCTGATATCGGCATATGGTGGGGTGATGTTCAGCTGGCGGAGAACGTGGGCGTCTGTGTCCCGCGCTCGGATGATGGCATTTAATTGCTGGGGTTCCAGAGTGACTATCTGCCCTCTGATCTTGATTGTGTGGCTTCTGATTGCCGGGTTCCAATTTGCATAGAACTCCCGGACTAGATGTAGGTTGCATTCCTTGGGCTCCTGAAATATGAAGCTGAGCCCAGCTGCCTCGATCCTTTGCACTATGCGGGGGAACTCCTGTGCTAGTGGTTCCCGTGCAATATGCTCCTCGGGGAAGTATTTATTCTCCTTGTGTTTGGCATACCACTTCTTCCCTTCATCGGTTACCCACCTCATTCCATATTGGCGGCGCTGGCCGCGTGGAACTGCTGGTGCAACTGGGACTGTTGTACCCAACCTAAGTCTTTTCCTCCCGGTGCCTGAAGTTGATGCACCTTTACCCTTATCCTGCCTACTTGCCATTTTGCCTGTGAACACAAGTAAACAAGCGCAATGTCAAGCTAAATAAATATTAACTTCGGCTAAGGTCGGGTTAACTAAGTTTACCCCACACTTAGTCCTTAGCTACGGTTACGATACTACTGCAAGAATAACTTTATTTACACCAAAAACTAACAACTATACAATTCATGCTTAGTGCGTTCGCAAAGATAAATTCGACGGTATAACTTTAGCGTACTACTCAGACTTCATACAGTTAATCCCAATCACTACCATCTTGAGCAATTCAACCATCGCACTTAGCAAACAAAAACAACAAAACAAAAACAACAACAAAAATTCTATAAACACATGAACCTATATAATCAACCCAATTTGAACAATTTTCAACATTTTCCCAAAAACCCGAGAATTCATCATCTATTACATTCAAACAATATTCTACAATGACTTATCTCATTCAATACATATAACCCGGCATATAATTCATAAATTTAACAAGTTACCCATTTCGATTTCAACAACCAAGCCCTAGAATTGAATTTCGCAATCAAATTCGAATCATTCACGCAATCGACAAGTTCAAACGCTCATTACAACATTCCGAACATTTATCAATCAAGGAATAACTCAATTTCATGCTAAATTTTGACTTGGGGTGATTTAGTTCACCTCCCATGTTTAAATTCGAATAAAATCGACAAAAACTTGAGAGATAATCGGAAAACATACCTCGTAGTTGAATAACCGAAGAAAACTTGATAATTCTTTGCTTTATACCGTGGCACGTTGATGGGCAAGGGAATTTTGGGTGTTTTGTCGCGGAGAAGTGTAATAAATGTGGGGAAAAGGGGAGAAATCGGGGGTTTAAAATGAAGAAAACCCGCGGGTCACCCGGCAACCCGGTGTGACCCGTCACAATTTATATGGCAACGTGTCACGGAGTGCATCGCTGTGCACTGCCTCCGTGACACGGAGCCATCGTGATAGCTTACTGGAATTTTTGAAAATTCCAGTTTACACTTCAACGTGTCACGGAGGGTAACGCGGAGGTCCTCCTCCTTGACACGGAGCTATCGCCCCAGCTCACTGTCTCTGCATTTTATTAATTTTTTCATACCTCACCTTTTCCTTTATGATTCCGTGCACATTTTTCTCCGTTTCACCTGAAAATCATTTCACTAAAGAAAATTGGTTAGATTAATAGATTTCAAAAACTAAAATACAATAATACTAACTAAAACAAAAATTTTGTACTAAATCAAGAAAAAGGAAAATAAAATAAAATCTATTTACACTTTATAAAATGAAAAGAAAAAAAAATTTCACGGGTTGCCTCCCGTGCAGCGCCTGGTTTACCGTCGCGGCTCGACGTCCTTTATGCTCAATTGTCCGCTAGGGTGATGGACGATTTCTCACGATCATTGTCCTCCCCCCAGTAGTACTCACCCTTATCCGGTGGTCTTCCCATCAACTCTCGGGAATCATCCTTTTGTTTAGCTTTCCCATGATCAATTACATTGATCACCGAGAGTTCTTCATTCACCATCGGGAGCTTGGGTGCTTTGTACACATCGAACACCTCTACTTTGTCATGTGCTTGCATTGTAAGTTGACCCGCAGCTACATCGATTAATGCTTTCCCGGTTGCCAAGAAGGGTCGTCCCAAAATAAATGGGACTTCCGAGTCTGGTTCAAAATCCAGAACAATAAAATCTACTGGGAAAATTAAGGAGCCTACTTGCACAAGCACATCCTCAACAATGCCATCCGGCCTAGCTAAGGATCTGTCTGCCAACTGCAAGATTATGGTTGTAGGTCTAGGACTCCTGTCACACCCCGCCTTGGAGGGTATGACTGGCACCTGGTGCCCTACTAGGACCTAACCTGCTGGACTGTTAAGCCTGGGCACATCTGGTGCCTGGCTAGCTCTGACTCACATTTCTGGAAACAAAGGGCTATATAACGGCTGTAATTACAGCCCCCGGCCCATCGGCCTATAGCCTTCTGTACCTGTACTAGCAGCTGACCAGAAATATATTAATTCAGGGGGGGGCCTATGCGGGCCGACAAGGCCACCATGCTATCTAGTTATCTGCAACTCAATCATAACGTATTAAAAGCTACGTGACCGGCAAGGTCACCACTACTGACAACTATGGCCCCACACGACCATCATAATAGAAGGAAGGAATACTAACAGCTATACAACTGCACGGCCTCACACGACCGGCTCATCTGACCACAGGGAACATAAATAGACTGCAAGCCTCTAAGAAGAATAATAGAAATGATCGGGACAGGGCCCCGACCTACCCACACTGTACAACAAAAGGAACTGAACTACACCTCTAGAAATTCAGTCTCCGGATGACAGGAGCTGAATACTCAACCGCTGATGGGGATCACGTGGTGTCGCCTGCTCGTCTATGGGTACCTGCAGGCAAGTAATGCAGTGCCCCACTGGGCGTCAGTACCGCTGGTACTGAGTATGTAAAGCAATAACTGAAGACAAAATCTAAAGCAATGATATGACCGATGAAACTGAAGTAGAAGGAATAACTTAACTGTCTGATAATGTAAACTTTACCTCCTCTTAATCTTTACTGGAAGGGATAAGAGTCATACCTGGAAACGTATCGTGCTACTGCTGATCTACTTGTATCTAACATAACATGGCACAACATGAAATAACATAACATAGCACACACAAACCTTACCCGGCCCCCATAAGCCGGGAGGTACAACCAGCACAGAATCTATACCCCTACCCTGGTCATCCCATCTCCTATAATGGCCGCAAGCATCCCGTCGGTCCCCTGGGTATGCACTTGGGCTCGCTGAGCCCCTGACTATAACTGCATCTGAGTCCGGAGGACTCCTGAATCTGCACCCGGGCGTATCTGCTCGACTGGGGTGTGTAAGGGCCGATCAAGGCACAAATATGGGGAAAAACTGGCATCCCATCTTCGTCCCCTGGCGAGACGGCATGCCACTCCGTAGAGTGACGTATCCTCGTCTTCTGGCGGACGAGTCGATACAGCTATTAACCCTGGGCGGTCATGGATGCTAGGTAATCCAACCCCAAACAATACAACGGTCTCAACTGGTAATACTATCTGTGTATCTCACATGCTGAGGCTACTAGGGGTAAAGTACCGTATATATATTACATACTGAACTAATGATAGTAATCTGTACGTATCTGTTACGTGCTGAGGCAGGTGAATATATATAAATATGAACATAATCCCCTGCCAGACTGTACTGGGGCAAATGCTATACAAGATAATGTTTCTGCTGAAAACTCTGTTGTTTACTAGGTTTCTGTATACGCTAAATGCTGGACTAGTGATAGAAATATGTACATGCTTAATACATGCTGAGGCTGGAAGTACTATATATATGTGTAAGAATATAGTCTTTCTGCTGAACTATGTTGTATACTGATTTTCTATAGTAACATGATTTACTATTCCTGACATACTTTCTAAACTTCATTTTAGTCTGCTATTCTATTTCTGAAGTGCTTTACGGATACGGTACTACTTCACGGGGTTCCAACTGAACACAACAATATCTTAACATGGCATATCACATCACATACTGAGTATACTGGGCAATCTCTAACACTTGCGTTAGAATCTATATCATACTGATAGGTTTCATACACATTACAACCCAATGTTTCTCACATCGTACCAATATTCATAATAACGCAATACTCGACTTCTGAACATTCTACTGGTCTGTAATTTATTACACTATACTGATATCACTTAACTTGCTGAAGGAAACTAACTTTACATACCTTATCTTGAACTATTCGTCTGTCGGACGAGGCTCAGCCGGTACTCCAACTGTTTTCTCCCAACTGCATTCATAAACATATCAATTAACACTAAATACAACTTTATTTCAAAAGGCAACGTCACTTTCAATATAGTTTATAGCCTAAACTTAGGCTTATTGAAAGACGGCCAGAAACTCGCTATTTTTCAGCGGCCCAGAAGGGAGAAATATTCACTTCTCAGCTAGGAACACATAGACACTAATTTAGAGCAATTCCACTTACCTTAGCTCGGTGGCTCGACGCTTCGTCGGCCGTATTTTACGAAACTGAATCCGTAGGAATGCTCTCTGCTGCTAAATACTTCGGTATCTGGGATTAATTTGAGTTTGGGCAGCATTTAGTAGCGTAATCGGACGGAAATTATAACCCCTCCTTCGTCTTCCTCTGTTTTGCTGTGAGTTCTGGAAATTTTTATGAGTTAAATGATATTAAACCGAAGTGGGGGCTTTATATACTTGAGTCTGAACCTGGGCAACGTGTCACGGAGCCATCGCGGAGGCTTCACCTCCGTGACACGCTGCCATCGCGGAGGGGCTCTGCCTGGCTCCTCCCGCGATGGTTCGACGGGTTTCTCGTCCGGTCTTTTTCCCGGGCCTTTCTCTAGCACGTATGGCCTTCAAATATGCTTAACCAACGTACGAATAGGTCATCTAGATGTCGGGAATTCTACGGGGTGTAACATTCTCCCCCCCTTAAGAACATTCGTCCTCGAATGCACACTGTTATCTAGAGGACTACTTACTTACTTTCTAGAAAAATTTCGGCAGAGTCTCCCCTGTATATGGACTATAGCCAAAACCTAAAATACAGAAAAGTCCAATACAGGTACTGTACACAATACGGTAGGATTCACTGGATGGTTACGTATCCATTTTTCTCATTTATACATATACAACCATGAGATTCCACATAAGCAATAATACGGACGTACCTGTTGCCTGACTAGGCCTGAAATAGGTGAGGATATCTGGTCCTCTTCCTCCGCTCCTCAAGTCATCTCCTCTCGGTTCTTGTTACGCCTCAATACCTTGATAGACGCAATATCTTTAGTCCTCAATCTGCGAATCTGTCTGAGGATAGAACGTTGTGCTTAAATTAATCGGTGTTCCCAAACCTTTCTGAAATGACTGCCAGAATCCAGCTGTGAATTGTGCCCCCCCTGTCTGAAATAATGGATACTGGTATTCCACGTAATCTGACTATCTTTCTGATATACAACTCAGCATAATCTTCGGCCGAGAAAGTAGTTCTTACTGGAAAGAAATGAGTTGATTTTGTCGATCTGTCACTTATTACTCAAATAGAATCATTTCCGTGTCTGGTACGGGGTAATCCTGCCACAAAATCCATATTCACTGCTTCTCATTTTCAAAGAGGCACAGCTATGTTCTAAATTAACCTGCCTGGTTTCTGATATTCTGCCTTCAACTGTTGGCAGTTAGGACACTGGGCTACCAGTAGTTCTCTTTAATGTCATGGTACCTCTTTGTCATATCGGGATGAAGAGAATAGCGGGCGTAATGCGCCTTGCTCATAAACTGCTGATGATGCCCCAAAATATCTGGAGCGCAATGCGGCCTTTATATCGCCACACTTCATTCCCGGTTATCTGAAAATATGTCATCTCTCCTTACTGAATCTTATATTTAAATTGAACCTGGCTAGAGTTTCTATACTGCCATTCTTTTACCTCCACCACTAACGACAATGCTGCGACATTCTGTATTATCGTTCTGTTATCCTTTATTTCTGCTATGCGAACGGCTAGACCGGCTAACTAGTAAGATTCTCGGGTCTATTCCCGCTGTTCAGGCGGCAAGTATGCCAACTCCCCATAGATCTACGGCTAGGGGCATCTACTACCGTATTAGCCCTTCCCGGGTGACACAAAATTCTTGCTTTTTCAGGCATAAGCTACTGCAGCTAACTAGGTGATACCTAAGTCATGGGTAAGATAATTCTTCTCACGTTTCTTCAATTGCCTGAAAGTATAAACTGTTACTTTACCATGCTGCACCAACCCTCGGTACCTTCTGGCGATACTAACACTGGAGTTGATGTTAACCTGGCTTCTAACTCTTGGAAGTTCTGTTCACACGCCTCAGTCTACTGGAACTTCGCTGCCTTCTGTGCCAACTTAGTCAGAGGTGCTGCTAAGGTGGAAAATCCTTCCACGGACCCTCTGCAGTACCCGGCTAACCGCAGGGACTGCGTACTTCGATCAGAGTGGTAGGTCCAGGCTAGATCTTCATTACTTCTATTTTTCTGTGTATCTATCTGTACACCAGCCTTTGACACCATGTGACCAAAAAGGCTACTAAACTCAACCAAAATTCACATTTACGATTTTGGACATATAACTGACGGTCCTACTGGTTTATTATACCGGAGAATCTGACAAGTAATCTACCAGTATAGTTAGAGCTTATCTGGCCTTCTGGCCGCATGCTAAGGCTACTTGTTGCTAAGGTGATCTTGAACGACTATCTGCCCACCATGTGCCCGCATCTGATCAGGGGGTCCTGATATTGATCATGACCTCTAATGATCTAGCTGCATATCCCTAAATAGCTGAATAGTCGGGTTGAATGACCCGAATGTGGCAGTAGTCCCACCATACTCTAACCGTGCTACTTGAGTGCTTATAGTTCGTGCATAGCCGCAAACTCGTGGGCATCTAATTGCTCTGTTATTTTGCTTAACCCACTGGAAGGCTGGACTTATTCAACTTACTCCCAGGCGATCAATCTCTGGATCTTCACGGGGAGTCTACTGATCCCCTGGTCTTAATAAACACTGTGCTAGCAGGGTACTATCAATTACTTATGCCTTGCGTATATCCACTTGGATCTATACTGCTGTTCTGGGGAATTCTCGGTCTTATAGGCTATTCAGTAACTACTGGCCTTCCGCTAGGGCTCTGTATCTGAATATCTTACGAAACCTAGCTGAAGTACTAGTCTGTCACAAGTTTGTCACTGACTACTGATGTGGACCCTTCCTTGGGGTACCCACGGGTATTCTGACTAGGACGGCCGGCTGACTTATGGGGGGTTCTACATAACAACTGCTAGATTGACTAAGGCCGACTGTCGCCCACAAGGCTGGGAAAACGACGTATGACCACTTAACATGCTAGAACAATTCTAGTATTGCTAATCTCTGAAATTTGCCTACTCAGTCTCTAATCCTGGTTCTGGCACATGCACTACTGTTACCGATCTTTAGGGATGCCTCCCTGCTAATGCAGGCGCCAGCTGGTCGGTAGACCGTCTAACTGCGCCCTTATCATCTGGCCATCTATCTTAGGTCAATAACTCTGGTAAGCTCCTAGAGCCTAGATCTAACAACAACACATAAGTCTGTTAATCTAATAACTGAGAACTGAGATAGTTTCTATGACTTCATACGTAACTCACACTTAATCCGCCCTTTCTCTTCTTCTTTTCTTTCTTTCTTCTCCCTCTTTCTTCTCTCTTTTTTTTTTTTGCAATGCAATTTGTATAGGCTTTCTATTACTAATCAGCATCTGTGATTGTAGCCCTTATAGGCAACCACTCGCAACATATCTATGATCTGTATACATATATATCGCTAGCTACGTACAATATGTACTGATTTCTGCGGTAATTCATAATCCCTGACAGGTTCTGCTGAGTCTCACATCGTACAGGATACATTTCTTCTACGGCCTAATAATATCTCCTGCCCTGACTTATCGTTCCATTGCATTGTCACCCCATTCTGAAAGTAACAAACATAAACATTCCAGTTATTGTCTGCTGTTTGAAATTCCGCCACTCTTACGATGTGGGGGTCGACGTTCAAATCCTGTAGCCTTACTAGGCATATATTGAGAGCCCATAACTGTCTGCTGGGCCTTATCTCTAGGTAGGGGTGGGCAAAAAAACCGAAAACCGAAAAACCGAACCGAACCGAATTAATTCAGTTTTTCGGTTTCGGTTTTTTCGGTTTTTCGGTTCGGTTTCGGTTTTTTTTTTTTAAATTTCGGTTTTTCGGTTCGGTTTCAATTTTCATATTTCGGTTTTTCGGTTTTTCGGTTTAACCGAAATTTTACTTTTTTTTTTTTTAAATTATAACTTAATTTCAAAAAAATAAAAATACTACACCCAACCCAAATCTCAAAGCACATTTACATTTAGAGAATTATTTATATAATTGATACAATTGCCTAAGTTTTTTTTACAAATAACAAGTTTTATAATAGTTTTAGCATGTTAAGAAAATTCTTACTATTATTAATATGCTTTGAAAGAAAAATGAAATATATAATATTTATTTAACAAGAAATTAGGGACCATAGATTATTAAAATCTTAAAAGACCCTTAACTTTTTATTGGTTTTGTTATAAGGATGTTAAGCATATGAGAAAATTTATTATCAAAAATTCAAATGTTATGTATGTACTACTAAATGTAAATCAATTGATCCCACTATTTTCTTTATTTAAAAAGTTAAAATTAAGCTTAGTTGAATTAAACTTTAGAATTCAAACTTAAAATAATTTATTTTGAATTTAAAAAGATAAAACAACTCATTTTTAATTTAAAAAGTAGCTCATTTTGTAAGTTAAAAAATAGCCCATTAATTAGGCCCATAACCGAAAAAACCGAATTAGAAAAACCGAAAAAACCGAACCGAATTTGAAAAAAACCGAACCGAACCGAATTAGTTTGGTTCGGTGTTCGGTACACTACATGAAAAACCGAAAACCGAAAAAACCGAACCGAATGCCCACCCCTATCTCTAGGCTACACTAGATTAGAATTGCTGTATCGGTAACTTCTTAACTTTTCCATAACGGACGTACTGCGGTATTCTGAATCGCAATCTTACTGTCAGCGCGAAGCTTAATCCTTAATACAATACTTTATCAATCCGGGGTAGTTCTAATTTCCCCACAAGATCTGACATTCCTGCTTCTTCCTCTCACCTTGCTTAGACTGAACTCTGGGGTTCAAGGTACCTGCCTTTCATTGCTAATGAGATTACTGATCAAGCCTCGGCCTATACTTCTTCTGGCGTATATGGCGGACTTGGCCTTTTTCTGACTCAAACTTGACTATTATTAGGCATTTATCACTAGCAGGTCTGTTACCCCTACTTCGGGTAAGCTAACCGTCTTACTTTCTTTACTGGCTTGTTATCATAAGGGTCTGCACAACTTACGTAATCATAAGGGCTCTCTATATTTTCTACTACTTACTAGGATCAATCAACCCATCTTTACTTACTGCATGATTTGGCAACCCCCTCTCAAGTCTTATGCTCCTTTACTATACTGGTATCGAACTTAAGAGGTAGGAATAACCCTTTCTTATTGCAACAATAAAAGCATTCAATTGTACCATATCCAAAAAGATGTATTTGGGATTTCTGCATTTTTTTCTCTCTTTCTTATACTTACCTGGTGGTCTGACCTTATCTGCAATCATAATCAGATCTCATATAGCTAATAAATGAATGAGTTCATATATACATTATATTTCTGACTTCCTATTCTGACGTTATCAACATATACTGGGAATAATGTCAATAACGGTATCACGCTGGGAGGTCTCTGATACCCCCTCCTGCTGCTGTAATTATCATGTAACTGACTGAGGTTCTTTTCTGTTGCTATCTCTGATCTTCTGCCTGTGATAGGGAAATGCTGATCTACCTTTGTATCTGTAATCAAAGAATACGGTAAGTTTTCAGGGACTCAACCCTATACTGTACCGCTCTAAAGCACGACTGACTGAGAAGGAAAGGTAACCATCATATCATGCCTCGCAGCCTCCTGCCTATAGTATGTGGTGCACAACACATCCATAGACAAGACTCTACTTAGCACGGCTTGCAGACTCCCTGGGATACGACCTGCTCTGATACCAAGTTTGTCACACCCCGCCTTGGGGGGTATGACTGGCACCTGGTGCCCTACTAGGACCTAACCTGCTGGACTGTTAAGCCTGGGCACATCTGGTGCCTGGATTGCTCTGACTCACATTTCTGGAAACAAAGGGCTATATAACGGTTGTAATTACAGCCCCCGGCCCATCGGCCTATAGCCTTCTGTACCTGTACTAGCAGCTGACCAGAAACATATTAATTCAGGGGGGGGCCTATGCGGGCCGACAAGGCCACCATGCTGTCTAGTTATCTGCAACTCAATCATAACGTATTAAAAGCTACGTGACCGGCAAGGTCACCACTACTGACAACTATGGCTCCACACGACCATCATAATAGAAGGAAGTAATACTAACAGCTATATAACTGCACGGCCTCACACGACCGGCTCATCTGACCACAGGGAACATAAATAGACTGCAAGCCTCTAAGAAGAATAATAGAAATGATCGGGACAGGGCCCCGACCTACCCGCACTGTACAACAAAAGGAACTGAACTACACCTCTAGAAATTCAGTCTTCGGATGACAGGAGCTGAATACTCAACCGCTGATGGGGATCACGTGGTGTCGCCTGCTCGTCTATGGGTACCTGCAGGCAAGTAATGCAGCGCCCCACTGGGCGTCAGTACCGCTGGTACTGAGTATGTAAAGCAATAACTGAAGACAAAATCTGAAAGCAATGATATGACCGATGAAACTGAAGTAGAAGGAATAACTTAACTGTCTGATAATGTAAACTTTACCTCCTCTTAATCTTTACTGGAAGGGATAAGAGTCATACCTGGAAACGTATCGTGCTACTGCTGATCTACTTGTATCTAACATAACATGGCACAACATGAAATAACATAACATAGCACACACAAACCTTACCCGGCCCCCATAAGCCGGGAGGTACAACCAGCACAGAATCTATACCCCTACCCTGGTCATCCCATCTCCTATAATGGCCGCAAGCATCCCGCCGGTCCCCTGGGTATGCACTTGGGCTCGCTGAGCCCCTGACTATAACTGCATTTGAGTCCGGAGGACTCCTGAATCTGCACCCGGGCGTATCCGCTCGACTGGGGTGTGTAAGGGCCGATCAAGGCACAAATATGGGGAAAAACTAGCATCCCATCTTCGTCCCCTAGCGGGACGGCATGCCACTCCGTAGAGTGACATATCCTCGTCCTCTGGCAGACGAGTCGATACAGCTATTAACCCTGGGCGGTCATGGATGCTAGGTAATCCAACCCCAAACAATACAACGGTCTCAACTGGTAATACTATCTGTGTATCTCACATGCTGAGGCTACTAGGGGTAAAGTACCATATATATATTACATACTGAACTAATGATAGTAATCTGTACGCATCTGTTACGTGCTGAGGCAGGTGAATATATATAAATATGAACATAATCCCCTGCCAGACTGTACTGGGGCAAATGCTATACAAGATAATGTTTCTGCTGAAAACTCTGTTGTTTACTAGGTTTCTGTATACGCTAAATGCTGGACTAGTGATAGAAATATGTACATGCTTAATACATGCTGAGGCTGGAAGTACTATATATATGTGTAAGAATATAGTCTTTCTGCTGAACTATGTTGTATACTGATTTTCTATAGTAACATGATTTACTATTCCTGACATACTTTCTAAACTTCATTTTAGTCTGCTATTCTATTTCTGAAGTGCTTTACGGATACGGTACTACTTCACGGGGTTCCAACTGAACACAACAATATCTTAACATGGCATATCACATCACATACTGAGTATACTGGGCAATCTCTAACACTTGCGTTAGAATCTATATCATACTGATAGGTTTCATACACATTACAACCCAATGTTTCTCACATCGTACCAATATTCATAATAACGCAATACTCGACTTCTGAACATTCTACTGGTCTGTAATTTATTACACTATACTGATATCACTTAACTTGCTGAAGGAAACTAACTTTACATACCTTATCTTGAACTATTCGTCTGTCGGACGAGGCTCAGCCGGTACTCCAACTGTTTTCTCCCAACTGCATTCATAAACATATCAATTAACACTAAATACAACTTTATTTCAAAAGGCAACGTCACTTTCAATATAGTTTATAGCCTAAACTTAGGCTTATCGAAAGACGGCCAGAAACTCGCTATTTTTCAGCGGCCCAGAAGGGAGAAATATTCACTTCTCAGCTAGGAACAGATAGACACTAATTTAGAGCAATTCCACTTACCTTAGCTCGGTGGCTCGACGATTCATCGGCCATATTTTACGAAACTGAATCCGTAGGAATGCTCTCTGCTGCTAAATACTTTGGTATCTGGGATTAATTTGAGTTTGGGCAGCATTTAGTAGCGTAATCGGACGGAAATTATAACCCCTCCTTCGTCTTCCTCTGTTTTGCTGCGAGTTCTGGAAATATTTATGAGTTAAATGATATTAAACCGAAGTGGGGGCTTTATATACTTGAGTCTGAACCTGGGCAATGTGTCACGGAGCCATCGCGGAGGCTTCACCTCCGTGACACGCTGCCATCGCGGAGGGGCTCTGACTGGCTCCTCCCACGATGGTTCGACGGGTTTCTCATCCGGTATTTTTCCCGGGCCTTTCTCTAGCACGTATGGCCTTCAAATATGCTTAACCAACGTGCGAATAGGTCATCTAGGTGCCGGAAATTCTACGGGGTGTAACAACTCCCTAGACCCAACTTTCTGAATACCGAAGATGGCATCAGATTTATGCTCACCCCCAAGTCACACAATCCACGAGCTCGGATGCTCTGCCCAATAGTAAGCTGGATGGTAAAACTTCCAGGGTCTTTTAGCTTCGTGGGCAGTCTATTTTGGATCCGGAAAGTGCATTCCTCCGTCAAAGCTACCGTGGCATACTCAGTCAAACGACTTTTGTTGGCCACGATGTCTTTAATGTATTTGGCATATTTAGGCACTCCCTGCAAGACATCAACAAGAGGTAAGTTAACATGTACCTGTTTAAGCACCTCCATGAACTTCTTGAAACACGCCTCCTCTTTGTGTTTCTTTAGTCGTTGAGGGAACGGGGGTGGAGGTCTTTCTGATTCAGCTTCTTTGGTCTTCCCCCTTTCCGAACTTTGTTGTCCCTCAACTTCTGCTGCTCCTGACTTTTGAGGTGGTCTTTCTGGTTCCACCTCCTTCAGCTGCAAACCACTCCTTGTGGTCACTGCATTGACCTACTTCGGATTAGGATCCGTGTCGCAAGGCAGTCCTCCTCTGGGCCTTGTATTTTGGGCACTAGCAAATTGCCCAAATTGATACTCAAGAGCCTTGGTCGCTAACTGATTATTTTTCACTTCGGCTGCCAATTTAACATAGTCAGCCTGCAATTGCGCCTGGTTAGCGATCATGGTCTTGAACATTTCCTCAATGCTAGGTGATGGTGGTGGAGGAGGGGCATTGTGATTTCTGAATTGAGATTGGTAGTTATGTTGCCCTCCTTGATTTCTTTGCATACCCTGACCCGAACTTTGGCCTTGTTGGTTGTTGCTACCCCATGAAAAATTTGAATGGTTCCTCCAATTTGAGTTGTAGCCGCTACCAAACTGCTGTTGATTTCTTTGTGCATTGCCCACAAAGTTAACAGAATCAGGATTTGCTCCACAGCACTCAGCTGAGTGCTCACTGCTACCACACACTTCACACCACATTTGCTGGACCGCATTGACTGAAGCTGAAGGCTAGTTCAAATTCATGTCGCTGAAGTGGTTGTTCAATTGATTCTACAAGGCAGCTATCTGTGCAGCGATAGCCGTAAATCCATCCACTTCAAGCACTCCTGCTGCTTTCCTTGCTCCACCTCGTGATGAATCAGCATTCCATTCTGGAATGCCCTGTGAAATCCGGTTGAGCAAAGTGTACAGCTCCTCATAAGTCTTTTCCAGCGCTTGCCCTCCAGCTGCTGAATCTAGCAAAATTTTAGTATGGGGTTCCAAACCCTCAATAAATGTGTGCACCAACACCTCATTGGACTGATGATGATGAGGACAGTCCCGCAACATGGATTTAAATCTTTCCCAGGCTTGATACAAATTTTCCCCCTCCCTCTGTTTGAAACTTAGAATTTGACTTCTAAGTCTGGCTGTTTTACCAGAGGGGAAAAATCTTATCAAGAACTTTCGTGCTAGATCATCCCACGTTGAAATAGAATTTGGTGGCTCAGCTTTTAACCACCTCTTGGCTTCACCAAGTAATGAGAACGGAAATAGTGTGAGCCGAACATAATCAGGTGACACTCCAGCGGGTATATAAGTGTCACTTATCTCCAAAAAGTTCTGGAGATGTTGTTGTGGGTCTTCATGAGGGAGACCGGTAAATTGCCCGCTTGTGTGCAACAGTTGCACCATGTTTTGCTTGAGTTCAAATCTCCCTCCCGACTCTGGTTTGCGGATACTTGATGTTACATTGTTGGCATGTGGGATTGCCACCTCGCGAACCGGCCTTGCTGCTGCTTCTTCGGGCACTAACACTGCCCTCACAACCGGTGGATTTTGTTGCTCCATAATAGTCTGTCTGAGCAACTGCAGCTTCTTTTGTAGAGCTTCTCTGCGTTTACTATGAAATATACGTTCAGGCTCTATATAAGATCCCACCAGCTCTTTGTCTCTTGCCAGTGTTCACAGAAATCAAGTCTGCAAAATACAGGCTAAGACTAAGTTGTCAACACTTAAGAAAATAAAATAAAAATACAGTAAATGTACACTTAATACAATTTCACCAATTGCCTAGTCTCCCCGGCAACGGCGCCAAAAACTTGTTCGGTGCTTTGGTTGGGGTTATAAAACCGACACGCAAGTGCACGTGGTCAAACAAGTAGTAAGTGGCTTAAGTAAGCCAAGTATCGATCCAAGGAGACTCTGGATAAGTAAAAATTGCTTAAGTATACTATATTCTATCTCACTTCTATATATGCTGACAACAACGTAACCAACAATTGAAAAGTTTGTTTTATAAAGTATGTACTAAAACTACTGACAATTATTTACTTTGATTTTAAACTATGGTTATGAGCATGCCAAGGTTAAGAACATGTAATGAACTTGATTATAATCATATATTGGTTAATCGTTCTCTTCCAGTTGCTAGCCAAGAACATTAGCCAAGAGATTAAAACTCTCATATTTAATCTCACTTAAGAATCATAAACCATCCGTCTACATTTCTGTGATCAAATGCAATTCATGACCTAGCAATACAATTCCGGTTCCTAAATTGACTAATACAGCTTTCAAGTATATTTCTATCAGGAAAGCACATCAAAACCCAATTTTCCCAAATCAAGTTAAGAACAATACCCTATTAATTCACAACATTCCAATTTCGTGCTCTCTCGAGTGAAATCGAACTTTTTAGATATACATTAATGTCGGCCACACACCAATGCAGTAGAAACAAGAATTAATAGAACAACATGGAAGAAGAAGATGAAAAACCATATAATTTAATAATCAAAATTCATCACAAATGTTCATAACCTCAGCAAGGAAGGGAATTAGCCACTCATTTGTGGATTAATCATCCTAAAACAAGTGTTAATCATACAAACAATTGATTGAAAGAAGAAAGAAAGAGAGAAAAACCCTGAGCTTTTTCGTCCCTCAACTGCCTGTAACCCACGTCCTTGCTCCACCAAGTCTGAATTTATTAAAAATAAGCCTAAGTGTTTTATTTATACTAGTGGGAATTTTTCCCGGAATAACAAGCAACGTGTCACGGAGTGCATCGCAGAGCACTGCCTCCGTGACACGGCGTGGACGCGGACCCTCACTGGAAATTTGGGGTCCGGGAATAAAGCTTCAACGTGGCACGGCATGCAATGCGGAGGCTTGCCTCCGTGCCACGGAGCTGTCGCGAGGCTCCACTGGAATTTGACTAATATTTCACCCTCCAGGCAGAGTGCCTCCGCGATGGTAGCGTGACACGGCTCCATCGAGGAGCCCCTTTATATTGTGCAGTCCAATGCCTTTTTCGTGCTCGCTTCCAAGTCCAACTCCGATATTGTTCCAACATGCTTTTTAGCTCTTCAAAATCACATTTTACCTACAAAACAATGCTAATCATGTTGGTTAGTATAAATTCATATTTTATTACCAATTACATGAAAATGTATACACATTGCTAGATAAACAAGGCGAAAATGATACGTTTGAGTATCACTTGGGCATCTAAATCTGCCCAAGATCAATAGCTAACCAAGCTCAATTGCAGGCTGACTATGTGAAATTGGAAGCCGAGGTGAAGAACAACCAGTTAGCTACTAAGGCACTTGAATATCAATTTGGGCAATTTGCTGGAGCCCAAAACACCAGGACTAGACAGGACTTTCGAGCGACACAGATCCTAACCCCAAGCAGGTGAATGCGGTGACCACAAGGAGTGGTTTGCAGCTTAAAGAGGTGGAACCAGAAAGACCACCTCTACAATCGGGAGCAGCAGAAGTTATGAGGGAGCAAAGTGATGAGAGGGGGAAGAAAAAGGAAGCTGAATCAGAAAGACCACCACCCCCGTTCCCTCAAAGATTAAAGAAACACAAGGAGGAGGCGTGTTTCAAGAAATTCATGGAGGTGCTGAAACAGGTACATATTAACTTACCTCTTGTTGATGTTTTGCATGGAGTGCCGAAGTATGCAAAGTACATTAAGGACATCGTGGCGAACAAAAGTCCGTTGTCTAAGTATGCTACGGTAGCTCTCATGGAGGAGTGCACTTCCCGGATACAAAACCGATTGCCCACAAAGCTCAAAGATCCTGGGAGCTTTACTATACAAATTACAATTGGGCAGAGTATCTGAGCTCGCGGATTATGTGATTTGGGAGCGAGCATTAATTTGATGCCGTCATCGGTATTCAAGAAGTTGGGTCTTTGGAGTCCTAGACCAACAACAGTGATCTTGCAACTAGCGGATCGGTCCTTAGCCAGACCTGATGGCATTGTGGAGGATGTGCTGGTGCAAGTGGGCTCCCTTATCTTCCCGGTAGATTTCATCGTGCTGGATTTTGAGCCAGACGCGGAAGTCCCATTTATTTTGGGACGTCCCTTCTTGGCGACTGGGAAAGCATTGACTGATGTAGCTGTAGGGCAGCTAACCATGCGAGCACACGACAAGGTGGAAGTGTTTGATGTATACAAGGCTACCAAGCTCCCCACTGTGTACGAGGAACTCTCGGTGATCAACGTGATTGATCAAGCTGATGATGCTCAGATAGTTGAATCACGAGAGTTAATGGGAAAACCACCGGAGCGATGTAAGCACTACTGGGATGAGGACGATGGTCGAGAAAAAACGTCTGTCACCCTAGAAGATGACTGAGCTGAATGACGTCAAGCCGCGACGGTAAACCAGGCGCTGCACGGGAGGCAACCCGTGAAATTTTTCTTTGTAAAATGTGAATAGATTTCTTTTTCTTTTTCTTTTTTTTTATTAACAACAAAATTGTTAGTTTTTATTTTTATTCTTATTTTTATTTTAAGTGAATCCTATAATTCTAACCAATTTCTTGTAGTAAGATGAATTTCAGGTTGAACGGAGGATAAATATGCAAGGAATTACAAAGGAAAATCCAAGGTATGAAAAATAATAGAAGTGGCAAAACAGTGAGCCAGGGCGATGGCTCCGTGTCACGGAGGAGGACCTCCGTGTTACCCTCCGTGACACGTTGAAGGTAATTCTGGAATTTTTACAAATTCCAGAACACCTACGCGATGGCTCCGTGTCACAGAGGGCATGCTCCGCGTTACCCTCCGTGACACGTTGAGGTGTATATCGCGACGGGTCACACCGGGTCACCGGGTGACCCGCGCGAAATTCCCACTTTTTAACCCCAATTCCCCCTCATTTTTCCTCATTTTTCATACTCTCCGCAACCAACATCCCAAAATCCCCTCCCCCTCAACGTGACACGTACTTAGGCCCATAATTTCATCAAGTTTTCGTCATTTCTTCAAATTCAAGGTACGTTCTTCAACTCTATCTCAATTCTTGTCGAATTTTTTCGATATTGAACATGTGACGTGAGAAAAACTTGCCCTAAGTAGAAATTAAGCTTAAATTCAATTGAATTATTGTTGATTGATGTTCGGAGTAACGGTATGGTTGCTTGAACTCGATAATTACATAGCTTAATCGAATTTTTGATAAAATCATAGCTAGGGCTTGACTTTGAGTTTGAAATGGAAAAATTGAGTTGAACTAGTGAAATTCATGCTGGGTTGTACATGTTGGGTGAGATGAGTCGATTGTGCTAACTGTAACTATGCTAAAAGACCGACAGATTCTCGGGTTAAGGAAATATTGGAAATTGCAAGAAATGGGTGAATTGTATAGGATCATGTAGTTAAAATTTTTCTTTAGTTTCTCCTTGCTAAGTGCCATGGGATAAAATGTTATCGATAGGTAAGGATTGTGGTTAGCTGTATGAAGTCTGAGTAGTACATGGAATATATACCACCGAATTCTCCCAAGGCACTAAGCATATTTGTTATGTTTTGTTGTTTGTTTGTGTAAATAAGTACGATCTTGCCTTAATGTTGTAATCTTGGCTAAAGACTAAGTGTGGGGTAGCCTAGCTTAACCCAACCTTAGTCGAAGCTAACTTTAATTGGCTTAACATTGAACTTGCATGTTTGGTTTGATAGGAACAATGGCAAGCAGGCAAGACAAGGGAAAAGGCGCATCAACATCTGGCGCCGGAAGAAAAAGAATCAGACTGGGCACAGCAGTCCCAGCAGCACCAGCGGTTCCACGCGGCCAACACCGTCAATACGAAACCAGGTGGGTGACAGGAGGGGAAGAAATGGTACGCAAAGCACAAGGAGAGCAAGTACTTCCCCGAGGAACACATAGCAAGGGAACCGTTGGCACAGGAGTTCCCAGGATTGTCCATAGGATCGAGGCAGCTGGGCTGAACTTCATCTTTGAAGAGCCCAAAGAATGCAACTTGCACTTGGTTCGGGAATTCTATGCCAACTGGAACCCGACTCTCAGAAGTCACACCATCAAAATAAGGGGGCAAATAGTCACTTTTGAGCCCCACCACCTCAATGCTTTCCTAGGGGAGCGGGACACAGACGCCCATGTGCTTCGATAGCTGAATATCACTCCACCATATGCAGATATCAGACGCACTTTGTGTGGAACCCGATCAACAGCTCGGTGGAGCAGACATAAGGAGAGGGACTACCATCAGACCTTGCCTTACTCACAGATGAACAGGGAAGCCAGGATATGGCTGAAGATTGTTTGTTCCTGCCTAATCCCGTGGGTACATATGACGGATGTAACCCGGGATCGTGTATTCTTGGTGTACGCCCTGATGAAAGGGCTGGAGATCAATGTGGGGGCGGTGATTATCTCCTCCATGAAGAGAGCTCGTTTGCATCAAGGGCACAGATATGGATTTGGTGGACTACTCACCACGTTCCCGAGGGGCCTAGATATTGAGGAAGAGGCCCTTGACTACATCCCGCAGATGGAGCGGCGGGCCTTAGATGTCACTAAAACTAAGGCACCCGACACCACCCACGGGCCAGTTCTTACACTAGCCGAGCGACATGCTCGAGATGATCAGTACATAGCTTACATGTACGGGATACAGATGCTCCAGCTGCGAATAGGCGGGAGGCCGGCAACAGAAGAGGAGTTGTGGCAGCTCCAGCTAGACTACCCTTTTGGCGAAAATGCCAGGGCTCTATGCCAAGTGGGGCCAGCTTTTGTAGGGCCCACGGATGATGATGTCCCCACAGATGAGGAGACACGTCGTGAGGACTCTGATGTGGAGTCTGATGATGACGATGGGGGCGATTCAGACATGGGAGACGAGGCAGCAGCACCTGATGAAGAAGTGGAGTATTTTGATTGATCAGGAAGTTCCGCCACCCATTTTTTTGTGCTATGTTAATTTTTTTGAACACTGGGGACAGTGTTCGATATAAGTGTGGGGTGGGAGTAGTTAGGTGCTGGTTGTGTTGTTGTTTATGTTTCTGTTCTGTTGTTGTGCCTGTGGAAAAATGTTGTGACCCTGTGATTGTGATGTTTCTGTTCTGTATTGGAATTAATGTGAAGCTGTTGTGTGCCACTGAATGTTGCTAGCTGATTTTGTACATATTTTTGTTTTATCGAAATGATCGATATTTTTAAAAAAAAAATTCAATTCTTGGGTTTCTCGGCGTTTGTTTTCGGTTCTTTTATCGAGATTGGTCCCATTGAACCGAAGTCTTAGTTAGTGACCGTTCCCTATGATGGATGGATGGCGACCGTCTTAAGGGAAATGTAGTCGTTAGGAGTATATTTTTTTTTCATTTATATTTCAGTTGTTTTCTTTTGTGGGTTGCATCCCAAAACCTGTAGTTACTTTATGGTTGCGGAATTCTGGTTGCGTGTTGTACATGATATTTGAAATGCAAAGGTGATTCATATGAAAGCATGCAACTCTGTAAATATGTTGAGATACCTAGGCCATAGAGTCGATTCAGTATGATTGAGGCTTAATTTTGAATTCTTGTAATTAGTTGATTGAAGAGTCTGCGAATATGTCTTGAATTGAGCATGTACAATAAGTGTGGGGTGAGGTTTTGTTTATTCCATGCTATTATGAAATGTCTAGAACTTGCCTAGTGTGTGTACGAAACGAAATGAAGGACGTGTATTGTAGGAAAGGATGTAGGCATTTCTTTGTTTTAACCGAAAGTTTCTCTTTTTCATTATTGTACCCACCTTGATTGTACACCCTAGTTAGCCCGTTGAGCCTTTAGCCTATTTTTTTTTTTCTCTTTTGTCAAAAATGTGTAAACCGAGCTTACCCCTTTCTTCTCATTAGCAGTAAATTTGATCCAAAACTCTTAAGCGCTTAAGAAGAGGAAATAATTTTCCCAAAGTGTCAAAGAGTGAGAATGGTGAAAAGAAAAGAAAAGCAGAGTGATGAAAGGAAAGAAAAGGTTGAAGGTGCACTTGTTATAAATAAAATATAATGAAGATGTATGAATACTCTTCGTGATTGAGTTAAGCGTGCTTAATGAGATGGGTCAAAATAAAGACAGACTTTAAGAATGGGAGGATGAAGGAAGAAACAATGCCCATGAGCTTGATGGGATGTATTGAAAAAGCGCTTGAGGATGCTAGTGGCTATTATTGGCTAGCCCAGTATTTACTAGTTCCATAGCTTACATTACAACCCGTTAAAGTCCTACGTGATCCTACATCACACTTCCTTATATTAGTGGAGTAATACACTAAAGGCAAGTCTATGGTTCGTGGCATGATGCATGTGAATTCTTTTGGGAGAGAGAGCAAAATTGTTTCTATATGCCCCTGCATGTAATCGTTTGAGTTCATGTGATTAAAAAGGGGAAAATTCTCTTGTGTTGTGAGGGCACATGCTTGACGAGAGATTAAATTTCGTGTCGGATATCTTGATCAGCTGATTCGCATGAGTTTGCCGATATCGAGAGTCGATTCTTGAGTCTAGGAAGTCTTAATGTGTTGAAGGCCATCGTATTGATAAGACCATGCATGTTTTCTTGATGATTTGTTGTATTAAATAATCGGTATAACCGTAGCCTGAATTGTCGAACCAAAGTAGCCAGGTTGGGGTGACAATTGCATGAGGTGTAAGATTATTGTTCGGGGACGAACAAGGATTTAAGTGTGGGGTAAGTGATCTTGGGCAAATTTATATGCCCAAGTGATACTCAAATGTGTCACTTTTGCCTTGTTTATCTATCAATGTTTATACGTTCTCATGTGATTGATAATAAAATGTGAATTTATACTAACCAACATGATTAGCGTTGTTTTGCAGGTGAAATACAATTTTGGAAAGCTAAAATGCGTGTTGGGAGAGATTGGGGTTGGACTCGGATGTTAGCAAGGGAAAAAGCATTTGAAGGCACAAATTAAAGGGGCTCCGCGATGGAGTCGTGTCACGCTGCCATCGCGGATGCCTTCTGCCTGGATAGGGATTTTTTGGCCAAAATCCAGTGAGGGTGCGCGTTGGAGCCGTGGCACGTTGGCCTAGCCCCGCGTTGCACGACGTGCCACGTTGGGCCTTATTACCTGGACAATCAATTTCCAGTAAAGGTCCACGTTAGTGGCGTGTCACGGAGGCAGTGCTCCACGATGCACTCCGTGACACGTTGCTTGTTATTCTGGAAAAAATTTCCACTAGTATAAATAGAACACTTAGGTTCATTTTTAATTATTCTGACTTGGTGGAGCAAGAACGTGGGTTACAGGCAGTGAGGGGACGAAAATCTCAGGGTTTTTCTCTATCTCCTTCTTCTTTAATTCAATTGATTGTATGTTTAACACTCATTTAACGATGTTTAATCCACAAATGAGTGGCTAATTCCTCTTCTTGCTGAGGTTAAGAATAATTGTATTGAAATGTAGTTATTGATCAATTTGGTTTTTCATCTTTTCTTCCATGGTTGTTCGATTGATTCTTGTTCTTACTGCATTGATGTGTGGCCAACGTTAATGTATATCTAAAAAGTCCGGTTTCACTCGAGAGAGCAAGAAATTGGAAAGTTGTGAATCAATAGGATATGATCTTTTCTTAGTTTGGGAAAATTGAGAATTGATTTACCTTCAGGATAGAAATATACCTGAAAGTCGTATTAGTCAATTAAGGAATCGGTTTTGTATGGCTAGAACATGAATTTCGTTTAATCACAGAAATATAGGTGGACGGTTCATGATTCTTAAGTTGGGTTAAATATGAGAGTTTTAATCCATTGGCAATAATTCTTGACTAGCAACCGGAGGAAAGATTAACCAAACATTGTATCGATAATTAGTTTCTATACATGTTCATTTAGCCTCAGCATGCTCACATTCATAGTTCAGACTCACATAGATATTCTTTTTAGACTTGGCATATAATTAGAAATCAAAATATCAAACTCTTCTTTGCACTGTTGTCTTCATTTTTAGAGTAAGTATAGTAATACTTAAGTATTTTGTTACCTTATCCCAGTCCCTGTGGGATCGATACTTGGCTTACTTAAGCCACTTTACTACTTGTTCGACCATGTGTACTTGCGTGTAATAATTACCCCAGAGCAGACGCGAACAGGGAAGGATGGAGTGGAGTGTAAATAATAAATTATGCTATGCAGGGCGGGGGAGGGTGGGGATGGATTGACTTAGGCATCATGATGCAATCATATCCCATCTCAATTGGGCATGTATATTTCTAGGCTTTCACGGTTTTGGTTTGTATATTCATAATGATACCATGAGCACTTTAGGGCGTCCTCAAGATATGTTTTCAGATACCGCTATACAATTACAACCCGTTTTTGCTCAATGGATACAAAACACTCATGCTTTAGCACCTGGTACAACGGCTCCTGGTGCAACAGCAAGCACCAGTTTAACTTGGGGGGTGGTGATTTAGTGGCAATGGGTGGCAAGGTGGCTTTGTTGCCTATTCCATTAGGAACCGCTGATTTCCAGGTCCATCACAAGGAAAACGAAAATCAAGATTTTCTTTATCCGGTATCAAACGGGAACTGCGAGCAAATAGAACACCTTTCAAGAGTATCAATACCGTCACATGAATCGTAAATGCATGAAAAGAGAGAAAGAAAGATTCTTTCCTTTATCTTATGTGCTATCTCATGTAGTAATTACATTTTTCAATTGGGAGAGATGGTTGAGTGGACTAAAGCGGCGGATTGCTAATCCGTTGTACGAGTTAATCGTACCGAGGGTTCGAATCCCGTGTTTGTAGTTCGAAAGGAAGAGGATCCCAGGAAATTTATTCGAACCTAATTCATTTTAAATTTTCTATTCCAATCAACGGTCTCTTACTAGGTGATATTGAAGAGGGCCGAATCCTTTTTTTATTTGTTTCTCTCTTTACTGTTCAAAGAAGAAGTGGTTTTGTTAAGTGTACACGTTGTATGAGAAAGGGATGGATTGAAATTTTTGCGGGTTTATGCAGGTTTGCTCTACAACATCTCCACACCCGTCTCATTGTCATCCCTAGTTTTAGTTGACTATTAAAGAAGGTGTTCATCAGATGGTCTCCGTCTCCGTCTCCGGTGCCTCCGGCTGAAGATGAAGCAACTTTCTGGAAGGTTCCGTTGCCAACAGCTTCAGATCCAGACATGCTTAGCTTGTTTAGCTCCATTTCCATTTTGTGTGCATATCTTTCATTTCGTTTATTTTTGTTTGTAGATAGTTTTTTTAAGTTGGGGCAGTCATTTAAGATCTAGACTTTGTAAATATTCTAGTCGGTTTTTGTTCTTTTTATTAGATAATAAAGAGACCTTGAGTCTAAACTTTTAATTTTAAAAAAAAAAAAAAATCAACTCAAAGAACATTTATATAATGGCGTAATTGTGGTTTACTCTTAGAATGCAATTACATGGGAAGATCTCCTTTCCTTTTTATGGGCTCAGAGAGCTGCTCCTCTGTGTTCAAAGAGCTGATTTTGAAAATAAGAATATTTCTTCAATAGATGAATTATGGAGAAAAAGGATTTCTTTGTAATGGTAAAAAGTCTCAAGTAAAACGAAAGATAGGGATATTTTTTCTTGAAGCTTCTGCATTAAAATATGAGGAATACCCAAAAGTGTCCTTCTTATCAATAAGCAGTCTGTTTGGTTTTGTTTGTCCTATTAGTGATGGGACTAAATCAAGCACAGTGTTTAGTTAAATATGTTAAGTTTAATAACATATGAACTAAAACAGGAGTTACGCATTAACACGAGGACTAAAACAGTCATATTTCCAATTTAGATATATAGAAACACCAACCACACAATGCACTAAATTTAAAATTTATGAGGGTATAAAAGTCTAGTTTTCATTTGCGAAAGCAATTACATTTTAATCCTCCTGTTGAGGCCAACGGAGAGGCGCCATGCATCAAGAAGAAGTTCAGGCAATAGAGAAGCAAACCACCATTGAAGTGAATGTGGCCAGTAAGGCATACTCCTCCAACCATATCCTATTTGTGCTACTGCTGCTTTCGCATACTTCTCTGCTGATGGACAGAACAATGATGATTTCTTTATGCTTGCAACTCTTGAAGTCATCTCTGTTTTAACATATAATGGTACCTAATTTAAACAAGCAAACAAGTCATGTACATTTTTTCACATCCTCCTCCAAATAATTTATATGAGAGTAAAATATCTTTAAAATATCCATGTTTTGTCAGTTTAATATATAAATTATGAGATATTATTGTTATCCTCTAAACTATAACCTTTCCTATCTAAAATTTTCCTACAATGCCAAGTGTGCATGGAGAGTGATAAAACATCTATGGTATTTTCACATTTATTTTTTAAAATTAATTTATTATTAATTTATATATAACTTGACACTAAAGAGAATGTTTAGATAGAAAATATAACAACAACAATTCATAATTTAAATATTAATCTGACAAAATATGAATAGTTTAGGAAAATTAGTAGGTATTTAACTCTTTGTATAATTAGAATTCAACTTACATACTAACATTAACTTTGTAAATACTATTTACATATCAGTATATATGAACGGCAATATTAGGGCCAGGCAGGGAGAATGAAGTCTTTCCTTACTATAAACTCAACCCCTCTGCCTATTCCGTTCAACAATTTTTTATTTTCCAATCTGCCCCGTCCAGCCAATTTAGCCCTATCCCGCCCAACCCCGTATAGCTTCTTTTTCTTTTAATTTATAACTTAGAAACTGTATTTATCCATGTGATAAAAAGAAAAAAGGAAGGAGTTTTTGATAAATCTTTGAATTTCATGTTACATTTAGTCACGTTTGGATTAATTTTTTTTAAAATCCCTTAAATAATTTAAATTTTATATCTAAAACTAGTCTATTAGTTGTACATGCACTTTTATTTATTTTTCAATTTTTTATTAGGTATATAAAAATAATTATCAGGATTTTAAATAATGTCAAAATACTCCATCTATGACACCAGTGAAATCTTTTTTTGATCATCATGCACTTTTTAGTGAATTTTTTTTTTCCAATTTGTTCTTAAATTTGTTAAAATCTTTGTCCTGCTTCTGCTCTAATCTATTTATTATTTTCGAAAAATGTGTTTTGATCCGTTGTAACCCACTTTGCTTTTCCTGCCCCCCTCGCCCAGTCCATGAGCGGAGCTCCTTGGACGAAGGGTGGTTGCATACTCTTTACCGAAAATTTATATGGTGTACTGAAATTAAATGTTAGGTATTATAAGTATATATTTAATTTTATATATTTTTAATATACTTGAAAAAAAAATTTACACATTTTTTCATTAAATTTCTAGCTTCGTCACTATTCCGTCCAGTCATATTCCAATTGCCATTCTTATCACTATTTAATATACCAAGTAATCAGAATCATATATAATTAGTGAATTCAAGTGAACTAAAATTTTCAACAAATATTACTAAAATTTCAAAAACTACTAAATTTAGACGCATATAGTTTTTCAAGTTACTATGTCTGTCTTTTACATAGACGGAGTTAGATGTAGGTTATTTGTTAAGTTGACTAATAGTGCAGAAAATTTTTTATAGAAGTTGAACTTTCTATACATAGAAATTAAGATGTTAATTGCTTGAATTACATACGAATCATACAGCTAGTATTAGAGGAAAATATTAAAATAGTAAATAAAAAGTTGTCTGATGGAGAATAATTGGTAATTCTATGCGTAATTGCGGACAGAAATATGGTCAAGTTAATTCTAATAAACAAAGTTATTCCTTCCGTGTTAAAATAAGTATCACTTTCATAGAAATTATCACTTTAAAAAATATTTAATAGATATAAATAATTTAATAAATTATAACTTATATTTTTTTAATAAGCATAAAATAATTTAAAAGAACACTTATTTTAAAATGGAGAAAATAATTCAACTTGTCACTTGAAAAAAGACATTTAAAGAGCTGCTCCTTATTTTAAATGCATTTGGAATCTTACATTAAAGTAATTGCAACTAAAGAAAGGGAGATTATGAGTTACTCCCTCCTATTCGTCATAATTTTTTTTTTTAAAAGTTAAATAATATGAATTTTGATTAATATTTTAAAATATTTTTTTTATTATATTGATATGATAAAAAAAATTACAATTTATAATATTTCAGTATAATTTTAAAATATATAAAATTTAATTTTAAAATATTGAATTCATCTAATTTATTAAATTAATTCTAAAAAGATAAAATGCAAGTAATTTGGAAAAGAAAGAATAATAAGTACTAGCACGTACCTGACACTGGACATCTATACCATGGTGTTTGTATTCAACGTATAAGCATCTTGAAAACTGATCGATATAGCTGCAATATTTTTGTTCAGTTTTAGTTAATTAATATTTATATACGAATACATCATAAATCAAATTCATGCTGTACGTAATAGTATCCATCTCTGGAGAATCTATTAGTTTTTGTCGATTGTCGTTGCATATTAATTTAGCAACGGATATAGTAGTTGAATATTTTAAATATGTATCCATTGTCAAAGAATTAGTGGTCCGGTAGTTGAATAGAATTAAATATGTATAGATAATAAATAATATAAAAATAAATAAAGTATAAATATAAGATATTATTCAATCTCTTTTTCATTTGACGTGGGACTCTTCAACATATCATCTTATGTTCAGAGCTTAATATCTGAAGCATTAACAATTTAATATGAAGGCCAATATTTAAAAATAAGAATTGAGATAGGTTTTACTATGAAGAATTATAATTTATAATATTTTTCATATAATTTTTGAACATCTAAATTTAAATTTTAAAATTATAAATTAATTTAATTTTATATGAAATAATAGAATTATGGTGGATGTCCATAACTCTTAAAAAGTAACTCCCACTACTCTTTCTCCATGATGTATAGTTAATCATCCACCACTCTTCACTATAATGAATTTAACTCTCACACTCTTTAATATTCAATAATTTTTATAGTCAATGTTATGTTATGACTTTAATAACCTTTTAATGTTATGTTATAACTTTAATAACCTTTCGTATATTTTTATAAATGCTATTAATATAGGCATAAGAATTCATATTGTATACCCTCAAAAAACACTCGTAAAAATAAGAATACTCTTCTCTTTTGTTTCTCTTTAGTGTTTTTGTTCTCAATTTTTTTATTTATTATTATTATTTGAATTTAACTTTTTATAATTATTTAATTTAACCTTAGAAGTTAATTAAATTAACTCAAATAAAATAAAACTTTGATAAGTGAAAATGATGGAAAGGAGTCCTTGAAGACAAAGCCTGCCGGGCGTGCAACAAACCACGTAAAACTTAGAATTATGTATATGGCCCATTAAGTAATGTGCCGCCGGCGGGTAAAGAGGACGACCTTTAAGTGCCACATTTTGTCTTTCTTGAGGACCATAATGCTTGGGGCCACGACCATCACATTTTGTCTTTCTTGAGGACCATAATGCTTGGGGCCACGACCATCCCTTCAACTATGACATTATTACGAATTGACTTTTTTCTCGGCACAATTTAATAAAAAATTTATATTATAAGATATAATTATTTTATCTATTCTTTATTAAATTAATTCATTAAAAATATATATGATAAAAAATAAATTCTTACTGAAATTATGAGAAATTTTATAATTTTTTTACGCAAATTTTTTTTTTTTTTTATCGATAGCCACTTAATATTTTTTGATGAGATATTTCATGAAAAGATAGTGATCTTTTAGTAGAACGAGTACTTTTTGTATTTCAATTTGTTTGACCAAATATAGAATTTAATTTTTTTTTTAAAAAATTATAATATTAAATTAAAGATGTATTCAATATAAAATATAATATTTTTAAGGTGAATTAAAAAGAAGAGTAAAATAAATAAATTAATATATCAGGAGTATTTGTTCTGTATGTATTTTCTCTGCCTATTTTTATTTATTCATTATATTAAAAATATTTATTTATTTTAATTTGTTCTGTTTAAAAAATTAAGAAATATTTATTACTTAATTTCTAATTTACCCTTATTATTAACTATTATCATTTCCTAATGCATTTTTCGAAGTATTAAATTTATCAAATTCAAAAGATGATATAATAAAATTATCATGTTATTTATTTCTCCTTAAAAAGTGTGTCTAGTCAATATAGAACAAGTAAAAATGGACAGAGGGTACAAATTTATTTATTTATTGTTTTTATTTTTTATAAAGTATTCTACCCCATTCATTTTAAAATAAGTAGTATTTTTAGTTTAGTGCACACCCATTAAGAAAACTACTCATTCCTACAAAGTAAGATGTATTTTTTCTAACTTGTCATTAATAAATACCTTGAAAAAGATATAATTATTTAATAATTTTTTAATTATGTAAAACTCTCTTATTAAATAAAAATAAAATTAAAATTTTTTTATTAATATCTTCTTGATAATATTAAAATACTATCTATTTTAAAATGAAATAAAATAACTAAAACATCATTTATCAATCTCTCTCTCTATATATATATATATATATAAAAAGGAAAGATGTAAGCCTACTGATGTGGCACTCTCTAAGACCTAGAATTATATTTATCTTTTTTTATAATTTTTTGAACCTTTTTATCATCTTATAATAATTTTTTTAAAAAAATATGCTAGGAAAATTAAACAGTCAGTTCCATAGAAAACGTTTCTTCTTTTTATCTTGCTTATTTAGGGTTCGTTCTCTTTGTAAACTCTCTTTCCCACGCTCCGCAACCACATACGGCAGTGATATTAAACCGCTACAATTCGCCCTTATCAACATCTCCGTCACCTTCATCCAGTGACCAGCTTATCTGCTATATATCTCAGCCGCCAGAAACCATTGCTTTTATGCCATTTTTGAAACCGACAAATCTACGGTCTTCTCGCCGGAGTTCACAAATCATTCGTATGCGCCGAATGAAGAGAAAATGACTGTTGACACCCAATTTTGACCTCCCTATGCCCCGTCTAAGCCGCATCAATATATCTGTGTATATTTTAAAATTACCCTTTTAACAAAATTATTTAATTCGCATTCGTAATATTCTAGTATTAATTAATATACATATTTGAATTATTTGCATAATTATATTTCTAAAATATTTTCTTATATTTATTTCAAGTTTTTAATTTTCAATATTTATATGTAATTACGTCATATATAATATATTGCAAAAATATACTACATACATACATACATACAAAGTTTCATTAAACAAGCTTCTTTTTCAAAATATAACTTAAATGTTATAAACTATTTACATAACAATATTTATATTATTTTTTACTTAAATTTTATAAATTTATTTATATCAATAATAATATTTATATAATTTTATCGTAAATTAATCTATTATATTACTCATTTATTAAATTATTTACAAGTGTAGTGTTTTTATTAATTATATAGCAGCTAATTCGATTTTCCTATAATTCATTTAAAATCTGACCAATTTAACCACTTTTGATCAATTTTAGCTATTATTTAAATTCACAATCAGCCATCAATTGCACTCTACCCAATTAAATTATCCGTCACCCATTTTTATAACCTAAATTCGGCCCATCCACCTAAAATTAATCTTAGTCATTCAACCTATCAGATCCTATTCCTATTCCTATTCTAATTACTCTCACACCCCCAAACCTTAGAAGACCCATTTTTTTACACCATTAACGCCGACCTCTCGTCCCCTCCTTTCACCGGTCACTGCCTCCGGCAAACTCCATAACCAATGGCGTTACAACCAGCCGACCTCTTCCCCTCGCTGGAACTCACCATTAACGCCGATAAAACTAGACTCGGCGCTTCTCTCAACTCACCTTCGCTGCGGCACCTCCCACTCTACTTCTTCCCTCTCACTGGCGCCGCCAGACAGCCACCAAAACAATCATCATCTCTCTCACACCGAAAAACCACCCAATCTCCTCCTCTTGCTTCCACTTTCGTTTTTCTCCAACTTCCATTAATTCCGGCGCATCACCAACGTCGCAGACCTCTCTTTTCTTCTCCCTCTCACCCCGCCAATCTATTCCTCTCAAAAACAACCATTCCTCTCCGACCAGTGCTCTGGCTAAACTAAACCCAACACCACCCAAACAACGACGCCTCTGTCTCTCTGTTCTCCTCAGGCCGGCGAACAACCGGCGCTACCACCCTCTTTCCCTTCTTCTCCGTCTCTCTTCTCTCCGCTGCACCGCCAAGACTCCGTTCAGAATGGTGGGCCAGACTATTCATTTCACTGTTCCGACGAATAAAAAATCGCCAAGGCATTTTCATCGATCACCATCTTCAAGGTTTCTAGATTTTAGGATAGAGTCATAAGAATCCGTCACCGATATTTCTGTATTTATTTTCCTTTGCAACCTAATTAATGATTTTGTTGCTTAACAGATTCTAAAATCTAAGATTAGTAAAATGAAAAAAAAAGTGTCATGTTTTATCCAATATCTAATGATTTTTACCTTGGTATGTTTGTATATTATCATATTTCTCAATATTCTCTGTGCATTTGTTGTCTTGTACCCTAAGAATCATGTTTATTAGTTTTGTTAGCGCTAAGATTTAAACTAATCTAGTCTTGAATGGTGTTTTCTGGCTTGAAAGTAGTAGATGCTCACCTATTGTATTCGTATGCTATTATATTTCCTTTACACAATCCGTTTTCTTATTATGAGTTTAAAATGGATTGGTACTTAGTTACTCGTAGTAGAATGGGATGCTACAATACGAGATTTTTAATTGCTTTGAGTGATTGTCTCCCCTCTCTTTCTGAAGTTACATTACTTCTCATATACAAATTAGTGATTCAATATAATCTTTTACTTATCATCTACTTTGATAAAATAAAATGTCAAAACTCATTTTTATCGCTTCCCTAAATTCAATTCCAAACAGACTAGATATTTGTTACTCAAGGGAAATTGATCATTCTTGCTAGTTAATATGCTACTTTTGATTATTATGGTAAGACTATAGTATTTCATCATGCTACTTGTCTTATTTAGTGAGGAAGTTGTGTGATAGGTTATCTCTTAATTCCGTAGATTTGTAATTGTAGTAAATTTATTAGTCTCATGTAAGTAAATTTGTGTGATCGATTTTATTCTCCTCTTCTTTAACTAATTTGATACGTAATTATTATAGAAAAGTTATAATATTATTACTAAGGTAAGAATCCCCATAATTGACTTTTCTATCCTATATAAGGTAAGAATTCCCATAATTGATTGTCCTTTTTTATTCTTCCCTCAATTAGAATAAGTGAAAATATTGTTAAATTTTTCTCTCCCTTTTCCTTACAACCGTGATACTTGTATACATGACAAAGTTTGACTAGTTTTATGGACTTTGATTTGATTTGGTTAATTAAGATAAGAATTTCTTTAATTGATTTCTTGAATATCTTTCTTTCCTAGAACCCCTTCTTACTGGTTTGACTATATAAGCACATCTTCCTCTTCTTTTCTATTTGGACGGGGAATATTGCTATCCTTTAGCAATATGTCATCCCAAAATTCTTACACTCTCTCCCGTTAAAATTTATCTTCTCCTCATCTCATATATGTTTGAAAATTTGAATCCTCTCTTGCTTTGCATAATCGCTCTCCGGTATTAAATACTAAAATATTTTTTAACTGGTTACTCAATTTGGTCATGCAGTTCTTATCTATTCTATTAGCACGATTTCTACGATTCATGTGTGCAACTTTATTTGACTTATTGTTAGACTTTTCATAACTACATCAACCGTAATAATCTTTGAATTTTGTTTGTCACTGCAATGTCACATTTTCATATGTATATATACATATATATACACACATACACACACATGGTGTCGTCTGTATCTATGTACATGCTGCTTTTATTTAGTCTTTTAAAAGCAGATACCTTTAATTTATTTTGAGATCTATCGGAGAGTCGCTAGGACGAGGAAAGACGAAACTAATTAAATTTGTCATTATGCATTATTTTTATGTATTTTATTTATTTATTTATTCATTTACCTATTTTTTCATTAGTTGATTGATTGTAATAACAAATGCTAATAATAGTGAAAATGGGGACTTTTAAAGGGGACAGGTAATTATGTGTTATTTGCTTTGATTTTTTTTCTTTCTTCTAATCTTTTCAAATTTGCTTTGTTAACAAAAATCGTTTTGTTACACTTCTGTTAAAATTATTGCCTATTCTCTCTTTTAAATTAGAGATATGTAATGGGAAAATAAAAGAAATTACGAGGTCTAATTTCAACATTTTTTAAAGACTAAACCGTCCATCTCCCTGAAAGTAACATCAGCCCATGATTTTCAAAAGAATTAAATGTATCTATATGTAGATATTTATGTGTTTATATTTTTAAAATTCAAATCTTTATTTAAATCTTAAAATATATTATTAATCTTTCAACTTAAGACCGACCTCCAATTAATTTGTTGCTAAGGTTGAAGATTATGATTCATAATATCGTGTGACCATCCCTATAAACCAACAAACATTTTTTAGACTTTTAACTCTTTCTAAGTGTAACCGATATCCAAAAATATTTTAATTATTGTAAACATATTTATAAATTATAGTTTTTTTTGTCCTTTTATTTTGAATGGGGTAATTTAGTTTTACATGTTGTGAGTTAGTAAATAAAAATATTATTTACGGTGTTTCTTTTATCTTTTCAATTTTTTTTTCTCTTTGCTTGTCTGAATAATTTAGATCCTTTAATTAATAATGTCCTTGTCCTCCTAATTATTCGCGTATTTACTAAATAAATCGATATTGTCTTAAGCACTTAGTATCATTTTAAAAATAAGATTAAAATATATAACTTCTTCCTTTTGAACAAAAGTATTTTATATTTAGTAAATAAGTTTGTTGCATTTGTTCGTTATTTAAAATTTATATTAAATTAGTGTATTAATTTAACTTATATTGAGATACTCATTTGTTTTAAAACAAATTTTATAAGTCTAACTAGGAAGTAGCTTAATTATTTTTGGCACATAGTTTTGCATTAATTTGATAAATGACTTAATTTTATGTTTAATTTGTTTATGTTGTAATTTAATTTAACTGTTTTGTGTACTGAATATTCTATAGCATTTTCATCTTAATAAGTTTGCATTTATTTTATCACTTAAATTGCATATTAATCATGAATACATTTAATTTTTTGCTTGAGTACTTATTTTTTTTGTTGAAATAAATTTGCTCGATAAAGTCTCAGCTTTATCTTACCATACAGTTTTTGCATAAATTAGAAAAGGATTTAATTTTTTGTTTAACTTATTTACTCATTTTAATATTATACGAATTTATTTTTCTAATCACTTAGTTAATTAATTGACAATTTCTAATCACTTAATTTATTTTAGCCTTAAAAATAATTGCCTTTTTGATCACTTAGTAATTCCTCCACATAATTAATGAATCCGACCGAAAACCATATTTTTGGACCTCGAAAGGTTCCTAACACCTTCCTTTGAGGTAATCTGAACCCTTTCCCGACTCTGGTGACCTAGGCTAGTTAATAGACCCTTAGTACGGTGCCCTATCGCACCATAATTCGTTAGGTGGCGACTCTTCTTTTTAATTTTATCTTTTAAGAGTTGTCACCTGTCGGATTTCGCTTTTTGAGAGAAAAATGGGGCAATATAGCATGACGACTCTGCTGGGGATATTTTAGGTTCTGACCATTACGTGCTCATTTTATGTGGAATTTTACTTAAGTTTTTATTGAGTTTCGAAAAAAGAATATGTGTCACTTCCTTTTCTGCTTATTGGTTTCCTACCATGTTTAATCACTTTCCTTTTCTCACTTATTTGTTTCCCTTAGTTGATTATTTTTTTCTTATATTACTTCAAGTACGAAGTTATTAACGTTTTGCGCTTCGTTTTTATTTTTTCTATCTACATTTATCATTATTTGATTTAATTGTTATTTTCTTTCCCTATATTGTCATTATGTTCATGTTTTCCCCCACTTGGGAACCTCTCACTGTCACACACTTGATAACGGTTGCGTCGTTTCACGGCTGTTCACTTTTTAAAAAATCCGTGTCGAGGAATGCCTCGTGATTTGGTCGATTAGGGGTGCGTCGACGGTTATGAACTTCCTCACTCTCAGGTTATCCGCTTGAGGGAACCATATCATACCAAATCCATGCTCCTTAGATCTTGACCGTGTGTCCTTTAATAAGGAATACACATCATGTTGCACCTAGGGAGTCGCAACGCCCATGGCGCGACAAGACTAATAGTGAATTTACCTTGTGTCTCGAAGTCTTTTTACAATCACGAAAAGAATGCTTTCTTTATTTATGTGAATTTTGAGTGCATATGTCTAATTGGATTTGTTATTCTTTTAAGTTAATTTGTTTATTTCTATGTAAACCTTTTTCCTTATTCCCTCTATTTGCTTTCCTGTTTAAATTATTCCCCCTTATTCCCTTCATTTGTTTTCTTATGTAGATTATTTAATATATGTTTAATCTCCTTTATATTTCCTTGTATGTTTCATGTTTAATGTTATTATTTAACGTTAATCCTTTCCAATTCTTTCTTTATGTGTTTATTTGAAATAACCTATGACGTATTTATTTATTTTTATTGTTCTTCCTAACTTTTATTGTCTTACCGCTTTTTTATTATGTGCTAATTATTATTGCTTAGATTTGTCATCTCGCTCATATTTCCTCCACTTGAGAACTTCTCACTATCATACACTGTACACGCGAGTTGTGCTTTGTACTTATCCAAATCCTTTCAAACACCCATTTAGGGAGTCGGCATATTCGTGGGGTGAATGGATAGTTTTACTACCATGTGACCACGTGTCTTCTCGCATAAGAAACCTTTCAGTCTGTGTCCACCCAACTCTTAGAAATGTATATTAAGTCATGCATGCACCATCCCTATGAGATTTCGGTATACTTGGAGTATTGAGACCATTAGTTTGACTCCACACAAAGTCCAAAGAGATTTAGAATCTTGATAAGGACATTATCATATTTATTTATATTTTCTTTTTTGAGAGTTGAATATGCCTAAAAACGTAGATTATTTGCTCTTTAGGGTAAACTAACACTTTATGTTGCAGGTTATTAAATCATGTCATGTAAACTTTGAAGAAGCCAAAAGGAGAAGGAACATTTCATTTTGACTATAGTTTAGTTTTAATTTTTTATTTTTTGTAATTTTTCATTCTTGTAATATTTCATTATGTAAAAATTATTTATATTATTTATGTAGATATCTTAATGAGAGCAAATAGAATGATACATTATGACATATTCGTCTCTCAAAATTCGCTAGGCCTACATCTGGCGCATAGAGGTCACATTGCGCCCTTATCTAATGAAACCTTCCTTTCTAATGAGATGTGATCTGTCTAGGGCTAGCTGAACTAAGACTCATCAGAGGATGAAAGATTTGCTGTTTTCATACTTCTTCTTACAAACGCAGGATAACCCTAAGGGGTTGTGTGAATTATTTGCTACATGTTAAATTGTGATATATTTGTGTAATTATTATTTTTATTTATTTTTCTTTGTCCTTCGAGCTTTAATCGTTAGATGATTCTAGAATCATTTTGTGTTTAAAATATGTCAAACTTATATTTTGTATACCTTACACTTTTAGACTCAAATCATATAATCTCGGAGCCTAGTCTAAATTATTTTCCTTCCATCATATTATTGACTATGTGTCTTTAAAAATATCCAATTCAGCTTGTGATTAATTTAAGAGACGCATCCTTCCCTTATCCGTTCAAATCAAGTTCAAACTTCGCCTAAGTCTATTGTCTTACCATTAAGGTTTCTCTTTTCAAAAAACTCTCATAACTTCGACTCATCATTTTTATTTAGCAATACATATCTCCGTTTTTTTTTCAAAATCAAGGTCCTGATTTTCAACACAAGTCGGTCTGCTCATTCTATTGACTTGCTAAATCAGTTAGCAACACCGCCTCGTTCAAAATTCTCTAGCCTCTGTCAACATCACTCGTTTGAAATCACGATTTTCATCACTCTTATCCATCCACGCCTTGAAGTTTGCATTATGTTAGAATTTAAAACCTTGCTTATTTGGCTTAAAACTCTTTAACGAGTTTATCGTTTGGATGTTATTAATATTATTATTATTATTATTATTATTATTATTATTATTATTATTATTATTATTATTATTATTATTATTATTATTATTATTATACGTGCTATGTGTTAATTGATGTTCGCATTTGATTTGCTTATTTTTAAAAGGTTGTAAGATATTTGAACATCAACTCAGCGAGAATCCGCAATTTGACAATATGTCCAATATTTCAAATAATTCTAGCCCTATTGCTAATACAAACTTTGGTCCTCTCCCGACACAAAGTATCTTTTCGACGATACCTCTCCATCCAACCCCAACTCTTACATTTCCTGAACAGATTATTTAATCGCATGCCCATCTCAGCACTTTGCAAGAGATGACAACAGCCGAAGGTGAGATGATGACACTACGAAAAGAGTACAATGATTTGGAGAAGATTGTGGATGAGAAACTATGCTCCAGAAATATTCCGGATTTGAGGTATAGGAATTTGTGTCACATCCAAATGTTCAGTTGCTGCTAGGATACAAGATCTCAAATTCAACACCTTCGATGGGCATGGAGACCCAAACGAACATCCGAAGGACTATTGCGGCAGATTAATCGAAATTGGACATGACAAGGCTCTCGTAATGTATTATTTGTACAGAGTCTGTCAGGAATGGCATTCACTTGGTATGTCAAGCAAGATTTCAACAAATGGAATATTTGGGAAGATATGACTCGAGATTTTGTAGAACAATACAAGTTTAATACTAAGGATAATCCGACATTTCTGGATTTGCTTGAAGTAAAGAAAATGGCTCACGAATCTTTTGAGGAATATGTGAGACGATGGAGGGGAGAAGCATCTAAGATACGTCACTCACTATCTGAAGAGGAATTAGTTCAATATTTCATCACGTCACTAGACGGTATATATCGTAAATACTTATACTTCACAATCATTCATAGCTTCCACAACTCTGATTCGAATTGAAAAAGAATTAGAATATGGCATTCGAACAGGAAAAATTATTGATATTGCCATAACACAAACAAGTTCTAAAGCACGAGAAAGTCCTACGAAGAAAAGGAAAAAGGGTATCTCAACCACCATTTCTCCACCACAACACCATTATGATGTACAACAAGTATGCGCCATCTTTGACTCTGGCAATAAGCGAAGCTTCCGACGCCAAGTTTATCAGACACCACTCGATGTCAACCAACATGATTTCGACACCAAGCTCATCTGGTGCAATCCAATCAATCAAAAGAAGTAAGGTCTCACACGTTTACCCCTCTAACTGAACCTTTGACAATGTATTTGAAAGGCTGAGAGCCCAAGGGTTTTAAAACCAAGAAAAGGATGGATTCCTAAATATCCGTCTCCAAATTTTGATCCATCCAAGAGACGTGCATACCATTCAAATATTCAAGGCCATGATACCGAAGAATGTACAACTTTGAAGTATAAGATTTAGGATTTGATTGACAAGAGAAAGATAATAGTGCATCAAGAACCAATGGACTGTGGTTACATCACTCCTGGAGCAATCATTGTTTAACGCGATCCGACAAAGATAGTTCCGAGACATTTGACAAGGAAGCGCAAAAGAAACTGATGAAGACGAGACCGTCATGAGCAAAGTGTCTTCATTCGCCCTTGGTCCACTCTTTAACTTTTCCATCTTTATTCATTTATTTGTACTCTGAACTACGTCTGACCTGATTCCTTTTGGATGCGTAGGAAGCCCACTTTTGGGTTCGGTCTCAATCAAATAAAACTTTCTTTCTTTTCATAGCCAAATCAAATATCTTGCTCACACCCAAATATAAAATCCATGGCAATTTCATTCAACCCTTAAACGTCAAATGTGGGTTCAAAACTGAATCTCGATGTTCAATTATAAGACAACCATTCCTTTTGAACTGATAATTTTATTTAAATGAAGCAGGAATACAAAATCCTTAAGTCAAACTGGGGAAGAATTTTTTAGGGAACCTCAAAATTTCCACAAGTAGGCAACAAGGAGATTTGCGAAAACACTTTACATTCTAAACTGGGGCAGAAATTTTTGAGAATTCCTCAAAAATTTCACCAAAATACAAAGTCCATAGAGGGTCAAAACAATTACGAGGAACAAAGGACATACAAAGGTACGTATTAACCTTGCCTATAAAACTCACAAATTTTCTTTGAGTATAGGCACACTCGACCAAGAAATATTCTCGTGGTCGAGAAGGACCTATGCCTTTCTCCTCAAACAAAGGCTGGACTATTTTACTCTTGGATCATCTGTTATTCAGCATCTGTTGTGCTACTTCCAAGTTATCATTATGCCTCTAGATTTAAATTTTATTGTGACCCCAATATGCTATTATTGAGTTATTATTGTGCCTTTGGATTCAAGCTATTGTGCCACAAGTCAAGATGTCATCGCTAAGTGGTTATTATGCTACTGTATTAAATCAAGCCTGTGTTATGCTACTTTCAACCTAATATGCAACTTATTACGCCATGCTACTATTGTTTATTCATCAGGCCCGTTATGATACTATTCAAGCTATTATTATGTCCTTATCATGCTACCTATCAAGCCATTATTTTGCTCATATCAAGCTATTGTTATGTTGCCCTCAGTTACTATCACTATTATGCTACTTTCAAAACACTATTCAAGTTATTATCATGTCGTATTGTGCCACTATTATAATCAGGCTCGTATTAAGCCACTGTTATGCTCATATTATGCCACTATTACGTTATTCAGTCAGGCTCGTATTATGCTACTTCAAGTTTTTATTATGCTATTCAATCTGGCCTATATTATGCTACTCAATCAGGTTCGTATTATACTTTTATTATGCTAATGCTATTTGGGTTCGTCCGTCCTATAAATGGATATCTTGGGATAGTCCGCCCTAAAATAGGACATCTTGGGCTCGTCCGTCCTAAAAAAGGACACTGGGTTAGTCCGCCCTATAATAGAAAATCTTGGGATAGCCCGCCTTACAAAATGGATATTTTGGGTTCGTCCGCCCTAAAAATGGACATTTTGGCTTCGTCCACCCTAAAAATGAACATTTTGGGTTCGTCCGCGTTATAAATGGACATCTTTGGTTCATTCGCCTATAAATGGACATTTAAGCCCTATGATTTTACATTTTTGAGAAATACGATTACTATTTTTGAGTCCTATAATTTATATTTTTTGAGCCCTGTGACTTACGTTTTAGCCGTACAATTTGCATTTCAAGCCTATTATTTGTATTCGAGCCCGCCAGCTCTTAAATAAGATGATTGGGTTTATCCACTCCAAAATGGGATGCATCAACGCTAAATAGTTTTATATGTGTATTCGAGTACTAATAAGCTCGTCTGAGTTTTGCAGGTATCCGCTTTGAAAAATTGAAACTGAGGCAGATTTTATGAGGTTCCTCAGAAAATTATATGTTTTTCCTCGTTGTTATTTCTTTTGACGTTGCTTTTATATTATTTCATATCTTATACATATTATTAACCATTTTTATTTAATAGTGTTAAAGTCTACAGGTGCAAATGCAACACTAGTCAAAGAAAAAGTAGTATTCGCTTTCATCACGCTTTTAACCTTCTGTCCTCGATTAACTCTCATTCCGATATCATCGCGAGATGATATTAAAATTTTCAATCCTCATCTCTGATATCCCATTCTTATCACCTTGTGCTACTTCCATATTTGTTCAAGACTCTTTCTATCAATTTCATTTAGGAATTTTGTTCGTCCCTAAATCTAGAACTACACACGGCCTGATTCTCGTGAAATCCGAGATATGTAGGCGACTTGAAACTGAAGTCTCGGCCATAGGATATTCACAACTTTATATTTCATTTCGCCTGTTCCCACCGAGATCGTTCCCTCGGTCGGACAAAATCGTCTACTAAGTCAATGTTTTTGCTCGTCAATTCATCCTTCATTCACGAACAAATAAGGGGCAGTTGTTGACACCCAATTTTGACCTCCCTATGCCCCGTCTAAGCCGCATCAATATATCTGTGTATATTTTAAAATTACCCTTTTAACGAAATTATTTAATTTGCATTAGTAATATTCTGTCATTAATTAACATACATATTTGAATTATTTGCATAATTATACTTTTAAAATATTTTATTATATTTATTAATATATCTGTGTATATTTTAAAATTACCCTTTTAACGAAATTATTCAATTCGCATTAGTAATATTCTAGCATTAATTAACATACATATTTGAATTATTTGCATAATTATACTTTTAAAATATTTTATATTTATTTCAAGTTTTTAATTTTTCAATATTATATGTAATTGCATCATATATAATATATTGCAAAATTATATAATATACATACATACATACATAGTTTCACAAAACAAACTTCTTTTTCAAAATATAACTTAAATGTTATAAACTATTTACATAATAATATTTGTTCAATTTTTTACTTAAAATTTATAAATTTATTTATTTCAATAATAATATTTATATGATTTTATCATAAATTAAACAATTATATTACTCATGTATAAAATTATTTACAAGTGTAGTGTTTTTATTAATTAGCAGTTAATTCAATTTTCTTATAATTCATTTAAAATCTAGCCAATTTTAACCACTTTGGATCAATTTGCCTATTATTTAAATTCAAAATCAGCCATCAGTTGCACTCTACCCAATTAAATTATCCGTGACCCATTTTTATAACCCAAATTCGGCCCATCCACCTATAATTAATCTTAGTCATTCAACCTATCAGATCCTATGGCCAAAATTAAACCTTATTCCTATTCTAATTACCCTCATACCCCCAAACCGTAGAAAACCCATTTTTTTTACACCATTAACGCCGACCTCTCTTCCCCTCCTTTCACCGGTCACTGCCTCCGGCAAACTCCATAACCAATGGTGTTACAACCAGCCAATCTCTTCCCTTCGCCGGAACTCACCATTAACGCCGATAAAACTAGACTCGGCGTTTCTCTCAACTCACCGTCGCTGCCTCACTTCCCACTCACTGGCACCGCCAGACAGCCACCCAAACAATCACCCTCGTCTTCCTCTTCTCCCATCTCTCTCAAACCGAAAAAACACCCAATCTCCTCCTCTTGATTCCCCTTTCATTTTTCTCCAACTTCCATTAACTCCGGCGCACCACCAACGTCGCAGACCTCTCTTTTCTTCTCCCTCTCACCCCTCCAATCTATTTCTCTTAACAACAACCAGTCCGCTCCAGCTAGTGCTCCGGCTAAACGAAACCCAACACTACCCAAACGACGCCGCCTCTGTCTCTCTATTCTCCTCAGGCCGGAGAACAACCGGCGCTACCACCCTCTTTCCCTTCCTCTCTGTCTCTCTTCTCTCTGCTGCACCGCCACGACTCCGGTCAGAATGGTGGTCCAGACTATTCCTTTCACTATTCCGACAAATAAAAAGTCGCCGAGGCATTTTCACCTCTCACCATTTTTAAAGTTTGTAGATTTTAGGACGGAGTCATAAGAATCCGTCACCGATATTTCTGTATTTATTTGCCTTTAAAACCTAATTAATGGTTTTGTTTCTTAACAGATTCTAAAATCTAAGATTAGTAAAATGAAAAAAAAAGTGTCATGTTTTATCCAATATCTAATGATTTTTACCTTGGTATGTTTGTATATTATCATATTTCTCTGTATTTTCTGTGCATTTGTTGTCCTGTACCCTAAGAATCATGTTTATGTCATTACTAAGATTTAAACTAATCTAGACTTGAATGGTGTTTTCTGGCTTGAAATTAGTAGATGCTCGCCTATTGTATTCGTATGCTACTGCGTGCTCACTAAATGATTATATTTTTTCTTTACACAATCTGTTTTCTTAGTATGAGTTTAAAATGGATTGGTACTTAGTTAGTCGTAGTAGAATGGAATGCTAGAATATGAAAATTTTAATTTCTTTGAGTGATTGTCTCCCCTCTCTTTCTAAAGTTACATTACTTCTCATATACAAATTAGTGATTCAATATAATCTTTTACTTATCTACTTTGATAAAAATGTCAAAACTCACTTTTCTCGCCTCCCTAAATTCAATTCCAAACAGCCTAGATATTTGTTAGTCAAGACAAATTGATCTTTCTTGTTAGTTAACATGCTACTTTTGATTATTGTGGTAAGATTATAGTATTTCATCATGCTACTTGTCTTATTTAGTGAGGAAGTTGTGTGATAGATTATCTCTTAATTCCATATGTTTGTAATTGTAGTAAATTTATTAGTCTCACGTAAGTAAATTTGTGTGGTCGATTTTATTCTCCTCTTCTTTAACTAATTTGATACGTAATTATTATAGAAAAGTGAAAATATTGTTACTAAGGTAAAAATCCCCATAATTGACTCTTTTATCCTATATAAGGTAAGAATCCCCATAATTGATTGTCCTTTTTTATTCTTCCCTCAATCAGAATAAGTGAAAATATTGTTAAATTTTTCTCTCCCTTTTCCTTACAATCGTGATACTTGTATACATGGCAAAGTTTGACTAGTTTTATGGACTTTGATTTGATTTGGTTAATTAAGGTAAGAATTTCTTTAATTGATTTCTTGAATATCTTTCTTTCCTTGAACCCCTTCTTACTGGTTGGACTATATAAGCACACCTTCCTCTTCTTTTCTATTTGGACAGGGAATATTGCTATCTTTTAGCAATATGTCATCCCAAAATTATTACACTCTCTCCCGTTAAAATTTGTCTTCTCCTCATCTCATATATGTTTAAAAACTTGAAGCCTCTCTTGCTTTGCATAATGGCTTTCCGGTATTAAATACTAAAATATTTTTTAACTGGTTACTCAATTTGATCATGCAGTTCTTATCTATTCTATTAGCACGATTTCTACGATTCATGTGTGCAACTTTATTTGACTTATTGTTAAACTTTTCATAACTACATGAACCGTAATAATTTTTGAATTTTGTTTGTCACTGCAATGTCACATTTTCATATGTATATATACATATATATACACATACACACATACGGTGTCGTCTGTATCTATGTACATGCTGCTTTTATTTAGTCTTTTAAAAGCAGTTACCTTTAATTTATTTTGAGATCTATCGGAGAGCCGCTAGGATGAGGAAAGACTGAAACTAATTAAACTTGTCATTATGCATTAATTTTTATGTATTTTATTTATTTATTTATTCATTTACCTATTTCTTCATTAGTTGATTGATTGTAATAACAAATGCTAATAATAGTGAAAATGGGGACTTTTAAAGGGGACAGGTAATTATGTGTTATTTGCTTTAATTTTTTTTCTTTCTTCTAATCTTTTCAAATTCGTTTTGTTAACAAAAATCATTTTGTTACACTTATTTAAAATTATTGCCTATTCTCTCTTTTAAATTGGAGATATATAATTTATTTTATATATGAATACTATTTCTTAACATATAGTTAATGAGAAAGTAAAAGAAATTACGAGGTCTAATTCTAAATTTTTTTAAAGACTAAGTCCTCTCTCTCCCCGAAAGTAACATCAGCCCATGATTTTCAAAAGAATTAAATGTATCTATATGTAGATAGTCATGTGTCTATATTTTCAAAATTCAAATCTTTATTTAAATCTTAAAATATATTATTAGTCTTTCAACTTAAGACCGACCTCCAATTAATTTGTCGCTAAGGTTGAAGGTTACGATTCATAATATCGTGTGGCCATTCCTATAAAGCAACAAATATTTTTTAGACTTTTAACTCTTTCTAAGTGTGCCCGATATCCGAAAATATTTAAATTATTGTAAATATATTTATAAATTATAGTTTTTCTTGTCCTTTTATTTAGTTTGGGGTAATTTAGTTTTATATGTTGTGAGTTAGTAAATAAAAATATTATTTACGGTGTTTCTTTTATCTTTTCAAATTTTTTTTCTCTTTGCTTGTCTGAATAATTTAGATCCTTTAATTAATAATGTCCTTGTCCTCCTAATTACTCGCGTATTTAACAAATAAATCGATATTGTCTTAAGCACTTAGTATCATTTTAAAAATAAGATTAAAATATATAACTTCTTCCTTTTGAACAAAAGTATTTTATATTTAGTAAATAAGTTTGTTGCATTTGTATGTTATTTAAATTTTATATTAAATTAGTGTATTAATTTAACTTATATTGAGATACTCATTTGTTTTAAAATAAATTTTATATGTCTAATTAGGAAGTAGCTTAATTATTTTTTTCACATAATTTTGCATTAATTTGATAAATGACTTAATTTTATGTTTAATTTATTTATGTTGTAACTTAATTTAACTGTCTTGTGTACTAAATATTCTGTAGCATTTTCATCTTAATAAGTTTGCATTATTTTATCACTTAAATTTCATATTAACCATGAATAAATTTAATTTTTTTCTTGAGTTCTTATTTTTTTTGTTGAAATAAATTTGCTTGATAAAGTCTCAGATTTATCTTACCATTCAGTCTTCGCATTAATTAGAAAAGGGTTTAATTTTTTGTTTAACTTATTTACTCACTTTAATATTATACGAATTTATTTTTCTAATCACTTCGTCAATTAATTGATAATTTCTAATCACTTCGTTTATTTTAGCCTTAAAAATAATTGCCTTTTTGATCACTTAGTAATTCCCCCACATAATTAATGAATCCGTCCGAGAACCACATTTGTGGATCTCGAAAGGTGCGTAACATCTTTCTTTCGAGGTAATTTGAACCCTTGCCCGACCCTGGTGACCTAGGCTAGTAAAATAGACCCTTAATACGGTGCTCTAACGCACCATAATTCATTAGGTGGTGACTCTTCTTTTTAATTTAATTCCTTAAGAGTTATCACCTGTCGGGTTCGGCTTTTGACGAGAAAAATGGGGCGTGACAATGACTCCCCACTCTTCTCTCTACTTCCCTATCGAATGGGAAAGGCCCAAACCCAGACGAAGACCAGATATTTTTCCCCATTTTAGTCCCATGAAAACTCCATTGCCACCTCCTCTCCCTGGTGATCCTCCAGAAGAAGAGGACGAGAGAAGAAGAAAAGAAAGAGGAACAGTAAGAGGAAGAACAGGAGGAAAATCCTGATAAAGAAGATCCAGAGAAACCAGAAGAGCAGCAGCACCAATGTGAGGATTTCATTCCAACAAAGCAACAAGGTAGACTCGTGTTTTTTGGTCATCGGGTTATATTTTGATGTTTGTTGGATACCTAATTTGTAATTGAGGTTCAATTGATATATGAACTAAATCTGATTCTCTGACAGAATTTCGAGCCATAAGAAGTTGGAATGTTTGCCAGGTGCTTGTGCATTCCACTTATTTCAATGCACTCGGGAAGATCAAGAAGCAAGGTACGCTCTTGTGCCCAATTTCTACAAGGTAATTGCAGTGAACTTTACCTTTCACATGCATTGTATTGGTGTTTCCATGTGGGTGGTGCTTGGCTCCAACATATTTGATTGTGACCTGTAGTTCTTTGGACATTCTAATGAATAACTGCTTTAAGTTAAATCAGCTCCTTCCTGATTGACTGATTGACTAATACATTTTCATTTTACAAGCTCTTCTCCTTTGCTGATTCTACTTATATGATTTTTATGATCATTGGAACAATTGCAGCTATAGGAAATGGATTGTCCTTGCACATTATGACTATTCTTTTTGGAGAATTGATAGACTCGTTCGGACAAAACAAAAATAACAAAGATGTGCGTCGGATAGTCTCCAAGGTAATAGACTTTACCTTTTAACCGCGTATGCTTTCATGAACTTTTTCCAAATACTATCACTCCTATTTCTTAGTATAACTCCCTATTTGATCTATGGACTGTCTAATTTCATGTAGGTCTCACTAAAGTTGTCTACTTAGATTTGGGATGTGGGGTAGCTGAATTTCTTTGTAAGTTGTCATTCTGATGAGTGGTCTGCCTTAGTAAGTATAGGCAATTTTGAATTATTATTGAAGTTTAAATTAAATATGAGCTTTGTTATTCAGAGATTGCTTGTTGGATGATCTCCAGTGAAATATAGGCTTCTCGAATAAAGAGTCTCTACCTGAAAACTATTTTGCAACAAGATATTGCTTTCTATGAGAAGGAAACAAATACGGGAGAGGTGGTGGGCAGATGTTTGGTGACAGTGTTCTTATACAAGACGCAATGGGTGAGAAGGTACACTCATGCTGAAAAGAAGCCACTACATAATTCGCTTTCTCCATTAAAATAAATTCTTTGTGAGGATTATAATTGCTCTTTCTATACTTGATGTTATTTCCTCAACTGCGGCAAGTAGGGAAATTTGTACAGTTGATATCAACATTCATTGGGAGCTTTGTCATTGCATTTACCAAAGGCTGGCTTCTCACGCTTGTCATGCTATCCTTCATTCCTCTACTTGTCATATCTGGTGGAGCGATGTCCATCGTCCTATCAAGAATGGCGTTCAGTGGACAAGATGCTTATGCTAAGGCTGCAGCAATAGTTGAACAGACGATTGGCTCCATTAGAACGGTATGCCATAAGTTAAAATTATTGGGATACCGTGATCATCCTCACGCTCTGATGTAATTTGTATCGGAGTAAAGCAATCTTTGTTTCACTTTCTTCTTAGAAAATCACCCCCAGTAGAAGTATGATATATATCTTGTTTCCTTCTTAGGTTGCATCATTTACGGGGGAGAAGCAAGCTGTGGACAACTATAACAAGTCCCTAATTAAAGCTTACCAGTCGAGTTCAAATGAAGGGCTGGCAACTGGATTAGGTCTTGGGTCACTTTTTTCTATTATATACAATAGCTACTCTTTGGCTATATGGTATGGTGCAAGGCTCATCTTGGACAAAGGATATACTGGTGGTCAAGTTCTTAATGTAATTATTGTTGTGTTTCCATGTGAGTATTTTTAGAGCTACTAAATTTCTTAAAGCTACATACAACAATCCATCATATAAATTGAAGATGACTTTCTTTTACGGGATTTTCTATGCTTTAATTCATGCGTTGTGATTAAATATTTCTATGTCAGGTCCCTAGAGCAGGCATCTCCCTGTGTGTCTGCATTTGCTGCAGGTCAAGCTGCAGGTTTCAAGATGTTTGAAACCATAAAGCACCAAGCTATAAGTACTAATGAGGTTTGTTCATTAATTAGATCCTTGTAGTCCTCTAATTATTGCTCATTTCTTGGGTGCTGGAGGCAACCCTTCTGATACACAAAATAAATCCAGAATCGGAAGAGTATTTACTTTTTATTTTATAGAAGAGTATTTAATGTTAGTATATTCATTGTTTTCTTCCTACGACACATCAGAAATTGGTATCTGTAGAAACATCGAACAAAATTTTAGGGACTTTACTCGACATTTGTTAGTTTGAAAGGTAATAAGTTTTGTGCAAGCATGTCTTTGGTGTTCAGAAATTCATATGCTCTTTCATTACTTTCCAAGTCTATGCTCATGAAATATATTCACTTTTTTGTTGTAAGATGTAGAATGAATTTATTTACATGTTAAGATGCATTTCTTTCTTTGTAGGTAACAAATGATATATTCACAAAAGGAGATGGAGAGTTCTTAATAAAACATGGAGCATTGCCAGAGGAAAGGATTCGAGATGTGGAAATAGGAGGATGACCACATGCTACTATTATGGAAGATATAAGTATTAACCTTGGACCTCTTGAGGAGCTTTCTAATTTGTACAAAGCAGATATACTACTATGTGAATCTGGTGGACGTAATTTGTCACAGAAACTGTTTTTGGACACAAATTAATAAGGATATTTAAGTTTATATATCTTCTGTAAAATAATGGCCCTCTTGACATCACTGTTTTACATGGTTTGATAAGAAAACAAAATATTACTATGATCAGATATAACCCGTTTCAATTCAGGGTTCTCATCATTTAATCAATTCACCCTTCCATGCAGACAACCTAGCTGTCAACTTCAAATAAAAGTCCTCGAAAAGAAGGTCCCGGAATTACCCAAGCAGACCTCCTTGTATGTTTCTTACATTGCATGTTTTACTTTTAAAATTTATCAATTGTAAAATTCTGTATACACATGATCAAATTATTATTTGGTTCTTACTAGGTGATAAACAAACCGATTTGGCACCAGCTATGGGAGCAGATTTGTCTGTCATGGAGCATGATGCACTTCAGATGCAGGACGGTGGTCCTTTTGTTTTTGCTCAGGTTCATTAAAGTTCTCGTCCTTCTTTATTTTTTATTAATATAATTAACACTCCCAATCACATAACTATTGTTCATTCTTTATATAAGTGCTTTATTTGACTCCCTGGAGAATTTGTTACTGGTGAGCACTAAGAAAGTTGCAGCTCAAAACTCTCCTCTATTTGAAGAGTAAACAATGATGTGAAGATGTGAAATATCATTGTCTTTTCTTGTGAATTCTGAAACTGTACAAGGATTGTTAGAAAATTATTTCCTTTGTCCAATTTATAAGTTGACTTTTTTTTTTCTTAAATAGACTATTTTTCATCTCCAAAAAATTAAAAAAGCAACTTGTAGTAATACCATTTCAATTGTTTGCATTTGATTTGAATTCCTTATACTCTTCTCATATTCAATAAACCTAATCGGAACTACACATTTTAAAATTGATCCTCAAAATTTAATGTTTTTGTCTACTAGCCCGTCCACCAAAAAAGGATCTCTTAGCATGTAAGATTCGGGATTCTGATTTTCATGTCAAAACTATCTTCATCCATTTGGGATGTGTTCTCTTAAGTTCTTCTTCTTCTTTTTCTGCCTGTGCTCGTCTCTTCCTTTCATGTTAATATAGATTTGTATAAATTTTTAATATTAAATAAGTGGAGAATGATTTATTAATTTTAAATATTTTATTTTATTGAGTAGTATTATCTTTCTCTGTATTTTCTTTTCTGAGTCAGTATCATTATCATAGATATTTATTACATTTATTTTAATGGAAGTTCATTTCATTTAGAACAATATGCATTCTAAAAGGAACCTACGAGCATTTACTGCTTGTCTTTTTTTAATTTATTTATTAACATAGAACTTTTCCTATTGAAGAAATTGAGGTTAAGTTTCACCACGTTGATTATCTTCAATATGTTTTTAGTCTTTGGACAAGGTGTAAATTAAATAATGATATTTTTCTATTTAATTGTATTCTCTTTTTAAAATTTATTTAATTAAATGATTTTCAATTTTGAATGTCATATTGAATATAGTTAGTGAAGTGTGTGAATAAACTTTGGAATTGATAATATTGTGAGTTTTGAAACTAACTAGAGAAAATATTTATAAATAATGCATAAAAATGCAGTAGTACTTTATCACGATCAAATTTATAACACGACATATAGTATATTCATTGTTTTCTTTCATGACCGCGCGAACCGCAGACAACTTCACTAGTATATATATATAAAGGAGACTTAGAGGCATGCTGATGTTGCATGCCTCTAAGGCCTCCATTTCCATTTTTCTTTTTTGTGGTTTTTTTGATTGTTTTTTCTTTTAAAAATTATTTTATTAACTCATTTATTTAATCATTGTTGTCATTTAATATTATCACAATGTATAAAGAGTGTTAAATATAACATATTTAACATAATTAAGAAAAAAATATAATTAAGAGAGTTAAAAGAATAAATTTTTTAAATTATTCATGTGTGTGTGTGCGCGCACATATATTTAGGCATTAGAGAAGTGATGTGGCACCTCTCTTTGGACAAGGATTCTATTTATCTTTTTTCTCTTTTTTAAAAATTTTCCTCACATTTTTATTTACTTATTATTATTTAAAAATAAATGTGTCAGTTACTACTCACTCTATTTATTTTTATTTTATTGTAAAAGATTAATGTCTTAAAATTTACTACTCCACTTATTTTTATTCTTTATATTGTAATATTTAAAAATCTAAATATTTACTACTGCAACATTTCATTTCCTCTATAAAGAATAAAAATATGTTAAAATAAAATTTCTGTGTGTGAATATCATATTACTATATAAATGAGAAGCCTCTTAGTTGAAAAGTTGAATTACCAAAATGTTTATTAAATAATAAACGATCATTTTACCCTTTACTTAAACACTGCTCCTATTAATAATTTTGCACAAAACAGTAAATTTAACTTTTAATAAATGTAAATATATATAAAAGACCCAAACTATGAAATTAAAAGATCAAAATAAACATCATAAGTTAAATGAGGTTTTTGTCCTTTAATCAAACACCAATTCTATAACATTTTGTGTAGAATTGTAAGTAAATATCCCAAATTAATTATCTTTTTCTATTTTTTTCCTTGATGCCCTCATTTATTACTTGAATTTTGTATTCTTTTAGTTTGAAGCCGATGGAATTTGAGAAGATAATGTCTAATACAAAATCTAGAATATTTATAATTATGATATGATATTTGAGTTTCTTTCAAATTTTTCGATACGAATATGAAACTGCAATGACTTTGTTCTTTCTATAAACTTAATTATAATTATTCTTGAAATTTAATGCATGATGCATATGGTACTAATTAAAATTTTTGAACGTTTCATCTATATATTATATAATCTGGTCTTAGGACTAGTGACATGGCATACTTCTAAGATCAGGAAACTATGTTTTTTTCAACTTTTTAATGATTTCCTATTTCCTTAACTTTTAGTTTTCTTGGTCATTGATTATGAATATAAATACCCTTTTTTTTCTAAATAATAGTAAATAGGTTTGCATTAAAATCCAATTAGATGTTGGATCACTGTAATTATAATAGTTTTAATATGTATTAATCTCTAAATAATTATATGTTAATTAATTCTTGAACCTCTTCATATTATATTTTTGGTGTTAATTTTTGTACCTCTTCAATTATATTTGGATTCACCTTTTTTAGTCTTTTTCTTCACTTTCTACTTTTCAAATTTTTGGTCTTGTGAATTTTTTTTAAAATTTATTATGTATACAAAAACTCAAATTTACCTATTTTAACTTAATTATGATGAAAAACTCTTTTTTAGAGCATTTTTTCCTCCCCTAAAAATAATTATTAAATTCAATTAATTCATCATCTATAACGTAAATATAATTGCAGCATTGACAACAATAGAAATAATAGGCCTATAAATATTATTCAAGTAACTATTTATTTTTCTCTCCTTTATGTACTCCTCATTGCACTCACAGTCTTCTCCAGATCACTTTCTATTTGTTTTTATCAAAATTTGTTTGAGCATGTAGAATTGTTATATATATATAAATGTAATAAATAATTTTGTAAGTGGAAATATTTTTATTTTTTTTTATTTCGCAAATAAGAAGGTACGTGCATGATGATGCTATAAGGCTTAGTGCTGCTAATAATTTGATGGATTATTCTTTTGTTCAAGTGAGTGCTACTATCAACTGCTCTTCTTTTACACCAATTAGTCTTTTGAATTACCTTAAATATAAAGTATAATCTCATATCCCTCAATTATTAATTAGAGATTTTAGATTAAACTTTGAGAATAAAATCGTCTTTAAAAATTAAATAATTTATCCAAAGTAGAATTACCTGCATGAACTTACAAACTCCATTAATTCCTCCGAACATAAGTATCAATACAGAATCACAAAAAAAATAATCGCTATTTAATATCAATTTTTGGGATAATGCTGAAAAGATGAAGAGGCGATGAATTAAAGAAAAATGTGAAGGTATAAATTATGAGAAGGTGACTAGTGATTTGAAAGAAACAGAAGAAACTAAAAATAATTTAAAATAAAAAAAAGAAAGAAGTGAAACACAGAAAATAATTAGGAACAATTGATAAAAATTTTAAAAGAGAAGAAGATAATTAAGTTTTACCAAAAATCTTCTTTAATGAAGTATACATTTTTAACGATGAATCTTGAAGTAGAACAAAAAAATTAGCGTGGTGATTGTGCTGTCACGACTTCTTCTTTTTATTTTTCTTTAAAATTATGTTTGGCTTTAAAATTTTAGTTTCGATTTTAATATTAGAAGGACAGTTCGATGGATAAAACGATCAGAGTTTAAATATAAATTTGTGAGATACTTCTGAGTTGGAATTATATATTTTAACTTTAAATTCTCCTATTATAACATAAATTTAAGATGTTTTCGATTGTTACAAACTTATATTTTTGATTTTTTTTAAAAAAAGTTTCGTAAATCTTTTTCAGCCTAAATTTCAATATTATCTGATTATAACATAAAATTTAAGATTTTTTATTATTATTGTATACTTAAAATTTTTGATTTTTATTTTTAAAATATTTTCATAAATTAAATAAATTTTTTTTATATCGTACGAAGCGCAAAAAAATTTACTAATTTTAAAATAAAGTGGACAGCAGTTAAATGGCCAGTGTAGGCCTTCTCGACTGTTGTTTTGACTTGGACTTGGAGGATTAGATGCGAATACTAACCACTCACAAAAGATGAATATATTTGTTCAATTTTACGTGATATAGTTTTTCCTTATCAAGCTTTTGTTTAATAACAAACATAATAATTTCTTATATTTAAAAATTTAATTTAATTTAAATTTCTAAATAGTATACTTAATGTATGCCTATCAATATTTATAAAATTATGAGTTCCAAAGATTTTTTTAATTATCGTGCATAATTAAATATCATTATATTAAATAAATTAAAATAGAAGTAAAAAATTAAGTAATTTTTTTTTCAAAAATTAAATACTTTAACTAAAGAAAATTATGATCTCTAGTAAAGTTTTATGTAATATCTATATAATATAGGAAATTCTATTTTAAAAGTTCAAAACTCAACATCCAAGATCATATTGAAAGTTCAAAGTTTAAATAAAGAATTGACGGGGAGGGGTTTCGGCGGTGGGGGTTACTGGTTAGCTAGCTAGTGCTCATAAAGTAAGTCCACATTTTATTAATTCGTCTAATTTGACTCTAATTTAATGGAATATCGAGTGATATTTTTAAAGAAAAATCACACCTTATAATTAAGTATTATTAAATATTAAAAGAAATTATTTATTTATCAAATGCAGCAGATTTGGACTTTTTCATTCTAACGATTTTGGGGCTTAATTTTAAAGTCCAATTTGTTCTCTTCATTAGTTGCCCATTTTCTTTTTATTTTTTTTCTCTAATTTTGAAAGTTTCTCTCTCTGCACCGAGATTTTCAGGCGTTATTTTTCATCAAAATTGATCTTCTCCTTCCCGTTTTCCTCTACTATTAGTGAGTCGTTAGTTACTGATTTATTGACCGATTTCAGTTTAGCAAGAAGTTCGTTCATTTTTGTTTTTCAATCTGAAGATTACATGGTCACGAAGAAGCCAGTTTATCCTCTTTGTTTTTGAATTTAATGAATATTTATTTCATATAAGGTGTTGCGCCAAAGATATTTGAGATACATAATGATACCAATAAATCAAATATGATATCTTATTCTTAGTTATAACGACTGTAGAATTAGGTACGGAGATTTATCGATAAAAACTCATAAATATTTGAATTATATAATCAAAAAGATTAGGGATAAGAAGAGATTACCAAGATCATTCAAAGCTACTGAAAAAGGTAGGGATATCCAAGATCCCTTATTCACATCAGAGTAATACACTACTTTCATTTAAATTTCATACGATTATATTATAAGGTCTCATTTGTTTTTATTAAGATTAAGATGTCTGAATCTGAATGCACATCTGAATGATTAATATGTTGTCTCTAGATCTGAATACTGAATGATTAAGATTGTTTGTTTTTTCAACATCTGAATGTGCATACTTTTTTTTTGTAAATATATTAAATATACAATTCAAATAAAAAATAATTAAATATTAAAAAAATATTAATTTAATAAAATAAATTTATTATCTAATAAAAAATAAAATATTTATGTTTGCTAGTTATGGTAGAGATGGTTTGTAGTGGTGTTCGTGAAAATGATTAGTGCTAGTGGCTAGTAATTAGGGGGGTAATAATTAAATATTTGTAATGGTGATAGTTATGATGATGAAGGTGGTAGGTGTTGTATTGATTGACGTGATAGTGACGGTTGGTAATGGTAGTTGTGATGGTGAAGTTGATTGATGTAAGTAGTTGGCAATGTTGATAGTGGTGCTGAAGAATGTATGGTGGTTGGCGATACGTTGGTAGTAGTTGGTGGAGGTGCTCTTTGTGATAGTGAAGATGGTTGATAGTAGAGATTAGTCGCAGTGGTGATAGTGGGTTATAGTGGTGGTACAGGTGGCGGTGACAGCGGTGGTGATAGTGATGGCGGCGGTAGTGCGTATAATTACAAACATGAAAGTGGTATGTATAGCAATGACTAACAATAATGGTTAGTAGCGCTGATGGTTGCCAATGGTTGTTGTGATGTCAGGGGTGGTTGACACTAGTGGCAGAGGTGGTTGTTGTTGGTGATGGTAATGGTGATGGTGATTGTGATGATAGAGGTGATTAATAGTGGTAGCTGGTGGTTGTGGACAGAGAGATAGTGACATACCTCTTAATAATATTAAGACTTTGTTCCAGATTTTAATGGTTAAGACCTACTAAGACCAAATAAGTACTTAAATCTTAATGAAAATAAATGCACTTAATGGCCCATTAAGTGCAAACAAATTAGGCCTAAATGTATTATTTATTTATGTATATATATATATATATATATAATATATATATATATATACCAAGTTTTCTAAGGCGTAATTTTCTCCATAAATTTAATCTTCCCCGATAAACTTCAACCACATGTGTTATGTATTCTTCCCAACATTATATGCTAGTACAAAAGTATTTAATACTTAAAAAGTGACAGATCATGAATATTGGCTCCGGATCACAAGCAAAATTAGAGCTATGGTCCTTGAAGAAGAGAAGTCTAGAAGCAAAATAACTTTATCAAGCTTTAATTGGATTTAGGTAAATATCTCCACATTTGTCCATACAACACAATGCTGAGCATTCATTAATTTGATGTAAGCTAACCTTCCAGTTTGGTTTTTCAGTTTAAACTATAAAATTTTGTGTAACTTATACCAAAATATTTTTTAAGTTTTATAATTTTAAATATATCATGTAAAATACTATATGTAAATATTAATTAAATATAGAAGGTGACATTTTCAAGAAGGTTCGACCTAATGATTAAGTTTTTAATAATTTAACCAAATTATTAATTTACTTCACAAGAAAATAACTTTCACAGGAAATACTTTCACATAACATGCATGAAAATAAATTAATAAACGGAAAGGAGGAGGACTCACGCTTTAGTTGCAGCATAGGTAGCGTAAAGAGGATGAGAAGGTACAACAATGGAGGCACCAGAGCCCATATTCACGACGGCACCCTTTCTTCTACGTATCATTCCTCGTAAAACTGCCATTGTCACTAAAGTGGTACCTATCTAAGATATAATTAATTAAATAAAAATATATATACTTTTTCTATCACTTTAAACTTTTAAATTAAAATGATCACAAAATTTAATATCATATCAAAGCAGTTAAGCGATCTTAGATTCAAGTCTCACAATCATCAATTTATCAAAAGAAAAATTGGTAAAACAACTCAGTACCTTCCAAGTTTACTTTCACTATATTTTTCCATATGTTCTCATCCACCTCGTGAAAAAACATGGCTCCTGGATATGTGACACCAACGTTGTTAATTAGAACACCTATGTCTAATCCTTCAATTGCCTTTTCCATTTCATGAATCCCTTTCGTAACATCGCCAGAGAAGTCTACAACAATAATCTTGATTTCGGTATTTGGATTTTGAGCTTGGATTTCATCAGAGACTTGTTGTAGTTTGTTTAAGTTTCTTGATACTAATATTAGGTTGAGACCTTTTTGGGCAAGTTGAAAAGCCAAGGCTTTTCCAATTCCATCAGTTGAGCCAGTGATGAGTGCCCAAGAACCATAGGATTGGATAAGATTCGTTGGAGTTCTGAAAAATATGATGAATATCCATTTGAGAAAAACAATGGAGTTTTTTAAGAAGGAGATAAATCCAATGAAGGAGAGAAGAAGAACAAAGAGAGGTTGAGTTTTGAGGTGATTCAGGGAATGAGTTAAAAGCATCTTCTAGATTTGTTGGAGAAGAAGATAGGAATGTCTCTCAAATTGCTTATCCAACCCCTATCAAATGTGCTTTAATTCTTGATGAGTGTGTACCCTATCAACCATTTATTGCTTTTTAGTTAGACTTTAACCGAAATTTCTGGATAAATTATTTTTATTCACGTCCCAGATATTCTTTACAAAATGCAAAACATTTTTTTAAAAAACCCTAATCGTGATACTATGATGGAAAAATCATTTTTTTAAACATTCATAATAATATATTTATATGTGATGGACAGAATTTAAGAGCAAAACAAATTAATAAACTAATAAGCTAATTAACACTCTTATCAATGGACCAAACAGACCCAATAATTATTTCCAAGAGAAGTAAATAAATAAATGTGTATTGGATATATACAACACAAAGGTATATATTGCTACAAAATACATATAGCTAAATATTAACTTTTTGGTGGCTAAATGCTTTAACTACAATATTTTCTTTCCTAGCTTTCATCGTAAGATGTAGTGTGGTTAAAAGATAGCTACAAATTTTACATGATTCATGTAATAATTTTAATTTAATAAAAATTTATTTAGAAATTAATCAATAAAAAAAAGATAAGAATTTAAAAAATTAATTATAACAATAGTAATAATAATAAGGGTCAAACTTCAATTGAACTAAGGAATTAAAAAAATCAAAAATTGCTGGTGGAAACAAAAAAAAAGCTATAGAACACAGGAGCAAAAAGAAGACATAACGCAGAAAAGAAAGGGCACGCAGAAGAGAAAAGGGAAGAAAAAAGGAGACAAAAATAAAGATTTTCAATCTAAAGTATCAAGGTAATGACATAATCTTTTGCTTGAGTTTATTACGTGGCTATACAAAAGTTTATAGGGTAGAACATGGAGAAATTTTGAAGAATTGAGAAAAGTTTAGCCCTATGGTTGTTCAACCCAAATCCTCAATTTGAAAGAGCAAATGTTATTAAAATTTAATTTTGGCTAATGTTCTGAAAGTATCTCGTCGAGGAGAATCAGTGGGTGGTCATAGTTCGGGAATCCTGTCCCATTGACCAGAGTTGACTTTTTCCGTCAAACTTTTGACCGCAAAATTGACTTTCGTTAAAAATTAAGAAAATATCTATCGAAGGATTTTTGACCATTCTAAATCCATTTTTGTGTAGTTTAAGGTGATCCGTAGACTCGAGAGCATAGTTCTAAATTATTGAAAAATGTGCTTGAGTTGTGAATTCGAGAATTTAAGCTTTGGTGCTTGATTTTCAAACCTGTTTTAAATTTTGTGTTTTGTATGCCTGGTCTATGTGTTGAGTCACACTACAAGAAAATTATAAATTACTTGGGAATTTTACTTGGGGATTTCGTCCGTAGATTTTTTCTGTAGAATTTTATGGAAAATTTTGAAATTCCTAGCTTCTAGCATATTTTACATGTGAAAACAATTTTCGCAAGAAAATCCATAGGTAAATTTAGTGCCATTTTGCACAAAAATATTATCTAGGAAATTATGTGAGAAAATAGTCTGCAAAAATCATTTTCATAGGTAAATTCACAAGTAAATAATTAAAATAAATTTCTTTATTAATTCGCAAAAATATTCCTAGATAAAGCTACCTATGGATTCTGTTATGAATAGTTATTTGAGGATTTACTTGAGAATTTTTTAAATTGGGGATTTATTTGAGGATTTTGATTTTATGAATTTAGTTGGGAATCTTTTCATGGGGATTTACCTGAGAATTATATTACTTAAAAAAATACTTCGGGATCTTTCACTACTAAAAATTGTGTAAATACCGAGGGACAGGTACCGACGGACAGGGTCGGTCGACAAAAACTGGACTTGTCCGTCGTTTTCTTCATTTTTTACTTAATTTTTTTTATAATTATTTAACACACCTACGATGTCTGTCGGATCCGCCATCGGTAAGTTTCGCGCATTTTTGCGCGAATAATTTTACCGAAATATAATTTTACAATCTGACGGATAGAGTCATGTATAATTAAAAAAATAAAAAATTAATTTATTTATCCGATGGGACAGAGTCGGTATATGAATTAATTATTATTTCTTAAATAATAATAATAATAATAATAATATATAAATTTAAAATAATTTCTATGAACCGACGGACAGGGTCGATTTGTCTGTCGGTTTGTAGTCAAGATCCGGGTCAACTAATTAAATAGATAAACCGACGGACTAACTAACCCTGTCCGTCGGTTTGTCATTTAGTATCAGTCGAACAGAACCTTTCTTCTCCCATTTCTTCTCCCTAATCTGGTCAAATATTCTTACCAATTGTTGTTTGTTTCTGTATATATGTGTGTGTGTGTGCGCGTGCGCGTGCGCGCATATATATTTTTGTCCTCTGTTTAACATTCTAATATTATTTACCTGATGCATACACTTTATCTTACTGTGTACGAGCCCTCGTTCCTTGAAACTGGATTCATGATAACTCTATTACATGTTAAGTTGTGATTTACTTTCTGTCATATGTAACAGCCTTAATAATTTCATTTTAATAAACCTTGATTGACTTTGTGATTAGTATTTCTTTTCATGGTAAATTAATAGTCCTTTTCTTTCTCTTCCTATAACTGATCAGCACGATTAAGTACATGATTTATCTATGTTTAATTATATTTAGTCTTATACGTAGCTGATTCTATTTTTAAAGAAAATAAATAAATTAAAAATAATATATATTTGTGGGATTGATTCTCTTTTTCCTTAAAGGGTACATATCTGTCTATGACAACTTTGGTAGGGCTATATTAATTGATTTTGATCATGTTTATTAAGGAAAAGAGGTGCCTAGATTGACTCTTTTGAATTTTTCTTCCTTTTCTTTTAATTAATTAACAACTTTGGTACATGTTATGTTTGGTAATGAATTCAACTTTATTAATTAAGGAGAGGATCCCTTTGATTGACTTTCAGAATTAGCCCCTTCTCTCCTTTTTCTATAATTAACTTGACAACTTTGTTATTTACTTACTTTGGTAAACTACGAATTATTCCATGTATTTTCCCTTTCCTGTTTCTTTCTCATAAACATAATATATATATGATTATGGTAAGTTCTAACTAGGTTACAACTAATTGATTTCGTCTATGCTTCTTAAGGAAATAAAATCCTTTAATCGATTATTTGAATATTTTTCTTCCTTTAATTCCTTTACTGATTGACTATATAAACAAGGCTTTTCCCTTCTTTCTAATGGATAAAAGAGCTCTACCATTCAGACATCGCTTGGTTCTTTAACAATACAACTTTGTTTATCTTCTGTTTATCATTCGAACACTGCTACTCTTTTAACAATATTCATTAAAACTTAATTTTCTCTTCACCAATACAACTTTGCTTTCTCTAGCCATGTAATATTAAATATTGCTCTCTCTCTCTCATTTCTTTGCATACCCTTGCTGAATTTCTGCTTTTCTATATTAAGGCATATATCTTTTAACTGGTTGTTACATCCGACTATTCACTTGTCATGTTATTTCGTCATTGGATTAGCAAATATAAGAATGCTTCGAGCTTAGATGCGTTATTTGAAGTGTGTATATTTGAATCGATATTGTTTACTAGTTTATTTATGTCTTTATGATAAAGTGAGTTCTATATAATTGTTGATGCTACTGTCTGTTATATATATGTGTTGCCTGTGCTTGTTTAGTCTTTTGAAGCAGGTATTCCTTTACCTTTTTTTGGGGTGCATCAGAGAGTCGCCGGGACGAGAAAGGGATTTTGAAACTAGTTAAATTTGGCATTATGTACTTTTCATGTAATTTGTTTATTTATTTTTATCAGCTGTAATATTGTAATGAACAATGATAATAGTGAAAAAAGGGATGTTTAAGGGGGTGGGGAATTATGTGTCGTTTCTTTTAATCTCTTTCAAATTTGTATTTCTAAAAAAAATTATTTTGTTACATTATTTATTTATCAAAGTCATTGCCTATTTTCTCTTTCAACTAAAAATATGCAATGTATTTTATATATAAATACTATTCCTTAAATATAGTTAATGGGAAAGTAGAAGGAATTACGAGATCTAATTTTGAACTTTAAAAGCTAAACCGACCCGTCCCTCGGAAGCAACATCAACCCAAAATTTTCAAAGAAATTGTATGTATTTATATGTAGATATTTATGTATTTACATTTCAAATCTTCATTTCACTTCTCAAATATATTAGTGTTGTATTTTCAACTTAAGACGACCTCCAATTAACTTGTTGCTAAGGTTGAATGTCATGATTCATAATATCACGTTGCCATCCCTATAAAGCAACAAATATTTTTTTTTAATATTTTCAACTCTTTTTAAGTTTGTCTAATATCTGAAAAAATGTTTAAATTATTATAAAAGTTTATAAATTATAGCTTTTGTTGTCCTCCTTTTATTTTTGTTTGGGGTGATTATGATTTATATGTCGTGAGGTAGTAAATAAAAATATCGTTTATGATATTTTTTATCTCTTCAAATTTCTTTCTCCTTATTTGTCTAGATAATTTAGCTCTTTTAATTAATAATGTCCTTGTCCTTTTAATTATCCGCGTATTTAATAAATAAGTTGATATTGCCTTAAGCACCTAGTATCACTTAAAAAAGTAGTTTAAAATATATATAACTCCCTCATTTTGAACAAAATATATTTTTTATTTTTTATGTAAGTAAATAAGTTTGCGTGTTGAAGTGTTTATCACTTGAATTTATATTAATTAGTGTATTAATTTAATTAGAGATACTCATTTCATATGTCTAATTAGAAAATAACTTAATTATTATTTTGTCACATAGTTTTGCATTAATTTGATAATGACTTAATTATATTTAATTTATTTATGTTATAATAAAATAGTCGATTTAATTATATCGTGTAGTAAATATTTTGAAATATTATATTTTTATTTTGATAAGATTATATTTTCTCATCACTTAAATTGCATGCTAACCATGAATTAATTTGGTTCATGCTTGAATATTTATTTGTGTTGAAATAAGTTTTATATATTTTCTTGATAAATTTTAGCTATATCTTGTCGTTTAGTTTTCGCATTAATTAGTAAATAACTTAATTTACATTTAATTTACTTATTTATTTTAATAAGAATTTATTTATCCAATCACATAGTTAGATTAGTTTAATAATAATTGACTTTCTTTGCCCATTTAGTTATCCCACATAATTAATGAATCCAGAACGGACCCATATTTGTGGACCTCGAAAGGTGTCTAACACCTTTGCCCATTTTTAGTTATCCATATAATTAATGAATTCGGAACGTACCCACATTTACGGACCTCGAAAGGTGCCTAACACCTTCCTTTCAACGTAATTTGAACCCTTACCCAATTCTGGCGACCTAGGCTAGTTAAACTGATTTTAGTATAGAATGATTCCTAAATGCACCTCAATTCATTAGGTGGCGACTCTTCCTTTAAATAATCCTAAAAGAGTTGTCACATGTCGAGTTCTGCTTTTCGCGAGAAAAATTGGGCGCGACATTACCGTTCATAATACTCGAGCGAAGGATGTTACTATTGACAATGTTCCTATTGTTCGATAATTTATTGATGTATTTTTAGAAGATTTGCCTGGGCTACCCCCAATAGGAGAAATTATGTTCAGCATTGATTTAATCCTAGGAATTCAACCTCTTTCTATTCTGATGTGTCGTGATTTTACGAAACTTTCGACGCTTAAAACCAAGAAAGTATGCACATTCCTGGTATGTTTATGTAGGTATGATTCGTTTTATGCTTAATGTTGCAGGAAAATAGGTTTGGAAGTAAAACGAGCAAAATAATGCTGAAAACAACTAAACACGAGGCTTCTAGGCACTTCACGAGTCGTTGGCACTTAGCACAAGTTGTTGCTGAGTTCGTGGGAAAATATAGAGTTTTGAAAATAAAGGAACAATGCACTTAACGGATTGAAGGCATGACTCGTTACATCTGGTAACGAGTTATGAAGCCTGTCGTGAAGATTGGAAGAAGATTATTAAAGAAATTGCCAGTGGAGATAACGGGCGATGTCACGAGTCGTTAGATGACTAAACGACTCGTTGGAAGATCACTGAAGCCAATCATAGGATACACTGGAGATTTGAAGAAGTTAGACCACGAGGGGCCTAATGACTCATGCCCAGTCATGAGGAGTCGTTAGGTGACCCGTTGCCATGACCGGGCTTAACACTGAGGACGCCTACAATTCATTGATCATGACTCATCAGAGGTCCTAATGTCGTTACCTAGCCCGTGACTACTGACGACCTGATTTCCAGTTTTAATTAGAAAAAGGTTTCTTAGGAACTATAAATACATTATTTAAGTTTATTATCGACGTACAATTTATTATTACAAATTTTCACATAGATTTTGGTGTTGTACTTTTATTCTTGGTTCAAGAAACAAAGTTTACAATTTTGTTCTTGAGTTTGAGGATCAAAAGCAACATTGGAATTTATTCATCAAGTTTGGAGTTTTATTCAATTTACTTGATTTTCTTCTACAATAATTTGTATGTTGCAATTATGATTTATTCAATATTTTGTGATTGTGATTATTCAAACAGGAGTAGCTAAACCCATAACTGAGGTTGTGGGAACCATGATGAATCAACACACATAGGTTAAACACTTAGCGATTCTTGAAGGGGGTTTGATGCATATGCTATTTTTTCCTTCATTTTAATTGATTCTTGACGATTGCAAACGTTAGGAATTGCCTTATTCTTACTTACGGACCAAGGAGGTAGTAAATGGGAAAAAGGATTAACAACAGATATTTGAGGCTATCAACCCTCATCTAATAGCTTGAACTGTCCGGGGATAGCTAATCTAATATTAAGGGTAAGGGTAATTAAGCATACACCCGTATACGAATCAAGTTGCTTGGTGATAATCATCTAGATAGGGGACCAACCATTTAGGTGAACCTAACTTACCAATATTGCATGTTAAACACCAGAATAGATCACTAGTGTAAAAGCCTTGTGGTTATGAAGTCTCTGGGAACACAATCCTAGTCAAGTTGTTGATTGAATACTAACCGAATTTGACTTAAGCACTTAGTAGTTTTTACTCTATTTCGTAGTTTATTTTTTCCCCTTAGGAAATAAGTAACCCGATAGTAATAGCCATTCGCATTAACTCAAGTTCTTTCCATATTTCCTGTGGGATCAACCTCAACCTTTGTTGGGTTCTATATTTGACATCGACCACTTTATATCTCAATTGCGAGGTGTAATTTGGGCAACATCAAATTTCGGCACCGTTGCCAGGGAATACGGCTAAGGCTTTTGTTAATTGTGTTTGCTTTACTGTTGGTTCTTATTTTCTTTTTATTTTTCTTTTGTTGTTTTTGTTTTTTTTTTACAGGTTGTAGGTTCGTGCATGCCCAATACTAGGAGCCAAGGAAATCCCCAGGTTCCAATTGATCACGAACTTGAGCAGACACTAAGGAATCTAAGAAGAATGGCCAACATACAAGAATAGGAGACAGTGGACCAAGCCACAGCGAGAATGTTGGCTGAGGAGCAAGCTTGGGCCAGAGATCATGAGTTATCTAGGGTTGCTGAAGAGCCACGTCTAGCTGCTGAAGCAGAATGAGCTAGAAGGCACAGAGGGCCAGAACAACAGAGGCACCGGTATTTTGATGAGGAGGATGATGCTGATATAGACGAAGCCGGTGCCACTAGGCTATTGTCCCTCCCCCTTTACCTGCTTGGGAAAAGTTTGATATTACCAGTGCTATGATCCAACTGCTCAACATAAAGGGAATATTTGTGGGTCATGCAACTGATCACTCGACAAATTTCGTGGGCATCTGTAAGGCATACAAACTACCATGAGTGAGCCAGGAGGCAATCAGACTGAGGTTATTTCCCTTTTCATTAGGGAGTGAAGCAACGATGTGGTTGATTGAGATGTCAAATGATTCCATCACTACTTGGGGGGAGCTTAAGAGAGCTTTTCTTGAAAGATTCTTCCCACCTTCCAAAGCATTGCAGCTGAAAGATGAGATATATAAATTCAGGCAATTGAATTCAAAGGCACTTCATGGGACATGACTGCGTTTCAACAAGAAGCTTAAAAGGGTGCCAAATCATAGGATTCCAGATGATACATTGCTGGAGATCTTCTATAGGTTTCTGAATGCTAACACTAAGGCGGTGGCTGATACCATCTCTGGCGGAACCTTTATGAGTCACACCTATGCAAAAGCTGCTGAGTTACTCGACAGAATCACCAAAACCAACCGCGCTTGGCACACAAGAGAGTCGGAGGTTCAGGCAGGTTCTTATGCGGTTGGTATGCCCGCAGAACATAGGAGAAAAGATGAAAAGCGTGATCAAGATATTGCAGAGATAAAGACCACAATGGGGCTGCTTGCTAAGCATTTGATGGGAGTCGGAGCTGAGAAAGTTAATGCTGTGGGTTCTTAGGGCAAGGCCCCGAGAAATAATGGATGTGAATCTAAGTCTGAGGAGGAAGCTAGCTATTTAAATGATCAAAGAGAAGGTTTCCGGACCCACACCCAAGGGTCTAACCAAGACTCTTGGAGTCAAGGTCAAGGGAATCAAGGTCGAAACTTTTACAAGGATAACAATTACAACCGAGGCAAGTACAGAGACAATGGAGACTGGAAGAAACGCGAGGAGTACAAGAATGATAGAAGTAGTATGTATGTTCCTCCAAGGAGCTGTGAGCCAGAGTCGAGCGGTTCAAGGGTTGAAGACATGTTTTCCAAACTACTTAAGCAGATGGAGACAACAGATAGACACTTTAAGGAGCTCCGCGCTAATATTTCTGGTTTGAATCAGAAGGTGGAGTCACATGTCGTGGCCATTAAGCAGATTGAGCAGCAGATGAGTCAGATGTCCGGTGCACTGAATCAAAGGCAGAAAGGCACACTTCCTAGCAACATAGTACAAAATCCAAAAAATGGCAGTCATTGCATGGCAGCCACTAATAGGAGCCGGAAGGCGACAGTTGACCCTACAAGGATGGTGGTAATTAATGAAATAGAAAAGCATGTCTCGATGAATGATGATAGTGTAGCAGTGTCACGACCCAAATATACACCCGGGTCGTAGAAACGGGACGACGAGCCCCGAGAGACCCAGTCAACCCATGACATGAGCATAAATCAAATTCAATCACATGAGCAGAAGACTTAACATAAAGAAATTAATGATAACATAACATAAGGGTAAGACCAGTACGATACTTATACAATACGACATAATACAACTTTTTGTCTGATAAGTCTCTAAACATGATAGGCGGATTGATGGGACAACTCCCCAACTAATCCAACATCCAGAAACTAAAAGAAATGATATAGGGTGTGAACATGTAGCCCTCAAAACATGAGGACTCACCAATTACGCTGAGAGAAAGGCTGAGACTAGCTACTGGTGGGATGAGCCTAAGAATCGAGACCTGTATCATGAAACGATACAACATAGAAAGTATGCAGTTAGTACGTGTAATGTACCGAGTATGCAAGGTAAGTATAAAGGACATTTAAAACATGTATAAAAATCCATAAGTAATCATAAGAGTAGGACAATATGCTCGTATTGTAAATCATCATAACCTATCATATAGCTTAAGGTTTTCAAAATGTTCGTAGCATAGCATAGTCATAGTCATAATAGAAGAGCTTTAATTAACATGACTTGAGTCAATATACATAATCATAACATGCATAATTCATGAGGAACAATGGGAGATTCTCTTAACCAACATACCCCATATGAGCACACATGAAGCCCGACTTGTAACCTTAGTCGGGAGGGTGTCCGCACCTTGCCAAGGGTAGGGCCATGAAAGTGTGATATCACCATGAAAAGGGCTATTTGGGCCAGGGACAGTCATGAAAGGGGTTCCAACATACCTACGGTGGCACGTAGTTCATGAGATCCGGGGCTTAACCTGAGCCCCGAACCTACTCGATGTTCGATACTACTCCCAAAATATATATAGTGCTCATAGTATAACATGCATGAATTCATGGGCTAGTTAAAACATGATAATCATAAACATACTTGTACATACGTGAACTAGCCATGAAACGAGGCCCGTGAGTCGGCCAAAACATAATTCCTGATTCATAAGGATCATACATACTTGCAAATCATGCATATAGCTTGAAATTCTAAAATCATGATGGGTAATATCATAAATCCATAATTCAAATTGTAAATCATGTTGGGCTCGTAAATATCATCATTTGAAGAGAAGATCATAAATCAATTCATCATGGGTCATGCATAATTAGACTTAATTTTATAAAAATTAAAATTGAAAAAAATTATAAATGATTTAAATAATGAAAACTGATCAAAACCTATAGATTATGATGAGATTCTAAAATCACAAAACCTATTATCAAATCATTAGACTTTTATAAAAATCATCTTCAAAATCCCATGCGTTTTAAATAAAATTTTGTAAACATCATAGAGGATGGGCATGGGTGTGGAAGAAATCACCCATAGATAGCCTTACATACCTGGAAAAGGACTGATTTCAATGTTCCTTGAATACCCACAAAGGAATTGATGGAAACTTGGAGAAGAAGACCTTGAATCTCCCTAAAACCTCTCTAAAAGGTCTTGCATGGGAATGGGCATGCATTAGGGACTTAACCCATCTTATAACACTCAGAAAATACACAAAACGACGTAGTTTAGGGCCTTATATCGTGAAAAAGTCGAAAATACCCTTAATGAACCTGCCCTGAGAATTGGCCAGATGGAACACACAAGTGGTACCAACGGGTCATGGAAACCACCCACGGCCCATCCTGTCTCTCGTTGTATGGACTGTTAAATGCCTTCTCTCGAAACTTAACCAACGGACGAACAGGACGACTCGTCCTACGAAACCACGATCCGTTCCATTGTCCGTTGTTTGCTCATTATAAAATCTGATCCCACTTACCACGAGCCTCACCACGACCCGTGGTTACATCCAACGAATCGTGGTCTCAACCCGTTGAAGGCCTCCTGAAGATCCTAACTCCTTCCAATGATAGCTAATGACGGCTCGTTGTTTCTCACAATGAGTCATCTTGTCTCCCGTGGTTCACACTGCCACCCAGCCTGATCCTAACCACGACTAAAAAGGATGGCCCGTTGTATCTCATAATGGGTCGTCATACCACTCGTTGTCTCCACTTCCACCCACATTCCCCTAACCAACAACAACATACAATGACTCATGGTTTGATACCACGAGTCGTTCCATGGTCCGTCCTGTGATATTTTGCTAGTTTTCTGCACTTCTCAAATTCCACTCCCGGGTCTATTCTTAGGCCTTCCCAGGGTATTACAATTAGATTCCAAAAATCCAACTTTGCTTGGAGATTTAGTAGTGAAGACTGTTCCTAGTAATGCAAAGGAGCAAGGAGCTGCCCATGAGAAGGAGAAGGAGGCAAAACAAAACTTCACACCGATCCCTAGACCTCCTCCCCCTTATCCTCAGCGGTTGAAGAAAAAGATCGAAGATGGGAAGTATCACAAGTTTATCTCTATGCTAAAGCAATTGTCTGTGAACATCCCATTAGTCGTGGCACTTGAGTAGATGCCTGGCTATGCTAAATTTATGAAAGACCTTGTCACCAGGTAGAGGACCATAAGCTTTAAGCCTACAGATAACTTGCACCACTGTGGTGCCATAGCTACATGGGTCCTAGCTCAAAAGAATGAAGACCCAGGTGCTTTCACTATACCTTGCACCAGTGGGAATGTCAAGTTTGCAAAGGCACTTTGTGACCTGGGAGCTAGCATAAACTTGATGATGCTAGCAGTGTTTAGAAAATTGGGCTTGGGAGCTCCCACACTAACCAATATGCGGCTTCTAATGGCGGATAAAATGGTTAAAAAGACGATGGGGGTCCTAGTTGATGTTCTTGTCAAGGTGGACCAATTTATATTCCTCCATAATTTTGGACTGCGAGGTGGATCATGAGGTCCCCATCATTTTGGGGCAACCATTCCTTGCAACCGATAGGGCCCTAGTAGATGTGGTGGCGGGCCAATTGAAATTCAGACTGAACAAGGAAGGGGTCACCTTTAACATCTGCAGGACAATGAAGCAACCAAAGGAATTCAGTATGGTCTCAGCACTGGAGGGTGGATATGAATTACTTGACGAATTCTGAGTAGTCAAGAGACTTGCGTCGTGCCGCGATGTTAAACCAGGCGCTGCATGGGAGGCAACCCATGTTGGTGTTTTGGTGAAGTCTGAGTAATCAAAATACTTGTGTCGTGCCGCGACGTTAAATCAAGTGCTTCTTGGGAAGCAACCCAAGTTGTAATTGTAAGAAATATGTAGTGTTTACGTTTGTTAATGGGTGCAGGTGATTAAGATGGAAAATTTGAAGTTGGAACCAAAATCTGGAACTTCAGTTCTGGTGCAAATTATCACAGAACGAGTCGTTATCTGACCTGAAGACTCGTTCTGTCTAATCAGGAAGCCAATTGCAGAAAAAAGGGGAGAAACGATCGACTTCACGACTCATCTCTACTAATAAGGAGTCATATGGTTTGCCGTCATGTTCACCGCCTCGTTTTGCAAAAAAAGTGGAAATTGGTGATAACGAGGGAAACCATGAATCGTTTGGTTGTCAAATGAGTCGTCTAGTTGTCCGTCAAGAACATATTGCAGGGTCAACAAAGTTTGGGCCTACGACTCTCAGTTTACGACTCGTTGGGTCGCACCATGAGTCGTTAGGTCCCAGGTAAGAATTCTCCCAAATGATTGCTTAAAAAATTTCAAAACAAACCGTTTTACTCCCTCACGATCCGTTACGTGGGTCGTGGTGAAGTTAAATGATTCAAAACCCACGACCCAACCCACATTCACTTGGGATATTATTTAAGTTCAAACGGACAACACCTAAAATTTTCACTAAAACCCATCACCCATCCCCGACATATCACTACTAAAACACTTTAAATTTCACCTCTTCTTCTCTCCGCAAACATCCACTCATTAAAATTTTCCCTTTCCTTCTCTCCTCACAAGCACTCACGGCACCACCTGCGATCCAACTAAAAAAACCTCCTTCTTCTCTTCTCATCAAAATCTTGCACTCAATGAGGATCGTTCAAATAAGAATTTACAACTCACCACACCGATAATACCTCGAATTGCACTCATAGTATTCGCATGCTCAAGCATCCCGTGAGTAATCTTACCTAGTTAATTGTGAGTATTTTTTTGCATTTAGATAAGATTTTTTGGGCTCATGCTTTGAATGACCTTGAAAATTGTCTGATTAATGCGGAACACATTTGGATTGTTGCTTCAGTTTGATAGAAAACCTAGGTAGCAAGTGATATCGAAAAATTGATTTAACTAGAATTTAGGGACATGTTAACTGAGTTGTTGTGTGATTGTGGAATTGAAAATAGCAAGTAAATTGCAAGATGAGGGTGGATCACCTGAAACTCTTGAGCACGAGCCATGTAACGAGTCGTGGTATCATCTCACGACTCGTCATATGGCTCGTCCTGAGTGGAATTAAAACTTCGTGACCAGTGTACCTAACAACTGACCTAATGAGTCGTCGACTCAGGTAATGACTCTGTTCAAGTACACTGGTCCATAATGAGGAAACTGGAGCCTGAGACAACGAATGACCTCTCATTGTGTCACTCGTTATGTCCACTGAGAGTCAGTTTGAAAGTGTTTATTTTTCATCTCATCTTGTAAACTAACAACTTTTCCACAGGTATAATGGCTCAAAGGGGTACACTGAAGAAAGGTCCGGCAAATAAACAAGTGCCAGAGAGGAGTCAACTGTCATACCGCAGACTTCGAGATGAGCCGTCCTCCTTCGAAGAGTCAAGTGGCTCGGAGGAGGAATATGAAGTATCAAAAGAGCAGTTGGTGTGGAGATCAACCAGGGTTAGGGCTCCACGAAATACAAATCTAACAATCCTAGTTGATGCTCCTACTCCACTGGCAAGGGATCCGCCTAGCTGTAGAGATGAGAATGCCAAGACTACAGCCGCAATTGTTCCTGAGGGCACCACAACTGGGCAAAATGGAGAGGTAGCTGAAGAGTCACATGCTCATCGAGGGGACTCTGATGATGAATTGATTGAGACCTCGAACACATCCAATGATCAACCAAGGAACGTGAGAATATAGTGTGTTCATGGTATGAGGGCTATCTATAACAGAGATATTGCTACAAATGATAAAGGACATACGAAGAGGAGCATCTACGAGGAGCCCAGGCTGGTCACCACGGGACTTAAGGATCTTCTAGAGCTACAAGCCTTGTTGACAAGTACAGGTTCGGGTGGTTGACCGAGCCATCAGGAAGTTACATCCCCTGCTTAGTCAGAGAATTTTATGCAGCCTACGCAACCACACTACAACGTTTGGATTTAGGGGGCTAAGACTGGAAAAAGAGGCCTGCCTTAACTCAGGTGTTGGTTCGAGAGACACCGGTAGATATATCTGAGAGAACCATCTCCAGGCTACTGTATGAGACAGTCTATCATGCCCCAATGAGCACAGCCGAGTTCGACCACAGACTATTCGTGCTAAAGAAAGTCAAGACTAAGAAGCTGAATAGTGAGGAGCGCATCAGACAATACACTTGGTTATCTCGAGTCATTGCCACAAGAGGTCCACTGGTTGAATGGTTGCATGACACTGAGTCTCAGATCAAGAAGGCCACACTCAATTTTCAAGCTAAATTTTGGTGGACACTAGTGCGACATAGGCTGGTACCAACCAGCAATGATAATATTCTCACACCTGACAGAGCGACATTGGTAGCCAGCATTATGGAGGGATACGCCATCAATTTCCCGTGGTACATTGCTGAAGAGATTAGAGAGCGGACTATAAATGACGGTACTATGATTCCCTTCCCATGTTTGATTGATAGATTCTGTCAGGAGTCAAAAGTGCCGGAATTGCCATCAGTTGACTAGAGGATAGTGGTACAAAAGATTACAGATATTGGGTTGATCAGAGATGAGACAAACCTAGTATCGTTGGTGAGGAGTTAGTCCGCCACATTCGCTGGAGCGACCATATTAGCAGAGGAATTTGGCAGCAGTATGCAGACTGATGCTGCACAATTCACTGATTTGGTGACTGAGCCTATTGAGGGTAGAGAGACGGGTAGCCAGCCTAATTCTACAGATGCAACAGACACCTCCACACCTGCTGATGTTCCTGAGTCATCATCCACCACAGCAACGCCTAGACCACTAGTTTCTCCTCCACGAGCCACTACAGCCGGCCTAGTTACGATTTCTCAAGAATTTTTTGTTGACATGGCTAGGTGGCTAGATAAGGCCGAAAAGCAACAAGCACACACGACTCTACAGGTTAAAGTTTTGATAGAGCAGGTAAAGCCTTGGGTGTCGAAGGAGTTGGAGGCACTATCTAGTTCTATGCACGGTCGGTTGGATGCTTTCGAGAGATGAATGGACGAGCGCCTTGCACAGTTATAGGCACCTAAATTGGAAAAGAGGTATGTAGAGCTAGGAACACTCCGAGATGAGGTGAGGGATATGGCAACACGACAGGTAGCTGTAGTACCTCCACCGGTGCTTCCTGTGATAGATGATGAGAGTGAAGAAGAGCTACTGCCGGTGTTTGATTTCATTACTGAGGAGCCGGTGGCACAAGATAAAGGAAAAAGGCCTCATGAGGAGGCAAGCTTTGAAGATGATGATTCTCTGCTCCATCAGTAAAAGCAAGAGCGGAGTGAGATGGAGAGAGCGCTACATAGATCGAGGGAGGAGGCTCGACAAAGAGCAGAAATTGAGGCAGCGAGAGCTCGTGGTGAAGGGACGAGCTCCTTTGGTTTTGAAAATACACCGGGTCAACCCGGTAATAGTGGAGGAGTAGTTACACCCTCCACAGACCAGGTAGCTAACATCTAGGTTGCACAGGTATGTTCCCTATTTCCTTAGTTCTATTTTTTATATATATGCGTCGAGGACGGCACATGCTTTTCTTGATGGGGGTGGGGAGGGATACCTGTGCATTTTGTGCATTTTTTCTGAACATAACCCAAGGGTTTTTCTTACCAGATATATTTTTCCTCGGGTGTTCCATATCTAGTAGAACTGACACGTTTAGGGTTTTATGTTTTTTGTGTTTGTTTGTGTCAGTCGGAAGAAAGTTAGATGAACTTAAGGCAGTCAAGAGCTTAAATTATTGATTTTTGTTGAACTAATAATTTGATACCCCTCCTAAATTTTTTATGTGTATGTTAAAGTAGACAAGTATGACCTTTTGTGAATCTTTGCATGACATTGAAACTGTGAACATGTTTACCATTGTATGGCTATACTTGAACTAGCAGTTAGTAGAAGTGATAATGTTGACCTGTGCTATGTGTGCATGAGGTTTAATAGCTAAATTTGACTGTGTGTGTCAATCTAGAACTTGCCTAGTCAGTCGTACCGAGATAAAGGATAGGAAACTAGGAAAGGATCATAGGCCCTTTTTGATTTATGAGCCCACTTTAGCCTTAAAATACCTACCAAAAGAGAATAAATATCCCTTGATCCGAATGTTTGAGCTTAAATCGACCTTTCTTTTTGTTCACACCAATTGACCTTCCTTCTTTGATTAAGAATGAACCTGTTTTGGCCCTAGTCCCTCCTTGGACACTGCGAAACTCAACTCAGGCAAATCGTCTAAGTTGAGGGTGGCTATTATAGGGGTGATTAAGAAGAGTAGGGTGGAATGAAAAATTGGGCCATAAAAAGGAAAGAGCAGGTGCGGTATGCATAATAAAAAAAAAGAAAGAAATAAAAATTATTGTCAAAGAACAAGAAAAGAAAAGAAAAAAAAATGTGACATCAATGAATGCTTGAAAGAAGAAGAACCGCACCTGTATTTACAAATGAAAATAAAAGAAGAAGAAAGTAAAGGAAAAATGGGAGAAAATAGGAAAAAAGGTTAAAAGTGGAGTCAAGACGTGTGTAGTTCCAAGGAGGGTTAAGATACGAATTCCATATTTAACATACCCGAACCTGAACCTACGTTACAAGCCTAAAAAGTCCTATAGTGATCTTGGTTACTTGTTTGAAAATCGAGGTATTGAAAGTAAAGGCAAGCCTATGGCATTGCATGCACACATTTAGAATTTCTTTTTGAGAGCAAGTGGATCTTACCTAGTCCCAAGATAAATACATTAAAATAATCATATGCACATGTGTGAGCATGGGACTTCTTTGAGGTGAGAGCATTTGGTCAAGAAAATTGTCTGCGAATTGTCTGGGCCAGTGTTATAGATTTATATGCGTGGTTGCAAGTACAGTGTTTTGCCATATTTTGATTCCCTTGTATCATGGTTGGAAATTTTGCATATGTATCGTGATTTGAGTTGGTATGAGAAAGGAGGGGCTGCAAAACTTGATTTGATGAATAAATATAACTGTCTTAAGTTTCCTAGTGTTCTCTCGATTGAAGCGTCGAAGTAGTTTGGTTTATTTTATTCTATTTTTGTTTTTGCCTAAGGACATGCAAAAGTTCTAAGTTGAGGGTGTTGATGTGCCATGATTTTACAAAACTTTCGACACTTAAAACCAAGAAACTATGCATATTCCGGGTATGTTTATGTAGGTATGATGCGTTTTGTGCTTAATGTTGTAGGAAAACAGGTTCAGAAGTAAAACAGGAAAAACAATGATGAAAACAATTGAACAGGAGGCTGCTAGGCACTTCACGAGTCGTTGGCACTTAGAACGACTCGTTGCTGAGTTCGTGGGAAAATATCGAGTTTTGAATATGAAAGAACAGTGCACTTAATGGATTGAAGGCACGACTCGTTACATCTGGTAACAAGTCGTGAAGCCTGTCGTGAAGACTGGAAGAAGATTATTAAAGAAATAGCCAGTGGAGATAACAGACGACGTCATGAGTCGTTAGATGACTAAACGACTCGTTGGGAGATCACTGGAGCCAATCGTAGGATACACTGGAGATTTGAAGAAGTTAGACCACGAGGGGCCTAATGAGTCGTTAGGTGACCTATTGCCATGACTGGGCTTAACACTGATGACACCTGCAATTCAATGATCATGACTCGTCAGAGGTCCTAACGAGTCGTTACCTAGCCCGTGACCATTAACGACATGATTTCCAGTTTTAATTAGGAAAAGGTTTCTTAGGAACTACAAATACATTATTTAGGTTTATTTTCGATGTACAATTTATTATTATGAATTTTCACATATATTTTAGTGTTGTACTATTATTCTTGGTTCAAGAAACAAAGTTTATAATTTTGTTCTTGAGTTTGAGGATCAAAAGCAACATTGAAATTTATTCATCAAGTTTGGAGTTTTATTAAATTTACTTTGTTTTCTTCTACAATAATTTATAAGTTGCAATTATGATTTATTCAATATTTTGTGATTGTGATTATTCAAACATGAGTAGCTAAACCTATAACAAGGGTTGTGGGAACCATTATGAATCAACACACATAGGTTAAACACTTAGTGATTCTTGAACGAGGTTTGATGCTTGTATTATTTTTTTCCTTCGTTTTAATTAATTCTTGACGGATGCAAATGTTAGGACTTGCCTTATTCTTACTTACCAGACCAAGGGGGTAGTGAATGGGAAAAGGGATTAACAACGGAGATTTGAGGCTATCAACGCTCATCTAATGGCTTGAACTTGTCCGGGGATAGCTAATCTGATATTAAGGGAAAGGGTTAATTAAGCATACACCCGTATACGGACCAAGTTGCGTGGTGATAATCATCTAGATAGGGGACCAACCATTTAGGTGAACTTAACTTACCAATATTACATTGTAAACACCGGATAGATCACTAGTGTAAAAGCCTTGTGGTTATGAAATCTTTGGGAACAGAATCCTAGTAAAGTTGTTGATTGAATACAAACCAAATTTGATTTAAGCATTTAGTAGTTTATTTTTTCTACTTAATAAATAAGTAATCCGATAGTTATATCCATTCGCAGTAACTCAAGTTCTTTCCATATTCCTTGTGGGATCGACCTCAACCTTCGTTGGGTTCTATATTTGACATCGACCACTTTATATCTCAATTGCAAGGTGTAATTTGGGCGACATCATATTCCTCTATATCGTATGGCTCCAGCTGAGTTGAGAGAACTGAAGGTTCAACTCCAAGAGCTACTTGATAAGGAGTTCATCAAGCCTAGTGTATCGCATTGGGGTGCACCTATTTATTCGTAAAAAAGAAAGATGGTACAATGAGAATGTGCATTGACTATAGACAACTAAATAAGATAACGATCAAGAATAAATATCTATTGCCTTGTATCAATGATTTATTCTCTCATCTATAGGGTGCTATTCACTTCTCCAAAATTGACTTGAGGTTGAGTTACCATCACCTGAGAATCAAGACCGAGGATATCTCTTAGACAGCTTTTCAGACCAGATATGGGCATTTTAAATTTTTGGTGATGTCTTTCATGTTGACTAATGCACCTGCAGTATTTATGGACCTCATGAATAGGGTATTCAAGCCATACTTAGACCATTTTATGATTGTGTTCATTGATTACATTCCAGTCTACTCTTGGAGTGAAGCATAACATGAACAACACCTGAGAGTTATGCTATAAACACTTCGAGAATGAAAACTTTATGCCAAGTTCTCTAAATGTGAGTTCTGATTGGGTAAAGTTTTCTTTTTGGGACATGTAGTGTCTCAACATGGAATTCAAGTTGATCCCAAGAAGATCGAAGCGATTCGAGATTTGCCTCAACTCAACACTCCTATAAAGATACGCAGCTTCATAGGACTACCTGGATATTACAGAAGGTTTGTAGGGGGCTTCTCAAAGATAGCCGCTCCATTGACGCGTTTAACTCAAAAAGATGTGGTATTCCAGTGGTCGAATGGATGCGAATGAGGTTTTTAGAAATTAAAGACTGCATTGACTAAAACTCCGATTTTGATGTTATTTATAACAGAGGGTGGTTTCACCATTTATTGTGATGCTTATTGAGTTAGATTGGGTGGTGTCTTAATGTAAAATGGAGAAGTGGTGGCATATGCATCTCGAAAATTAGAAATTCATGAGAAGAATTATCCAACTCACGACTTTGAATTGGCTACAGTCGTATTTGCGTTGAAGATCTGGTGTCACTATCTTTATGGTGACCTATATGAAATTTATACTGATCATAAGAGTCTACTATACATATTCAAGCAAAAAGATATGAATTTGAGACAATGATGATCATTAGAGTTACTTAAAGATTGTGATCTTATCATTTTGTATCACCCTGGGATGGTGAATGCGGTGGAGGACTCCTTGAGTGGAAAGTCTATGGGTAGTTTGGCCCGGTTCACTATTGAAAAGCGATCTATAGTTATGGATATTCAGGCATTTTCCAATTGGGGAGTTCAAATTGATCATGCAGTACTGGGCAAGTTACTAGCGGGTATAGAGGTACAATCGCCCTTAGTTGGAGTAGTTATGAATCACCAATATGAAGATCGCTATCTTGCTAGACTATGAGATCGAGTGCAAAATGAGGGCATTAAGTCATTCTCTATTAATGGTGAAGGTGTTCTTCGTCGACATGGTAGCCTGTGTTTTCCCATTGTGGATGATGTGAAACAACTGATTCTTGAAGAGGCTCATAGTTCACGATTCTCCATCCACCCATGTGCTACTAAAATGTATCAAGACTTGTGTAGATTATACTGGGGAAGGTATGAAGGTTGATATTTTGAAACATGTTACTAGTTGCTTAAATTTTCAACAAATCAAATATGAACATCAAATACCTGATGGAGTAATGCAAAACTTGATTATCCCAAAGTGAAAGTGGGAGAGAATTACTATGGATTTTGTTGTTGGATTGCCAAGTATTTTCAAGAAACACGATTTCATTTGGGTGAATGTGGACAGACTCACAAAGTCGGCATATTTCATATCAGTTCAGGTTATTCATACTGCAAAACAGTTAGCAGATATTTCCCTTCGTGAGATAGTTTGGCTTCATGGTGTGCTTATTTTAATAATATCTGATCGAGGTGCACAATTCACTGCTGAGTTTTGAAAGTCTTTTCAAAAGTCATTGGGTTCGAAAGTCGAGTTGAGTACAACTTTTCATCCGCAAATGGACGGGCAGTCTGAATGGGTTATTCAGATCTTGGAGGACATACTTAGGGCTTGTGCTATTGATTTTGGTAGCCATTGGGATAATTAGTTGCCTTTGGAAGAAGTTGTTCTATAACAATAACTACCAATTGAGGATACAGATGGTGCCGTTTAAGGCTCTATATGGTCACAAGTTTCTTTCTCTAGTTGGATGATTTGAACCTGGCGAATCACAATTATTAGGCCCAGATTTAGTTTAGAAAACTTTGGAGAAAGTTGCATTGATACGAGAACAACTTAAGACAACACAAAGCAGACAAAAGTCTTATGTAGATAAGAAAGTCCATGATATGGAATTCATGAAGGGTGAGAAAGTCTTTCTAAAAGTTTCCCCTATGAAAGGAGTTATTATATTTGAAGAGAAAGGTAAGTTAAGTCCTAGATACATTGACCCTTATGAGATTTTGGATTAGATTGGGTTGGTGGCATACAAACTTGATTTACCTCTGAGATTATCTCCTGTTCATCTTGTGTTTCATGTGTTCATGCTTAAACGATATGTTCATGATGATAGTCATAATATCCAGTATGAGGATGTGGAACTTGATGAGAATTTGACTTATGAGGAAGGTCCGATATCTATTATTGATAGGGAAGTGCGACAATTGAGGTCCAAGAAGGTGGCTTCCGTCAAAGTGTTATGGCACAATCATCTAACCGAGGAGAATACTTGGGAGTTCAAGGTGGACATGCGAGATAGATATATTTACCTATTTGACACTATAGGTGTGATTCTTGACCCATTCAAAGACGAACGTTAGTTCTAGAAGGGAAGAATGTAATAACCCTAATCTAATAAAGAGTTATTTAGTAATTAATCAATAAAAAAAAGAAAGATAAGAATTTAAAAAATAATTATAATAATAGTAATAATAATAAAGGCCAAATCCCAATTGAACTAAAGACTTTTAAAAAAAATCAGAAATTGCTGGTGAAAAAAAAACTACAAAACTCAGGAGCGGAAAAAACATAACACGGAAAAAAAGGCACACAGAAGAGAAAAGAAAAGAAAAATGACGATTTTCGATCAAAAACATCTAAGTAATTATCCCAATCTTTTGCTTGAGTTTATTACATGGTTATAATAAAGTATATAGGGTAGAACATGGAAAAATTTTGAAGAATTGAGAAAAGTTTAGCTCTAGGATTCTTCAACCCAAATCCTCAATTTGGAAGGGAAAACGTTATCAAAATTTAATTTTAATTAATGTTTTGAAATTCTCTCATCGACGAGAATCAATGGGTGGTTATAGCTCGAAAATTCTGCCCCGTAGACTAGAGTTGACTTTTTTGGTCAAACCATTGACCGTGAAGTTGAATTTCGTTAAAAATTAAGAAAACATCTACCGAAGAATCTTTGACCATTCTAAATCCATTTTGTGTAGTTTGAGATGATCCGGATACCTGAGAGCATTGTTCTAAATTATTGAAAAGTGTGCTTGAGTTGTGAATTTGAGGTAAGTGAGACTTTAAGTTTTCGTACTTGCTTTCCAAACCTGTTTTAAAAATTGTGTTTTGTCTGCTTGGTCCATGTGTTGGGACAAGCGTGTACTTGGCAGAATAAGTGGTCTTTAACCAACAACATACATGTTACTTTGAGAAAAATATTTTTTTAAAAGAATTATTTAATAATTAATCTTTGGTGTGGCGTGGTCTCGTACCATGGCGTTGGGGTGCTGGATATCTTCCTTCGCTGTTGTGATATAGTTACTAGGGGCATACATACGCTTCCGTAACATGTTATTGGCCTTGTACTTGCTGCCGTAATATACTATTAGGGTATTATATATGCTGCTGAGTACTAGTCGGGGTGTTAGGTTGATCTCTTTCATTGTCGTTTGACAAGTCCTGAGTGTGAGTTGTGTTGATATATATGATATATATATATATATATATATATATATATATATAAAGTGATCTTATTGAATAATTATTTGGACTTTATTGAGTATTATTTTTGAAAATATATTCTTGAGCATATTATTCTTGTGCTCGTTGTGGTTGCATTTTCTAACACTTGTTCCAGGGGTATTAAAGTGGCGGGCCGAGGATCTTACTGAGTTATATTTATATGTAGCTCACTCCTTATTTGCATGTCTATGTAGATATTGTTGCGGGAGGTGAGATTAGTGGTTGACGAGTCCGTTCACGGAGATTCTATTGCTGAGGTGAGCCTTTGCATTGATTCATGGAGGCTATCGTTTTAGATTTATATACTTTATATATATAATCTCTTTCTTAGGGTGTGCATTCCCAACAGCTAAACTCATGTAACTCTATCAGATGCTCCATGGTCTTAGTGTGAGGTTTGAGCTAGAGATACACTACTTAAACAGTCGTGTGCTTTCTTATAAACTGAAACTTGATTTTGGTTGGATAATTATTTAATTTTTATGACTATTGATTCGTTTGGAGTTGCACATATTGTATTTCAATGCTTATAGAAAAGGTTAAGTGTATGGACAATAGGTTCACCTGGCGGTGGTATTTGCGGGTATCATCATATTTAGGGGGTATTTTGGGACGTGATAGTCCGTGGCTAAGGACTTATACTTATTGCTATAAAATAAATTATATTGTAGATGCAATAGCAAAATATTTTGCCACAAAAACTATATTCATAGCAAGCGATTTAATTCTTGTGCCACGCTAAATAAAAATGGTAGCTATCTTCATATTATAGCCACAATATGTTGTATTGTAGCAAAAGATTTAATTTGTTTGCCACAAAAATTTAAATTTTATGCCTATTTCTATAACTTAGTCTTATGACAATAGTACTTATATTTAGTTACGAATTAAAAATTTATAGCTGTGAATTAAAATATTTTCTACAAATATTTTCATATTGTAGCTAAAATACATATCTTTAGCCAAGAAATATATAACAATGTAGCTAAATATATCTTCATTTGCTACGAAAAGTAAAAATGTTTAGCCATATTCTTGACACGTGGAAATTATAAGAGTATAGATCTAGCTACGAATTTAAAATTTCATAGCTTAAATCCACACTTTTTTGTTAGGAGATATAAATTGTATAAAAAAATTTTCTTTATTTTTAATGAAAATGAAAATATGTATATATGTAATTATATGCATGGAAATCATATGTATGTTTAGCTACAAATTCAAAAAATTTATAGCTACTAATTTAAAACTTGGCAACAGATATTATTAGCCACAGTAATTTATAATAATGAAGTTGATAATTTATTTTTGACATGAAGTGAATAAATAATTGTAGCAGAATATCTTAAATTATATAATAAATATAATATAAAAGGGAAATTTTTTTAATAAAGGTTCAACAATATCATTCAAACTAGTGAAACATCATTTTACTCAAACATATCAATGTACTTTTACAAGAGAAAAATAAGTATTCATGTCCCCATCACGCTCTCGTCACTCCTCTACATGCTGCAATAAAAACTTAAAACACAAATAAAAAAAATGATATAATAAAGTATTCTTTTAAAAGAATTAAAATTTAGTTGTCAATATGAATATTTTCTTAAAAGTAATCAGATATTTACTAAATTAGTAACATGAAAAGATATAAATAAACTACTTACGATTAGATATGCATCATTTGATAGTGGACCTTGAGCTGCAACCATCATTTGAAATTTTTCTTCCCATCTTTTATTCAATTATGCTAACTTATTATCCGCTTCTTTCTTCATCTCTTCAATTTGTTCCTTAGACACTCTCTCAACTTCTTTCACACACTTGTTTGCTTCTTTTTTGGTTGATTCTAATTGCTTTATGAGTTGTATCTTCGTGGGTCTATCGCCAAAGTATTCACTAATATTTTTTTCAGGTCTATATGCACGAAGATATCCATTTTTTTGCCCCAAGTACTTTTTTGAAGATATCACATCATTTAAAAAAATTTCTCCTTTTTCTTATTGCTTTTTTAATTGGTGAAATTAATCCTACAATAAAAAAATCAAACATATATGCAAATATATATTTTGAAGGAGATAAAGAAGATAGCTAACACATTTAAATTATACAATGGCATCTTATTGAAAAGCATCAACTAGTTTTCCCTTTTTTCTCTTGTGAGATTCCATAAAAATTTCAACACGAGAAGGAGTTTTTCCATCTTGCTCCTATAAAAATAATAATCACTATCATTAGTTGAATTTAGATAATAAAATATAATTCTTCTAACTTTATTCTAAATATTGTTGTATGTACCATTTTGTGTCTAAGTCTTGCATAGCTTTTCCTATATACGAAGTAAGGAATATTTCGATCTATTTGTCTTGTTCTGTATGTTTATTTTTTCTGAACATAAATTAAAAAAGAAGAATCAATTAACATTAGTTCCTATAACAGATAAAAAGAAAGATTTCTATAACAAATAACAATTTAAATTTTTTAAAATTAATTTAAGTACCTGAAAGTCAGCATCACTCCAAATGTTGGCCAAATATTTCCATTCATCTATGCTAACAAGTTTAGGCTTGTCCCATAAGCGGAGTTGATAAGTTGTTTTGAGTCGAAATACTTTTGTTTCAACTTGTATTTGTAGTCTCTATAGAGGTAACTCATTATGACTAAGAATTGCGCCTTTGCTTACCTCAGACACATCATGTCATGCCCACCTTGGGAGGCATGACTGACACCTAATGTCACACTGGGATCTGAGCTGACCTGGCTGGGTGTACGCACCGTTGGTACCTACCAGCAACTCATAATCAAGAAATCAAACTGCTATATCTCAATTGTAAACACAACCTTAGGCCGACAAGACCGCACAACACCTATAAAAAAACAGTTAACCTAGCCAATACAGTACTAAAAAGGATCTTATGTAGGCCGACAAGACCACCATGCTGCCTAGTTATAACAGAAATGAAAACATGTAGCTATACTAGGCCCCACACAGCTGACACGTAAAATAAGACATACATGGGCCCTACACATCCAAGAACAACCAACTAACTAGAGGATGTAGTTTGAAAGCATCTAAGACTGAAAAATATTAGTCGGGACAGGGCCCTGACCTACCCAAATGCTATACAAATAAAAGACTGTAATCTCTACAACCTGGCAACTCCGAATGGAAGGAGCTGGCCAAACTGCTGACCCAGAAAAGTAGCTAATGGAGGTCCTGAACTCTGCCTGTCTAAACCTGCAGGCAAGTATGCAGCACCCATAGTTGGGTGTTAGTATAATATGTACTGAATATGTAAGGTAGTAACAGAAGCTGATTAAAACTGATAAAGCACTGAAAGTAAATAGTATTAAGGGCTAGAAGTTAAGTTGTACGTTTTCTTATTCATAATCTGCATATAGTAAGTCACTACAAGTATATGAGCTGAAACTGTACAACTATTCATTCATAAGCTATAACTGGCAGACAAATATACAGACAAGAACCTAACCTGGCCCCCATAAGCCCGGAAGGTACAAGCAACACAAAATAACCTACTTGGGCCCCCATAAGTCTCGGCAGGTGCCAATCAGTCTATATACCCCTACTGGTACCCCGTAGACTCTGCAAGTAACTGTAATTGTATCTGAGTCATTTTGGGCTCCTATAACTGTATCTGGACCCCAAGCCTTGTCTCAACTGAGGATCCTAGTGCTACTACGACATAGAGGAGTCTAGAGGTAACTAGATCTCAATAAGGCTCTCACGGCCCCAATACGGCCCTCACGGCTTCAATACGACCCTCAAGGCCTCGATACATCCCTCATGGCCTCGATATGACCCTCAAAGCCTTGATACGGCCCTCACGACCTCATCTGGTCCCTGCGTACATCCTATTCCTCTTGCGAGCATAGCCCTATAGGCAAAAACATCCAACAACCCAAACAATATATGCAAAAACCAAGCTAACTAGGGTTAATGCTGATGAGGGTTACTATGTCATCACTATCATCTCAATTCTATTCGTAGCAGCTGACAACAATAGGCTTACTCTGGAATACTTTTCATCTGCGTGAAATGGCTGTGGGGCTGCTACTAATCAGATATGCTCTTAAGCAGTCCTCCCCAACAAACCATAGGCAGCTTTTTATAACTCTTAGCCTGGAGGTATACTGTAATACTGTGGTTCTAGTCCCTTAGTGTTACACCCCATAAAAGTTAATGATTAGTAAGTGTACACATGGATTTGTGATGAGTAAGAAGAGCTTTATGCATGTGAAAAAAATCCCCAAAAGTAGTGTCGGGCGAGACGAGGCCTTGAAGGGCCAGCGCGATGCGCCAGCCGGCAGGGCACCAGCCAATGCGGCGTGCCAGCATCCTGGCGCTATGAGGGGAGCGATGCGCAGGGCGGTATGGCACGATGGGTGGTGCAATGCGCCCCCCTTCCACCGCCCATGTTATATATATAAGTCCCTCCCTTTAATCTCAAGTCATTTTCCAAAGGTAGCTTTGGCCAGAGAGAGTATAAACGAGGTTCTCAACGATTTCTCATCCGATTACTCTACCAAACGCCGTTCAAATTCAAATCAACTTAGGGTATCAAAGTTTAAGCCAACAGGGAGCATTACTGCAGAGTTATTTTCGTGAAATTCGCCCAGCGAATCTTAACCCCGCCGAGCCAAAGTTGTCAAAATTGCTCCAAACTGATTCCTATATGATCACAGGCTTCAAGTAAGCATTTCTCACTTCTGAACTCTAGGGAAATAATACATATTCGGCCGTATTTCATTAAGTTGAAGTATAGTTAATATTAATATCAAAAGTTATCATTTTGGGTCGAATTTGGTATTGAAATTAGTCTCCTTCTTCTAGTGCCACAATTATAGTCGAAAAGGGCTGACGAATACAAGTGTAAACTCAGCAGTTATTCAGGAAATGACAATCAAGGTATGTAAGGCTTAACTCTCGGCAAGTATTCTCATTGTACAGTGTTACTACTTATATTCTCGAAAAGACATAACGATTCCATATGCTGTAGATAGTTTTTACCATTAGATTGTGATTAGACATGTTGTAATTAATTATTGCTGGTACATAAAGATCAGACATGCTGTGATTAGCTGCTATCCGTAGATTACGATTACATAAGTTCTAGTTAGCTGCTAGAAAATGTATATGGAATATATTGCAGTATCCTTCGTTGAATAGGAACATGTTAAGTGAGACACACGCTGGAGGCGTCATAGAAATGCTCTATTCTCCAGTTCATTGTGTTAGTAGAATTGTATGTTTGTTGCCAGGCCTAGACCTTAGGAGCTTGTGAGAGTTATCGAGCCTGAGCTAGTAAGTTGAACAACATGGGCATAGCTAGGTGGTTTAACTACCAGTTTGGCGCTTGTATTGTTAGGAAAGCACGCCTAGAGGCTATTGGCATATCCCTACGCCCAGGGATAGAAATTTTGTGTTGGACCACTCCAGATCTCTCCCTATTAAATCCAGACTATTAGAGATCATGATAACTATCAGGATCCTCTGATCAGATACAGCTGCACGGCGTGCCTGGTAGCAGCCTTGCAAACTATCCTAGGGGGCGAGCAGCGGTGGCGTTAGGCCGAGAAGGCCAGTTATGCCTTTTGAGTGGCTAGATTGAGATGTTAGTACAACACCTTGGTTGGGGTTTCCCTCACTTAGGAGCCATACATGACCACCCCAGGGTTACTAGCTGTGTCGACGCCCGCTAGGGGCGAGATAACGACGCTCCAGAGAGCGGCATGCCATTTGTGAGGGACGAAGATGGGGTCCCAGGTCCTCATACAGTCCATTCCATGGATGGGCTATTTATATGCCGATCGGTACTATACCACACCCTCTGTCGAGCCTGGTGCCCGGGGTGCAGATATCAGATATCAAGAGTCCATCAGACTAAGACATAGCTAAAGGTCAGGGGCCGAGTAGGCTTAATTGCAGACCTAGGGGACTGGTAGGTTGTCTATAACACCAGTAGAGTCATAGAAACTTGGTTAGGGGTGTATAGATTGAAGTTCACTCAACAAGGCTTATGGGGGCCCCAGGTGGGTTACTCTGTGCGGGTTGTACCTTCCAGGCTTATGGAGGCCAGGTGAGCTTCTTGTTCTTATTCTTGTCTGCTAGATATAGCTTGTGAATATATGATTATGTGGTAATCGCTCATGTATGTGTAGTGTTTGCTAGATGCAAATCACGAATAAGCCAGCTTACAGGTTAATCTTTCTGCCTCTCCTTTTTACTTACTTTTAGTCTTTTACAGCTTTCATTCAGCCTATTTACGACCTTACATATTCGATATATCTTGTACTGATGCCCAATATGGGCGCTGCATTACTTGCCTGCAGGTTTAGACAGACAAGGTTCAGGACCTTCAGTAGCATCTGTTTAGAGTCGTAGTTGCGTCAGCTCCTTTCATTCGGAGTTGCCAGGTTGTAGAGATTTCTGTATTTCGGTTGTATAGCATTTTGGGTAGACCGGGGCCCTATCCCGACCACTATTTGTATTCTTAGAGGCTTGCAAACTACAATCATCAGTCAGTTAATTACGTGCTGGCCGTGTGGGACCTTAATTAGTTATGTTTCCTATGTTGGCTGTGTGGGGCCTAGGGTAGTAGATTGCCTTCATTTATATTACAACTAGACAGCATAGTGGCCTTGTCGGCCCGCATAGGATCCCTTCTATTGCCTGTTGTTCGTTAGCTATTTTCATTTACAGGTGGCTATACGGCCTTATCGGCGAGAGGTTGTACTTACAGCCGAGATATAGCCCGTTGTTTTTTTCACGCCCCACCTTGGGAGGCATGACTGGCACCAGGTGCCCTACTCGGACCTGAACTACTAAGCTGACTGAGCCTAAGTACCTCTGGTGCAGTGCTGACTCTAACTCTAGAATCAAGAAAACAACGGGCTATATAGAGGCTGTAAATACAACCCTCGGCCAACAAGGCCTATAGCCACCTGTGAAAATAAACAGCTAACCAGAGACAACCAATCATAGGGAGTCCTATGCGGGCCGACAAGGCCACTATGATATCTAGTTATAACTGGAAAGTAAAATCAGATGCTAAACTAAACTATGACCGACAAGGCCACCAATCAACAGCAAAATAGGGCCCCACACGGCCAACACACATAATCTAAAACCCATATGGGCCCCACATGACCGATATCATCTAACCACAGGGAAGTAACACAATCTGCAAGCCTCTAGGAGTAATAAGATGGTTGGGACAGGGCCCCGACCTACCCATACTTTACAAACAAAAGGAGTAAACCTCTATCACACATGCTCCGGAAGAAGGGAGCTGACGGTTCTGTACGGCTGATTGGAACTACGAGTGACCTGCTCCTCGTCTATCTGTACCTGCAGGCAAGTAATGTAGCGCCCCAGAAGAGGGCGTCAGTACCAATGGTACTGAATATGTAAGGCAGTAACTTTAAATGAATGAAAGTAAGGAAATAGAGCTGACAATGACTGAAGTAAAGGAAACAGACTGAAGATGACTGAAGTAGCGGAATCAGGGCTAAACATAACTGTAATAAAGAGGGTAGGGGTTCATACCTGATAATGAGGCGTCTTACTATCTAATTATCAGTAATTAAAGAAAACATAAACCTCACCTGACCCCCATAGGCCGAAAGGTACAATCAACACAGAATAATCCACCTGGGCCCCTATTAGCACTAGTGAATACACCTCAATCTATATACCCCTATCCAGGTCATACTGAGTCAACTACCAGCTATAAGCTTCCTGTCGGTAGTCGGACCAGCGACACCCTACGATAGGCAGGAGGTTAGATGTAGCAGCTGGAGAGGGCACCAGTAGGGTGCCTCAGCCTCGGCCAGAATCGGCCCAATCTGAGGACGATACAGAGGTATCATCCCTCTGTTCTGGCCGTGATTTGTAAATAATTATCTAACTTATAAGTGTGAGGCCTTTATATACTTGAGGCAGCAGATAAGGCAACGTGGCACTCTGCCCATCGCGCTGATTCTGCTCCGTGCCACTCTGGGTATCATGGAGGGGGCTGCTCCGTGCCACTTTGCCCCTCTGAGCAACTTGGTTCGGCCTCCTCCCGTGAAATCCCGACTTGGCACCCGTTCGGCCTTTCCCCGGGCCCTTTCCTTGTATGTATGGTACTCTAAAACTATCAACCAATATACGAATAGGCCGACTAAACGTTAGAAATTTACAGGCTTGGGACAACCGGTGTGACGGCACCGCCTCCAGCAGTTTCTATACCCGTACCATCCGACCAGGAGGTTAGGAGTGCGGTGGTTATGCTAGTCCAGATGATGGCTGCTCAGCGCCAGCAAGTTCTAGCTACAGTTGTAGAATCCTTAGGAGCACTAAGTCCCCCGCAATTCACAGGGACAGATCGGATAGAGGACCCTCAGGACTTCTTAGACCAGATGTAGAGGATTTTCAGGGTGATGCATGCTACACCTATAGAGTCGGTAGAGTTGGCGGTATTCCAGCTACAGGACATCGTCGTGCTGTGGTATGAGAGTTGGAAAAAGTCTCGAGGGAGAGATGTTTCCCCTCCGACCTGACCCAGCTTCTCAGAGGCTTTCTTGGATCATTACCTACCGCGGGAGATTCGACAGGCCCGGGTTAATCAGTTCCTACACTTGGACCAGGGGTCGATGAGTGTTCGGGAATAGGCCATGCGGTTTGATTCCTTGGCTCGATATGCGCCAGCTTTTGTGGACATCATGCCATCCAGGGTACACCTCTTTATTATGGGGCTGATCCCAGAATATGTTGAGACCTGCATCACAGCCACACTGCGAGAGGGATATGGATATCGCCCCTATGTAGGCTTTTGCTCAGAATATTGAGGGTATCAGACAACGACAACGAGAGATTAGGAGGACAAGTCAGGAGCAGCACCACAGGGATAAACTGGGTGAATTACAGGAGGAGTCCCGGGAGGACCTAGGCCACGGTTATCAAATAGGCCGCCTAGACCCCCGCCTCCACCACAGTGGTAGATGAGCAGGTTTAGTCGCCAAGGGCAGCCAGAGCCCGATGAAGGTTCGCGAGTAGTAGGTTCACAGCAGCAGAGGAGCAGGTCTAGTCGCCGGGGGCAGCCAGAGCCCGGCGAAGGTTCGCGAGCAGTAGGTTCACAGCAGCAGAGGAGAGTGGAGCAGAGTGGGTTTACAATACCACTTTGCCCTATTTGCAGTCAACGCCACTCTGGAGCATGCAGGTATGGTTCCACAACATGCTACATTTGTGGACAGGAGGGTCACCAGATGAGGAATTGTCCAGCTAGGGGTCAGGGTTACCGGGATCGACAAGATAGGTCCTCGGCAAGGTCACGAGCTCCAGCATCCCCGATAGGGCGTAGGCCCTCAGTTTCAGCCAGCAGAGGCCTAGGAACATTAGGGGCCTCCAGTTCAGGTGCCGACCCAGACCGTACTTATGCACTACTGGGGTGATAGGAGTCAGAGTCGTCACCAGATGTTGTGACATATATGCTGAACATTTTCTCTCATCCTGCTTATGTGTTGATAGATCCAGGATCCACCTTGTCCTTTGTTGCATTGTTAGTGGCTCGGAAGTTTAGTACTATGTCGGAATTGCTTCGGCGACCTTTCTCAGTGTCTACACCCATTGGTGACTCTATAATAGCCAGAAGGGTCTATTGGGGGTGTACAGTAGAGGTTGTCAGTCGTCAAACTATGACAGACTTGATAGAACTAGAAATGGTTGATTTTGATGCCATTATGGGTACGGATTCGCTAGCTCCATGCTATGCCAATGTAGAATGTTGGACCAAGATTGTCTGATTCCACTTTCCAGGGGAGGCAGTACGGGAGTGGAAAGGTAGTACAGCCACGCCAAAAGGTAGGTTTATTTCCTATCTTCGGGCGAGAAAATTGATAGCAAAAGGGTGTGTTCGGGTGTTTGCTATAGGGGTTAAAAACCGACACGCAAGTGCACGTAGTCAAACAAGTAATAAAGTGGCTAAGTAAGCCAAGTATCGAACCAAGGAGACTTTGGATAAGTAAAAATTGTTCAAGTATACTATATTCTATCTTACTTCTATATATGCTGACAACAACGTAACCAAAAGTTAAATAATTTTTGTTTATAAATTATATACTAAAACTATTAACAAATATCTACTTTGAATTGAAACTATGGATATGAGCATGCCAAGGTTAAGAACAAGTAATGAACTTGATTATAATCATAATTCGGTTATTCTTCTCTTCCAGTTGCTAGCCAAGAACATTAGCCTAGAGATTAAAACTCTCGTATTTAATCTCACTTAAGAATCATAAACCATCCGTCTATATTTCTGTGATCAAATGCAATTTATGACCTAGCAATACAATTCCGGTTCCTAAATTGACTAATACGGCTTTCAAGTATATTTCTATCAGGAAAGCACATCAAAACTCAATTTTCCCAAATCAAGTTAAGAACAATACCCTATTAATTCACAACTTTCCAATTTCGTGCTCTCTCGAGTGAACTCGGACTTTTTAGATGTACATTAATGTCGGCCACACACCAATGCAGTAGAAACAAGAATTAATAGAACAACATGGAAGAAGAAGATGAAAAACCATAAAATTCAATAATCAAAATTCATCACCATTGTTCATAACCTCAGCAAGGAAGAGAATTAGCCACTCATTTGTGGATTAATCATCCTAAAACAAGTGTTAATCATACAAACACTTGATTGAAAGAAGAAAGAAAGAGAGAAAAACCCTTAGCTTTTTCGTTCCTCAACTGCCTCTAACCCACGTCCTTGCTCCACCAAGTCTGAATTAATTAAAAATAAGCCTAAGTGTTCTATTTATACTATTGGGAATTTTTCCCGGAATAACAAGCAACGTGTCACGGTGGCCAACGCGGAGCACTGCCTCCGTGACACGGCGTGGACGCGGACCCTCACTGGAAATATAGGGTCCGGGAATATAGCCTCAATGTGGCACGGAGGCCAACGCGGAGGCTTATCTCCGTGCCACGGAGCTGTCGTGAGGCTTCACTGGAAATTGCCAATTAAATCACCCTCCAGGCAGTGTGCCTCCGCGATGGTAGCGTGGCACGGCTCCATCGCGGAGCCCCTTTACATTGCGCATTCCAATGTCTTTTCCATGCTCGCATCCAAGTCCAACTCCGATATTGTTCCAACATGCATTTTTGCTCCTCTAAATCATATTTTACCTACAAAACAATGCTAATCATGTTGGTTAGTATAAATCCACATTTTATTACCAATTACATGAAAATGTATACACATTGCATAACAAACAAGGCGAAAATGATACGTTTGAGTATCACTTGGGCATATAAATCTTCCCAAGATCACTTACCCCACACTTAAATCCTTGTTCGTCCTCGAACAACACATACACAACTCATGCAAATTACATCCCAACCTTCGCCACTATGGTGCGATAATTTATGCTATGGTCATACCGATCATTCAATATTGTAAATCATCAAGAAAACATGCATGGTCTTAACAATGCAATGACCTTTAATACATCAAGACTTCCTAGCCTTCAAGAATCGACTCTCGATATCGGCAAACTCATGCAAATCAGCTAATCAAGATATCCGACACGAAAATCAATCTTTCATCAAGCATGTGCCCTCACAACTCAAGAGAATCTTCCCCTTTATGTTCATGAAACACACAAACATTCAAGTAGGGGCATGTAGAAATTAATTTCACTCTCTCTCCCAAAAGAATTCACATGCATCATGTCATGACCCATAGGCTTGCCCTTAGTGTATTACTCCACTAATATAAAGAAATGCGATGTAAGATCAAGTAGGACTTTAATGGGTTGTAATGGAAGCTATGGAACTAGTATATATTGGATTAGCCAATAATAGTCACTAGCATCCTTAAGCGCCTTTTCAACACATTCCCATCAACTCATGGACATTGTTTCTCTCTTTTATTTTTCCTCTCATCCCATTCATGCTTGTTTACTTTCGTACTGCCCATTTCATCCAACACACTTGACACAATACAAAGGGTTTTCATGTACCCTCAATATCATTTAATTATGATGAGTGCACCCTCCACCTTTTTCCTTTCTTTCCTCACTCTGCTTTTCTTTTTCTTTTCACCCTTCTCACTCTTTGACACTTTGGGAAAATTTTTTCTTTTCTTCTTAAGCGCTTAAGAGTTTTGTATAGACTTTACGGCTCATGAAAAGAAGGAATAAAGCTTAGTTTATACATTTTTTGACAAAAGAAAGACATAATCGGCTAAAGGCTCAACGGGCTGACTAGGGTATACAGTCACCTAAAAATGAGAGTATGACAAGAAAAAAATAGAAACTCTCGGTTAAAAACAAAGAAATGCCTATATCCTTTCTAACACTACATCTCCTTCATTTCGTTTTGTACACACACCAGGCAAGTTCTAGACACTTCACAATAGCATGGAATAACAATACCTCACTTCACACTTCATGCACATGCTCGATTCAAGATGCATTCACAGACTCTTTAATTTGCCAATTACATGAATTCAAAATTAAGCCTCAATCACACCGAATCGAATTCTACAGCCTAGGTAGCTCAACATATTTACAAAATTACATGCTTTCAAACGAAACACTTTTACATTTTGAACATCAGTTACAACACGCAACCAAAATTTCACAACCAAATGGTAACTTTAGGTTCAGTGATGCAATCCACCAAAGAAAGAAAAAAAACTGAAAACTAATTAAAATCCCTACTCCTACCGACTACATTTCCCTTAAGACGGTCGTCATCCATCCATCATAGGGAACGGTCACTAACTATGACTTCGGTTCAATGGGACTATTCTCGGTAAAAGAACCGAAAACAAACTCCGAGAAACCCAAAAATAAAAATAAAAATTGAAATTTTTTTGCAAAACATCGATCATTTCGATGGAAAAATATTTACAAAAGATTTTAATATGTACAAAATATTTTCGCAAAAATTTTGAAAATTATCGATCATTTCGATAAAGAAAAAAACTATTTATAAAATTTACAAAATTTGCACTGGCAACCACAACCTTTCACAACACACATCATTTACCACAAAAATATATACAGATACAACCCAAATCAGTTCACAACCACAGGGAAACATAAAAAACATACATGCAAAATAAAGGAAGAACATACAGCAGATTAGCCCAGGTCCCAGCACCTAGCTACTCCCCACCCCACACTTAAATCGAACACTGTCCCCAGTGTTCACAAAAATTAAAAATCACAAAAATTTCGGGTGGTGGAACTCCCTGATTAGTCAAAATATTCGACTTCTTCATCTGGTGCTGCTGCCTCGTCGCCCATGTCCGAGTCTCCTCCCTCGTCGTCATCGGACTCCACATCGGAGTCCTCCCGACGTGTCTCCTCGTCTGTAGGGACATCATCGTCAGTGGGCTCAACGAAGGCTGGTCCCACTCGACACAAAGCTCTGGCGTTCTCGCCAAATGGGTAATCTAGCTCCAGCTGCCATAACTCTTCCTCTGTGGCTGGTCTCCTACCAATCCGAAGCTGAAGCATCTGCATACCAAACATTCGTGCCATGTACTGATCATCACGAGCATGTCGCTCGCCCAGTGTCAGCACTGGCCCGTGTGTGGTGTCGGGGGCCTTAGTTTTTGTCACATCAAGGGCCCTCCGCTCCAACTGCGGGATGTAGTCCAAAGCCTCTTCCTCAACGTCGAGGCCCCGGAGAAAGGTGGTGATGAGTCCGCTGAACCCATACCTGTGGCCCTAGTGTAGTCGGGCTCTCTTCATGGCGGATATGATGACCGCTCCAACATTAATCTCCAGCCCTTTCATAAGGGCATACACCAGGCAGACACGGTCCCGGGTCACATCCGTCATGTGAACCCCCGGGATCAAGCACGAACACGCTATTTTCAGCCATATTCTGGCCTCCCTGTTCATCTGCGAATAAGGCAGAGTCTGGTGGTAACCCCTCTCCTTATGTCTGCTCCATCGGGCTGTGGACCGAGCCCCACACAAAGTGCGTCTGATATCGGCGTATGGTGGGGTGATGTTCAGCTGGCGGAGAACGTGGGCGTCTGTGTCCCGCGCTCCAACGATGGCATTTAATTGCTGGGGTTCTAGAGTGACAATCTGCCCTCTGATTTTTATTGTGTGGCTTCTGATGGCCGGGTTCCAATTTGCATAGAACTCCCAGAATAAGTGTAGGTTGCACTCCTTGGGCTCCTGAAATATGAAGCTGAGCCCAGCTGCCTCGATTCTCTGCACAATATGGGGGAACTCCTGTGCTAGTGGTTCCCGTGCAATATGCTCCTCAGGGAAGTACTTATTCTCCTTATGTTTAGCGTACCACTTCTTCCCTTCATCGGTCACCCACCTCGTTCCGTATTGGTGGCGCTGGCCGCGCGGAACAGCTGGTGCAGCTGGGACTGCAGTGCCCAATCTCATTCGTTTTCTCCCGGTGCCTGAAGTAGAAGCACCTTTACCCTTATCCTGCCTACTCGCCATTGTACCTGTCAACATAAATAAACAAGCACAATGTCAAGCTAAATACATGTTAACTTTGGCTAAGGTCGGGTTAAACTAAGTTTACCCCACACTTAGTCCTTAGCTACTTTTACGATACTACGGCAAGGATCACTTTATTTACACTAAAACAAACAACTATACAATTTATTGCTTAGTGCGTTTACAAAAAAAATTCGACAGTATAACTTTTAGCGTACTACTCAGACTTCATACAGCTAATCCCAATCCTACTATCGCTAGCAATTCAACCATCGCACTTAGCAACGAAAACAACAAACAAAAACAACGACAAAAATTCTATATACATACGAATCCAAATAATCAAACCAATTTTAACAATTTTCACCTTTTCCCAAAAACAGAGAATTCGTCGTCTATTACCTTCAAACAATATTTACAACGACTTATCTCAATTCACAAACACACCCCGGCATATAATTCACCAATTTAGCAAGTTACCCAATTCGATTTCAACAACCCAAGCCCTAGAATTCAATTTTACAATCACATTCGAATCATTCACGCAATCGACAAGTTCAAACGCTAATTACAATATTCTGAACATCTATCAATCAAAGAATAATTCAATATCATGCTAAATTGCTACTTAGGATGATTTATCTCACCTCCCATGCTCAAATTCGATTAAAATCGACAAAAACTTGAGAGAAACGAGGAAAACATACCTTTACGTTGAATAAGCGAAGAAACTTGACAAATTGTTTGCTTAGTAGCGTGGCACGTTGGTTGGGAGAGGGAACTTAGGTGTTTGGTCGCGGAGAAGAGAGAAAATGAGGGGAAAAAGGGGTTTTTCGGGGTTTAAAATGAAGAAAAACACGCGGGTCACCCGGCAACCCGGTGTGACCCGGCACTAAATATAGGGCAACGTGTCACGGAGGGTAACGCGGAGCCCCTCCTCCGTGACACGGAGCCAACGCAATGGCTCCCTGAAATTTTTAAAAAATTCGGATTCAACCTCAACGTGTCACGGAGGGTAATGCGGAGCCCTTCCTCCGTGACACGGAGCCAACACCCCAGTGCACTGTCTCTTCATTTTATTCATTTTTTCATACCTTGCCTTTTCCTTCCCGATTCCATGCATATTTTTCTCCGGTTGACCTGAAAATCACCTTACTAAACAAAATTGGTTAGATTAATAGATTTCACTATCTAAAATGAAAAATACTAACTAAAACGAAAATTCTATACTAACTCAAGAAAAAGAAAAATTAAAATAAAAACTATTTACACTTTACTGAACAAAAGAAAAGAAAAAAATTATTTTTCACGGGTTGCCTCCCGTGCAGCGCCTGGTTTACCATTGCGGCTCGACGTCCTATATGCTCAGTTATCCACTAGGGTGATGGACGATTTTTCACGATCATTGTCCTCCCCCCAGTAGTGCTCAACCTTGTCAGGTGGTCTTCCTATCAACTCTCGGGATTCACTCATTTGATTAGCCTTCCCATGATCAATCACATTGATCACCGAGAGTTCCTCATTTACCATCGGGAGCTTGGGTGCTTTGTACACATCGAACACTTCTACCTTGTCATGTGCTCGCATTGTAAGTTGACCTGCAGCTACGTCAATTAATGCTTTTCCGGTTTCCAAAAAGGGTCATCCCAAAATAAATGGGACTTCAGCATCTGGTTCAAAATCCAGAACAATAAAATCAACCGGAAAAATAAGGGAGCCCACTTGCACAAGCACATCCTCAACAATGCCATCCGGCCTAGCTAAGGATCTGTCTGCTAACTTCAAGATTATGGTTGTAGGTCTAGGACTCCCTAGACCTAACTTCCTGAATACCGAAGATGGCATCAGATTTATGCTCGCCCCCAAGTCACATAATCCACGAGCTCGGATACTCTGCCCAATAGTCAGCTGGATAGTAAAACTTCCAGGGTCTTTTAGCTTCGTAGGCAGTCTATTTAGGATCCGGGATGTGCATTCCTCCGTCAAAGCTACCGTGGCATACTCAGTCAGACGACTTTTGTTGGCCACGATGTCTTTAATATATTTAGCATATTTTGGCACTCCCTGCAAGACATCAACAAGAGGTAAATTAACATGTACCTGTTTAAGCACCTCCATAAATTTCTTGAAACACGCCTCCTCTTTGTGTTTCTTGAGTCGTTGAGGGAATGGGGGTGGAGGCCTTTCTGATTCAGCTTCTTTGGTCTTCCCCTTATCCGCAAGTTGCTCTCCCTCAACATCTGCTGCTCCTGACCTTTGAGGCGGTCTTTCCGGTTCCACCTCCTTCAACTGCAAACCACTCCTCGTGGTCACTGCATTCACCTGCTTCGGATTAGGATCCGGGTCGCTAGGCAGTCCTCCTCTGGGCCTTGTGTTTTGGGCACTAGCAAATTGCCCAAATTGATACTCAAGAGCCTTGGTCGCTAATTGATTATTCTTCACTTCGGCTGCCAATTTAACATAGTCAGCCTGCAATTGCGCCTGATTAGCGATCATGGTCTTGAACATCTCCTCAATGGTAGGTGATGGTGGTGGAGGAGGGGCATTGTGATTTCTGAATTGGGATTGGTAGTTCTGTTGCCCTCCTTGATTCCTGTGCATACCCTGACCCGAACTTTGGCCTTGTTGGTTGTTGCTACCCCACGAAAAATTTGGATGGTTCCTCCAATTTGAGTTGTAGCCACTACCAAACTGCTGCTGATTTCTTTGTGCATTGCCCACAAAGTTAACCGAATCTGGGTTTGCTCCACAACACTCAGCTGAGTGCTCACTGCTACCACACACTTCACACCACATTTGCTGGACCGCATTGACTGAAGATGAAGGCTGGTTCAAGTTCATATTGCTGAAGTGGTTGTTTAACTGATTCTGCAAGGCAGCTATTTGTGCAGCGATAGCTGTAAATCCATCCACTTCAAGTACTCCTGCTGCTTTCCTTGCTCCACCTCGAGATGAATCTGCATTCCATTCTGGATTGCCCTGTGAAATTCGGTTGAGCAAAGTGTACAGCTCCTCATAAGTCTTTTCCAGCGCTTGCCCTCCAGCTGCTGAGTCTAACAAAATTTTAGTATGGGGTTCCAAACCCTCAATAAATGTGTGTACCAACACCTCATTGGACTGATGATGATGAGGACAGTCCCGCAACATGGATTTAAATCTTTCCCAGGCTTGATACAAATTTTCTCCCTCCCTCTGTTTGAAACTTAGAATTTGACTTCTAAGTCTGGCTGTTTTACCAGAGGGAAAAAATCTTATCAAAAACTTCCGTGCAAGATCATCCCACGTTGATATAGAATTTGGTGGTTCAGCTTTTAACCACCTCTTGGCTTCACCAAGTAAGGAAAACGGAAATAGGGTGAGCCGAACATAATCAGGTGACACTCCAGCGGGTATATAAGTGTCACTTATCTCCAAAAAATTCTGGAGATGTTGTTGTGGGTCTTCATGAGGGAGACCGGTAAATTGCCCGCTTGTGTGCAAAAGTTGCACCATGTTCTGCTTTAATTCAAATCTCCCTCCAGGCTCTGGTTTGCGGATACTAGAATGTACATTGTTGGCATGTGGGATTGCCGCCTCGCGAACCGGCCTTGCTGCTGCTTTGTCGGGCACTAACACTGCCCTCACAACTGGTGGATTTTGTTGCTCCATAATAGACTGTCTAAGCAACTGCAACTTCTTTTGTAGAGCTTCTCTGCGTTTACTATGAAATTCACGTTCAAGCTCTAAGTAAGATTCCACCAGCTCCTTGTCCTTTGCAAGTGTTCACAGAAATCAAGTCTGCAAAATACAGGCTAAGACCAAGTTGTCAACACTTAAGAAAATAAAATAAAAATACAGTAAATTTACACTTAACACAATTTCACCAATTGCCTAGTCTCCTCGGCAACGGCGCCAAAAAAAACTTGTTCGGGTGTTTGCTATAGGGGCTAAAAACCAACACGCAAGTGCACGTGGTCAAACAAGTAATAAAGTGGCTAAGTAATCCAAGTATCGAACCAAGGAGACTCTGGATAAGTAAAAATTGCTCAAGTATACTATATTCTATCTTACTTCTATATATGCTGACAACAACGTAACCAAAAGTTAAATAATTTTTGTTTATAAATTATATACTAAAACTATTAACAAATATCTACTTTGAATTGAAACTATGGATATGAGCATGCCAAGGTTAAGAACAAGTAATGAACTTGATTATAATCATAATTCGGTTATTCTTCTCTTCCAGTTGCTAGCCAAGAACATTAGCCTAGAGATTAAAACTCTCGTATTTAATCTCACTTATGAATCATAAACCATCCGTCTACATTTCTGTGATCAAATGCAATTTATGACCTAGCAATACAATTCCGGTTCCTAAATTGACTAATACGACTTTCAAGTATATTTCTATCAGGAAAGCACATCAAAACTCAATTTTCCCAAATCAAGTTAAGAACAATACCCTATTAATTCACAACTTTCCAATTTCGTGCTCTCTCGAGTGAACTCGGACTTTTTAGATGTACATTAATGTCGGCCACACACCAATGCAGTAGAAACAAGAATTAATAGAACAACATGGAAGAAGAAGATGAAAAACCATAAAATTCAATAATCAAAATTCATCACCATTGTTCATAACCTCAGCAAGGAAGAGAATTAGCCACTCATTTGTGGATTAATCATCCTAAAACAAGTGTTAATCATACAAACACTTGATTGAAAGAAGAAAGAAAGAGAGAAAAACCCTTAGCTTTTTCGTTCCTCAACTGCCTCTAACCCACGTCCTTGCTCCACCAAGTCTGAATTAATTAAAAATAAGCCTAAGTGTTCTATTTATACTATTGGGAATTTTTCCCGGAATAACAAGCAACGTGTCACGGAGGCCAACGCGGAGCAATGCCTCCGTGACACGGCGTGGATGCGGACCCTCACTGGAAATATAGGGTCCGGGAATATAGCCTCAACATGGCACGGAGGCCAACGCGGAGGCTTATCTCCGTGCCACGGAGCTGTCGCGAGGCTTCACTGGAAATTGCCAATTAAATCACCCTCCAGGCAGTGTGCCTCCGCGATGGTAGCGTGGCACGGCTCCATCGCGGAGCCCCTTTACATTGCGCATTCCAATGTATTTTCCATGCTCGCATCCAAGTCCAACTCCGATATTGTTCCAACATGCATTTTTGCTCCTCTAAATCATATTTTACGTACCAAACAATGCTAATCATGTTGGTTAGTATAAATCCACATTTTATTACCAATTACATGAAAATGTATACACATTGCATAACAAACAAGGCGAAAATGATACGTTTGAGTATCACTTGGGCATATAAATCTGCCCAAGATCAGGGTGCATTTATCATATTGTCAGAGTTTAGGATATTCGGGCAGAGCCTCCAACCCTTCAATCTATTCCAGTGGTTAATGAATTTCCCGACGTATTTCCAGATGAGGTTCCTGGTATTCCCTTTGCTCTGGCCGTGATCTGTAAATAATGATCTAACTTATAAGTGTGAGGCCTTTATATACTTCAGGCAGCAGACAAGGAAACGTGGCACTCTGCCCATCACGCTGATTCTGCTCCGTGCTACTCTGGGTAATGCGGAGGGGGCTGCTCCGTGCCACTTTGCCCCTCTGGGCAACTTGGTTCGGCCTCCTCCCATGAAATCCCGACTTGGCACCCGTTCAGCCTTTCCTCGGGCCCTCTTTCTTCTCAGATCATGCTATAGAGCAGAGTTGTATTGAGTTGAGTCCCTAAGCTTTCCTTGTTATGTTTGTCTATGATAATGTTTGATATAAGATAGACTCCAGCCAGATGCAAGATAACTACAGCAGTAGGAGGAGGTACCAGTGAAGTGCTACAATTGGGAGGCAATTAGCCCAAGGGCGGATGCGGATGTCTTTTACATTTCCCCATCACCCTCCCGAGGTACTAGGAACCTCATAATGAGATAGATATTCCAGTGCCATCCCCAGTTCTCCCTACAACCTCAGAATAGGGGGGGGGGATATGAGATGGTTTATCTACTAGCTATTTAGAAATAGCGAGGGGAAACAATTAATGTTGAATTACCTGAAAGGTGCGAAGGAAGGAGCAAATTGCAGGATTCCTACCTCCAACTCTTCGGATATTGTAAGGTTCCATACCTCAGTCCTACCATGGTAAGATAGGGTCATTTTCCACCTCCTAGCTTGTTCTTACAGTACAATAGAAAGCGTAAGTATCAGTGCTATGGCGCTTAGAACAAATAGTAGAGGAGGGCTAGAATTGTTGCCTCCGAGAAGGATTAGAGAGTGGTTGAAACCCTTAGTACCTAGACCCTCACGGTAGTAAGTCAGGAGGGGGGGATGAGGTTGCCAATAGCACCCAAGTGTGTATAAGAGATCCCATCAGTGATAGATCCCCAGTAGTAGTAAAGCTCAAGTCAGAAAAAGGATGAATTCGCCGTAGCATGCTAAGGATAGCAGGACATACTTGCAAGATAATGGTTATGGCCTTAGTTTGTGATATCGAAGGGCAGGAAGATCATATGAACAAAATAGGCCCAAGTGAGAGTTAGAAGGAATATAGGTCAGTAGACCTGGTCGGTAACATCCTTGATAGTATGAGGTAGAAGGCACGAACCTCAGAGCTCAATCTAAGGGAGCAAGAGGAAAGGCACAAGTATCTAATGGGGGAAAAAGTGAAATCACCTCCAGGTTGAAGCATATTGACAAAGTACGGGACCACTGCTAGATGTAAAAAACTAAGCATCGAACTGATAGTTAAGAGATAGTAAAGTTGTAGCCTAGTCTGCTGCAATATCTCCGCCAATTGTGAAGGTAAGGGAGTGCCGACACAGAGACTCTAACCTAGTACAACCTAGAAACAAGGCCCCGTAAAAAGTTATTGGCCCTCAAGATAACAAAAGGGGGGGTCATGAGATCCGGGAGTCGACTCTAAGTTCCAAAGGAGATAGGACTTCATTAGTAGACCATAGCCAAGGTGCACACGGCCATGACTCTTTCCACCCAGAATTTAATGAAAATGCAACAAGTCAAAAAGAGAGACCTACTGATGGTATGGAAAGACAGAAGATATCATCGAACCATAGCAGTGGAGCTCCAGTGACAGGCGACGAAATAACAGGAATTGAGTAGGCCAATATAGGGGATGGTTGTCCTGCAAGGGAGTGGAGAGTAATTAACATGAATACAGTCACAAGGCTATCTCATACCAGGTGTAGCTTGGCCTCATTTGAGTTAATGTGGAAAGAGTAATGAGAATGATTTGTGTCTCGCTAGATGGAATTATATTGCAGCTAAAGCATGTGACGAGTTAAATATTTAAGAAGTAGTCTGGTTACGTGGAGCCCCAGTGTATAGTAAACCCTGACAGAGAGGCACAACTCCCAGCTAGGTTCTGGGAAACTGTTAGAACATATTGGAGCGCATGCTAATATGAGTACAACTTCTTACCTCTAAGTAAATAACCCAACAGAGCACTCAGGTCAGACGCCCGACGGTCGATTATTAATGGAAATGGAAGCCCCCCCAAAGTAAATTAAAGGTAGTTAAGCCAGGGCATATTATAAAATACAGACTGAGAAGTTACACTTACCAAGAAATGGGTACCGATAGCCCAGGGCCGTCAGGAGTCCTACCCTAAGGTATGACGTAGTCAGCTACGGGTTGAAGTAACAATTGGATATTTCTAGAAACATTTACAAAGATGGGCGTTATGAGATTTGGTAAGAAGGGCAAGCTTAGGCCTAGGTTTATTGGCCCATATCATATCCTCCAGAGAACAGGCGAGATAGCACATGAGCTAAAATTACCTCTAGAGCTAGACTTGCCTATTTAGCTTCCACGTGTCAATGTTGCAAGAAGGGTATACGTAATCCGTCCCGAGTTGTTCCAGCTAAGGACGTTCAAGTTACTGGGAAATCAACCCACGAAGAGGTTCCGGTCGCCTTATTAGATCAGCAGGTTCGCATGTTAAGGACTACCGATGTGGTCTCTATTAAAGTATTGTGGAGAAATAGGAATAAGGAAGGAGCGACCTGGGAAACTGAGGATGACATGATGTCTAGATATCCCCCCTTGTTCCAAGATTGTTATATAGTTCAGATGATGTTATCATTCAACTGCTATTTTATTGCTTACGTTATCAGTACTGTTCAGTCGACTACAATCTCGTTGGGAAACGGTTGTGATAGTGTCATATGAAATGCGTGTGTTGGACTTTTCTGCATTTTAGGATTTTCATATAATCCATACAATAGGGGAGACCCTGCCGAAATTTTTCCGAGATAATAGTTAAAAGAGTTAGAATCCTGTAAGTTAAAGTTGACATTCGCGGACGAATGTGCCTAAGGGGGAGAGGATGTTACACCCCGTAAAAGTTAATGATTAGTAAGTGTACACGTGGATTTGTGACGAGTAAGAAGAGCTTTACACATGTGGAAAAAGCCTTGGAAGCAGGGTCGGGCGAGACTAGGCCGCGAAGGGCCAGCGCGACGAGCCAGCCGGCAGGGCACCAGCTAGTGCGGTGCACCAGCATCCTGGCGCTATGAGGGGCATGACGCGTAGGGGTATGGCGCGAGGCCCCCCTGCCACCGCCCATGTTATATATATAAGTCCCTCCCTTTAATCTCAAGTCATTTTCCAAATGTAGCTTCGGCCAGAGAGAGTAATAAATGAGGTTCTCAATGGTTTTTCGTCCGATTACGCTACCAAACACCGTCCAAATTTGAATTAACTTCGGGTATTGAAGTTTAAGCCCGCAGGGAGCATTACTACAAAGTTATTTTCATGAAATTTGCCTAGCGAATCATAACCTCGCCGAGCCAAAGTGTCAAAATTGCTCCAAACGGATTCCTATAGGATCACATGCTTCAAGTAAGCATTTCTCACTTCTGAACTCTCGAGAAATAATAAATTTTTAGCCGTGTTTCGTTAAGTTGAAGTATAGTTAATATTAATATAAAAAATTATCATTTTGGGCCGAATTTGGTATTGAAATCAGTCTCCTTCTTCCAGTACCACGATTATTGTCAAAAAGGGATGGCGAATACAAGTGGAAACTCGGCGGTTATTTAGGAAACAACAATCGAGGTATGTAAGGCTTAACCCTCGGAAAGTATTCTCTTTATACAGTGTTATGACTTATATTCTCGAACAGAAATAACGATTCCATATGCTGTAGATAGTTGCTACCATTAGATTGTGATTAGACATGTTGTAATTAACTGTTGCTGGTATATAAAGATCAGACATGCTATGATTAGATGCTATCCGTAGATTACGGTTACATAAGTTCTGGTTAGCTGCTAGAAAACATATATGGATTATATTGCAGTATCCCTCGTTTAACAAGAACTTGTAAAGTGTGACACGCGCTGGAGGCATCATAGAAACTCTTCTATTATCCAGTTCATTGTGTTAGTAGTATTGCATGTTTGTTTCCAGGACTATACCTTAGGAGCTCGTGAGAGTTATTGAGCCTGAGCTAGTAAGTTGAACAACATGGGTGCAACTAGGCAGTTTAACTACCAGTTTGGCGCCTGTATTGTCAGGAAAGCATGACTAGAGGCTATTGGCGTATCCCTATGCCCAGGGCCAGAAATTTAGATAGGAAGGCCATGTTTTAGAGTCAACAGCCTAAGGTTTTCTAGTGAACTGAGTGACAGCCTGTATCCTATTAGCTATTAGTAGTGATTGTCAGTCTTAGTGGGATTAGCAGTTATCATATAAGTCACCTAGGAAGCTAGCCCAGTCGTCCAGGTCAAATAGACTCGTGGGTAACCTAACAAAGGGGACCTTATTAGCAGTTAGAGGCTGGGCTAGCGCCCCAGCTAGTTCTTATAAGGTACTCAGGTACAGATTGCCAGGAGTGGCTAAGTCTATATAAACTTGCCTATAAGGTTAAAAATCGCCATGAAAAGTTATATAAGATCCGATTAGACCACGTTGAGGTCTAAGGCACTAGTAGTACCATGTTAGTACAGTACTGCCCATAGGCTAAGGATGCTAGTAAGAATCCTATGGAGGATTAGGGGTCGATCGCTCAAAAGCATATTCTGCCAGTACCAGCCCTACAGTTGTCCTAAGTAGAGGAACTGAGTAGTTAGTCATTCGTTACCCCGCAGTTATTATGAGTTGTAGATGTTCGGGTAGGACATATACAGAGTTGTGTTGGACCACTCCAGATCTCACCCTATTCAGTCCAGACTATCAGAGATCATGATCACTATCAGGAGCCTCTGATCAGATACAGGTGCACGGCATGCCTGCTAGTAGCCTTACAGACTATCCTAGGTGGCGAGTAGGGATGGCGTTAGGCCCAGAAGGCCAGTTACGCCTTTTGAGTAGCTAGATTTAGATGTTAATACAACACATTGGTTGGGGTTTCCCTTACTTAGGAGCCATCCATGACCACCCCACGGTTACTAGTTGTGTCGACGCCCGCCAGGGGCGAGATGACGTCGCTCCAAAGAGCGGCATGCCGTCTGCACGTGACAAAGATGGGGTCCCAGGTCCTTATATAGTCCATTCTATGGCTGGACTATTTATATGATGATCGACACTACACCACACCCCCTGTCGAGCCTGGTGCTCGGGGTGCAGATATCAGATATCGGTAGTCCACCGGACTCAGACATAGCTACAGGTCAGGGGCTGAGTGAACTCAGTTGTAGACCCAGGGGACTGGTAGGTTGGCTATAGCACAAGTAGAGTCATAGAAACCTAGTTAGGGGTATATAGATTGAAGTGCACTTACTAGGGCTTATGGGGGCCCCGTGTGGGTTATTCTTTACTGGTTGTACCTTCCAGGCTTATAGGAGCCAGGTGAGGTTCTTGTTTTTATTTTTATCTGCTAGATATAGCTTGTGAATATATGATTATATGGTCATTTCTCATGTATGTGTAGTGTTTTCTAGATGCAAATTACGAATAAGCCAGCTTACAGGTTAATCTTTCTGCCTCTCCTTCTTACTTACTTTTAGTCTTTTACAACTTTCATTCAGCCTATTTAGAGCCTTACATATTCGGTACATCTTGTACTGATGCCCAACTATGGGGCGCTGCATTACTTGCCTGCAGGTTTAGATAGACAGGGTTCAGGACCTTCAGCAGCTGTTCAGAGTCGTAGTTGGGTCAGCTCCTTTCATTCGGAGTTGCCAGGTTGTAGAGATTTCTGTATTTAGGTTGTATAGCATTTTGGGTAGGCCGTGGCCTGTCCCGACCACTATTTGTATTCTTAGAGGCTTGCAAACTACAATCATCAGTCAGTTAATTGCGTGTTAGCCGTGTGGGGCCTTAATAAGTTATGCTTCGTATGTTGGCCGTGTGGGGCCTAGGATAGTATATTGCCTTTGTTTCTATTATAACTAGACAACATGGTGGCCTTGTCGGCCCGCATAGGATCCCTTCTGTTGCCTCTTGTTGGTTAGCTGTTTTCATTTACAAGTGGCTATACGACCTTGTCGGCTAGAGACTGTACTTATAGCTGAGATATAGCCCATTGTTTTCTTGAATTGAGTCGCAGGCTGGCACCAGACGTGCATAAGGCTAGCCAGGTTAGTTAGTTGCCAGTGTGGCACCAAGTGCCAGTCATGCCTCCCAAGGTGGGGTGTGACACTTAGACACTGACTTAGTCTGTTCAGATTTCATATGCCTTCTCTAGGCGATTCCTAACCTCATAGGTAAGTTTTATCTGGGCTTAGACATTCTCGGAAACCTGTACCTGAGTACCTCCTAAGATGTCACGACCCGAATGGAGGCCCGGATCATAACACGGAAAAAAGGAGCCCCAAGAGACCCCAAGTCGACCCATGGCATAAGCATATATCTAACTCAATCAAGAAACTAAATATTCAACAATATACTCATAGCTGAAGTCTAAACTTAAACATAACATTATAAAACATAATCTATAGCTGAGTACATACATATGTCTGAAAAGCCTGTAAACATGATGAGTTGATGGGATAAGACCACAAATAACTCTACAAAACTGAAACTGAAATACATATAAGAAATCTGAATAGTCTAGTCCTCGGGAGATGAGGTCTCACCAATACGAACAATGCAATCTCAGAAGACGGACTATAAGCGAGGCTAAACCTGAGAGCCGGGTCTTGTATCATGAAACGATACAACATAGAGTATGCGATCAGTATGTGGAATGTTTGAGTATGCAAGTTAAGTAAAATCTCTTAAGCATAGAAAATCATTTGAAGACAATGCATAATATAACATAAACATTAAGAATCTGAGAGTAGGGCTTGCATGCATTCTTTTTCAAATCATGATCTCTTCATAACATGACATGACATAACATAACTTCATAACATCATAATTGAATTGATTGACTTAAAGCTGAATTTTGACATTTATAAGTAAAGCTGAACATTGAGTCAAACCTGCTTTAGTACATGCATAATACATAAATCTCATGAGTAATGAATATGCACATATGAAATCATGAGAAACAATGGGAGACTCGTCTCTTAACTGACATACCACTTTAGAGCTTATATGGTCCCAACTATCACACTCAAGTGGGTAGAGCCGCTCGAGCCTTGCTAGGGCTAGGGACGATACCATGACATCGATATCAAGCTCGTGGGCCATGGGCCGTGGATAGCTCACAAGGGAAGTCCTGAAGTAATATGTATAATAGTATCAACCTACGTTGGTTTGTAGTTCTGAGGCATAGGGTGATTGACCCTTATCCTGCTCGATGCTAGACATAACTCTAAAAAACATGCATATGCTCTACATCATTTTATAACGAAGCTTAACATCGTCTATTGACGAAGCTCAATACTCAAATACATCTCAAATATGAAATCATGCATATGAGAAGCTTTAGCTCAAAACATATCACAAGCTGAAACTATAATTGGGAGCCTTCGCTCCAAAAACCATGTGGTAAGCTATGCATAGGAAAACTTCAACTCAAAACATTTCAACTCAAAACATACCATAAGCTGAAAATATAATTGGGAGCCTTCACTCCAAAACCATGTGGTAAGCTTAATTCTGGAAAATCATCATTTATACTTAACATGTGGGCATTGTCCAAAGCTTTATCATACTTAGGAATACTCAATTCTCATCGAAAACATAATTGTAAACATGGGTAGCTTCAAACATGCTTTTCATCATAATATCTCAGCATCATCATATATTCATCATAAATCTCATCTTTCATGAACATCTCATCAATGGGCTTTTAATTCATAAAACTAGAAACATGATTTTAAATTGAAAACTTTGTAAAAATTGCCCATGCTTCATAATTCAATAGTAGAATCATAATTAAATCATACCCATGTACAGAAATAGGAGATTCATACATTTGGATTAAAATCCCATAGAGTAGACATAGAAATTTCATACTTTAGAGAGGGATTAGGTATGAGTATGAAGGGAATCACTCATTCATAACCCTATATAACTGTTGGTAGCTAATTCTTACATTTCTTTAGATGCCTAATAGGAAATTAAAGAGAAATTGATGAATGCTAGGCTTGATCACCCTCTCAAGTATTCTACCTTGCATGCATGAATAAATAAGGCCTAAAATGAACTTAACCCCTTTAAAAGTCACTATTCATAACTCAAAATGTCATAGTTTAGACCTTAGGAACTTAGGAATTACGGAAAATCCCTTACTAAATTGGTAGAAATTAACTATCAGGTGGTCCCAAGGAGGGACCCAACGACTCATCGTCACAGATCACAACTCGTGAAGTCGTCCATGAGGTACACTGCTCAATAGGTCTCCTGGGCTCTTAACGGGCAACCTCACGACTCGTTACTGGTGACCACGACTCGTGGTCACCACCCGTTATGCACACTGCCTCCATGCCCATTATTTTCTCAACCAGCTGACCACGACTCACCCCTCGAATCGTGGGGACTGACCATGACTTCTGGGGTCCTCCCGTCAAGTGCACTGCCTTTCTTCTTCTCTTTTCTTTCCTTACTCACCTCATGACTGACATAACGACTTGTGGGACCTGACCACGAGTCGTGTTCATGTCCGTGGGAATCCTTTTCTTCCCATATTTCCAAACTCCTCACTGGCCTCCCCACGAGTCACATCATGACTCGTGGGCTGCACCGACGAGTTATCTCATGACTCGTTCTATGCCCGGTGCCAGTTTTTAAACTTTTCTCCATTTCAACTCTTGGGTCTGATCTTGGGTCTTCTGGGGTATAACAATATCTCTCCCTTGGGAACATTCGTCCTCGAATGTTGGAAAACACAGAAAAGCAGAGAGATGCAATTATCATATTCAAATACTAATCATTTAAACCGAAAACTGATGGAATGACTACCTTTGATTCAAACTACACAGCTGAACTGAATTCACGAATCATACATACATTCACATACATAAAAGAAACTTGCATACATGAATTGAACATGAAAACTAAATGGAGTCTGATTGCAAAATTGATACCTCAAGCTGAAACTAAGCCAGTAGAGAATAAATGTGGGTGTTTAGCCATCATATTCGCTTCGGCCTCCCATGTAGCTCCTTCAACATGCTGATTCCTCCATAAAACTTTAACTAAAGCTACTTCCTTGTTCCTTAGCCTTCAAACCTGTCGATCCATATTTCCACCGGAACCTCCTCATAGCTAAGGCTGTCTTTCACACCAACACTGTCCACCGGAACAACTAGAGTTGGATCATCCAAACACTTCTTCAAGAGAAATACATGAAACAAAGGATGAATAGAAGCTAACTTTGAGGGAAACTCCAAGTCGTATGCCACCTGACCAACCCGTCTAACAATCGGGTAGGGGCCAACATAACGAGGGTTGAATTTTCCTTTCTTTCCAAAACGCATCACTCCCTTCACGGGAGATACCTTCAAAAACACCCACTCATCCACCTCGAACTCAAGTTCTCTCCTCCTCACATCGGCGTAGGAATTTTGATGAATCTGAGCGGTCCTCAACCTGGCCCTTATCAATTGAACCTTCTCCATTGCCTCATGAACCGAATCTGGCCCAATCTGTCACGCCCCGCCTTGGGAGGCATGACTGGCACCTGGTGCCCTACTAGGACATAAACTGCTCAGCTGACTGAGCCTAAGCACCTCTTGTGCAGGGCTGACTCTAACTCTAGAATAAAAAAAACAACGGGCTATATAGCGGTTGTAAATACAACCCCCGACCAACAAGGCCTATAGCCACCTGTGAAAATAAACAGCTAACTAGAGACAAACAATCATAGGGAGTCCTATGCGGGCCGACAAGGCCACCATGATATCTAGTTATAACTGAAAAGTAAAATCAGATGCTAAACTGGAATATGACCGACAAGGCCTCCAATCAACAGCTAAATAGTGCCCCACACGGCCAACACACATAATCTAAAACACATATAGGGCCCACACGACCGCTATCATCTAACCATAGGGAAGTAACACAATTTTCAAGCCTCTAGGAGTAATAAGATGGTTGGGGCAGGGCCCCGGCCTACCCATACTGTACCAATAAAAGAAGTAAACCTCTATCATACAAGCTCCGAAAGAAGGGAGATGACGGTTCTGTATGGCTGACTGGAACTACGAGGGACCTGCTCCTCGTCTATCTGTACCTATAGGCAAGTAATGCAGCGCCCCAGAAGATGGTGTCAGTACCACAGGTGTTGAGTATGTAAAGCAGTAACTTTAAATAACTGAAAGTAAGGAAATAGAACTGACAATAACTGAAGTAAAGAAAACAGACTGAAGATGACTGAAGTAGTGAAATCAGGGCTAAACATAACTGTAATAAGGAGGGTGGGGTTCATACCTGTCAAATGAGGCATCTTACTGTCTAATTATCAGTAACTAAAGCAAGCATAAACCTCGCCTGGCCCCCATAGGTCGGAAGGTACAGTCAACACAGAATAACCCACTTGGGCCCCCATTATCCCTAGTGAGTACACCTCAATCTACATACCCCTATCCAGTTCATACTGAGTCAAATACCAGTTATAAGAATCCTACCGATCCCCTGGGTCTGCAACTTGGCTCGCTCGGCCCTTGCCTGTAGTTGTGTCTGAGTCCGGAGGACTCCTGATATCTACACCTCAGGCATAAGCGCTCGACGGGGGTGTTTATAAGGCCAACCATGGCATATGAGGATCTGGATCCCCATCTTCGTCCCTTGCGGACGACATGCCTCTTCGTAGAGCGACGTAATCTCGCCCCTTGCGGGTGGCGACACAACTATTATCCCTGGGGTGGTCACGGAAGCTATATAGGTATAATCCAGCCTAAAATAATACAATTTATGAGCCTCAACTAACAACAACAAATAGACATGATAACATACTCTTGACATGCTTTACTGGGATTCATACTAGACTACTATACTGAAGAAACTAACTCGCCGAAAGAAAATGCCTTAACATACCTCATTTGCTGTTTACCGATTAACTGGCGAGTTTCGGCTCGTGTTCAACTGCCCTTCTCAACTGTAATCATTTTAAAGAAAATAGGGATACTTTATTACTATAGTTGAAGAAAACAATAACTTATATATATATATATATATATACTAACTATACTTCAACTTATCGAAAGACGATCAAGAACTCATAATTTCTCGAGAATATAGAAGGGAGAAAATAGTTACTTTAGGCACGTGATCATATTGACACTAGTTTGGAACAATTCCATCAACTTAAGCTCAGCGGGACGACGGTTTTCCAGGCCTATTTTATGAAAATAACTCCGTAGAGATTCTCCCTACAACTTTATACTTCAATACACGGAGTTAATTTGGATTTGGACGGCGTTTAGCGGCGTAATCGGATGATTTCCAAATGTTTTCCTCGATTTCCCTCTGTTCTGGCAGTGATTTGTATGTGAATAACATAACATCTAAGTGTGAGGCCTTTATATACTTGAGCCAGCAGACAAGGCAACGTGGCACTCTACCCATCACGCTGATTCTGCTCCGTGCCACTCTGGGTAACATGGAGGGGGATGCTCCGTGCCACTTTGCCCCTCTGGCAACTTGGTTCGGCCTCCTCCCGTGAAATCCCGACTTTTCACTCGTTAGGCCTTTCCCCGTGCCCTTTCCTCGTACGTATGACACTCTAAAACTCTCAACCAACATACGAATAGGCTGACTAAATGTTAGAAACTTACGGGGTGTAACATCCTCCCCCCTTAAGAACATTCGTCCTCGAATGTTAACTTCTGCTAGCAAGAAGCTTAACCTTGCAATTACTTATTCTGGAAAAATTTTGGCAGAGTCTCCCTAGTAATATGGACTATCAAAAAATCCTGAAACGCAGAAAAATCAAATACAGGTACTCCACACAATACTATGACATTTATTTCACAATAGACTGATGTCAACTACTCCACATATACATTTATATAATGCAACTTATGAAACAAAAACTACAATATACCTCTAGCTGCACAATCTGACTAAGTCTGAAATAACTAAGGATATCTAGTTTTCATATCGTCTTCTGCCTCCCAGGTTATCTCCTCTCGGTTCTTATTTTGGCATAACACTTTAACGGAAGCAACATCTTTAGTTCTTAGTCTGCGGATCTGCCGATCTAGTATGGCTACTGGAGCTTCTTCATAAGCTAACTCCTCAGTGATTTGGACGTCTTTGACTGGGACAATACGGGAGGGATCCCCTATGCACTTCCTCAGCATTGATACATGAAAAACTGGGTGAACGGATTCTAATTCTGGAGGTAAATCCAATTTATAAGCCACCTACCTATCCTTCGGCGAATTGGATAAGGCCTAATAAACCTCGACTAAGCTTGCCTTTCTTACCAAATCTCGTCACACCCTTCATCGGTGAAACCTTCAGGAATACCCAGTCACCCACATTAAATTCTAGGTTTCTTCACCGTACATCAACATAAGATTTCTGGCCGCTTCGAGATGTCAGCAAACGTTCCCTTATAAGCTTTACTTTCTCTTCTAACTGATGGATAATATCTGGCCCAATCAATGCAGATTCTCCTACCTCAAACCAACCAGCTAGAGACCTGCACTTCCACCCATATAAAGCTTCATAAGGCGCCATCTGAATTGCTGAATGATAATTGTTATTGTTCGGGCGATTTGGTTACTACACGCAAGTGCACGTGGTCGAACAAGTAGTAAAGTGGCTTAAGTAAAGCCAAGTATTGATCCAACAGGGACTGAACTAAGGTAATAATTAACTTAAGTGTTAATGAACTATAAATTTAAGAATGCAGACAATAATTTAAATAAGATTTTGAGAGTATAGTTTCCTAATTTATATGAATCTAAAGCAAAATTATAAAGTGAGTCTGAACTATAGTAATGAGCAAGCTGAGGTTAAAACAAACATGCAGGAAATTAATTTATCGATACAATTCAGTTAATCTTTCCATCGGTTGCTAGTCAAGAATTATTGCCTATGGATTGGAACTTTCGTCTCCTATCCAACTTAAGAATCATGAACCTTCAATCTACATTTCTGTGATAAAAGAATTTCATGTTCTAGCCATACAAAACCGATTCCTTAATTGACTAATAAGACTTTCAGATATATTTCTATTCTGAATGTAAATCAATTCTCAATTTTCCCAAACTAAAAAGAGATCATATCCTACCAATTCACAACTTTCTAGTTTTTTTCCTTTTCAAAATCAAAATTGGAACTTTTAGATATACATTAACAGTGGACAAACATTAATGCAGTAAGGACAAGAATTGATAGAACAACCATTGAAGAAAAGATGAAAACTAAAATGATCGACAATTACATTCCACTACAATTGTTCTTAACCTCAGCAAGAAGTGAATTTAACCACTCATTTGTGAATTAAACATAATCAAATGAGTATAAATCATACAAACAATTGAGATAAAAGAGAAAGAGATAGAGAAGAACCCTAGAATTTTCGTCCCCTCAACTGCCTGTAACCCACGTTCTTGCTCAACCAAGTCAGAATGTTTAAAATAAAGCCTAAGTGTGCTATTTATTGATCTTGGGCAGAATTATATGCCCAAGTGATGTTCAAATGCTCTATTTCATCTTGTTTATCTATCGTTATTTGTACATCCTCATGTGATTTGTAGTTAAAATGTGAATTTATACTAACCAACATGATTAGTGTTGTTTTGCAGGTAAAAGGTAATTTTAGGAAGATAAGTTGCATGCTAGTGAAAATCGGGAATGGACTCGGAAGCGAGCAGTGGAAAAGGTCAAGGAAAAGCAGCAAATATAGGGGCTCCGCGATGGAGCCGTGTCACACTGCCATCGCGGAGGCAGTCTGCCTCGGATGATTTATTTTGGAAAATTTCCAGTGAAGGTTCGCGACGGTGCCATGGCACGTTGGCCAAGCCCCATTTTACATGCCGTGGCACGTTGCTTATATTTACCTGGAACATAAATTTCTAGTGAGGGTCCGCGTTTGCACCGTGTCACGGAGGCAGTGCTCCGTGATGCACTCCGTGACACATTGCTTGTTATTCCGGGAAAAATTCCCACTAGTATAAATAGCACAGTTAGGTTTATTTTTAATTATTCTGACTTAGTTGAGCAAGGACGTGGGTTACAGGCAGTTGAGGGGACGAAAATCTTAGGGTTCTTCTCTAACTCTTTTTCCTTTATTTCAATTGTTTGTATGATTTATACTCATTTGATAATGTTTAATCCACAAATGAGTGGCTAAATTCACTTCTTGCTGAGGTTAAGAACATTTGTAGTGGAATGTAATTGTTGATCATTTTGGTTTTCATCTTTTCTTCCATGGTTGTTCTATCAATTCTTGTTCTTACTGCATTAATGTCTGGCCAATGTTAATGTATATCTAAAAAATTCAGTTTTATCTTGAAAAGGAAAGAAATTGGAAAGTTGTGAATTGGTAGGATATGATCTCTTCTTAGTTTGGAAAAATTGAGAATTGATTTACCTTCAGAATAGAAATATATCTGAAAGTCGTATTAGTCAATTAAGGAATCGGTTTCGTATGGCTAGAACATGAAATTCTTTTATCACAGAAATGTAGGTTGAAGGTTCATGATTCTTAAGTTGGGTAGAATACGAAAGTTTCTCTCCATAGGCAATAATTCTTGACTAGCAACCGAAGGAAAGATTGACCAAATTGTATCGATAAATTACTTCCCTGCATGTTCGTTTTGTCCTCAGCTTGCTCATTACTATAGTTCAGACTCATTTTATCATTTTGTTTTAGATTAGTATAACTTAAGAAACAAACTCTCAAAATCTTCTTTAAATTGTTGTCTGCATTTTTAGAGTTAGAGTTCATTAATACTTAATTCGATTATTACCTTGGTTCAGTCCCTGTGGGATAGATACTTGGCTTACTTTAGCCATTTTACTACTTGTTCGACCACGTGCACTTGCGTGTAGTTGCGAAACAAGCCGAACAAGTATTTGGCGTCGTTGCCGGGGACTGGCAATTGGTAAAATTGTTTTCTTAAGTGTTAGTCTATGATTTCTTATTAGTGCTGACAACTTGATCTTAGCCTGTCTTTTGCAGATATTGAATTCTGTTGAACAATGGCAAGAGACAAGGAGCTGGTGGATTCATACTTGGAGCCGGAAAGACAATTTCATCGTCAAATGAGAGAAGCTCTAGAGAAAAAGCTGCAGTTGCTCAGACAAACAATTCTGGAGCAACAACAGAATCCACCACTTGTAAGGGCAGTGTTAGTGCCCGAGGAAATAGCAGCTAGGCCGGTTCGTGAAGTAGCTATCCCACATGCTAACAATGTTACATCAAGCATTCGCAAACCCGAGCCAGGAGGGAGGTTTGAGCTAAAACAAAATATGGTGCAATTGCTACACACCAACGGGCAATTCACAGGTCTCCCTCACGAGGATCCACAACAACATCTCCAAAACTTTTTGGAGATAAGTGACACTTACATCCCCGCTGGAGTATCATCTGATTACGTAAGGCTTACATTGTTCCCATTTTCACTATTGGGAGAAGCAAAGAGGTGGTTGAAAGATGAGCCACCTAATTCCATCACCACTTGGGATGATCTTGCAAGAAAATTTTTGATACGGTTCTTTCCATCCGGGAAAACAGCAAGACTTAGAAGTTAGATTCTAAGTTTTAAACAAAGAGAGGGGGAGAATCTGTATCAATCTTGGGAAAGATTCAAATCCATGTTACGGGATTGTCCTCACCATTACCAGTCCAATGATGTGCTGGTGCACACTTTCATAGAGGGTTTTGAACCCCACACAAAAATTTTGCTAGACTCAGCAGCTGGGGGACAAGCATTAGAAAAGACTTATGAGGAGCTGTATACTTTGTTAAATAGTATTTCGCAGGGAAATCCAAAGTGGAATGCGGACTCTTCTAGAGGAGGAAAAAGGAAAGCGGCAAGAGTCTTGGAAGTGGATGGTTTTACAGCTATCGCAGCACAGATAGCTGCGTTACAAAATCAACTCAACACCCACTTCAGCAATATGAGCTTGAATCAATCTCAAGCCCCAGTTAATGTAGTGCAACAGATTTGGTGTGAAGTATGCGGTAGTAATGAACACTCAGCTGAGTGTTGTGGTGCAAATCCAGATTCAGTGAACTTTGTTGGTAATGTACAGAGAAATAATCACCAACAGTATGGCAACAACTACAACTCTAATTGGAGGAATCATCCGAATTTCTCCTGGGGTAGTAACAACCATCAAGGGCAGAGTTTGAATCAGGGTGCGCAGAGAAATCAAGGAGGGCAGCAGAACTATCAGACTCAATACAGAAGCAACAATGCACCTCCTCCACCACCATCACCCAGCATTGAGGAAATGTTTAAAACAATGTTAGCTAACCAGGCTCAATTGCAGGCTGACTATGTGAAATTGGCGGCAGATGTAAAGAACAATCAGTTAGCTACAAAGGCATTGGAGTACCAGTTTGGGCAACTAGCTGGAGCTCAAAACACCAGGACAAGAGGAGGACTACCAAGTGACACTGACCCGAATCCCAAGCAAGTAAATGCAGTGACCACAAGGAGTGGTTTACAACCCAAGGAGGTGGAACCAGAAAGACCACCTCAGCAGTTAGGAGCAGTGGAGAAAGAAAGGGAACAGAATGATGAGAGGGGGAAGGAGAAGGCAGCTGAAGCAGAAAGACCACCACCCCCGTTCCCTCAAAGATTAAAGAAACATAAAGAGAAAGCGTGTTTCAAAAAGTTCATAGAGGTGCTTAAACATGTGCACATTAATTTACCTCTTGTTGATGTTTTGCAGGGAGTGCCGAAGTATGCAAAGTATATCAAGGATATCGTAGCTAACAAAAGCAGATTGACGGAGTACGCTACGGTGGCTCTTACGGAGGAGTGCACTTCTCGGATACAGAACAAGTTACCAAAAAAAGCTCAAGGACCCTGGGAGCTTTACAATTCAAATCATAATTGGGCAAAGTATCTGAGCTCGTGGACTATGCGATTTGGGAGCGAGCATTAACTTGATGCCGACATCGGTGTTCAAGAAGTTGGGGCTGGTCAGTCCTAGACCAACGACAGTGATCTTGTAGTTAGCGGATCGTTCTTTGGCCAGACCAGATGGCATTGTGGAGGACGTGCTCGTGCAAGTGGGCACCCTTATCTTCCCGGTAGATTTTGTTGTGCTGGATTTTGAGCCGGATGCAGAAGTCCCATTTATTTTGGGACGTCCTTTCTTGGCAACCGGGAAAGCTTTGGTTGATGTAGCCGCAGGGTAGCTAACCATGCGGGCACATGACAAGGTGGAGGTATTTGATGTGTACAAGGCCACAAAGCTTTCGACCGTATATGAGGAGCTTTCAGCAATCAATGTGCTTGATCAAGCATATATTGTTCAGATTGTTGATTCGCGAGATCCAGTGGGAAAAACACCGATCGAGGACACCCCAAAACTGGAGTTGTGGCAAGAAGATCAAAGTGCCACGTTCTTGGTTAATGGGCAGCGGTGTAAGCATTACTGGGGTGAGGACGTTATTCGAGAGAAGACATCTGTCACTCTAGAGGATGATTGAGTGTCAATGACGTCAAGCCGCGACGGTAAATCAGGCGCTGCACGGGAGGCAACCCGTGAAATTGTTGTAATAAATGAGCAGAATTAGTTAAAAAGAAAAAAAATAAAATAAAAATAAAAACAAATAAAAACAAAAATTGTGGTTGTGTTTGAAACCTATGAATTCTTACCAGTTTCTTGTTGTGAGATGATTTTCAGGTGGAACGGAGGGCAAAAATGCAAAGAATCGCAAAGGAAAAAAATTCAGGTGAGAAAAATAAAAAAAGTGGCATTACAATGAGCCTATGCGTTGGCTCCGTGTCACGGAGGAGGGCCTCCGCGTTACCCTCCGTGACACGTTGAAGGTATTCTGGAATTTTCGCAAATTCCAGAACACCTACGCGATGGCTCTGTGTCACGGAGGGGGTGCTCCACGTTACCCTCCGTGACATGTTGAGGTGTATTTCGCGTCGGGTCACACCGGGTCACCGGGTGACCCGCGCGAAAAACCCTCTTTTTAACCCCGAAATCCCCTCATTTTTCCCATTTCCCACTCCCCTCCGCGACAAACTCCCTAAAATCCCTCCTCCCCCAATGTGACACGGACCTAGGATCGAAGTTTCTTCAACTTTTCTTCGAGTTCATCGAATTAAAGGTATGTTCTTGAACTTAACCTCAATTTTTGTCGAAATTTTCAATTTTTGAGCATGTGAGGTGAGTAAAGCTTGCCCTAAGTGTAAATTAATCTTGAATTCGTTTAAATTATGATTGATTGATGTTCATAGTATCATTTTGAGTATATGAACTCGATAAATGCATGTTTGATTGAATTTGTGCGAAATTGGTAGCTAGGGTTAGATTTTGAATGGGAAGAAACTAAATTTGGTTGAAAAGGTGAAAATAATTGGGTTGTGCATGTTGGGTGATGTAAATGATGTTGTGAATATAGATGAATATGCTAAATAAACAAGGGAATTTTCGGGAAAATGAAATTGGTGAATTGCAGTTTGTTGTGTTGAAACAATTCTTGGCTAAGTGCTATGTGATGTAATGGAATCGATGGTGATATTGTGATTAGTTGTACAAAGTCTGAGTAGTACATAGTAATTATTCCATCGACTTATCTGAATGCACGAGGCATGTTGATTGATAAAAATTGGAAAAGAATGATTGTCTTGCCGAATCGTTTTCATTGTGGCTGAAGACTAAAGTGTGGGGTGGCCTAACTCAACCCAACCATAGTCGAAGCTAATTTTTGACTTGGATAACATTGGGACTGTCTGTTTAATTTGATAGGAACGATGTCAAGCAGGCAAGACAAAGGAAAGGGCGCATCTACATCAGGCACCGGTAGAAAGAGGATTAGACTGGGAACAACAGTTCCAGCAGCACCAGCGGTTCCGCACGGCCAATGCCGTCAATACGGAGGCATGACTTGCAACGTGCCATGACTTGCAACGCGTGGCATGGCCTCCGTGTCATGGAGGCAAACCGAACCTTCACTTGAATTGGCCAAAATAAATCACCCGAGGCAGAATGCCTCTACGATGGCAGCGTGACACGGCTCCATCGCGGAGCCCTTATTTTTGCTGCTCTTCCTTGACCTTTTCCACTCCTTGCTTCCTAGTCCATTCCTGATTTTTACCAACATGTATCTTAGCTTCCCAAAATTCCATTTTACCTGCAAAACAACACTAATCATGTTGGTTAGTATAAATTCGCATTTTAACTAAAAATCACATGAGAATGCACAAATAATGATAGATAAACAAGACGAATTGACGCATTTGAGTATCACTTGGGCATATAACTCTGTCCAAGATCACTTATCCCACACTTAAAACCTTGTTCGTCCTCGAACAATACTCTCACATCTCATGCAATCGACACCCACGCATAACTACTTTGGCTCGACAATTCAAGCTACGACTATACCGATTATTTAATATAACAAATCATCAAGAAAACATGCATAGTCTCATCAATACAATGACATACACCACATTAAGACCTCCTAGCTCAAGAATCGACTCTCTTTCTCGGCAAACTCATGCAAATCAACTGATCAAGACATCCGACACGAAATTTAATCTCTCGTCAAGCATGTGCCCTCACAACACAAGAGAATCTCCCCCTTTTTCAATCATATGATTTCCACAGCATTACATGTAGGGGTATATGAACACAATTTCGTTCTCTCTCTCCCAAAGAATTCACATGCATCATGTCATGAACCATAGACTTGCCTCTAGTGTATTACTCTACTAATATAAGGACGCGTGATGTAAGATCACGTAGGACTTAACGGGTTGCAATGTAAGCTAAGGAACTAGTAAATACTGGGCTAACCAATAATAGCAACTAGCCTCCTTAAGCGCTTTTCAATACATCCCAATTGCTAAGATCAAGTTGTCAGCACTTATAAAGAAATAGTAAACTAACACTAAGAAAACACCTTTACCAATTGCCAGTCCCCGGCAACGACGCCAAAAACTTGTTCAGGCGATTTGGAGACTACACGCAAGTGCACGTGGTCGAACAAGTAGTAAAGTGGCTTAAGTAAAGCCAAGTATTGATCCCACAGGGACTGAACTAAGGTAATAATTAACTTAAGTGTTATTGAACTATAACTTTAAGAATGCAGACAACAATTTAAATAAGATTTTGAGAGTATAGTTTCCTAATTTATACGAATCTAAAGCAAAATTATAAAGTGAGTCTGAACTATAGTAATGAGCAAGCTGAGGTCAAAATGAACATGCAGGGAATTAATTTATTGATACAATTCAGTTAATCTTTCCATCGGTTGCTAGTCAAGAATTATTGCCTATGGATTGGAACTTTCGTCTCCTATCCAACTTAAGAATCATGAACCTTCAATCTACATTTCTGTGATAAAAGAATTTCATGTTCTAGCCATACAAAACCGATTCCTTAATTGACTAATAAGACTTTCAAATATATTTCTATTCTAAATGTAAATCAATTCTCAATTTTCCCAAACTAAGAAGAGATCATATCCTACCAATTCACAACTTTCCAATTTCTTTGCTTTTCAAAATCAAAATTGGATTTTTTAGATATACATTAACATTGGCCAAACATTAATGCAGTAAGGACAAGAATTAATAGAACAACCATTGAAGAAAAGATGAAAACTAAAATGATCGACAATTACATTCCACTACAATTGTTCTTAACCTCAGCAAGAAGTGAATTTAGCCACTCATTTGTGAATTAAACATCATCAAATGAGTATAAATCATACAAACAAGTGAGATAAAAGAGAAAGAGATAGAGAAGAACCCTAGAATTTTCGTCCCCTCAACTGCCTGTAACCCACGTTCTTGCTCAACCAAGTTAGAATGTTTAAAATAAAACCTAAGTGTGCTATTTATACTAGTGGGAATTTTTACCGGAATAACAAGCATCGTGGCACAGAGTGTATCACGGAGCACTCCCTCCATGCCACGGAGCTATCGTGGACCCTCTCTAGAATTAGGTTCCTCAGCTATTTCTCCTCAGCGTGCCACGACCTGCAACGCGGAGCCAGGCCAACGTGCCACGGTGCAATCGCACACCTACACTGGAAATTGATGTCCCAGGTAAATGTACTCAACGTGCCACGGCTTGCAACGCGTGGCATGGCCTCCGTGTCACGAAGGCAACGCGAACCTTCAGTGGAATTGGCCAAAATAAATCACCCGAGGCAGAATGCCTCCGCGATGGCAGCGTGACACGGCTCCATCGCGGAGTCCTTATTTTTGCTGCTCTTCCTTGACCTTTTCCACTCCTTGCTTCCTAGTCCATTCCCGATTTTTACCAACATGTATCTTAGCTTCCCAAAATTCCATTTTACCTGCAAAACAACACTAATCATGTTGGTTAGTATAAATTCACATTTTAACTACAAATCACATGAGAATGCACAAATAACGATAGATAAACAAGACGAAATGACGCATTTGAGTATCACTTGGGCATATAATTCTGCCCAAGATCAGTTATTATAGGCAAATTCAATAAGCGGTAGATGTTCATCCCAACTGCCTCCAAAATCTAGCACACAATCCTGTAACATGTCCTCGAGAGTCTTGATTGTACGTGCTGCCTGCCCATTTGTCTGAGGATGGAAGGCGGTGCTCAGGTTAACCTGTGTCCCTAGGCCCCTCTAGAAAGACTGCCAAAATTTAGCTATAAACTGCGCCCCTCGGTCAGAGATAATTGACAATGCAACACCATGCAATCGGACTATTTCTCTAATATACAGCTCAGCATAATCTTCGGCTGAAAAAGGTAGCCCTTAATGGCAGAAAGTGAGCTGATTTTGTCAACCTGTCAACAATTACCTAGATAGAATCATATTTATGCCTGGTACGAGGTAACCCTACTATGAAATCCATATTAACTGCCTCCCATTTACTTAAAGGCACGGCTATATCCTGTGTCAGTCCGCCTGGTTTCTGATGTTCAGCTTTCACCTATTGGCAATTGGGACATTGAGCTACGAATTCTGCTATCCCCTTTTTCATTCCAGGCCAGTAAATCTCTTTTACATCATGGTACATTTTTGTCAAACCTTAATGGAGAGAGTTACGGGCAAGGTGTACCTCACCCATAATTTGCTGGCGAAACCCTGCCACGTCCGGAACGCAGAGGCGATCCCTATATCTCAAAACTCCATCCTCGGTTACCTGGAAACCTGTCACTTCCCCTCGCTGGACTCTAATTCAGAGCTGAACTAGGATAGGATCTTGATACTGCTGTTCTTTGACTTCCACAACCAATGATGACACTGCGATATTCTGGATTACCGCTCCATTGTCTCCTGATTCTACTATACGAATGGCTAAACTGGCTAGCTGATGCAATTCTCGGGCCAATTCCTGCCGCTCGGGCCGTAAATATGCCAGGCTTCCCATGGATTTGCGGCTAAGGGCATCTACTACAACATTGGCCCTTCTTGGGTGATATAAAATATTCACATCATAATCCTTTAATAGCTCCAACCAGCGACGCTGCCGCAGATTCAACTCTTTCTGGGTGAAAATATACTGCAGGCTTTTGTGATCAGTGAAAATATCTATGTGGACACCATACAGGTAGTGCCTCCATATTTTCAAGGCATGAATCACTGCGGCTAACTCCAGGTCATGGGTAGGGTAGTTCTTCTCATGCTTCCTCAGCTGCCTGGAAGCATAGGCAATCACCTTACCATGCTGCATCAGAACACATCCTAACCCAACACCCGAAGCGTCACAATAGACTGCATAACCCTTTGTTCCTTCTGTCAACGCTAGCACTGGTGCTGATGTCAATCTGTCTTTCAGTTCCTGAAAGCTCTGCTCACATGCCTCAGTCCAATGGAATTTTCCGCCTTCAGTGTCAATTTGGTTAAAGGTGCTGCTAAAGTGGAAAATCCTTCCGCGAACCTTCTGTAATACTCGGCTAACCCCAGGAAACTATGTACCTTGGTCAGAGTGGTAGGTCTAGGCCATGTTTTCACTACCTCTATCTTCTGCGTATCTACCTGTATACCAGCGTCTGACACAATATGGCCCAAGAAGGCTACTGAATTCAGCCAAAATTCACATTTAGAAAATTTTGCATATAACTGGTGATCTCTGTGAATCTGGAGCACTGTTCGTAGATGATCTTGGTGATCTTCCGCTGAGCGGGAATACACCAGAATATCATCGATAAATACTATCATGAACAAGTCCAGGTATGGCCTGAAAACAACGTGCATCTGGTCCATGAACACTACTGGGGCATTTGTCAGTCCTAAGGACATGACTAGAAATTCGAAGTGATCGTATCTGGTCATAAAGGCAGTCTTTGAAATATCTCTTTCATGAACCCGAACCTGATGATATCTTGACCTTAAGTCAATCTTTGAAAAATACCTCGCTCCCAGTAGCTAATCAAACAAATCGTCTATTCTGGGAAGCGTGTACTTATTATTGATAGTGACTTTATTCAACTGTCGATAATCTACACAGATACGTAGGGAGCAGTCCTTCTTCCTCACGAACAGAACTGGCGCACCCCATGGTGAGGTACTCGGCCTGATAAAGCCCTTTTCTAGAAAATCCTTCAATTGTTCCTTTAGTTCTTTGAGTTCAGCAGGAGCCATCCGATATGGAGGAATAGATATAGGCTGAGTTCCTGGTAATAAATTGATTGCAAAATCAGTTTCCCTTTCTGGGGGGGAATACCAGGAAGCTCATCTAGAAATACGTCGGGAAATTCATTAACCACTGGAATAGACTGAAGGGTTGGAGGCTCTGCCCGAACATCCTAAACTCTGACAATATGATAAATACACCCTTTTGCTATCAATTTTATCGCTCGAAGATAGGAAATAAACCTACCTTTTGGCGTGGCTGTACTACCTTTCCACTCCCGTACTGCCTCCCCTGGAAAGTGGAATCGGACAATCTTGGTCCAACATTCGGTATTGGCATAGCATGGAGATAGCCAATCCATACCCATAATGGCATCAAAATCAACCATTTCTAGTTCTATCAAGTCTGTCGTAGTCTGACGACTGGCAACCTCTATTGTACACCCCCGATAGACCCTTCTGGCCATGATAGAGTCACCAACTGGTGTAAACGCTGAGAAAGGCCGCCGAAGCAATTCCGACATAATACTAAACTTCTGAGCCACTAAGGATGTAACATAGGACAAGGTGGATCCTGGATCTATCAACACATAAGCAGGATGAGAGAAAATGTTCAGCATACCTGTCACAACATCTGGTGACGACTCTGATTCCTATCGCCCCAGTAGTGCATAAGTACGGTCTGGGCCTGTACCTGAACTGGAGGCCCCTGATCTGCCTCGGCCTCTCTGGGCTGAAACTGAGGGCCTACGCCCTTCCGGGGATGCTGGAGCTCGTGATCCTGCCGAGGACCTATCCTATCAATCTCAGTCACCCTGACCCCTAGTTGGAAAATTCCTCATCTGGTGACCCTCCTGTCCACAAATGTAGCATGCGGTGGAACCATACCTGCATGCTCCAGAGTGGCGTCGACTGCAAATAGGGAAAAGTGGTATTGTAAACCCACTCTGCTCCACTCCCCTCTGCGGCTGTGAACCTATTGCTCGCGAACCTTCGCCGGGCTCTGGCTGCCCTCGGCGACTAGACCTGCTCCTCTGCCGCTGCGGTGGAGGCGGGGGTCTAGGCGGCCTATCTAATGAACGTGGCCTAGGTCCTCCCCGGAACTCCTCCTGTAATTCACCCGGTCTGTCCCTGCGGCGCTGCTCCTAACTTGTCCTCCTAATCTCCCGTTGCCGCTGTCTGATACCCTCAATATTCTGAGCAAAAGCCTGCACACGAGCGATATCCATATCCTCTCATAGTGTGGCTGTGATGAAGGTCTCAACATATTCCGGGTTTAGCCCCATAATAAAGCGGTGTACCCTGGTTGGCATTGTGTCCACAAAAGCTGGCACATAACGAGCCAAGGAATAAAACCACATGGCATATTCCCGGACACTCATCTACCCCTGCTCCAAGTGCAGGAACTGATCAACCCGGGCCTGTCGAATCTACCGCGGTAGGTAGTGATCCAAGAAAGTCTCAAAGAAGCTGGGCCAGGCCGGAGGGGAAACATCTCTCCCTCGGGACCTCTCCCAACTCTCATACCACAGTATGATGATGTCCCGTAGCCGGAATACTGCCAACTCAACCGACTCTGTGGGTGAAGCATGCATCACCCTGAAAATCCTCTGCATCTGGTCTAAGAAGTCCTGAGGGTCCTTGGTCCGATCTTTCCCTGTGAATTGCGGGGGACTTAGTGCTAGGAATTCTCAAACCCTCGAGCTACCAGGCCCTCCTAAGGATTCTGCAACTATTGGTGGCATTGGCTGGCGCTGAGCAACCATCATCTGTGCTAGCATAACCACCACGCTCCTGACCTCCTGGTCAGATGGTACGGGTATAGAAATTTCTAGAGGCGGTGCCGTCACACCGACTGTCCCAAGTGGCTCCTGACGTGGTGGAGACTGCTGGGGAGGTCGAGATGATACCTCCATATCGTCCTCAGATCGGGATGATTCTGACCAAGGCTGAGGCACCCTGCTGGTGCCCTCTCCCGCTGCTACATCTGGCCTCCTGCCTGTCGTAGGGTGTCGCTGTTCTGACATTTCTCTGTAAGCTAAAGAGTATAATGAGCTTAGGGACTCAACCCTATACTATACCGCTCTATAGCACGACTAAATAAGAAGAAAGAGTAACCATCCTATCATGCCTTGCAGCCTCCTGCCTATAGTATGTGGTGCACAACACATCCATAGACAAGACTCTACTTAGCACGGCTTGCAGACTCCCTGGGATATGACTTGCTCTGATACCAAGTTTGTCACGCCCCTCCTTGGGAGGCATGACTGGCACCTGGTGCCCTACTAGGACCTGAACTGCTGAGCTGACTGAGCCTAAGCACCTCTGGTGCAGGGCTGACTCTAACTATAGAATCAAGAAAACAACGGGCTATATAGCGGCTGTAAATACAACCCCCAGCCGACAAGGCCTATAGCCACCTATGAAAATAAACAGCTAACCAGAGACAAACAATCATAGGGAGTCCTATGCGGGCCGACAAGGCCACCATGATATCTAGTTATAACTGGAAAGTAAAATCAGATGCTAAACTGGACTATGACCGCAAGGCCGCCAATCAACAGCTAAATAGGGCCCCACACGGCCAACACACATAATCTAAAACACATATGGGCCCCACACGACCTCTATCATCTAACCAAAGGGAAGTAACACAATCTGCAAGCCTCTAGGAGTAATAAGATGGTTGGGACAGGGCCCCGGCTTAACCATACTGTACAAATAAAAGAAGTAAATCTCTATCACACAAGCTCCGGAAGATGGGAGCTGATGGTTCTGTACGGCTAACTGGAACTACGAGAGACCTGCTCCTCGTCTATCTGTACCTGCAGGCAAGTAATACAGTGCTCTAGAATAGGGCGCCAGTACAACAGGTACTGAGCATGTAAAGAAGTAACTTTAAATAACTAAAAGTAAGGAAATAGAACTGACAATAATTGAAGTAAAGAAAACGGACTGAAGATGACTGAAGTAGTGAAATTAGGGCTAAACATAACTGTAATAAGGAGGGTAGGGTTTATACCTGTCAAATGAGGCATCTTACTGTTAACTATCAGTAACTAAAGCAAGCATAAACCTTGCCTAGCCCCCATAGGCCGGAAGGTACAATCAACACAGAATAACTGTAGTTGTGTCTGAGTCCGGAGGACTCCTGATATCTACACCCCGGTCGTAAGCGCTCAGTGGGGGTGTGTATAAGGCAAAACACGACATATGAGGATCTGGATCCCCATCTTCATCCCTTGCGGATAACATGCCGCTCCGTAGAGCGACGTAATGTCTCCCCTTGCGGGTATTAACCCTGGGGTGGTCAGGGAAGCTATACAGGTATAATCCAGCCCAAAACAATACAATTTACGAGCCTCGACTGAAAACAACAACTAGACATGATAACATACTCCTGACATGCTTTACTGGAATTCATACTTGACTACTATGCTGAAGAAACTAACTTGCCGAAAGAAAATGCCTTAACATACTTCGTTCGTTGTTTACCGATTAAATGGCAAGTTTCGGCTCGTGTTCAAGCCCTTCTCAACTGTAATCATTTTAACGGAAGAATAGGGCTACCATATTACTGTAGTAGAAGAAAACAATAACTTTTATATATATATACTGACTATACTTCAACTTATCGAAAGACGATCAAGAACTCATAATTTCTTAGGAATCTAGAAGGGAGAAATACTTACTTTAGGCACGTGATCGTATTGACACTAGTTTGGAACAATTCCATCAACTTAAGCTCGGTGGGACGACGGTTTGCCGGGCGTATTTTGCGAAAATAACTCCGTAGCGATGCTCCCTATAGCTTTATACTTCAATACCTGGAGTTAATTTGGATTTGGACGGTGTTTAGCGGCGTAATCGAATGATTTCCAAATGTTTTCCTCGGTTTCCCTCTGTTCTGGACGTGATTTGTATGGAAATAAAATAACATCTAAGTGTGAGGCCTTTATATACTTGAGGCAGCAGACAAGGCAACGTGGCACTCTGCCCATCACGCTGATTCTACTCTGTGCCAATCTGGGTAACATGGAGGGGGCTGCTCCGTGCCACTTTGCCCCTCTAGCAACTTGGTTCGGACTCCTCCCGTGAAATCCCGACTTTTCACTCGTTCGGCCTTTCCCCGGGCCCTTTCCTCGTACATATGACACTCTAAAACTCTCAACCAACATACGAATAGGCCGACTAAACGTTAGAAAGTTACGGGGTGTAACACAATCATTTCCGTCCCACCAACCTCCAACTAACCAATGGGCGACCTACATCTCCGCCAATAGAGAGCCTCGAACTGCTCCATTTGAATACTAGAGTGATAGCTGTTATTGTAGGAAAACTCAATCACGGGCAGGTGATCATCCCAACCACCTTTGAAGTCAATCACTCATGCCCTCAACATGTCCTTGAGGGTCTTGATTGTCCGCTCCGCTTGACCATCCATTTGCAGGTGAAATGCTGTGTTGAGTTTAACCTATGTACCAAGTCCTTTTTGAAATGACCTCCAAAATTTAGAGGTAAATTGAGTACCTAAATTTGAAATATGGATAACGGCACTCCATGCAATCAGACCAACTCCTGGATATATAGTTTGGCTTAATCCTCTGCTGAATCTGTGGTTTTAACCGGTAGAAAATGTGCAACCCTGGTCAGCCTGTCTACCACAACCCAAATAGAATCATATTGTCGATGAGTATGAGGTAAACCTGTGATGAAATCCATATTAATTTCTTCCCACTTCCAAGAAGGAATGCTGATATCCTGAAGCACACCTCCCGGTCTCTGATGCTCAACCTTTACTTGCTGATAGTTCGGACACTTGGCTATGAATTCTTCAATATCCCTCTTCATGCCATTCCATCAATAGATTTCCCATAAGTCATAGTACATATTGGTGACACCCGGATGGATAGAATACCTAGATCTATGAGCCTCGTGCAATATCCGGCTCCACAAATCATCAACATCCGGAACACATAGGTGACCCTGGTATTGAAGCACACCATCTCCCCCTTGGGACAAGACCTCCACCTTCTGACTTTGAACGACTTCCTTCAACTTTACCAAAATCGAGTCCTCATCTTGTCTAGCTTTCACATCAGTCACCAAGGACGATTCTGATCTGTTCTGCACAACAACATCGCTATCGGTCGAGTTGAACAACATTACTCCCAACCTTGCGAGTCGATGTACATCTTTCACCAGCTCCTTCTTTTCCTCATCCACATGGGACACACTCTCCATAGAGAGTCTACTAAGTGCGTCCGCTACCACATTAGCCTTAACTGGATGGTAAAGGACACTCATATCGTAGTCCTTGAGTAGCTCCAACCACATCCTTTGCCAAAGATTGAGATCTTTCTGCGTGAACACATATTGTAAGCTCTTATGGTCGTAAATACATCCACGTGGACCCTATACAAATAATGTTTCCATATATTCAAGGAGAATACCACATGGCCAATTCAAGATCAGGGGTTGGATTGTTCTTCTCATAAACTTTCAATTGTCTAGAGGCGTATGCTATAACCTTCCCGTGCTACATAAATACACACCCAAGTCCGATCCTTGATGCTTCACAATACACCATGAACCCATAGGTACCCTCCAGTAAAGTTAGCACCGATACTGAAGTAAGTCGAGTCTTCAACTCTTGAAAGCTTTTCTCATAAGCCTCCAACCATTGGAACTTCACCTTCTTCTGAGTCAATTTGATCAAAGGTGCTGCAATAGATGAGAAACCCTCAACAAATCTTTGATAATAGCTGGCTAAACCTAAGAAACTCCGAATGTCTGAGAGATTCACTAGCCTAGGCCAATTTTTCACCGCCTCGATTTTATGAGAATCCACCTTTAGACCCTAACTTGATACCACATGGCCCAAAAATGCTACGGAGTTTAACCAAAACTTGCACTTATTGAATTTAGCATATAACTGGCAATCCTTGAGAGTTTGAAGCACTACTCTCAAATGAGCGGCATTCTCCTCCTCGCTCCGAGAGTATATCAAGATGTCATCAATAAACACATTTATGAACATGTCCAGGTATGGCTTGAACACCCTATTCATCAAGTCCATAAAAGCTGCAGGAGCATTCGTTAGTCCAAAAGACATAACTACAAACTCATAATGACCATACCACATCCTGAAGGCTGTCTTTGGGATGTCACTCTCCCAAATTAGGCTGATGGTTCCCGGATCTGAGATCTATCATCGAGAAGCACTTGGCACCCTGAAGCTGGTCAAATAAATTATCAATCCTAGGTAGAGGATACCTTTTCTTGACGGTGACTTTGTTTAATTGCCGATAATCAATACACATGCGAAGAAAACCATCTTTCTTTCGGACAAAGAGAACTGGTGCACCCCATGGGGACTTGCTCGATCTAATGAAACCTTTATCTAACAAGTCCTTCAAATGCTCTTTCAACTATTTTAGCTCGGCTGGAGCCATTATGTAGGGAGGAATAGATATAGGCTGCGTGTCGGAAAGAAGGACAATACCAAAATCAATCTCCCACTCGGTAGGGATTCTCGGTAAATCATTTGGAAAGACCTCTGGATTCTCACGTATTATTGAAACTGACTAGATAGTCGGGGTGTTAGACTAAACATCCTTAATGCTAACTAGATAGTTACACAACCCTTAGATATCATCTTTATAGCCTTAAGGTAGGAAATAAAATGACTTACAGGTACAACTGAACTACCCTTCCATTCTAAAACTGGTTCACCCGAAAATCTGAACTCCACTGCCTGGGTTCTACAATTAACTGAAGCATATCATGCAAATAGCCAATCAATGCTTAGAATCACATCAAAATCGGTCATGGCTAACTCTATCAAGTTTGCTGAGGTGACCTTTTGAAGGATTGAGACTGTGCAACCTCTATACACCCATCTAGCTATAACTGTGTCACCTACTGGAGTAGAAACTGAGAAGGGTTCTGATAAGACTTTGGGACTGACTCCGAAGCTACTGGCCACATAAGGTGTCACAAAAGACAAGGTAGTCCCCGGATCTAACAAATATAAATGTCAATATGGAAAACTCGTAACTTACCAGTGACCACATCCGGGGATACCTCCTACTCCTGATGGGATGCTACTCCTGATGGCATAGAATCTGTTCTGACACTAACCGCCAGTTGTGCTAGTAGATGTCCCCTGATGTGCTGAGCGTGCGAGAGGGGTGGCTGAACTAGAAGCTAGGCCTCGGCCCCCAATTTGATCCTGTCTCACTGCTGGGCAATCTCTAAGAATGTGTTCGGGCTTTCCACACCCGAAACAAGCACCTGAACCTTCCAAGCACTGGATCGTGTGCCCCCGACCACATCTACGATAAGATGGGATGCTAAAATCTGCGGGTCTGCTACTCTGACCCCTTGAGCCTAATGCTCACCCTCGCTGATCCTGTCTAGGCCTGTATGGCACACTCAATGCCGAAGATGACGGGGCTGATGATCTCTGGTGGGTCTGTTGTCAGTACCCACCACCTGACCTCGGTTGAGAGAATCTGTGGTGATCGATCCGGGCCCTCTTGGCCTCCTTCTCTCTTGAATAAGATTCCTCCATCTACTGGGCGTACAAAACCATCTGAGGGAAGTCCATATCCCGGTGGATCCTAGCGGTCTTACAATCCTTGTCCAAATAACCCGCTACTCCATGCACGAACCTGCTCACCCCCACCCTCTGATCAGCTACTAACTCTGGGGCGTATTAGAGTACTAGCAATACAAGTATCTGAATCAAGATAATCATTCTTGTTTCTTCAATACTCAAGGAGACTGTTTGACAAGTTGAAATTGTTCTTTAACTTCTCAAGTATTTATTATTTAGACCTGACGATTCTTACAACCCTTCTTATTTCTTAATTTCTCCAACTGGTTAGTCCGTTCAACTATGCAATTTTCATTTATTTAGTTTGATTATTGGTTCGTGAATATGATGTGATTCATGTTTAAAATATGTCTATTTGATTAGTCTGTATGAAAAGCCTCAATCTTTGAGTTATATTCATAATTCATAACCGTGATACTCATGCTCTTGTATGTCTTCTTATTGTTTTATTAGAAATTATGCCTATAGGATTGACGAAATTATCTATTTTCACTAGAAATCATGCATATAGGAATAACACCATATAATTTTTACCAAAAATCACGAACCAGTTTTTTTTTTCAAATTAACAAATTTAGGATCCCTTCATTTGCAATATGGTATTTTTGTGAAATGATAAATTGCATAATAATGCTATGAGATTTATGTTGTCTTCCCCTGACTAAATTATATGTCTCACTGAATAAATTTATGATCTTTCATGCCCATTAAAGAATCCGCCGATGTGTTAATGATGCATCGATTAGTACAAAAGATCATGTCTGTAGGTCATTCGCACTAAATTATTTGATATTATAGAATTTGCTTATAGGATCATTGCATATGTCATGATATAGTAAAAGTTATGGATTTTCTCATATATGTTTAGTTGTCATGCCTATAAGATCAAGTGTTGATCATGAGTCTTGTCTAAACTGTTAAATTATGTGTTGCTTATTTGAGTTTGACATTTTGCATTAGAAATCAAGTTCATAGGGTCTGTCATCACCTATTTAGAAATCATGAATATTTTAAAATCCTGTTTATAGGATTTATTCACATGTTTAGAATTCATAGGATTTATTTGCATAGAGGCAACATGAAACCTTATATGCTCGTTGTTTATATTTACTTATTTGTCGTTTATCATTTAACGGCCCTCAATAAGCTTTAGATCCAAAAACTCCAAATTAGTAGTCCATGGCCTCTTGGACATTAGGATTGGGATGGGTAGGCAAATTTTTGGGCGTTAGTTTTTCCTTGCCTAGAGTATTTTAGGATTTGAAATTAATTAATTAGGTGGGTAGTGAGAAATGATAGTCTGTGCCCGCTGAATAATATAAGCAATCCAAACGGGTTGTGAAATATTATTTTAGTCGCACGGGGTGATTCCGTTAGGTTAAAGTAATCCTTCCCCTCCCTCTAAAAATAGAACTACGTTTGACCTGATTCCCTTTAGGGATACGTAGGCGCCTCTTTGAGGTTTGGTCTAATACAAAATTTTCATTTTTTTGTTTTTTTTGTTTCTTCTAATTTTGTGTTTATTTGTTATTTGTCTTTGCTCGTCAATGATTATTTGAATAAATTATATTCCTTGCATTATATCTTTCTCGCTTTATCTGATTTTATTTATTTTAGTTACAAATGCTGTTTGAAAACTTCATAATTTCTCTAACTTGTTTTACATAAAAAAGAAGTTAAAATTAACCTTATTTGCTCTCTTAGTAATTCCCCACATAATTAATGAATTCGGCAGGGAACCACAGTTGTGGACCTCGAAAGTTGCTTAACACCTTCCTTTCGAGGTAACTTGAGTCCTTTCCTGATTTCTGGTGATGTTGATTAATAAAATAGAATTTTCTGTGTAATTAGTTTAGTTTGGTGCCCTAACGCACCAAAATCCGTTAGGTGGAGACTCTTCTTTCGAAATAATCCTAAAAGAGTTGTCACATGTCGAGTTCCGCTTTTCACGAGAAAAATGGGGCGATACACCAATGAATGAACTGAGGCTTGGCATCTTTTTTTTTCATTAAGTACCTCAAAGTTGCATGATCGATATAGACTGTCACTTTTTAATCCCAACAAGTATGCCATGAATTTTTCAAAGGCATAGACAATAGCAAGAAGCTCTTGCTCAGTGACTGTATAGTTCATCTATGCTGCATTTAAGATCTTTCTAGCATAATAAATTGGGTGCAATAATTTTGTTGTTCTGCTACCCTAAAACAACTCCAATAGCCAATCCGCTAGCATCATGCATTAGCTCAAACGGTACTGATAGGAGTAGAACTCAACTGTCACTTCAACTCCTCAAATGCCTGAAGACATTTTTCATCAAAAACAAACTTTGCATCATTTTTGAGGAGTTTGCACATGGGTTTGGCTTTAAGAAATCTTTGATGAATCATCTATAGAAGCCTGCATGGCCCAAGAAACTCTACACCCTTCATTGAGATAGGTGGAGGAAGTTTGGAAATGATATCCACTTTGGCTTGATCCACCTCAATCCCCTTTTTGGAAATCTTGTGACCAAGATCGATTCCTTCCTTGACCATAAAATGACACTTCTCCCAATTAAGAACTAGGTTGGTTTCTTCACACAATTTCAATACTTGATCTAGATGGTTAATACATTCATCGAAGGTTTCACCAACAACAGAAAAGTCATCTATGAAGACTTTAAGAAAGTCCTCCATTATTTATGAGAATATGGAAAACATGTATCATTGAAAAGTGGTCAGAGAATTACATAACTCAAGGGCATCTTGCTGAATGCGAAAGTCCCATAAGGACATATAAAAGTGGTTTTATCTTGGTCCTTCAATGCTATATTAATTTGATTCTAGCCGGAATAACCATTGAGAAAATAATAGTAAGCTCTTCTTGCTAGATGATCTAATATTTTTTAAATAAAAGGCACAGGAAAATGTTCCTTGTAGATGAAAACATTGAGTTTTTTTTATACTCCATGCATAATATCCACTCGGCGACAGTCTTGGTGGGTACCAATTCATTCCTTTCATTTTACCACCGTTATTCCTCCTTGGGTATGCATTGTCCCTGACTAACCCATTGACTATTAGAAATGGGGTAGACTACTCAGGCGTCGAACCACTTTATAATTTATTTCTTTACAACCTCTTGCATAGCTGGATTTAGCCTTCTCTGGTGCTTTATGCTAGAAGAACTGCCTTCGACTAATATGATTTTATGCTCATAAATGCCAGAAGGAATGCCTCGAATATCTGCAATGGTCAATCCAATATATTTTCTGTATTGTTGGAGCTTGTTGAGCACTTTCTACACCTATTCCTCCATAAGGAAAGAGGACATGATAACTAGTAAATTTCCTCGGGTATCAAGAATTTGTAGCATAAATAGGCTAACAATGGCTTGAGCTCTAACTTTGGGGGCTCTTCAATGGATGGCTTAGCCGGAGGAGTTAATCGATTTTCAAGGTCAAGTAAAAGCTTTCTTGGCTTTTGGGAATAATATCCAAGCCCTTCAAGAAAGTTCACGACTTCTTCATATCCTTCAGCATAATCAGTTGGATCATAAGTCCCCAAAATAGTGGCCAAGACTTTATCCAAGTTACTTTACTCTATACTTGGGCCTTGTGCTGCTTACATATCTTCTAGCTCATCAAGCACATATATGCACGCGTGCTCCCTGGGAAACTTCATATCTCTGCTAACTCCAAATATGACTTTATCATCATTCACTTGAAACTTTTTCTCATTTCATTTTGAATCGGCAATAGCCCTGCTAGAGTAAGGAATGGTCACCCCAATATGATAGGGTCTTCAGCAGCAACACATTCGAGAATAACAAAATTAGTTGGAAGCATGAATCTTTCAACCTGCACCAATACATCATTAATAATCCTTATTGGTCTTTTGGTTGACCGATCTACCATTTGTAGACTCATGCTAGAAGGTCATGGAAATCTCAGTCTAGTGCTTTCGAAGATAGAAAGGGGCATTAAATTGATGCTCTCCCTATTGTGACACAAAGCTTTGGTGAAGTTTGTACGTTCCATCATGCATGTGATAGTCATAGCTCCAAGATCACGTTTCTTCTTCACTACCGTGCCTAAAATAGTGGCACTGACTTTATGAGCGACGATGATCACCTCATCTTTGTGCACTCTTTTATTTTTCATTATCTCCTTAATATATTTTGCAAATCATGACATTTCTTTGAAAGCTTGAATGAATGGAATACTCAATGACACTTTCCTTAGCATGTCAAGGTATTTAGTCATTTTTGCATCATCATGTCTTTTAATCAACCTTTGAGGGAAAGGAGGAGGAGTATTAGAGGAGTTTCGGTAGAGGTATAAAGGGCTCCACCACTTCCTCCTTAGCCTCCTATTTAGTAGAAGTATCAACCACAACTTCCTCATGTGCTACTTCATGGTCGTGACTTGTTTCCTCCTTCTCAATAGTCTCTTCCATATGCAAGTCAAGGCCCAGGTGTAATATTTTACTACTCCATGTTATAACTGCTGGAAAATAGGCGGAATAGTCTTCTTCATCACTCACATAAGAATCATCAAAATCAATGGTTGACTGTTCATCTTGGTCAAGAATGCCACTCATATGGTGATCAAGTCTTTGGAATCGCTCTGTATGAGCACTCACTATATTAGTCATATTTTTTAGGGTAGCCTCTTCTTCCTCTTGATTTTGTAATAACCAATTGAACATATTTTCTAACCTAGAGACCTTTGAATCAAAGGTGGGCTATAAGTTCCAATCTTGGATTTGATTGCATTATTCATCCTATCTGCATTGTTCATCTTGACCTTGCTATTGTGATGTCCAATAATCATGGTAACTAGAAGCTTGAAAGCATGGATATTAATCATAATAATATATATTTTGCTCTTCAGCATGTGGTGAGTAACAAAATTCTCCTTTGTACCTTGCAAGTGAATATATTCCTAATATAAGAAATGTTGGTGTGGAGGAGAATATCTTCTTGTGTCCTTCGGATACCCATATAGTTCATCATTCTCCCATAGTATCCGGTTATAACCATAATCCCATTGTCACACCCCGCCTTGGGGGGGTATGACTGGCACCTGGTTCCCTACTAGGACCTAACCTGCTGGACTGTTAAGCCTGGGCACATCTGGTGCCTAGCTGGCTCTGACTCACATCTCTGGAAACAAAGGGCTATATAATGGCTGTAATTACAGCCCCCGGCCCATCAGCCTATAGCCTTCTGTACCTGTACTAGCAGCTGACCAGAAACATATTAATTCAGGGAAACCTATGCGGGCCGACAAGGCCACCATGCTGTCTAGTTATCTGCAATTCAATCGTAACGTATTAAAAAGCTACGTGACCGGCAAGGTCACCACTACTGATAGCTATGGCCCCACACGACCATCACAATAGAAAGAAGGAATGCTAACAACTATACAACTGCACGGCCTCTTACGACCGGCTCATCTAACCACAGGGAATATAAACAGACTGCAAGCCTCTAGGAAGGATAATAGAAATGATCGGGACAGGGCCCCGACCTACCCGTACTGTACAACAAAAAGAACTGGACTACACCTCTAGAAATTCAGTCTCCGGATGACAGGAGCTGAATACTCAACCGCTGATGGGGATCACGTGGTATCGCCTGCTCGTCTATGGGTACCTGCAGGCAAGTAATGCAGCGCCCCACTGGGTGTCAGTACCGCTGGTACTGAGTATGTAAAGCAACTGAAATAACATAACTGAAAACAACATCTGAAAGCAATAATGTGACTGATGAAGCTGAAGTAGAAGGAATCACTTAACTATCTGATAATGTAAACCTTACCTTCTCTCAATCTTTACTGGAAGGGATAAGAGTCATACCTGGAACGTATCGTGCTACTGCTGATCTACTTGTAGCTAACATAACATGACATAACATGAAATAACATAACATAGCACACACAAACCTTAACCGGCCCCCATAAGCTGAGAGGTACAACCAGCACAGAATCTATACCCCTACCCCGGTCATCCCATCTCCTATAGTGGCTGTAAGCATCCTGCCGGTCCCAGGGTATGCACTTGGGCTCGCTGAGCCCCTGACTATAACTGCATTTGAGTCCGGAGGACTCCTGAATCTGCACCCGGGCGTATCCACTCGACTAGGGTGTGTAAGGGCCGATCAAGGCACAAATATGGGGAAAAACTGGCATCCCATATTCGTCCCCTGGAGGGACGGCATGCCACTTCGTAGAGTGACGTATCCTCGTCCTCTGGTGGACGAGTCGATACAGCTATTAACCCTGGGCGGTCATGGATGCTAGGTAATCCAACCCCAAACAATACAACGGTCTCAACTGGTAATACTGTCTGTGTATCTCACATGCTGGGGCTAATAGGGGTAAAGTATCATATATATTACATGCTGGGCTAATGATAGTAATCTGTACGTATTTAATACGTGCTGAGGCAGGTAAAGATATATAAATATGAATATAGTCTCCTGCCGGGCTGTACTGGGCAAATGCTATATAAGATAATGTTTCGTTTCTACTGAAAACTCTGCTATTTACTAAGTTTCTGTATACACTATATGCTGGACTAGTGATAGAAATAAGTACATACTTAATACATGCTGAAGCTGGAAGTACTATATATGTATGTACGATTATAATCTTTCTGCTGAACTACGCTGTATACTGACTTTCTATAGTAACATGATTTACTAATCCTGACATGCTTTCTGAACTTCATTTTAGTCTGCTATTCTATTTCTGAAGTGCTTTACGGGTATTGCATTACTATACGGGGCTTCAACTGAATACAACCATATCTAAACATGGCATATCACATTACATACTGAGTATACTGGGCAATCTCTAACACTTGCGTTAGAATCTGTATCATACTGATAGGTTTCATATACATTACAACCCAATATTTCTCACATCGTACCAATATTCATAATAACGCAATACTCGACTTCTGAACATTCTACTGGTCCGTAATTTATTACACTATACTGATATTACTTAACTTGCCGAAGGAAACTAACTTTACATACCTTCTCTTTGAATTATTCGTCCGTTGGACGAGGCTCGGCCGGTACTTCAACTATTTTCTCCCAACTGCATTCATAAATACGTCAATTAATACTAAATACAGCTGTATTGTAAAGAACAACATTACTTTCGATATAGTTTATAGCCTAAACTTAGGCTTATCGAAAGACGGTCAAAAACTCGCTATTTTTCAGCGGCCCAGGAGGGAGAAGTATTCACTTCTCAGCTAGGAACACATAGACATTAATTTAGAGCAATTCTACTTACTTTAGTTCGGTGGCTCGCCGATTCGTCGGCCGTATTTCACGAAACTAATTTCGTAGAAATGCTCTCTGCTGCTAAATACTCGGGTATCTGGGATTAATTTGAGTTTGGGCAGCGTTTGGCAGCATAATCGGACGAAAATTATTTAATTCCTTCGTTCCTCTTTCTTTTCTCAGCGTTTGCCTCTGTTTTCTGGAAAGTTTTTAAGTGTGGAATGAGTTTAAACCGAAGTGGGGGCTTTATATACTTGGGCCTGAACTTGGGCAACATGTCACGGAGCCATCGCGGAGGCCTCACCTCCGTGACACGCTGCCATCGCGGAGGGGCTCTGCCTCGGCTCCTCCCGCGATGGTTCGACGGGTTTCTCGTCTGATCTTTTCCCGAGCCTTTCTCCAACACGTATGGCCTTCAAATATGCTTAACCAACGTGGGAATAGGTCACCTACGTGCCGGGAATTCTACGGGGTGTAACACCCATACTCCTCAATTGGGGCTTCTAGTCACACACCTGCTTCAATAACAATAAAATAAGTGTGATAGAGTAGAGTTCAATCAAACAAACCAAAATTCAAATTGCTGATTTCTCGTCAAGTCCCTCCCGAGTGGGAAATAGACTTTGGCATAGACCTTCTCCCAGATACCCAGCCTATCTCAATTCCTCCTTACAGAATGGCTCCAGCTTACCTTAAAAAGTTAAAAGAACAATTTAAAGTGCATCTAGATAAGGGCTTCATCAGTCCCAGAATCTCTCCTTGGGGTGCCCCAGTCCTATTCATGTGAAAGAAAGATAACACACTTAGAATGTGCATCGACTATCGTTAGCTGAGCAAGATCACAATCAAGAATAGATATCCTCTACCTAATATTGATGACTTGTTTGACCAACTTTAGGGAGCTAGTTGTTTTTCCAAGGTAGATCTCAAATCAGGATTCCATCAGCTCAAGGTCAAAGAATGTGACATTGCAAAATTAGCCTTCAGAACTCGGTATGGTCACTATGAATTTTTAGTTTTGTCTTTTGGACTAAGCAATGCTTCTGCAGCTTTTATGGATGTGATGAAAAAGGTATTCATGCAATACCTGAACATGTTTGTTATTGTCTTTATAGACGATATTCTTATTTACTCCAGAACAAAGAAGGAGAATACAGACCATCTGAGAATAGTTTTATTGACTCTCAGAGACTTCCATATGTTCACTAAATTTAGCAAGTGTGAATTCTAGCCAAAATTAGTGGCATTCTTTGTTCATGTGGTCTCAAGTGAGGGTATTCAAGTGGATCCTCAAAAGATAGAGGTAGTAAAAGATTGGCTAAGACCCACTTCTCCATCAGACATTAGGAGCTTCTTAGGCCTAGTTGGTTACTATAGACGGTTCATATAAGGGTTCTCCTCTATTGCTTCTCCTTTTAACTAGACTAACTCAAAAGAAGGTGATGTTTTAGTGGTCTGATGTATGTGAGAAGAGTTTTCAAGAGTTGAAGACTCCACTCACTACAACCCCAGTTTTGACTCTGCCAGAAGGTTCAAATGGGTTCTTGATCTATTATGATGCCTCTAGAGTTTTCCTTGGTTGTGTTCTGATGTAGCATGGTAAAATCATAACTTATTCTTATAGACAACTCAAGGTTTATGAGAAAAACTATCTAACTCATGATCTTGAGTTAGCAGCGGTAGTATTTTCCTTGAAGATTTGGAGGCGCTACCTTTATGGGGTTCATGTGGATGTTTTTACTGACCACAAGAGCTTACAGTATGTTTTCAGTCAGAAGGACCTGAATCTGCATTAGACAAGATGGCTAGAATTATCAAAGGATTAGATATGAGTGTGTTGTATCACCCGGGCAAGGCCAATATAGTGGCTGATGCCTTCAATAGGATATCTATGGGAAGTGTTGCTCATGTAGAGAAGGGTAAAATGGATTTGGAAAAGGATATTCATAGACTAGCTTGGTTAGGGGTCCAGTTGGTTGATTCGGAAGAAGGTGGAGTTATGGTCCATAGTGAGTCAACATCCTCCCCGGTGGTGGAGGTTAAGTCAAAGCAAGATGAAGACCCAATTCTACTCAGGTTGAAGGAAGTAGTTCCAAAGAAAGAGGTGGAAGCATTCTCAAATGGGGGAGATGGTGTGCTCCTTTACCAAGGTAGGTTGTGTGTTCCCAACATAGATGATTTGAGATAGCAGATACTAACGGAATCTCACAACATTAGGTACTCTATCCACCCAGGTGCCACCAAGATGTACCGTGATCTATGAAAAGTCTACTGGTGGAATGACATGAAGCAGGAAATTGCAGAAATTGTGGCTAAGTGTCCGAATTGCCAATAAGTCAAGGTTGAACATTAAAGACCTGGGAGTATGACCCAGGATATTAGCCTTCCTACTTGGAAGTGGGAAGAATAGAACATGGATTTTATTATAGTTCTACCTCAAACGCGCCAACAACATAACTCAATTTGGGTGGTTGTGGATTGGATGACGAAGTCAACATATTTCCTACCAGTTAAAACCATAGATTAAGTAGAGGATTATGCTATACTATACATCTTGGAGTTAGTCAAACTGCATGGAGTCCCCTTGTCCATCATTTCAGATAGGTGTACTTAGTTCACCTCATACTTCTGGAAGTGATTTCAGAAGGGTCTTAGTACCTAGGTCAAGCTCAACACAACTTTTCACCCATAGAAAGATGGCTAGGTTGGGCGGACTATTCACACTTTGGAGGATATGTCAAGGGCTTGTCTAATTGATTTCAAGGGAAGTTAGGATGATCACCTACCTATCATTGAGTTTGCATACAATAGCAACTACCACTCCAGTATTCAGATAGCCCCGTTCGAGGCATTATATGGTAGGAGGTGTAGATTTCCTATTGGGTGGTCTAAGAATGGTGAAGCTATCTTAATAGGACCTGATTTAGTACATGAGGCCATGCAGAACATTCAACTTATCAGGGAACAGCTAAAAATAGCTCAAAGTTGATAGAGATCGTATGCAGATGTAAGGAAGAGGGAGATGGAATCTGATGTGGATGATTTGGTATATCTAAAAATTTCACCAATGAAAGGGGTGTTGAGGTTCGGGAAGAAAGGAAAGCTTAATCCTAGATATGTTGGTCCCTATAGAATCCTGAAACGCATTGGCAATGTGGCTTATGAGTTGGAATTGCCTGCAGAATTAGCATCGGTGCATCCAGTCTTCCATGTGTCTCTATTGAAGAAATGCATCGGTGATCCAACCTCGATTGTGCCATTAGAGAGTGTCACTTTAAAGGATAGTCTCTCTTATGAAGAAGTTCCAGTTCAGATTCTAGACCGTTAGGTTCGTTAGCTGAGGAATAAGGAGGTTGCTTGAGTAAAAGTTTAATGGAGGAACCAACTAGTTGAGGGAGCTACATGCAAAGCAGAAGTAGATATGATGGCTAGATACCTTCACCTATTCACTTCCAGCTCAACTTTAGCATCAGGCTTGCCAGGCAAGGGACGTGCTGTATGGTTGATATCACAGGGATCCAATAATAAATGTATATACCTATGAAAGCACATAGTTTTGAGACCACAGGATTTACCTAAACGCCGGGTCTAGTAGGTTCTAGACACTGCTCCCAAAAACATGCACATGAGGGCTCGTATAATAATCATAAAATCATTCATGAAATTCATGGCCAAATAAATAATCACATGATGGATTCCACTTGAAATACATGATTGGTCATGAGTAAGGGCCCATGAGTTGGCCAAGAGTCACAAATTCATAATTCATGAAATCCATGTATACTTGTAAAACATGTATATAATTGATATTCATAAATCCATGATGAGTGCTTGAGAGAAATCATTTCATAAATCATAAATCATAATTTAGGGCTTAAGAAGATCAAGATCATAATGAAATCATAACTTGACTTTTCATGAAGAATACAAAATTGGGCATAGTTTAATTAAAATTTGAAACTATAATTTAATAATAAAAAATAGTTATAAAATCTGGCCATAGATCATTAAACATGATTTGATACATAAAGGGAATGGACCCATAGATGGATCATAGAGAATTTCACAAGGATTGGGATAAACCCCATAAGATCATGAAACTTGAATCTAGAATTTACATCCATGTAATTGAGAGGAATTTAGAGCATGAGAGTCAAAGGTACTCTCATTAATAGGCTCACATACCTGGGTAAGTTGATCTTACACTCTTCCTTGAATGCCTAAAGGAAATTGAAGGAGAATTGATGGATTTTAGTCTTGATCACCCCTAGGAACCTTCTACTCTTGCATGCATAGAGAGGAGTGATTTAGAATGAGCTAAACCCTCTTAAAACAATCTTAACTGAGCTTAAAATGACATAGTTTAGGACTTAGAAACTTAAGAATTATGAAAAAGCCCTTAATAAATTTGTATGGAAAAATACACTTCCAATCCCAAAGAGAGACTGTATGATTTGTCCTCAACACCATGACTCGTGGTTTGCTTCTCATGGCCCACAGAAATCATACCTCTGAGGTTTACCATGAGGGATACCACGACTTTTGGTGACCAAGTCATGGCCAACACTGCCCAAATCTTCAACCTTAAAGTCAACTCTTGACCACGTCCAGCTTGACAACTCGTGGCCTCACCCGTGGTCAACCTCAAAACAAAAAATCCAACCAAGTCCATCCTTCACTCCATGAGTCACCTAATGACTCGTGGTGCACCTCAAAGGTCACTGGACGACTCGTCCTATCTTCTGGTGCAGAAAATCCTATTTTATTCGTTTAGACCCTTGGGTTTCATCTTAGGGCTTTCGAGGTATTACAGTGGCTTATGAGTTGGAATTACCTGCGGAGTTAGCATTGGTGCATCCAGTCATCCATGTGTCTAGGTTGAAGAAATGCATCGATGATCCAACTTCGATTGTGCCTTTAGAGAGTGTTAGTGTAAAGGATTATCTCTCTTACAAAGAAGTTCTGGTTCAGATTCTAGATTGTTAGGTTCGTAAGTTGAGGAATAAGGAGGTCGCTTTAGTAAAAAAATTATGGAGGAACCAACTAGTTGAGGGAGCTACATGGGAAGCATAAGTAGATTTGATGGCTAGATACCCTCACTCATTCCCTTCTAGCTCAGCTTCAGCATCAGGTACTAAATTCCTCCTCAGTACTCTATTCAGTACCATACTCATCAGCTCAATTCATTTTTTAGTGTGCACCCTAGTTGCATGAATTTAGTTAGTATATTTATCTCAGTTTGGAGTTACTCAGTCCTTCAGTATTCAGTTCATAGCTTTCAGTTCGGGATTGCAGTTGTTTCCCCAGTCTTTCAGCTTACATAGCCTTCATTCGAGGATGAATGCTCCCAAGGGGGAGATATTGTAACACCCCAAAAGTTCCTTAGACCAATCCCTAGACATGAAATGAAAAACCAGAAAGGAACCAGAAAATATTTGCCTTAAAATGAGTCAACCAATGGGTCATTGTAGGGACCAATGACCCGTCAGGAGAGTCGTTGTCATCTCTGTAAATTTTCTCTCAGGTACCAAAGAGACATAGGACAACTCATTGTATGAAGTAACAGATCATCCTATCACCTGTTATAACCCAGTCTAGAATCCTGTCAAGTCCTTCTTCTAAACAATGAGCCAAATGATGAGTCATTGGGAGATGTAACAACTCTTCTTATGAGGCCGTTGAATGAAACCCAGAAAATGCTAAGTCACTACTGTGACAACGGGTGAAAATAATGACCCTTTATTTCAAATAACGGGTCATTTTGTCTATCCGTTGGAGGAGATCCAGAGCCTGTTCAAACTTCCTCTAGTGACAACGAGTGGAACCAACGACCCATTGCTCCGTATAACAAGTTATTTTTCCCGTCCATTGGTCAATTCTATAAAAAAAGATTCTCAAGACCCAGGACCAATGACTGGTCCCAACGAGTCATGGTCACTACCAATGACTCATTGTGTGACCCGTTTAGTCGGTATGGACAGTTTTTTTAGACCTTTTCTCAGGTGAATTTTGTTACTTCCCATTATTTTATATCCTAAGCTATGAAATTTTGGGTTTTATTTGGATGGGGATTTAGAGGACTAGTCGAATCCCACTCTCCATTGTTTCCTAGACACGCAGAGTATCACAGTAAGAACTCAGGCGGTCTTTACCAAGAACTAGGGCTTCTTTTCTCCCTCAAAGTTTCAGGTGCTTTTCTCAAGGGTTCTTCTACATGTATGTGATGATTTAGCGAGGGTATTCCTTTCACCCTTGTGCCCCAAATTATTTAGTGAACCATAGTTCTTTTTGAGTTTTCTAGAAATCATGGCTTAGGGTTTTCCTCTTAGTTATTGAAATTCCCTATCTGCTTAATCTTTTAGTGCATCCATGACTAGTACTATGTTGTAACTGTGATGTTAATATCAACTTGTAACATATCTATCCAGATTCATGATTCTTGCATGATTTTGAGGCTTCATTTTGTGAACTAGTAATGTCTTGAAAATAGCATGATCTTTCACAGTATGTATTATTTCCTCATGATTTATGTAAATATGCTTTGCAAGTACTATTAGTATATTCAGTATACTTAGTAATATCACTGATTTTAGTATCCCTGGCATTTCAGTATTTTCAGTCACCAGGTCTTTTAGGCTCTCAGAAAACTTCTAGATAAGTATTTATGACTTAGGCTTAAGAAACTAGTTCGAGCTAACTAGTTCAGTTAGTCATACTTAGGATTTCAGTATGGAGTTGTATTTAGCATCGAGTGGGTGGGGGTTCAATGCACCCAGGTTCTTTGAACTACGTGCCACCATAGATTTTAGCCCGAGTAGGTCTCTTTCAGTGATCACACAGACCAGTCACCATACCCTGGTAAGGTATGGTGGGCCCTATAGATGAGGAGTAAACATTGAACTCCATATCTAGCTCACATGGTTATATGTCGGTTAACAGGTGCTCCCACAGTACAGTTTAGTTAGTAATTTAGAGTATGCATTTGACGCTTATATGAGTTTTTACTAAGTTCTCAGTGTTCTCAAATTTCAAATTATCCATAGCATGTATACTTTCAAACAAGGTCATTTCATATTATTTTCAATATGTTACTTATGATGTTTTGTAATACCCCAGAAGTTCCTAAGACTAGACCCAGGATTTAAAATTGGAAGTTGGGAGAATCTGAGAAATTTTCCATAGAACGGGTCACATAACAGATCGTTGGTCCAACCGACGACCCATGGGAAGCGTCCGCGGTGAGGTCTAGCCGGGTGGAAGTTGGAAGTAACGGGTCATGTAACAACCCATTGTTCAATACCGCGAGTCATCATTCAAAGTCGTGGGGAGACAAACTTGGCATTAGAGCCATAAGTTTGAAGTGTCCTAGGGTGTCTGAAATCCGTGTTAAGTAGAGACTTTTCATGGGTGTGAAGCGCGCCACACTTATGACGAAGAGGCTACGAGACATTTAGGAAATGTTCTCTTCTTTCATGATCTATGTCATGTGATGAAATGTCTCCTTATCCTTCTAACTCATGCTATTCATGATTGCAGAATCATGGCTCCCCACAGAGTGAATCTTAGAAGGAATGGGAATAGAGACAACTACGAGGATGGCAACGAAATCGGTCACCAGCAGGCCCCACCAGTCCAGGAGCACCATGTATCAGAGCCGGTTGCCCATGCTGAATTTCGGGAAGCTATTCAGATGCTAGCATAGGCCTTAACCGCTCAAGTCAATCAACAGGCAGTTGTGCATGTTCCGCAAAATGGAAATGCGGCGACAGCTCGAGTCAGATTTCTTGAAAATTAGCCCGCAAGAGTTCCTCGGGTAAAAAGTTGATGAGGACCCATATGAGTTTGTTGATGAGATTGTGAAGATCACCCAAGTCATGGGGTGAATGGGGTTGAGTGTGCTGAGTTGGCCTCATATTAGTTGAAAAGGGTCTCACACATCTGGTTTTGACAATGGAAAGATAGTAGGGCTGCCGGAGTGGGCCCTGTCACTTGGGAGGAGTTCCATGTTGTGTTCCTAGATCGGTTCTTCCCTCGTGAGATGAGGGAGTTGAAGGAAACCGAGTTCATGATTCTCAAGAAGGGGGAGGATGACGGTACAAAAGTATGACCTTGAGTTCACTCACTTATTAAAGTACGACCCAGAGTTAGTGGTTGATCAGAGGGCGTGAGTGAGTAGGTCTGTTCATGGGGTGGCGAGCTACTTGGAAAAAGATTGCAGGACCGCTATGCTCCACTAGGATATGGATTTCCCTCAGATAGACTTGAATGCCTAGCAAATAGAGGAAACATATGTGAGGGAGAGATAGGCCAAAAAGGCCCGGATAGATAGCTATGGGTTTACTTAGCAGAGATTCGACGGTGGTCACCACTGCCCTCAAATTCAGTAGAGGTCACTAGCTCCAGCATCATCATCAGCTAGTGTTCCATCCAAACCCAAGGGTGACTAGAGGAGCAGGGCCTCAGGTTCGAGGGATCAGAGGGGCATGCAGGTAGAGCGCACCTTTCCAGCCTGTGGGAAGTGCGGCAAGTGTCATGTCGGGGAGTGCTTGCTCAGCTCAGATATTTGTTATGGGTGTGGTAGATCTGGCCACATGCACTGAGTGTGTCCATTTGCTAGACAGGATAATGATAGAGGTCTTGCACAAACTACCAGGTCAGTAGCACCTCCAACACGTTCATCTCCGCTGGGGGCATCCACTAGTGGGGGTGGTAGACAACTCCAAAACAGATTCTATGCCCTTGCCTCGTGTCAGGAGTAGGAGACTTCACCCGATGTGGTTACTGGTATGTTACAAGTGTTTCACCTTGAGGCTTATGCTTTGTTAGATCCAGGGGCTACCTTGTCTGTTGTGACACCTTATATTGCTAGTAGCTTTGGAGTTAGTCATGAAATTCTGTCAGAACCATTTACAGTATCTACTCCTGTTGGTGATTCAGTTGTAGCTAGGAGGGTGTATAGAAGTTGCTCGATCACATTATTGCATAAAGTCACCTCCACAGACCTTGTAGAGTTAGCCATGACTGACTTTGATATTATTCTCATCATGGATTGGTTGTATGCATGTTATGCTTCTGTTAATTTTAGAACCCGTGCGGTGGAGTTCCGCTTTTCGGGTGAGTAAGTCTTGGAGTGGAAGGGAGTTTGGCCATGCCAGTAGGTCGCTTTATTTCCTATCTTAAGGCTAGGAAGATGATTTCCGAAAGTTGTGTGTACTATCTAGTTAGGGTTAAGGATGTTGAGTCTGAGACCCTGACTATCCAGTTAGTCCCGGTAGCATGTGAGTATCCAAAAGTATTCCCTTTCCTCCCGAGAGGAAAATTGATTTCGATATTGACCTTCTTCCTGACAAACATCTATATCTATTCCTCCCTATAGAATGGCTCCAACTGAGCTAAAAGAGTTGAAGGAGAAGTTGAAGGATATCTTGAATAAGGGTTTCATCAGACCAAGCAAGTCTCCATGGGGTGCACCAGTTCTATTTGTTCGGAAGAAGGATGGTTCCCTTCGGATGTGCATTGACTATCAGTAATTGAATAAGGTTACCATCAAGAACAAGTATCCTCTACCCAGGATTGATGACTTATTTGATCAGCTTCAGGGTTCCAAATATTTTTCAAAGATAGATCTCAGATCCTGGTACCATCATCTTAGAGTTCGGGAGAGAGACATCCCGAAGACAGCCTTCAGGATACGGTATGGTCATTATGAGTTTGTAGTTATGTCTTTTGGAATAACGAATGCTCCTATAGCTTTTAGGGACTTGATGAACAGGGTGTTCAAGCCATATTTGGATATGTTCTTGATTGTGTTTATTGATGACATCCTAATATACTCTCGTAGTGAGGAGGAGCATGCCGCTCATTTGAGAATAGTGCTACAGACTCTGAAGGATCGCCAATTATATGCTAAATTCAGCAAGTGCGAGTTTTGGTTGAACTCATTGGAGTTTTTGGGCCATGTGGTATCAAGTGAGGGCATACAAATGGACTCTCAGAAAATAAAAGCGGTGAAAGATTGGCCTAGACCGGTGTATCCTTCGAATATCAGGAGTTTATGGGGCTTAGCGGGATACTAACGAAGATTTGTTAAGAAATTTTCATCTATTGCAACACCATTGACCAAACTGACCCAAAAGAAGGTGAAATTCCAATGGTCGGAGGCTTGTGAGAGGAACTTTCAAGAGTTGAAAACTCGACTTACTTCAGCACCGGTGTTAACCCTACCAGAGGGTACAGATAGGTTCATGGTATTGTGATGCTTCACAGATTGGACTTGGTGTGTGTTGATGCAGCATGGAAAATTTATAGCCTATGCCTCCAGACAGCTGAAAGTTTGTGAGAAGAATTACCCGACCCATGATCTTGAATTGGCCACGATGGTATTCGCATTGAAATGGAGACATTATTTGTAAGGGGTCCATATGGATGTGTTTACGGACCATAAGAGTTTACAATATGCGTTTACCTAGAAGGACCTCAATCTTCGGCAAATGAGGTGGTTGGAGCTACTCAAGGACTACGATAGGAGTGTGCTGTACCATCCGAGCAAGGCTAATGTAGTAGCAGACACACTTAGTAGACGCTCTATAGAGAGTGTGTCCCATGTGGGTGAGGGGAAGAAGGAGCTGGTGAAGGATGCGCATCGACTCGCAAGGTTGGGAGTTCGGTTGGTTGACTCGATCAATAGCGGTGTTATTGTTCAGAACGAATCAGAAACGTCCTTGGTGACGGATGTGAAAGCTAGACAAGTCGAAGACCCTATTTTGGAAAAGTTAATGGAAGTTGTTCAAAATTAGAAGGTAGAGGTCTTCTCCAAAGAGGGAGATGGTGTGCTTCGATACTAGAGTCGCTTTTGTGTTCCAGATGTTGATGATTTGAGGAGCCGGATGTTGCACGAGGCTCACGCTAGGTATTCCATCCATCCAGGTTCCACAAAGATGTACCGTGACATACGGGAAGTATATTGGTGGAATAGCATGAAGAAGGACATCGCGGAGTTTGTGGCTAAGTGCCCAAACTGTCAACAAGTAAAGCTTGAGAATTAGAGACCAAGAGGTGTGCTTCAGGATATTAGTATTCCTAGTTGGAAGTGGGAAGAAATCAACATGGACTTCATCACAGGGTTGCCTCGCACTCGACGGTAATATGACTTCATTTGGGTTGTTGTAGACAGGTTGACTAAAGCTGCTCATTTTCTATCAGTCAAAACCATAGATTCGGCGGAGGATTATGCCAAACTATACATCCGAGAGCTAGTTCTATTGCATGGAGTGCCCATGTCCATCATATCAGACAGAGGTACCCAATTTACCTCTAAATTTTGGAGATCGTTTCAAAAGGGGCTACGTACTCAGGTTAAGCTCAGCACAACATTTCACCCGAAAACGGATGGTCAAGAGGAGCGGAAAATTCAGACTCTCGAGGACATGTGGATAGCATGCGTAATTGACTTCAAGGGTAGTTGGGATGATCATTTGCCTCTTATCGAGTTTGCATACAATAACAACTATAATTGGACCAGATTCAGTCCACGAGGCTATGGAGAAGGTTCAGCTCATATGGGATAGACTGAAAACAGCTCAAAGTCGCTAAAAGTCCTATACCGATGTGAGAAGGAGAGAATTGGAGTTCGAAGTGGATAATTGGGTATTTCTGAAGGTGTCTCCCGTGAAGGAGGTGATGAGGTTTGGAAAGAAAGGAAAACTCAGCCCTCATTGTTTTGGTCCCTACCAGATTGTGAAACGGGTTGGCAAGGTGGCATATAAATTGGAGTTGCCCTCAGAATTAGCTTTCATGCATCCTGTTTTCCATGTATCACTCTTAAAGAAGTGTTTGGGTGATCCCACTCTAGTTGTCCCGATGGACAGTGTTGGTGTGAAAGACAACCTTGGTTATAAAGAGGTCCCGGTGGACAGTGTTGGTGTGAAAGACAGCCTTGGTTATAAAGAGGTTCCGGTGGAAATATTGGATTGTCAGGTTCGAAGATTAAGGAACAAGGAAGTAGCTTCAGTAAAAGTGTTATGGAGGAATCAGCATGTTGAAGGAGCTATGTGGGAAGCCGAAGCAAACATGATGACTAGATACCCACATTTATTCTCTACTGGCTCAGTTCCAGCTTGAGGTATCAGTTTTTGATGTAAAATTCTATTTAGTTTTCATGTTCACATCATGTGCCCAAGATTCTTTTATGTATATGGATGTATGTATGGTTTGTGAATTCAATTCAGCCATGTAGTTTGAATCAGAGATAGTCATTCTGTCAGTTTTCATCTTAAATGATCAGTATTTGAGTATGGTGATTGTATTTCTCTGTTTTCTGTATGTTTTCCCACATTCGAGGATAAATGTTCCCAAAGGGGAGATATTGTAATACCCCAAAATTGCCTAAGACTAGACCCGGGATTTTAAAATGGAAGTTGGAAGAATCTGGAAAGTTTTCCATAGAACGGGTCACATAACGGATCATTGGTCTAACCAATGACTCGTGGGAAGCGTCCGTGGTAAGGTCTGGCCAGGTGGCAGTTGGAAGTAACGGGTTCGATACCATGAGTCATTGTTCAAAGTCGTGGGGAGACTGGTCCTTAGCCTGAGAGGAAGTAATGGGTCATAGGACGATCCGTCGTGAGCTATAATGGATCGTGGTGAGCAACCGTGGGAAGGAGTATTCAAATCCTCCAATCGAGGTAATGGAAGGAGACCACGACTCATTGGAAGGAGGAACGAGTCGTGGTGTGGTTCGTGGGAAGGCTTGGTCCAGGTCGTCAAAGGGGAAACAACGGACAACATAATGGACCATCGTCTGAAGCAACGAGCATCCTGTCGACTCGTGGGATCGAATTTGAGAATATGAAGTCAGGCAGTGGATGCAACGAATGGATACCATGAGTCATGGTATCCAAGCACGACCCGTTAGGACGGTCGTGTGTCACTGCCAGTGCAGAAATTTCAGGAAATTCATTAAGGGCATTTTCGGCATTCCTAAGTCCTGGGGTCCTAAACTACGTTGTTTAAGGCTCAAAATGCAGTGTTTTATGAGGGTAAAACCTATCCTATCCTTATTCATATCCATGCATGCATATTGAAGGGGTTTAGGAGGTGATCAAGTAAGATTTCTTCAAGTTTTCCTTCAATCCTTCATTGGGCTCTCAAGGAAGTGTAAGAATCAACTTTAATCAGGTATGTAGGTTTATGAATGGGTGAATCCGTTCACACCCATGCCCAAACACTCTCTAAATCATGAATTTCCGATATTGATTCTATGGGGTTTTAACCCGATGCATGAAATTTCGAATTGTCTACATGGACATGATCTAAATGAGTCATTATTATTAAATTATGGATTATGGGCAAGTTTTACGTTGTTTTCTGTTAAAATCATGTTTGAAGCTCTTTAAAATTAAAATGCCTATTAAAATCATGTTTTGAATTGTCTACATGGCCATGACCCAACACCGTCATTAGCTCGTCATAGAGATTAGCATCCAACTCTTTGGTAGGTCCTCATTCTCCGAGGACCAATTTCATATTAGTTATCTTTTCATGTTCAGTTTTGTAGACTTGTCGGGTTAGTAAGGGGTATTGTCCCATCAGCCCATCAAATATGTTAGAGGCTTTCAGACTATGTGTAGTATTCAGTTGTTATGTATGAAGTACGTATGGATTTCTAGGTATTCATGTTCATGTTTCCGCTATGTTGTTATGCTAAGGATTCCGCTTTACTTGATTGAGTTAGATACATGTTCATGCCATGGGTCGACTTGGAGTCTCTTGGGGCTCCTTGTCCCATGTCGCGATCTAGGTCTACGTTTGGGTCGTGACATGTTCTTTCTAGCATGATCATATTATAAACTGCATGAATATCATACTTAGTACATTTGAAGTATTGATGCATACTTTCTCTGCTATACTGTTTTATGATATAGGCTCAGGCTCTCACGCTCAGCAGCGTGGTTAGCTCTCCTTCAGACTCAGCGCGTCAGTACTCTTTTAGTGAGTCCTCATCGTCCAATGACCGAAGTAGTTCTTTTTATGTTATCAGCTGTTTCATTTTATCAAACTTTGGAGTTGGCTGGGGACTTGTCCCAACATCTCATCTTTGGTAGAGGCTTTCAGACAGTTTTAGTATTCTGCTGTTTACAGTTATCCATAGTTTTGGAGTATTTATACTTTCTTTAATGAATGATGTTTTATTGCTTCTGCTTAGTTTTCTATTTAAATTCCAATATGTTAGTAATATTCTATGCCATGTGTTAGCTTGGAGCTATTTGTGGTTTTGAGTTTCGTCTCACGTCCGGGGTCTAAGCTCGGATCATGATATTCAATCACTGTATATGGAGCACTGACAACTTTCTTCTTCTTTCTTCTGCATGAATCTTTTCTCTTCAACTCTATCAACTCTTCTTAGGAAATTTTATCTTCTTTATCATCAATATATCAGGTGCTTCTATATAGAACTAGGTTCTTTTATAAATAAGAACTTGTTTTTTTACAATTCATCCTACGACACATGAATACATTAGGTTGATCTACTAATAGAACATATCTGGGAATATAACTTCACTATACTTTCCCCTTTTAACATAACAAAAAACACCAGTTCTTAGTTGAATCCTCTATTAAAATATGAAAATATTGGTTTTCAACCCAAGAACTCATCAAAGCCTAAATAAAAGACTTTTTATGCATCCTTCTAATTCATAGGAACTAAATCAAATAAATTATTGCATTAGCTTACAACGCTGCTATGGTAAGATTTATTATTGTTTTGGTATTCAAAAGGTTACTAAAAAATAGGTTCTTTTTGGTAATAAGGAAGGTTTTCTAAGATAATCCCCAAGTATTTTGTTGAGAATTTTAATGACATCTTTTAATTCCCCCTGCCTCCTTAATAATTAGTCTTCTACTCCTTGATCCAATCTTATTCGTTTCAATCAAACACCAATGGTAAGGTCTTTATCATCACACTTCTTGATTCATCCATTCACATCTATTGTAAGATTTACAATTGTAGATCCATGTTCTTTATCAATCTTTTAATTCCTTTTCATCTCATTACAATCATTCAAGATTTAATTTATTTTTGCAAGTTCCCTACCATTCCATTTTGATTTTTTCCACACGCATCTCTCATTGATGTACTCCTAAATTCTCATCTATATCCATCCCATATAATCCTGAGCTTCCATCTTCTTTATTGTCCTTTTTTTTCTCCTGAGTCACTGCCTCTCAGATCTTTTCATTTTTATTAGATTTATGTTAAGTAAGTAATTTTTGGGATTTCAAAGTTTTGGTAATCTGAACCTCATAAGGAATGGGCAGGAAAGAGTTTTGAGAGGTTAATCTTTGTGAAGGTTTAATCTGTCAAGCATCTGGGTGGTCTAGTGTCACGATTCAAGCATGGACCACGGATGCTACATGGGACCTAAAACCATGAATGGATCTAATATAACTCATGGTACATGCATATCATAAATATAAGCATACAATGTAGGCAGAATAAATCAGGCGATATAATATAATCGCAATAAGTCAGAGAGAGATATCATAAAATGCAAAACTAAGACAACATAGTCAATCTGTTGAATATCTAAACATGATAGTTTGAAAAGCTTCTGCCTCTAATGAGCTGAATGGACAGGTCCCTAACTAGATGAATAAAATCTGAAACTGAAATGACTAAGGCAAGACATAAACCAAAACTGTCATCCTCGGGTGATGAGGACTCACCAATCAATTGCTGAATCAGGGACGAGGGCATGCCTAGAAATGGGGATGAGTCTAGACACTCAAACCTATATCCTGAGACGAAAATACATAAAATAAAAGTATGCGTTCAGCACTTTGAATGTACTAAATATGGATAATAAGTAAAATATGTGTCACCACCCGAACATTGGCCTGGATTGAGACACGGGACAAAGAATCCCGAAAGGCTCCATGTCAACCCCTGGCATGAACATAGCATCTAAGATCAACATTTTAAATGTAGAAATCTAATATATAACATAGTGAAAGTCTAAAAATCTCATAACATCTGAACATTTAATTACATAATACAAGTCTAAAGGTGAATAAATACTATGTCTGGTAAGCCTCTACTACTGACAAGTTGATGGGACAAGATCCCAACTAACACATTAAAGTTTGAAACTAAAAATACTGAATATAAAATATAGGAAGGACCCTCGAAAGATGAGGACTCACCAACTTTGATTGGGAGATGCTAACACTGAAGATTTGGCTAGTGTTGGGACTGAGCCTGTATCATGAAATGATACAACATAGAGTATACGGTCAGTACGTAGAATGTACTGAGCATGCAAGGTAAGTAGAACCACTAAGTAAGTAAATCAGAGTTCATACATGACATAAAATATTTCATCATAAGAGTCTGAGAATAGGGCTTGCATGTTATTATCTGAAAACATGACTTAAGCATAACTGTCTGACATAGCTGAATCGAATGACCCAAAGTGGAAAACTGATATTCATAGGTAAAACTGAACATTGGGTCAAACCTACTGAAAACATTATCATGACTAATGAACATGCACAACTGAAATCATGAGTAACAATAGGAGACTCTTCATATAACCGACATTACCATGATAGAGCTTACGTGGTCCCGACTATTACACTCAAGTGGGCAAAGCCGTCCAAAGCCTTGCTAGAGCTGAGGACGCTACCATGATATCGATATTAAGCTAAAGGCCCCTAGGGGCAGGGAAGCTCAGAAGGGAGGTCCCAAATAATCTGAACATACCTACGTTGGCATGTAGTTCTGAGGCATAGTGTTCACTGACCCTTAGCCTACTCGGTGTTAGACACTACTCCCAAAAACATGTATATGCTCTCCATCATTTTTCAACAAAGCTGACCATCGTCTAGTGATGAAGCTAAATCATAATATACATGAATAGTCTAAAATCATAACATGAGAAGCCTAGGGCTCAAACCATACCACAAGCTGAAAAGAGTGGGAGTCTAGACTCCAAAATCCATGTGGTAAGCTAATAACATGAAATCATGAAACATACTTAATCATATGGCTTTGCTCAATACTTACACATGCTTGAAATAGACTTGATTTATTCAAAAACATGAACATGGACATGGGTAATTCGAAATCATACTTTCATCATATACATCTCATCATGCTTGGATACATATATCATAATCTCAACTTTTCAAGAACTTCCATGGATGGGCATCATAATTAGTAAAACTTGGAAACATAACTTATAATTGAAAACGTTATAAAATATGCCCATGAATCAAAATTCAACATTAGCAACATACATAGAGTATACCCATGATAGATACTTAGAGAATTTATAGCTTGGGTTAAAACCCCGTACGTTCATCAACTTAGAGATCACATGAAATTGAAGAAGGATGGGGCATGGGAGTGGATGGATACACCCATTCATAACCCTACATACCTGGGAAATTCTGATTTTGCAGCCTTCTTTAATGCCCAAAGGAGTTTGGGGAAGAACTTGATGAATCCTAAGCTTGATCACCCTTAGAAACTACTAGGCTTGCATGCATGGAGGGGAATAGGTTTAGAATGAGCTAAACCCTCTTAAAGCACCCTTATCTGATCTTAAAATGATGTATTTTAGTCCATATGAAATTAGGAATTATGAGTAAGCCCTTAGAAAATTTGCAGGGAAAAACACACTGCCCGTCCCAACGAGAGATTGGGACTCGTCGTCACTGACAACGACTCGTGGTCATCTCTCGTTACCAGAACTAGAAGCTTATCATCACTGGTAACCACAAGGGACACCACGACTCGTGGTGTGCCCGACGAGTCATGGTGACTAGTCGTTAGGAGTACTGTCAAAACCATCAACCTTCGAGTCAAACACCTGACCAAGGCTATCATAACGGCTCGTGGTGCTGACCACGACCGTGTCCTCACCCGTGGTTAGCCCCCAAACCAAGAAATCCAACCAAGCTCATCCTTCATTCCATGAGTCACCTAACGACTCATGGTGCACCTCACGGGTCACTGGATGACTCATCTAGTGACCTGGTGCAGAAAATCCTGTTTTCTCGATTTCAACCCTCGGGTCTAATCTTAGGGATTTCAGGGTATTACAATATCTCCCTCTAGAGAACATTCATCTTTGAATGTGAATAAACTTACTGGAAAATTGAGAAATGCAACTATTATACCAGATAATGAATATTTAGAGCTGAAAATTGACGGAGTGACTGGCTCCGGACTAAAATACATGATGAACTGAATTCATGAATCATATATACATACATTGACATGATAGAAACTGAGGCACATGAACTGAACATGAAACTGAATAGAGTACTAGGGAGGAAACTGGTACCTCAAGACAAAATTGAGCTAGAAGGGAATAGATGCAGGTATTTAACCATCATATCTGCTTCGTCTTCCCATGTAGCTCCCCCACATGATGATTCCTCCATAAAACCTTTACTAAGTCTACTTATTTTTTCCTTAGCTTCCGAACCTAACCATCAAGTATTTCCACCGGAACCTCCTCATAGCTAAGGCTATCCTTCCCACCTACTCTCTCCACCGGAACAACCAAAGCTGGATCACCCAAGCACTTCTTTAAGAGCGATACATGGAAAATTGGATGGACTGAAGCTAATTCTGAGGGAAACTCCAACTCATAGGCCACCTGGCCAACATGTCTCACAATACGGTATGGACCAACATAATGGGGACTAAATTTACCTTTATTTCTGAATCTCATCACTCTATTCATGGGAGATACCTTCATAAATACCCAATCATCAACTTCAAACTCAAGTTCTCTCCTTTTCACATCAGCATTAGACTTTTGACGAATCTGAGCTATTTTTAACCTGTCCCTTATAAGCTGAACTTTCTCCAAAGCCTCATGAACTGAATCTGGTCTTATCAATGCAGCTTTACCGACTTCAAACCAACCAATAGACAATCTACATCTCCGCCCATAAAGAGCCTCAAACGGAGCCATCTGAATGTTGGAATGGTAGCTGTTGGTATATGCAAATATAATAAGAGGAAAATGATCATCCCAACTACCCTTGAAATCAATCACACATTCTCTCAACATGTCTTCAAGAGTCTAAATGGTCCGCTCAGCCTGCCCATCTATTTGCGGGTGAAATGCTATGCTAAGCTTGACTTGAGTACCAAGTCCTTTCTAAAATGATCTCCAAAACTGGGAGAAAAACTGAGTACCTCTATCTGATATGATGGACAAGGGCACTCCATGCAACCGAACTAACTCACGAATGTACAATTTGATATAATCCTCCACTGAATCGGTAGTTTTGACTAATAGGAAATGGGTTGCTTTAGTCAATCTGTCTACAACCACCCAAATAGAGTCATACTACCGGCGAGTACGAGGCAACCCTGTAATGAAGTCCATATTGATTTCCTCCCACTTCAGAGTAGGGATACTGATGTCTTGAAGCACACCCCCAAGACTTTGATGCTCAACCTTCACTTGTTGACAATTCGGATACATTGCCACAAACTCTACTATGTCCTTCTTGATGTCATTCCACCAATAAACTTCCCGTAAGTCACGGTATATCTTGGTGGCACCTGGATGAATAGAATATCTGGAACCATGAGCCTCATGCAACATCCTCCTCCTAAAGTCATCAACCCCCGATACACACAAGTGACCTTGATATCGAAGCACACCATCTCCCCCTTGGGAGAAGACCTCCACCTTCTGATTCTAAAAAGCCTCCTTCAACTTCACTAAAATAGGATCCTCTTCTTGCCTAGACTTTACTTCGGTCACCAAAGAGGACTCTGATCCATTTTGAACAATGAAACCACCATCTGTCGAGTCAACAAAATGAACTCCTGGTCGTGCAAGCCGATGCACATCCTTCACTAACTCTTTCCTTCCTCATCTATATGGGTCACACTCTCTATAAAAATCCTACTAAGGGTGCCTGCCACCACATTAGCCTTGCCCGGATGATAAAGGACACTTAAATCATAATCTTTCAAAAGCTCTAACTGTTCGGCTGTTCGGTTGGTATTATATATTATAAACCGACACGCAAGTGCACGTGGTCAAACAAGTAATAAAGTGGCTAAGTAAGCCAAGTATCGATCCAAGGAGGCTCAGGATATGTAAAATTTGCCTAAGTATACTATATTCTTATCTTACTTCTAATTATGCTAACAACAACGTAACCAACAGTTAAATGAGTTTTTGTTTATAAAATATATACTAAAACTATTAACAATTATTTACTGTGAATTTAAACTATGGATATGAGCATGCCAAGGTTAAGAACAAGTAATGAACTCGATTGTAATAATAATTCGGTTAATCTCTTCTTCATGTTGCTAGCCAAGAACAGTAGCCTAGAAATTAAAACTCCCGTATTTAATTTCACTTAAGAATCATAAACCATTCGTCTACATTTCTGTGATCAAATGCAATTTACGACCTAGCAATACAATTCCGGTTCCTAAATTGACTAATACGGCTTTCAAGTATATTTCTATCAGGAAAGCACATCAAAACCCAATTTTCCCAAATCAAGTTAAGAACAATACCCTATTAATTCACAACTTTCCAATTTCTTGCTCTCTCGAGTGAAATTGGACTTTTTAGATGTACATTAATGTCGGCCAAGCACTAATGCAGTAAGAACAAGAATTAATAGAACAACATGAAAGAAGAAGAAGAAAACCATATTATTTACAATCAAAATTCACTACACATGTTCAAAACCTTAGCAAGGAAGAGAATTAGCCACTCATTTGTGGATTGATCATCCTAAAACAAGTGTAAATCATACATACAATTGATTGAAAGAAGAAAGGAAGAGAAGAAATCCCTTAGCTTTTTCGTCCCTCAACTGCTGCTAACCCACGTCCTTGCTCCACCAAGTCTGAATTAATTAAAATAAACCTAAGTGTGCTATTTATACTAGAGGGAAATTTTTCCCGGAATAACAAGCAACGTGTTCAACGCGGAGCACTGCCTCCGCGACACGGCGTGGACGCGGACCTTCACTGGAAATCCAGGGTCCGGTAAATTAGCCTTAACGTGGCACGGAGGCCAACGCGGAGGCCTATCTCCGTGCCACAGAGCTGTCGCGAGGCCTCACTGGAATTTGCCATTTTAATTTCCTCTCCAGGCAGTGTGCCTCCGTGATGGTAGTGTGGCACGGCTCCATCGCGGAGCCCCTATAATTTGTGCATTCCAATGTCTTTTCCACGCTCGTATCCAAGTCCAACTCCTATATAGTTCCAACATGCATTTTAGCTCCTAAAAATCATATTTTCCTGCAAAACAAATGCTAATCATGTTGGTTAGTATAAATTCACATTTTATTACCAATTACATGAGAATATATACATATTGCACACAAACAAGGCGAAAATAATACTTTTGAGTATCACTTGGGCATATAAATCTGCCCAAGATCACTTACCCCACACTTAAATCCTTGTTCGTCCTCGAACAACACATACACAACTCATGCAAATTACATCCCAACCTTCGTCACTATGGTGCGACCATTTACGCTACGGTCATACCGATTATTCAATTTTTGCAAATCATCACGAAAACATGCTTGGTCTTACAATACAATGACCTTTAATACATCAAGACTTCCTAGACTTTAAGAATTTATTCTTGATATCGGCAAACTCATGCAAATCAGCTAATCAAGAAATCCGACACGAAAATCAATCTTTCATCAAGCATGTGCCCTCACAACTCAAGAGAATCTTCCCCTTTTTGTTCATGCAACACACAAACATTCAAGTAGGGGCATATAAAAATTAATTTCACTCACTCTCCCAAAAGAATTCACATGCATCATGTCGTGACCCATAGGCTTGCCCTTAGTGTATCACTCCACTAATATAAAGAAATGCAATGTAGGATCAAGTAGGACTTTAATGGGTTGTAACGGGGCTATGGATCTAGTATATATATTGGATTAGCCAATAATAGTCGCTAGCATCCTTAAACGCCTTTTCAACACATTCCCATCGACTCATGGACATTGTTCCTCTCTTTTCTCTTTTTCTCCCATTCATGCTGGTTTACTTTCGTACTGCCCATTTCATCAAACACACTTGACACAAAACAAAGGGTTTTCATGTACCCTCAATATCATTTAATTATAACAAGTGCCTCTTCAACATCATCTTTTCTTTCCTCACTCTGCTTTTCTTTTTCTTTTCACTCTTTTCACTCTTTAACACTTTGGGAAACATTTTCTTTTCTTTGTAAGCGCTTAAGAGTTTTGTATAGACGTTAAGGCTAATGAAAAGAAGGAATAAAGCTTAGTTTATACCATTTTGGACAAAAGAAAGAAAGAAATCGGCTAAAGGCTCAACGGGCTGACTAAGGTATACAACATATAAAAAGGTAGAATTTGACAAGAAAAAAATGGAAACTATCGGTTAAAACAAAGAAATGCCTACATCCTTTCCAACACTACACCTCCTTCATTTCGTTTTGTAAACACACCAGGCAAGTTCTAGACAATTCACAATGGTATGGAATAACAATACCTCACTTCACAATTCATGCACATGCTCGAATCAAGATGCATTCACAGACTCTCTAATTAGCCAATCACATGAATTCAAAATTAAGCCTCAATCATACTGAATCAAATTCTATAGCCTAGGTAACTCAACATATTTGAAAAATTGCATTCTTTCAAATGAATCACTTTCACATTTTGAACATCAGTTACACACGCAATGAAATTTCAGCAACCATAAAGCAACTACAGTTCATTGATGCAATCCACCAAAGAAAAATTTAAAACAAATTAAAATCCTACTCCTATCGACTACATTTCCCTTAAGACGGTCGTCATCCATCCATCATAGGGAACGGTCACTAACTATGACATCGGTTCAATGGGACTATTCTCGGTAAAAGAACCGAAAACAAACTCCGAGAAACCCAAAATATTTTCGCGAAAATTTTTGAAAAAATATCGATCATTTCGATAAGAAAGAAATATTTACAAACTATTTACACTGGCAACCATAACTTTTCATAACACACATCATTAACCACACAAACAAATATATACACATACACACAAATTAGTTCACCACCGGGAAAACACAAACATACATACAAACCAAGGAAAAAGCATACAGCAGATTAGAGCCTAAGTCCCAGCACCTAGCTACTCCCCACCCCACACTTAAATCGAACACTGTCCCCAGTGTTCACAAAAATTACAAAACAACATTTCGGGTGGTGGAACTCCCTGATCAGTCGAAATATTCGACTTCTTCATCTGGTGTTGCTGCCTCGTTCCCCATGTCTAAGTCAGCTCCATCGTCGTCATCGGACTCCACATCGGAGTCCTCCCGACGTGTCTCCTCATCAGTAGAGACATCGTCATCAGTCGGCTCCACGAAGGCTGGTCCCACTCGGCATAAGGCTTTGGCATTCTCGCCAAATGGGTAATCCAGCTCCAGCTGCCATAATTCTTCCTCGGTGGCTAGTGTCCCACCAATCCGTAGCTGAATCATCTGCATGCCGAACATACGTGCCATGTACTGATCGTCACGAGCATGTCGCTCGCCCAAAGTCAGCACTGGCCCATGTGTGGTGTCGGTGGCCTTAGTGTTTGTCACATCGAGGGCCCTCCGCTCCAACTGCGGAATGTAATCCAAGGCTTCTTCCTCGACATCGAGGCTTCGGAGGAAGGTGGTGATGAGTCCGCCAAACCCGTATCTGTGGCCCTGGTGTAGTCTGGCTCTCTTCATGGCGGATATAATTACCGCCCCAACATTAATCTCAAGCCCTTTCATAAGGGCATACACCAAGCAGACACGGTCCCAGGTCACATCCATCATATGAACTCCCGGGATCAAGCACGAACATACAATTTTCAGCCATATTTTGGCCTCCCTGTTCATCTGCGAATAAGGCAGAGTCTGGTGGTAACCCCTCTCCTTATGTCTACTCCATCGGGCTGTGGATCGAGCCCCACACAACGTACGTCTGATGTCGGCGTACGGTGGGGTGATGTTTAGCTGGCGGAGAACGTGGGCGTCTGTGTCCCGCGCTCCAATGATGGCATTAAATTGCTGGGGTTCCAGAGTGACAATCTGCCCTCTGATTTTGATTGTGTGGCTTCTGATGGCCGGGTTCCAGTTTGCATAGAATTCCCGGACCAAATGTAGGTTGCACTCCTTGGGCTCCTGGAAGATAAAGCTGAGCCCAGCTGCCTCGATTCTCTGCACAATACGTGGGAACTCCTGTGCAAGTGGTTCCCGTGCAATATGTTCCTCGGGGAAGTACTTGTTTTCTTTATGTTTCGCGTACCACTTCTTCCCTTCATCGGTTACCCATCTTGTTCCGTATTGGCGGCGTTGGCCGCGCGGAACAACTGGTGCAGCTGGGACTGCAGTGCCCAACCTCAATCTTTTCCGTCCGGTGCCTGAGGTAGAAGCACCCTTGCCCTTGTCCTGTCGACTTGCCATTGTACCTGTCAATATACATAAACAAGCACAAAGTTAAGCTAAATACAAGTTGACTTAGGCTAAGGTAGGGTTAAACTAAGTTTACCCCACACTTAGTCCTTAACTATATTTACAATACTTCGGCAAGGATTACTCTATTTACAACCCCAAACACAAGCAACTATAAGGTATATTGCTTAGTGCGTTCACGAAAAATTTCGACAGCATAACGGTTAGCGTACTACTCATACTTCATACAGCTACTCCCAATCCTACTATCGATAGCAATCCAATCATCGCACTTAGCAACAAAACAAAAAAACAAAAACAACAACGAAAATTCTATTTACATACAAATCTAAATAATAAAACCAATTTACAAAATTTTCGCATTTTCCCCAATAATTCGAGAATTCGTCTTCTCTTAACATTCATACAATATTTACATTGACTTATCTCAATTTACAACCACACCCCGGCATCTAATTCATCAAACTATCAAGTTCCCCAATTCAATTTCAATAACTCAAGCCCTAGAATGCAATATTTCAATCAAATTCAAATTATTCACATAATCGACAAGTTCGAACGCTAATTACAACAATCCGAACATAATCAATCACAAAATAATTCAACATCATGTTTAATTGCTACTTGGGGTGATATATTTCACCTCACATGCTCAAATTCGACTAAAATCGCCAAAAACTTGAGAGAAACGATGAAAACATACCTTTTAGTTGAAGAACCGAAGAAATTTGACGTTTTCCTTGCCTATTAGCGTGGCCCGTTGGTTGGGGAGGGGGAATTGGGTGTTTTGGTCGCGGAGGAGGAGAGAAATGGGGAGAAAAGGGGCAAAACTTAGGTTAATTTAAAGAAAAACACGCGGGTCACCCGGCAACCCGGTGTGACCCGGCACTGAATAAAGGGCAACGTGTCACGGAGGGTAACGCGGAGCCCCTCCTCCGTGACACGGAGCCAACGCGTTGGCTCTCTGGAAATTTTAAAAAAATCTGATTTTGCCTTCAACGTGTCACGGAGGGTAATGCGGAGCCACTCCTCCGTGACACGGAGCCAACGCCCCAGTGCACTGTTTCTTCAATAAAAATTATTTTCATACCTTGCCTTATTTTTCCCTCTTCCATGCATATTTTTCTCCATTTGACCTGAAAATCACTACACTAAACGAAATTGGTTAGATTAACAGATTTCCCTAACTAAAATGAAAAATATTAACTAAAACAAAAATCTAAACCTAATCAAGAAAAGAAAAATAAAAATAAAAATTATTTACACTAAGAAAAGAAAGAAAGAAAATATTTTTCACGGGTTGCCTCCCGTGCAGCGCCTGGTTTACCGTCGCGGCTCGACGTCCATTATGCTCAATTATCTACTAGGGTGAGGGACGATTTTTCACGATCCTTGTCCTCCCCCCAGTAGTGCTCAACCTCATCTGGTGGCCTTCTTGTTAACTCTCGGGAATCATTCATTATATTAGCATTCCCATGATCAATCACATTGATCACCGAGAGTTCCTCATTTACAATCGGGAGCTTGGGTGCTTTGTACACGTCAAACACTTCTATCTTGTCATGTGCCCGCATTGTAAGTTGACCCGCAGCTACATCAATTAATGCTTTTCCGGTTGCCAAAAAGGGTCGTCCCAAAATAAATGGGACTTCAGCATCTGGTTCAAAGTCCAGAACAATAAAATCGACCGAAAAAATGAGGGAGCCCACTTGCACTAACACATCCTCAACAATGCCATCCGGCTTAGCCAAGGACCTGTCTGCCAATTGCAAGATTACAGTTGTAGGTCTAGGACTCCCTAGACCTAACTTTCTGAATACCGAAGATGGCATCAGATTTATACTTTCCCCCAAGTCGCATAATCCACGAGCTCAGATACTTTGCCCAATAGTCAGCTGGATAGTAAAACTTCCAGGGTCTTTCAGTTTCGTGGGCAGTCTATTCTGAATCCGGGAAGTGCATTCCTCCGTTAAAGCCACCGTGGCATACTCAGTCAAGCGACTTTTGTTAGCCACGATGTCTTTAATATATTTTGCATACTTTGGCACTCCCTGCAAGACATCAACAAGAGGTAAATTAACATGTACCTGTTTAAGCACCTCCATAAATTTCTTGAAACACGCCTCCTCCTTGTGTTTCTTAAGTCGTTGAGGGAACGGGGGTGGAGGTCTTTCTGCTTCTGCTTCTTTGGTCTTCCCCCTATCAGAACTTTGTTCCTCCTCAACTTCTGCTGCTCCTGACTTTTGAGACGGTCTTTCCGGTTCCACCTCCTTCAACTGTAAACCACTCCACTTGGTCACTGCATTTACCTGCTTCGGATTAGGATCCGTGTCGCTAGGTAGTCCTCCTCTGGGTCTTGTATTTTGGGCACTAGAAAATTGCCCAAACTGATATTCAAGAGCCTTGGTCGCCAACTGATTGTTCTTCACTTCGGCTGCCAATTTAACGTAGTCAGCCTGCAATTGTGCCTGATTAGCGATCATGGTTTTGAACATCTCCTCAATGGTAGGTGATGGTGGTGGAGGAGGGGCATTGTGATTTCTGAATTGATCTTGAAAGTTTTGTTGCCCTCCTTGATTTGTCTGCATACCCTGACCAGAACTTTGGCCTTGTTGGTTGTTGCTACCCCACGAAAAATTTGGATGGTTCCTCCAATTTGAGTTGTAGCCACTACCAAACTGCTGCTGATTTCTCTGTGCATTGCCCACAAAGTTAACAGAATCAGGATTTGCACCACAGCACTCAGCTAAATGCTCACTACTACCACACACTTCACACCACATCTGCTGGACTGCATTGACTGAAGCTGAAGGCTGGTTCAAGTTCATATTGCTGAAGGGGTTGTTTAACTGATTTTGCAATGCGGCTATCTGCGCAGCGATAGCTGTAAATCCGTCCACTTCGAGCACTCCTGCTGCTTTCCTTGCTCCACCTCTTGATGAATCTGCATTCCATTCTGGATTGCCTTGTGAAATTCGGTTGAGCAAAGTGTACAGCTCCTCGTAAGTCTTTTCCAGCGCTTGCCCTCCAGCTGCTGAATCTAACAGAATTTTAGTGTGGGGTTCCAAACCCTCAATAAATGTGTGTACCAACACCTCATTGGACTGATGATGATGAGGACAGTCCCGCAACATGGATTTAAATCTTTCCCAGGCTTGATATAGATTTTCTCCCTCCCTCTGTTTAAAACTTAGAATTTGACTTCTAAGTCTTGCTGTTTTACCAGAAGGGAAAAATCTAATCAAAAACTTCCGTGCAAGATCATCCCACGTTGATATAGAATTGGGTGGTTCAGTTTTTAACCACCTCTTGGCTTCACCAAGTAAGGAAAACGGAAATAAGGTGAACCGAACATAATCAGGTGACACTCCAGCGGGTATATAAGTGTCACTTATCTCCAAAACATTTTGGAGATGTTGTTTTGGATCTTCATGAGGGAGACCGGTAAATTGCCCGCTTGTGTGCAAGAGTTGCACCATATTCTGCTTTAATTCAAACCTCCCTCCAGGCTCTGGTTTGTGGATGCTAGAATGTACATTGTTAGCGTGTGGGATTGCCACCTCGCGAACCGGCCTTGCTGCTGCTTCATCGGGCACTAACACTGCCCTCACAACTGGTGGATTTTGTTGCTCCATAATAGATTGTCGGAACAACTGCAGCTTCTTTTGTAGAGCTTCTCTACGTTGACTATGAAATTCACGTTCAGGCTCTAAGTAAGATTCCACCAGCTCCTTGTCCCTTGCCAGTGTTCACAGAAACAAAATCTGCAAAATACAGGCTAAGACCAAGTTGTTAACACTTAAGAAAATAAAAATAAAAATACAGTAAATTTACACTAAACACAATTTCACAAATTTGCCTAGCCTCCCCGGCAACGGCGCCAAACTAATAGGCAAGGAAAACGTCAAATTTCTTCGGTTCTTCAACTAAAAGGTATGTTTTCATCGTTTATCTCAAGTTTTTGGCGATTTTAGTCGAATTTGAGCATGTGAGGTGAAATATATCACACCAAGGAGCAATTAAACATGATGTTGAATTATTTTGTGATTGATTATGTTCGGATTGTTGTAATTAGCGTTTGAACTTGTCGATTATGTGAATAATTCGAATTTGATTGAAATATTGCATTCTAGGGCTTGAGTTATTGAAATTGAATTGGGGAACTTGATAGTTTGATGAATTAGATGCCGGGGTGTGGTTGTAAATTGAGATAAGTCAATGTAAATATTGTATGAATGTTAAGAGAAGACGAATTCTCGAATTGTTGGGGAAAATGCGAAAATTTTGTAAATTGGTTTGATTATTTAGATTTGTATGTAAATAGAATTTTCGTTGTTGTTTTTGTTTTTTTGTTTTGTTGCTAAGTGCGATGATTGGATTGCTATCGATAGTAGGATTGGGAGTAGCTGTATGAAGTTTGAGTAGTACGCTAACCGTTATGCTGTCGAAATTTTTCGTGAACGGACTAAGCAATATACCTTATAGTTGCTTGTGTTTGGGGTTGTAAATAGAGTAATCCTTGCCGAAGTATTGTAAATATAGTTAAGGACTAAGTGTGGGGTAAACTTAGTTTAACCCGACCTTAGCCTAAGTCAACTTGTATTTAGCTTAACTTTGTGCTTGTTTATGTATATTGACAGGTACAATGGCAAGTCGACAGGACAAGGGCAAGGGTGTTTCTACCTCAGGCACCGGACGGAAAAGATTGAGGTTGGGCACTGCAGTCCCAGCTGCACCAGCTGTTCCGCGCGGCCAACGCCGCCAATACGGAACAAGATGGGTAACCGATGAAGGGAAGAAGTGGTACGCAAAACATAAAGAAAACAAGTACTTCCCCGAGGAACATATTGCACGGGAACCACTTGCACAGGAGTTCCCACGTATTGTGCAAAGAATCAAGGCAGCTGGGCTCAACTTTATCTTCCAGGAGCCCAAGGAGTGCAACCTATATTTGGTCCGGGAATTCTATGCAAACTGGAACCCGGCCATCAGAAGCCACACAATCAAAATCAGAGGGCAGATTGTCACTCTGGAACCCCAGCAATTTAATGCCATCGTTAAAGCGCGGGACACAGACGCCCACGTTCTCCGCCAGCTAAACATCATCCCACCGTACGCCGACATCAGACGTACGTTGTGTGGGGCTCGATCCACAGCCCGATGGAGCAGACATAAGGAGAGGGGTTACCACCAGACTTTGCCTTATTCGCAGATGAACAGGGAGGCCAGAATATGGCTGAAAATTGTATGTTCGTGCTTGATCCCGGGAGTTCATATGACGGATGTGACCCGGGACCGTGTCTGCTTGGTGTATGCCCTTATGAAAGGGCTTGAGATTAATGTTGGGGCGGTAATTATATCCGCCATGAAGAGAGCCAGACTACACCAGGGCCACAAATACGGGTTTGGCGGACTCATCACCACCTTCCTCTGAGGCCTCGATGTCGAGGAAGAAGCCTTGGATTACATTCCGCAGTTGGAGCGGAGGGCCCTCGATGTGACAAAAACTAAGGCCCCCGACACCACACACGGGCCAGTGCTGACTTTGGGCGAGCGACATGCTCGTGACGATTAGTACATGGCACGTATGTTCGACATGCAGATGCTTCAGCTACGGATTGGTGGGAGACCAGCCACCGAGGAAGAATTATGGCAGCTGGAGCTGGATTACCCATTTGGCGAGAATGCCAGAGCCTTATGCCGAGTGGGACCAGCCTTCATGGAGCCGACTGATGACGATGTCCCTACTGATGAGGAGACACGTCGGGAGGACTCTGATGTGGAGTCCGATGACGACGATGGAGCTGACTCAGACATGGGGGACGAGGCAGCAGCACCAGATGAAGAAATCGAATATTTCGACTGATCAGGGAGTTCCACCACCCGAAATGTTGTTTTGTAATTTTTGTGAACATTGGGGACAGTGTTCGATTTAAGTGTGGGGTGGGGAGTAGCTAGGTGCTGGGACTTAGGCTCTAATCTGCTGTATGCTTTTTCCTTGGTTTGTATGTATGTTTGTGTTTTCCCTGTGGTGAACTGATTTGTGTGTATGTGTATATATTTGTTTGTGTGGTTAATGATGTGTGTTATGAAAAGTTATGGTTGCCAGTGTAAATAGTTTGTAAATATTTCTTTCTTATCGAAATGATCGATATTTTTTCAAAAATTTTCGCGAAAATATTTTGCATTTGTAAATATTTCTTTCTTATCGAAATGATCGATGTGTTGCAAAATTTTTCGGTTTTTATTTTGGGTTTCTCGGAGTTTGTTTCCGGTTCTTTTACCGAGAATAGTCCCATTGAACCGATGTCATAGTTAGTGACCGTTCCCTATGATGGATGGATGACGACCGTCTTAAGGGAAATGTAGTCGATAGGAGTAGGATTTTAATTTGTTTTAAATTTTTCTTTGGTGGATTGCATCAATGAACTGTAGTTGCTTTATGGTTGCTAAAATTTCGTTGCGTGTGTAACTGATGTTCAAAATGTGAAAGTGATTCGTTTGAAAGCATGCAATTTTGCAAATATGTTGAGTTACCTAGGCTATAGAATTTGATTCAGTATGATTGAGGCTTAATTTTGAATTCATGTGATTGGCTAATTAGAGAGTCTGTGAATGCATCTTGATTCGAGCATGTGCATGAATTGTGAAGTGAGGTATTGTTATTCCATGCCATTGTGAATTGTCTAGAACTTGCCTGGTGTGTTTACAAAATGAAATGAAGGAGGTGTAGTGTCGGAAAGGATGTAGGCATTTCTTTGTTTTAACCGATAGTTTCCATTTTTTTCTTGTCAAATTCTACCTTTTTATATGTTGTATACCTTAGTCAGCCCGTTGAGCCTTTAGCCGATTTCTTTCTTTCTTTTGTCCAAAATGGTATAAACTAAGCTTTATTCCTTCTTTTCATTAGCCTTAAAGTCTATACAAAACTCTTAAGCGCTTACAAAGAAAAGAAAATGTTTCCCAAAGTGTTAAAGAGTGAAAAGAGTGAAAAGAAAAAGAAAAGCAGAGTGAGGAAAGAAAAGATGATGTTGAAGAGGCAACTGATATTGAGGGTACATGAAAACCCTTTGTTTTGTGTCAAGTGTGTTTGATGAAATGGGCAGTACGAAAGTAAACCAGCATGAATGGGAGAAAAAGAGAAAAGAGAGGAACAATGTCCATGAGTCGATGGGAATGTGTTGAAAAGGCGTTTAAGGATGCTAGCGACTATTATTGGCTAATCCAATATATATACTAGATCCATAGCCCCGTTACAACCCATTAAAGTCCTACTTGATCCTACATTGCATTTCTTTATATTAGTGGAGTGATACACTAAGGGCAAGCCTATGGGTCACGACATGATGCATGTGAATTCTTTTGGGAGAGTGAGTGAAATTAATTTTTATATGCCCCTACTTGAATGTTTGTGTGTTGCATGAACAAAAAGGGGAAGATTCTCTTGAGTTGTGAGGGCACATGCTTGATGAAAGATTGATTTTCGTGTCGGATTTCTTGATTAGCTGATTTGCATGAGTTTGCCGATATCAAGAATAAATTCTTAAAGTCTAGGAAGTCTTGATGTATTAAAGGTCATTGTATTGTAAGACCAAGCATGTTTTCGTGATGATTTGCAAAAATTGAATAATCGGTATGACCGTAGCGTAAATGGTCGCACCATAGTGACGAAGGTTGGGATGTAATTTGCATGAGTTGTGTATGTGTTGTTCGAGGACGAACAAGGATTTAAGTGTGGGGTAAGTGATCTTGGGCAGATTTATATGCCCAAGTGATACTCAAAAGTATTATTTTCGCCTTGTTTGTGTGCAATATGTATATATTCTCATGTAATTGGTAATAAAATGTGAATTTATACTAACCAACATGATTAGCATTTGTTTTGCAGGAAAATATGATTTTTAGGAGCTAAAATGCATGTTGGAACTATATAGGAGTTGGACTTGGATACGAGCGTGGAAAAGACATTGGAATGCACAAATTATAGGGGCTCCGCGATGGAGCCGTGCCACGCTACCATCGGGGAGGCACACTGCCTGGAGAGGAAATTAAAATGGCAAATTCCAGTGAGGCCTCGCGACAGCTCTGTGGAACGGAGATAGGCCTCCGCGTTGGCCTCCGTGCCACGTTGAGGCTAATTTACCGGACCCTGGATTTCCAGTGAAGGTCCGCGTCCACGCCGTGTCGCGGAGGCAGTGCTCCGCGTTGAACACGTTGCTTGTTATTCCGGAAAAAATTTCCCTCTAGTATAAATAGCACACTTAGGTTTATTTTAATTAATTCAGACTTGGTGGAGCAAGGACGTGGGTTAGCAGCAGTTGAGGGACGAAAAAGCTAAGGGATTTCTTCTCTTCCTTTCTTCTTTCAATCAATTGTATGTATGATTTACACTTGTTTTAGGATGATCAATCCACAAATGAGTGGCTAATTCTCTTCCTTGCTAAGGTTTTGAACATGTGTAGTGAATTTTGATTGTAAATGATATGGTTTTCTTCTTCTTCTTTCATGTTGTTCTATTAATTCTTGTTCTTACTGCATTAGTGCTTGGCCGACATTAATGTACATCTAAAAAGTCCAATTTCACTCGAGAGAGCAAGAAATTGGAAAGTTGTGAATTAATAGGGTATTGTTCTTAACTTGATTTGGGAAAATTGGGTTTTGATGTGCTTTCCTGATAGAAATATACTTGAAAGCCGTATTAGTCAATTTAGGAACCGGAATTGTATTGCTAGGTCGTAAATTGCATTTGATCACAGAAATGTAGACGAATGGTTTATGATTCTTAAGTGAAATTAAATACGAGTGTTTTAATTTCTAGGCTACTGTTCTTGGCTAGCAACATAAAGAAGAGATTAACCGAATTATTATTACAATCGAGTTCATTACTTGTTCTTAACCTTGGCATGCTCATATCCATAGTTTAAATTCATAGTAAATAATTGTTAATAGTTTTAGTATATATTTTATAAACTAAAACTCATTTAACTGTTGGTTACGTTGTTGTTAGCATAATTAGAAGTAAGATAAGAATATAGTATACTTAGGCAAATTTTACATATCCTGAGCCTCCTTGGATCGATACTTGGCTTACTTAGCCACTTTATTACTTGTTTGACCACGTGCACTTACGTGTCGGTTTATAATATATAATACCAACTGAACAGCCGAACAAGTTTTTGGCGCCGTTGCCGGGGAGGCTAGGCAAATTTGTGAAATTGTGTTTTGTGTAAATTTACTGTATTTTTATTTTTATTTTCTTAAGTGTTAACAACTTGATCTTAGCCTGTATTTTGCAGATTTTGTTTCTGTGAACACTGGCAAGGGACAAGGAGCTGGTGGAATCTTACTTAGAGCCTGAACGTGAATTTCATAGTCAAAATAGAGAAGCTCTACAAAAGAAGCTGCAGTTGTTCCGACAATCTATTATGGAGCAACAAAATCCACCAGTTGTGAGGGCAGTGTTAGTGCCCGATGAAGCAGCAGCAAGGCCGGTTCGCGAGGTGGCAATCCCACACGCTAACAATGTACATTCTAGCATCCGCAAACCAGAGCCTGGAGGGAGGTTTGAATTAAAGCAGAATATGGTGCAACTCTTGCACACGAGCGGGCAATTTACCGGTCTCCCTCATGAAGATCCACAACAACATCTCCAAAATTTTTTGGAGATAAGTGACACTTATATACCCGCTGGAGTGTCACCTGATTATGTTCGGCTCACCTTATTTCCGTTTTCCTTACTTGGTGAAGCCAAGAGGTGGTTAAAAGCTGAACCACCCAATTCTATATCAACGTGGGATGATCTTGCACGAAAGTTTTTGATTAGATTTTTCCCTTCTGGTAAAACAGCCAGACTTAGAAGTCAAATTCTAAGTTTTAAACAGAGGGAGGGAGAAAATCTATATCAAGCCTGGGAAAGATTTAAATCCATGTTGCGGGACTGTCCTCATCATCATCAGTCCAATGAGGTGTTGGTACACACATTTATTGAGGGTTTGGAACCCCACACTAAAATTCTGCTAGATTCAGCAGCTGGAGGGCAAGCGCTGGAAAAGACTTACGAGGAGCTGTACACTTTGCTCAACCGAATTTCACAAGGCAATCCAGAATGGAATGCAGATTCATCAAGAGGTGGAGCAAGGAAAGCAGCAGGAGTGCTTGAAGTGGACGGATTTACAGCTATCGCTGCGCAGATAGCCGCTTTGCAAAATCAGTTAAACAACCACTTCAACAATATGAACTTGAACCAGCCTTCAGCTTCAGTCAATGCAGTCCAGCAGATGTGGTGTGAAGTGTGTGGTAGTAGTGAGCATTCAGCTGAGTGCTGTGGTGCAAATCCTGATTCTGTTAACTTTGTGGGCAATGCACAGAGAAATCAGCAGCAGTTTGGTAGTGGCTACAACTCAAATTGGAGGAACCATCCAAATTTTTCGTGGGGTAGCAACAACCAACAAGGCCAAAGTTCTGGTCAGGGTATGCAGAGAAATCAAGGAGGGCAACAAAACTTTCAAGCTCAATTCAAAAATCACAATGCCCCTCCTCCACCACCATCACCTACCATTGAGGAGATGTTCAAAACCATGATCGCTAATCAGGCACAATTGCAGGCTGACTACGTTAAATTGGCAGCCGAAGTGAAGAACAATCAGTTGGCGACCAAGGCTCTTGAATATCAGTTTGGGCAATTTGCTAGTGCCCAAAATACAAGACCCAGAGGAGGACTACCTAGCGACACGGATCCTAATCCGAAGCAGGTAAATGCAGTGACCACGAGGAGTGGTTTACAGTTGAAGGAGGTGGAATCGGAAAGACCGTCTCAAAAGTCAGGAGCAGCAGAAGTTGAGGAGGAACAAAGTTCTGATAGGGGGAAGACCAAAGAAGCAGAAGCAGAAAGACCTCCACCCCCGTTCCCTCAACGACTTAAGAAACACAAGGAGGAGGCGTGTTTCAAGAAATTTATGGAGGTGCTTAAACAGGTACATGTTAATTTACCTCTTGTTGATGTCTTGCAGAGAGTGCCAAAGTATGCAAAATATATTAAAGACATCGTGGCTAACAAAAGTCGCTTGACTGAGTATGCCACGGTGGCTTTAACGGAGGAATGCACTTCCCGGATTCAGAATAGACTGCCCACGAAACTGAAAGACCCTGGAAGTTTTACTATCCAGCTGATTATTGGGCAAAGTATCCGAGCTCGTGGATTATGCTACTTGGGGGCAAGTATAAATGTGATGCCATCTTCGGTATTCAGAAAGTTAGGTCTATGGAGTCCTAGACCTACAACTGTAATCTTGCAATTGGCAGACAGGTCCTTGGCTAAGCCGGATGGCATTGTTGAGGATGTGTTAGTGCAAGTGGGCTCCCTCATTTTTCCGGTCGATTTTATTGTTCTGGACTTTGAACCAGATGCTGAAGTCCCATTTATTTTGGGACGACCCTTTTTGGCAACCGGAAAAGCATTAATTGATGTAGCTGCGGGTCAACTTACAATGCGGGCACATGACAAGATAGAAGTGTTTGACGTGTACAAAGCACCCAAGCTCCCGATTGTAAATGAGGAACTCTCGGTGATCAATGTGATTGATCATGGGAATGCTAATATAATGAATGATTCCCGAGAGTTAACAGGAAGGCCACCAGATGAGGTTGAGCACTACTGGGGGGAGGACAAGGATTGTGAAAAATCGTCCCTCACCCTAGTAGATAATTGAGCATAATGGACGTCGAGCCGCGACGGTAAGCCAGGCGCTGCACGGGAGGCAACCCGTGAAAAATATTTTCTTTCTTTCTTTTCTTAGTGTAAATAATTTTTATTTTTGTTTTTCTTTTCTTGATTAGGTTTAGATTTTTGTTTTAGTTAATATTTTTCATTTTAGTTAGGGAAATCTGTTAATCTAACCAATTTCGTTTAGTGTAGTGATTTTCAGGTCAAATGGAGAAAAATATGCATGGAAGCGGGAAAAATAAGGCAAGGTATGAAAATAATTTTTATTGAAGAAACAGTGCACTGGAGCGTTGGCTCCGTGTCACGGAGGAGTGGCTCCGCATTACCCTCCGTGACACGTTGAAGGCAAAATCAGATTTTTTTAAAATTTCTAGAGAGCCAACGCGTTGGCTCCGTGTCACGGAGGAGGGGCTCCGCGTTACCCTCCGTGACACGTTGCCCTTTATTCAGTGCCGGGTCACACCGGGTTGCCGGGTGACCCGCGTGTTTTTCTTTAAATTAACCTAAGTTTTGCCCCTTTTCTCCCCATTTCTCTCCTCCTCCGCGACCAAAACACCCAATTCCCCCTCCCCAACCAACGTGCCACGCTAATAGGCAAGGAAAACGTCAAATTTCTTCGGTTCTTCAACTAAAAGGTATGTTTTCATCGTTTCTCTCAAGGTTTTGGCGATTTTAGTCGAATTTGAGCATGTGAGGTGAAATATATCACCCCAAGTAGCAATTAAACATGATGTTGAATTATTTTGTGATTGATTATGTTCGGAGTGTTGTAATTAGCGTTCGAACTTGTCGATTATGTGAATAATTTGAATTTGATTGAAATATTGCATTCTAGGGCTTGAGTTATTGAAATTGAATTGGGGAACTTGATAGTTTGATGAATTAGATGCCGGGGTGTGGTTGTAAATTGAGATAAGTCGATGTAAATATTGTATGAATGTTAAGAGAAGACGAATTCTCGAATTGTTGGGGAAAATGCGAAAATTTTGTAAATTGGTTTGATTATTTAGATTTGTATGTAAATAGAATTTTCGTTGTTGTTTTTGTTTTTTTGTTTTGTTGCTAAGTGCGATGATTGGATTGCTATCGATAGTAGGATTGGGAGTAGCTGTATGAAGTCTGAGTAGTACGCTAACCGTTATGCTGTCGAAATTTTTCGTGAACGCACTAAGCAATATACCTTATAGTTGCTTGTGTTTGGGGTTGTAAATAGAGTAATCCTTGCCGAAGTATTGTAAATATAGTTAAGGACTAAGTGTGGGGTAAACTTAGTTTAACCCGACCTTAGCCTAAGTCAACTTGTATTTAGCTTAACTTTGTGCTTGTTTATGTATATTGACAGGTACAATGGCAAGTCGACAGGACAAGGGCAAGGGTGCTTCTACCTCAGGCACCGGACGGAAAAGATTGAGGTTGGGCACTGCAGTCCCAGCTGCACCAGCTGTTCCGCGCGGCCAACGCCGCCAATACGGAACAAGATGGGTAACCGATGAAGGGAAGAAGTGGTACGCGAAACATAAAGAAAACAAGTACTTCCCCGAGGAACATATTGCACGGGAACCACTTGCACAGGAGTTCCCACGTATTGTGCAGAGAATCGAGGCAGCTGGGCTCAGCTTTATCTTCCAGGAGCCCAAGGAGTGCAACCTACATTTGGTCCGGGAATTCTATGCAAACTGGAACCCGGCCATCAGAAGCCACACAATCAAAATCAGAGGGCAGATTGTCACTCTGGAACCCCAACAATTTAATGCCATCATTGGAGCGCGGGACACAGACGCCCACGTTCTCCGCCAGCTAAACATCACCCCACCGTACGCCGACATCAGACGTACGTTTTGTGGGGCTCGATCCACAGCCCGATGGAGTAGACATAAGGAGAGGGGTTACCACCAGACTCTGCCTTATTCGCAGATGAACAGGGAGGCCAGAATATGGCTGAAAATTGTATGTTCGTGCTTGATCCCGGGAGTTCATATGACGGATGTGACCCGGGACCGTGTCTGCTTGGTGTATGCCCTTATGAAAGGGCTTGAGATTAATGTTGGGCCGGTAATTATATCCTCCATGAAGAGAGCCAGACTACACCAGGGCCACAGATACGGGTTTGGCGGACTCATCACCACCTTCCTCCGAGGCCTCGATGTCGAGGAAGAAGCCTTGGATTACATTCCGCAGTTGGAGCGGAGGGCCCTCGATGTGACAAAAACTAAGGCCCCCGACACCACACACGGGCCAGTGCTGACTTTGGGCGAGCGACATGCTCGTGACGATTAGTACATGGCACGTATGTTCGACATGCAGATGCTTCAGCTACGGATTGGTGGGAGACCAGCCACTGAGGAAGAATTATGGCAGCTGGAGCTGGATTACCCATTTGGCGAGAATGCCAGAGCCTTATGCCGAGTGGGACCAGCCTTCGTGGAGCCGACTGATGATGATGTCCCTACTGATGAGGAGACACATCGGGAGGACTTCGATGTGGAGTCCGATGACGACGATGGAGCTGACTCAGACATGGGGGACGAGGCAGCAACACCAGATGAAGAAGTCGAATATTTCGACTGATCAGGGAGTTCCACCACCCGAAATGTTGTTTTGTAATTTTTGTGAACACTGGGGACAGTGTTCGATTTAAGTGTGGGGTGGGGAGTAGCTAGGTGCTGGGACTTAGGCTCTAATCTGCTGTATGCTTTTTCCTTGGTTTGTATGTATGTTTGTGTTTTCCCTGTGGTGAACTGATTTGTGTGTATGTGTATATATTTGTTTGTGTGGTTAATGATGTGTGTTATGAAAAGTTATGGTTTCCAGTGTAAATAGTTTGTAAATATTTCTTTCTTATCGAAATGATCGACGTGTTGCAAAATTTTTCGGTTTTTATTTTGGGTTTCTCGGAGTTTGTTTTCAGTTCTTTTACCGAGAATAGTCCCATTGAACCGATGTCATAGTTAGTGACCGTTCCCTATGATGGATGGATGACGACCGTCTTAAGGGAAATGTAGTCGATAGGAGTAGGATTTTAATTTGTTTTAAATTTTTCTTTGGTGGATTGCATCAATGAACTGTAGTTGCTTTATGGTTGCTAAAATTTCGTTGCGTGTGTAACTGATGTTCAAAATGTGAAAGTGATTCGTTTGAAAGCATGCAATTTTGCAAATATGTTGAGTTACCTAGGCTATAGAATTTGATTCAGTATGATTGAGGCTTAATTTTGAATTCATGTGATTGGCTAATTAGAGAGTTTGTGAATGCATCTTGATTCGAGCATGTGCATGAAGTGTGAAGTGAGGTATTGTTATTCCATGCCATTGTGAATTGTCTAGAACTTGCCTGGTGTGTTTACAAAACCAAATGAAGGAGGTGTAGTGTTGGAAAGGATGTAGGCATTTCTTTGTTTTAACCAATAGTTTCCATTTTTTTTTCTTGTCAAATTCTACCTTTTTATATGTTGTATACCTTAGTCAGCCTGTTGAGCCTTTAGCCGATTTCTTTCTTTCTTTTATCCAAAATTGTATAAACTAAGCTTTATTCCTTCTTTTCATTAGGCTTAAAGTCTATACAAAACTCTTAAGTGCTTACAAAGAAAAGAAAATGTTTCCCAAAGTATTAAAGAGTGAAAAGAGTGAAAAGAAAAAGAAAAGCAGAGTGAGGAAAGAAAAGATGATGTTGAAGAGGCACTTGTTATAATTAAATGATATTGAGGGTACATGAAAACCCTTTGTTTTGTGTCAAGTGTGTTTGATGAAATGGGCAGTACGAAAGTAAACCAGCATGAATGGGAGAAAAAGAGAAAAGAGAGGAACAATGTCCATGAGTCGATGGGAATGTGTTGAAAAGGCGTTTAAGGATTCTAGCGACTATTATTGACTAATCCAATATATATACGAGATCCATAGCCCCGTTACAACCCATTAAAGTCCTACTTGATCCTACATTGCATTTCTTTATATTAGTGGAGTGATACACTAAGGGCAAGCCTATGGGTCACGACATGATGCATGTGAATTCTTTTGGGAGAGTGAGTGAAATTAATTTTTATATGCCCCTACTTGAATGTTTGTGTGTTGCATGAACAAAAAGGGGAAGATTCTCTTGAGTTGTGAGGGCACATGCTTGATGAAAGATTGATTTTCGTGTCGGATTTCTTGATTAGCTGATTTGCATGAGTTTGCCGATATCAAGAATAAATTCTTAAAGTCTAGGAAGTCTTGATGTATTAAAGGTCATTGTATTGTAAGACCAAGCATGTTTTCGTGATGATTTGCAAAAATTGAATAACCGGTATGACCGTAGCGTAAATGGTCGCACCATAGTGACGATGGTTGGGATGTAATTTGCATGAGTTGTGTATGTGTTGTTCGAGGACGAACAAGGATTTAAGTGTGGGGTAAGTGATCTTGGGCAGATTTATATGCCCAAGTGATACTCAAAAGTATTATTTTCGCCTTGTTTGTGTGCAATATGTATATATTCTCATGTAATTGGTAATAAAATGTGAATTTATACTAACCAACATGATTAGCATTTGTTTTGCAGGAAAATATGATTTTTAGGAGCTAAAATGCATGTTGGAACTATATAGGAGTTGGACTTGGATACGAGCGTGGAAAAGACATTGGAATGCACAAATTATAGGGGCTCCGCGATGGAGCCGTGCCACGCTACCATCGCGGAGGCACACTGCCTAGAGAGGAAATTAAAATGGCAAACTCCAGTGAGGCCTCGCGACAGCTCTGTGGCACGGAGATAGGCCTCCGCGTTGGCCTCCGTGCCACGTTGAGGCTAATTTACCGGACCCTGGATTTCCAGTGAAGGTCCGCGTCCACGCCGTGTCGCGGAGGCAGTGCTCCGCGTTGAACACGTTGCTTGTTATTCCAGGAAAAATTTCCCTCTAGTATAAATAGCACACTTAGGTTTATTTTAATTAATTCAGACTTGGTGGAGCAAGGACGTGGGTTAGCAGCAGTTGAGGGACGAAAAAGCTAAGGGATTTCTTCTCTTCCTTTCTTCTTTCAATCAATTGTATGTATGATTTACACTTGTTTTAGGATGATCAATCCACAAATGAGTGGCTAATTCTCTTCCTTGCTAAGGTTTTGAACATGTGTAGTGAATTTTGATTGTAAATGATATGGTTTTCTTCTTCTTCTTTCATGTTGTTCTATTAATTCTTGTTCTTACTGCATTAGTGCTTGGCCGACATTAATGTACATCTAAAAAGTCCAATTTCACTCGAGAGAGCAAGAAATTGGAAAGTTGTGAATTAATAGGGTATTGTTCTTAACTTGATTTGGGAAAATTGGGTTTTGATGTGCTTTCCTGATAGAATTATACTTGAAAGCCGTATTAGTCAATTTAGGAACCGGAATTGTATTGCTAGGTCGTAAATTGCATTTGATCACAGAAATGTAGACGAATGGTTTAACAAAAACTTGACGTGCCCGATTCACGCGTCCGCAAGTGTACGGGTCGTGCAAGTAATATAGTGGCTCTTTTTAAGAACCGGATTGTCGAACCCACAGGGACTGGACCCATTCCTCTAACTATCCATTTCTATTGTGATCTTAAATACCTCAAGTGTTGGTTATAGATATTTTCGATTGAGATTAATTAAGTCTAAGTTTGGGTCAACTAAATATTCTGAAATCACTCTAAAAGCAACATAGAGTTAAAACCAATTAATCATGCGATAGTACGATTTGCAATGGGTTAAGCGTGGAATTATCAATTGTTATTTCACATAATTCGAAATTGCATGTTTATGGTCTTTTGAGCCTCTAAACACGGCAATCTAGCCTCACTGCATTATTGTGAGCGAGGAGTTTAATTTTCTAGTCGCGGGCAATCAATTATGTTGTGGTTTACGGGGAAACGATTAGGGACTTTCGTACGTCTAACCATTTAACTCAACTTAGCCTCACAACTACTTCTTCGAGTGGTGATGTGACATCCCAAGTTGGTCTTTCATAACCCCCGTGTGTCAACCAAGCAAGGTGTGAGGTATATTTCTATCCTAACACAATATCTCTCCCTAGAGACAAGCATGCTCCTTACATTCTCATGTCCTGACCTAGGTAATGCTTTCTCAAGCTATTACTCAAGCTAACAAATTTGCTTTCATGGTGATCAATCATAAAAACAACCAACAATCCAGAATGCAAGACGAAAACAACGATCAATAACATAATTCCAAAATAAATTCATAAAAGCACAATCATAATTCATGGCTTCAACCCTAGAGGAAGGGTTCTTGCCATTCATGTTCGTAAAACTACAATTAACTAATACTAAACTAACATACTTACATGAATTTGGTAGATGAGAAGGGAATTTGATAAACCCTAGATGAGTTCTCCCACTTCTCCCTTCACTCCTAGTTGGTTTTTCAGAATAAAATCGTGACCCCACGATTTTAGGAGCTAAGGGTCCTATTTATAGTAAATGGAAAACGTGCATAATTTAGCCTATAATGGAACGGCTCCGTGTCACGGAGTGTATCGCGGAGCAATGACTCCGTGACACGGAGGCAACGCGAAAGCTCTCTGGAAAGTGCCTCTGGAAACCAAGCTGCCGAGGGTCACCGCGCTAACCAACGTGGCATGCTGCTCATGCAGCGCGTTGCCAAGCTGCTGTCGCGCAGCAGGCCTAGCGTGGCACGGCGCTGGCGTGCTAGTTTACTGCCTGCTGCTGCCGTTTGCTGCCTTCTCTCATGCGCTTGGCAAGGGCGTGGCTGGTCTCCCACCAATCCGTAGCTGAAGCATCTGCATGCCGAACATACGTGCCATGTACTGATTGTCACGAGCATGTCGCTCGCCCAAAGTTAGCACTGGCCCGTGTGTGGTGTCGGGGGACTTAGTTTTTGTCACATCGAGGGCCCTCCGCTCCAACTGCGGAATGTAATCCAAGGCTTCTTCCTCGACATCGGGGCCTCGGAGGAAGGTGGTGATGAGTCCGCCAAACCCGTATCTGTGGCCCTGGTGTAGTCTGGCTCTCTTCATGGCGGATATAATTACCGCCCCAATATTAATCTCAAGCCCTTTCATAAGGGCTTACAATAAGCAGACACGGTCCCGGGTCACATCCGTCATATGAACTCCCGGGATCAAGCACGAAGCTACAGTTTTCAGCCATATTCTAGCCTCCCTGTTCATCTGCGAATAAGGCAGAGTCTGGTGGTAACCCCTCTCCTTATGTCTACTCCATCGGGCTGTGGATCGAGCCCCACACAACGTACGTCTGATGTCGGCGTACGGTGGGGTGATGTTTAGCTGGCGGAGAACGTGGGCGTCTGTGTCCCGCGCTCCAACGATGGCATTAAATTGCTGGGGTTCCAGAGTGACAATCTGCCCTCTGATTTTGATTGTGTGGCTTCTGATGGCCGGGTTCCAGTTTGCATAGAATTCCCGGACCAAATGTAGGTTGCACTCCTTGGGCTCCTGGAAGATAAAGCTGAGCCCAACTGCCTCGATTCTCTGCACAATACGTGGGAACTCCTGTGCAAGTGGTTCCCGTGCAATATGTTCCTCGGGGAAGTACTTGTTTTCTTTATGTTTCGCGTACCACTTCTTCCCTTCATCGGTTACCCATCTTGTTCCGTATTGGCGGCGTTGGCCGCGCGGAACAGCTGGTGCAGCTGGGACTGCAGTGCCCAACCTCAATCTTTTCCGTCCGGTGCCTGAGGTAGAAGCACCCTTGCCCTTGTCCTGTCGACTTGCCATTGTACCTGTCAATATACATAAACAAGCACAAAGTTAAGCTAAATACAAGTTGACTTAGGCTAAGGTCGGGTTAAACTAAGTTTACCCCACACTTAGTCCTTAACTATATTTACAATACTTCGGCAAGGATTACTCTATTTACAACCCCAAACACAAGCAACTATAAGGTATATTGCTTAGTGCGTTCACGAAAAATTTCGACAGCATAACGATTAGCGTACTACTCAGACTTCATACAGCTACTCCCAATCCTACTATCGATAGCAATCCAATCATCTCACTTAGCAACAAAACAAAAAAACAAAAACAACAACGAAAATTCTAGTTACATACAAATCTAAATAATCAAACCAATTTACAAAATTTTCGCATTTTCCCCAACAATTCGAGAATTCGTCTTCTCTTAACATTCATACAATATTTACATCGACTTATCTCAATTTACAACCACACCCCGGCATCTAATTCATCAAACTATCAAGTTCCCCAATTCAATTTCAATAAGTCAAGCCCTAGAATGCAATATTTCAATCAAATTCAAATTATTCACATAATCGACAAGTTCAAACGCTAATTACAACAATTCGAACATAATCAATCACAAAATAATTCAACATCATGTTTAATTGCTACTTGGGGTGATATATTTCACCTCACATGCTCAAATTTGACTAAAATCGCCAAAAACTTGAGAGAAATGATGAAAACATACCTTTTAGTTGAAGAACCGAAGAAATTTGACGTTTTCCTTGCCTATTAGCGTGGCACATTGGTTGGGGAGAGGGAATTGGGTGTTTTGTTCGCGGAGGAGGAGAGAAATGGGGAGAAAAGGGGAAAAACTTAGGTTAATTTAAAGAAAAACATGCGGGTCACCCGGCAACCCGGTGTGACCCGGCACTGAATAAAGGGCAACGTGTCACGGAGGGTAACGCGGAGCCCCTCCTCCGTGACACGGAGCCAACGCGTTGGCTCTCTGGAAATTTTAAAAAAATCTGATTTTGCCTTCAACGTGTCACGGAGGGTATTGCGGAGCCACTCCTCCGTGACACGGAGCCAACGCCCCAGTGCACTGTTTCTTCAATAAAAAATATTTTCATACCTTGCCTTATTTTTCCCGCTTCCATGCATATTTTTCTCCGTTTGACCTGAAAATCACTACACTAAACGAAATTGGTTAGATTAACAGATTTCCCTAACTAAAATGAAAAATATTAACTATAACAAAAATCTAAACCTAATCAAGAAAAGAAAAATAAAAATAAAAATTATTTACACTAAGAAAAGAAAGAAAGAAAATATTTTTCACGGGTTGCCTCCCGTGCAGCGCCTGATTTACCTTCGTGGCTCGACGTCCATTATGCTCAATTATCTACTAGGGTGAGGGACGATTTTTCACGATCCTTGTCCTCCCCCCAGTAGTGCTCAACCTCATCTGATGGCCTTCCTATTAACTCTCGGGAATCATTCATTATATTAGCATTCCCATGATCAATCACATTGATCACCGAGAGTTCCTCATTTACAATCGGGAGCTTGGGTGCTTTGTACACGTCAAACACTTCTATCTTGTCATGTGCCCGCATTGTAAGTTGACCCGCAGCTACATCAATTAATGCTTTTCCGGTTGCCAAAAAGGGTCGTCCCAAAATAAATGGGACTTCAGCATCTGGTTCAAAGTCCAGAACAATAAAATCGACCGGAAAAATGAGGGAGCCCACTTGCACTAACACATCCTCAACAATGCCATCCGGTTTAGCCAAGGACCTGTCTGCCAATTGCAAGATTACAGTTGTAGGTCTAGGACTCCCTAGACCTAACTTTTTGAATACCGAAGATGGCATCAGATTTATACTTGCCCCCAAGTCGCATAATCCACGAGCTCGGATACTTTGCCCAATAGTCAGCTGGATAGTAAAACTTCCAGGGTCTTTCAGTTTCGTGGGCAGTCTATTCTGAATCCGGGAAGTGCATTCCTCCGTTAAAGCCACCGTGGCATACTCAGTCAAGCAACTTTTGTTAGCCACGATGTCTTTAATATATTTTGCATACTTTGGCACTCCCTGCAAGACATCAAAAAGAGGTAAATTAACATGTACCTGTTTAAGCACCTCCATAAATTTCTTGAAACACGCCTCCTCCTTGTGTTTCTTAAGTCGTTGAGGGAACGAGGGTGGAGGTCTTTCTGCTTCTGCTTCTTTGGTCTTCCCCCTATCAGAACTTTGTTCCTCCTCAACTTCTGCTGCTCCTGACTTTTGAGGCGGTCTTTCCGGTTCCACCTCCTTCAACTGTAAACCACACCTCGTGGTCACTGCATTTACCTGCTTCGGATTAGGATCCGTGTCGCTAGGTAGTCCTCCTCTGGGTCTTGTATTTTGGGCACTAGCAAATTGCCCAAACTGATATTCAAGAGCCTTGGTCGCCAACTGATTGTTCTTCACTTCGGCTGCCAATTTAACGTAGTCAGCCTGCAATTGTGCCTGATTAGCGATCATGGTTTTGAACATCTCCTCAATGGTAGGTGATGGTGGTGGAGGAGGGGCATTGTGATTTCTGAATTGAGCTTGAAAGTTTTGTTGCCCTCCTTGATTTCTCTGCATACCCTGACCAGAACTTTGGCCTTGTTGGTTGTTGCTACCCCACGAAAAATTTGGATGGTTCCTCCAATTTGAGTTGTAGCCACTACCAAACTGCTGCTGATTTCTCTGTGCATTGCCCACAAAGTTAACAGAATCAGGATTTGTACCACAGCACTCAGCTGAATGCTCACTACTACCACACACTTCACACCACATCTGCTGGACTGCATTGACTGAAGCTGAAGGCTGGTTCAAGTTCATATTGCTGAAGTGGTTGTTCAACTGATTTTGCAAAGCGGCTATCTGCGCAGCGATAGCTGTAAATCCGTCCACTTCAAGCACTCCTGCTGCTTTCCTTGCTCCACCTCTTGATGAATCTGCATTCCATTCTGGATTGCCTTGTGAAATTCGGTTGAGCAAAGTGTACAGCTCCTCGTAAGTCTTTTCCAGCGCTTGCCCTCCAGCTGCTGAATCTAACAGAATTTTAGTGTGGGGTTCCAAACCCTCAATAAATGTGTGTACCAACACCTCATTTGACTGATGATGATGAGGACAGTCCCGCAACATGGATTTAAATCTTTCCCAGGCTTGATATAGATTTTCTCCCTCCCTCTGTTTAAAACTTAGAATTTGACTTCTAAGTCTGGCTGTTTTACCAGAAGGGAAAAATCTAATCAAAAACTTCTGTGCAAGATCATCCCACGTTGATATAGAATTGGGTGGTTCAGCTTTTAACCACCTCTTGGCTTCACCAAGTAAGGAAAACGGAAATAAGGTGAGCCGAACATAATCAGGTGACACTCCAGCGGGTATATAAGTGTCACTTATCTCCAAAAAATTCTGGAGATGTTGTTGTGGATCTTCATGAGGGAGACCGGTAAATTGCTCGCTTGTGTGCAAGAGTTGCACCATATTCTGCTTTAATTCAAACCTCCCTCCAGGCTCTGGTTTGCGGATGCTAGAATGTACATTGTTAGCGTGTGGGATTGCCACCTCGCGAACCGGCCTTGCTGCTGCTTCATCGGGCACTAACACTGCCCTCACAACTGGTGGATTTTGTTGCTCCATAATAGATTGTCGGAACAACTGCAGCTTCTTTTGTAGAGCTTCTCTACATTGACTATGAAATTCACGTTCAGGCTCTAAGTAAGATTCCACCAGCTCCTTGTCCCTTGCCAGTGTTCACAGAAACAAAATCTGCAAAATACAAGCTAAGACCAAGTTGTTAACACTTAAGAAAATAAAAATAAAAATACAGTAAATTTACACTAAACACAATTTCACAAATTTTCCTAGCCTCCCCGGCAACGGCGCCAAAAACTTGTTCGGCTGTTCGGTTGGTATTATCTATTATAAACCGACACGCAAGTGCACGTGGTCAAACAAGTAATAAAGTGGCTAAGTAAGCCAAGTATCGATCCAAGGAGGCTCAGGATATGTAAAATTTGCCTAAGTATACTATATTCTTATCTTACTTCTAATTATGCTAACAACAACGTAACCAACAGTTAAATGAGTTTTTGTTTATAAAATATATACTAAAACTATTAACAATTATTTACTGTGAATTTAAACTATGTTGGTTTTAACTCTATGTTGCTCTTAGAGTGATTTCAGAATATTTCGTTGACCCAAACTTAGACTTAATTAATCTCAATCGAAAATATCTATAACCAACACTTGAGGTATTTAAGATCACAATAGAAATGGATAGTTAGAGGAATGGGTCCAGTCCCTGTGGGTTCGACAATCCGGTTCTTAAAAAGAGCCACTATATTACTTGCACGACCCGTACACTTGCGGATGCGTGAATCGGGCACGTCAAGTTTTTGTTAAACCATTTGTCTACATTTCTGTGATCAAATGCAATTTACTACCTAGCAATACAATTCCGGTTCCTAAATTGACTAATACGGCTTTCAAGTATATTTCTATCAGGAAAGCACATCAAAACCCAATTTTCCCAAATCAAGTTAAGAACAATACCCTATTAATTCACAACTTTCCAATTTCTTGCTCTCTCGAGTGAAATTGGACTTTTTAGATGTACATTAATGTCGGCCAAGCACTAATGCTGTAAGAACAAGAATTAATAGAACAACATGAAAGAAGAAGAAGAAAACCATATCATTTACAATCAAAATTCACTACACATGTTCAAAACCTTAGCAAGGAAGAGAATTAGCCACTCATTTGTGGATTGATCATCCTAAAACAAGTGTAAATCATACATACAATTGATTGAAAGAAGAAAGGAAGAGAAGAAATCCCTTAGCTTTTTTGTCCCTCAACTGCTGCTAACCCACGTCCTTGCTCCACCAAGTCTGAATTAATTAAAATAAACCTAAGTGTGCTATTTATACTAGAGGAAAATTTTTCTCGGAATAACAAGCAACGTGTCACGGAGGTCAACGCGGAGCACTGCCTCCGTGACACGGCGTGGACGCGGACCATCACTGGAAATCCAGGGTCCGGTAAATTAGCCTCAACGTGGCACGGAGGTCAACGCGGAGGCCTATCTCCGTGCCACGGAGCTGTCGCGAGGCCTCACTGGAATTTGCCATTTAATTTCCTCTCCAGGCAGTGTGCCTCCGCGATGGTAGCATGGCACGGCTCCATCGCGGAGCCCCTATAATTTGTGCATTCCAATGTCTTTTCCACGCTCGTATCCAAGTCCAACTCCTATATAGTTCCAACATGCATTTTAGCTCCTAAAAATCATATTTTCCTGCAAAACAAATGCTAATCATGTTGGTTAGTATAAATTCACATTTTATTACCAATTACATGAGAATATATACATATTGCACACAAACAAGGCGAAAATAATACTTTTGAGTATCACTTGGGCATATAAATCTACCCAAGATCACTAACCACCTTTTCTGACGTAGATTCAAATCCTTTTGGTTAAACACGTACTATAGGCTTTTGTGGTCCGTAAACACATCCATATGGACCCCGTACAGATAATGTCTCCAAATCTTCAAGGAAAATACTATTGTCGCCAATTCGAGATCGTGAGTCGAATAGTTCTTTTCATGAACTTTCAGCTTCCTAGAAGCATAGGCTATAACCTTAGCATGCTGCATTAATACAAAACCAAGCCCGATCCTCAAGGTGTGGCAATACACCACAAACCCATCGGTACCCTCAGGTAGGGTCAACACTGGTGCTGAGGTGAGTCGAGTCTTCAACTCTTGGAACCTCTTCTCACAAGTCTCCGACCATTGAAACTTCACTTTCTTTTGGGTCAACATAGTCAGTCGTGCTTGTGTCAACATAGTCGGTGGTGCTGCAATGGATGAAAGACCTTCAACAAACCTATGGTAATAACTAGCTAAACCTAAGAAACTCCTGATATCCGAAGGACTAACTGGTCTAGGCCAATTCTTCACCGCTTCTATCTTTTGAGAGTCCACCTGTACACCCTCACTTGACACCACATGGCCTAAAAATGCTACTGAGTCTAGAAAAAACTCGCACTTGCTGAACTTAGCATATAACCGGAAATCCTTCAAAGTCTGTAGCACCACCCTCAAATGAATGACATACTCCTCCTCGCTCCGATAGTGCATGAGAATATCATCTATGAACAAAATCATGAACATATCTAAATATGGCTTGAACACCCTATTTGTCAAATCCATGAAAGCTGCAGGAGAATTTGTGTTCGGTGGTGTGGAATGCCTACACGCAAGTGCACGTGGTCGAACAAGTAGTAAAATGGCTAGAGTAGACAAGTATCGATCCCACAGGGACTGGACCAAGGTAATAATCGAATCAAGTGTTAATAAACTCTAACTCTAATAATGCAGACAACAGTTTCAAGAATATTTTGGGAGTTTGTTTCCTAATTTATACTAATCTAAAACAAATGTACAAATTGAGTCTAACTATAGTAATGAGCATGCCGAGGCTAAAACGAACATGCAGAGAAGCAATTTATTGATACAAATTGGTTAATCTTTCCTTCGGTTGCTAGTCAAGAATTATTGTCTATGGATTAAAACTCTCGTATTCAACCCAACTTAAGAATCATGAACCTTCCACCTACATTTCTGTGATAAGAAGAAATTCATGTTCTAGCCATACGAAACCGATTCCTTAATTGACTAATACGACTTTCAGATATATTTCTATTCTGAAGGTAAATCAATTCTCAATTTTCCCAAACCAAGAAGAGATCATATCCTACCAATTCACAACTTTCCAATTTCTTTCTCTTTCGAGCGCAAACCGGATTTTTTAGATATACATTAATATTGGCCACACATTAATGCAGTAAGAACAAGAATTAATAGAACAACCATAGAAGAAAAGATGAAAAACCATAATGATCAATAATTACATTCCACTACAAATGTTCTTAACCTCAGCAAGAAGTGGATTTAGCCACTCATTTGTGGATTAAACATCGTTAAATGAGTGTAAATCATACAAACAATTGAATAAAGAAGAAAGAGATAGAGAATAACCCTAAGAATTTCGTCCCCTCAACTGCCTGTAACCCACGTTCTTGCTCAACCAAGTCAGAATTATTAAAAATAAACCTAAGTGTGCTATTTGTTCGGGTCTGTTTGTGGGTATACAAAACAACACGCAAGTGCACGTGGTCGAACAAGTAGTAAGTGGCTTCAGTAAGCCAAGTATCGATCCCACAGAGACTTGGATTAAGTGCAATTTGCTCAAATATACTATACTTTACTTCTGAAAATGCAGACAACAATGTAACCAAAAAGTTGATAGTTTGTTTTATAAATTTTTATACTAAAACTAAGAACAATTATCTACTTTGAATCTGAACTATGAATAAGAGCATGCTAAGGTTAAACGAACATGTAATGAAAGTGATTATCATCATCAATTGGTTAATCTTTTCTTCCTGTTGCTAGCCAAGAACATTTGCCAAGAGATTTAAACTCTCGTATTTAACCTCACTTAAGAATCATGAACCATCCGTCTACATTTCTGTGATCAAATGCAATTCATGTCCTAGCCATACGATTCCGGTTCCTAAATTGACTAATACGTCTTTCAGGTATATTTCTATCCTAAAAGCAAATCAAGACCCAATTTTCCCAAATCAAGTAAAGAACATATCCTATTAATTCACAACTTTCCAATTTCGTGCTCTCTCGAGTGAAACCGGACTTTTTAGATGTACATTAATGTAGGCCACACACCAATGCAGTAAGAACAAGAATTAATAGAACAACATGGAAGAAAAGATGAAAAACCATAGAATCAATAATCAAATTTCATCACAATTGTTCATAACCTCAGCATGGAGAGGAATTAGACACTCATTTGTTGATTAATCATCATAAAATAAGTGTTAATCATACAAGCAATTGAATTAAAGAAGAAAGAAAGAGAGAAAAAACCCTGAACCTTTCGTCCCTCAACTGCCTGTAACCCACGTCCTTGCTACACCAAGTCAGCCTTCTGAAAAATAAACCTAAGTGTGCTATTTATAGTAGTAGGACTCTTTCCCGGAATAACAAGCAACGTGTCACGGAGTGCATCGCGGAGCACTGCCTCCGTGACACGCTACGGACGCAGAGGCTCTCTGGAAATCACCCGAACTTGGCCCCGGCAGCACCCTGCCGCGTTGGCAGCGTGTCACGCTGCTTGGGCAGCGCGTTGCCACCTCTTGGTCACGCAGCCAACCTGCCGTGGCACGTTGCCAACGCGCAGGTGGGCTGTTTTGTGCCTCCTCTTTGCCGACGTTCGCATGTTAATTCCATTTCCAAGCCTCTACTTCACCAACTCATCGATTAGTTACTCAAAAGTCACCAAAACCTACAAAACAAAGGCTAATCATGTTGGTTAGCACATATCTTCACTTCATATAAAATTACATGAAAATGTCTACAATAACTTAGATAAACAAGACTAATTTAAGTCATAAAGCGTATCTCGGGCATGCTATTTTTTCCCGTGATCACTATTTATACTAGTGGGAATTTTTCCCCGAATAACAAGCAACGTGTCACGGAGTGCATCGCGGAGCACTGCCTTCATGACACGCCACAAACGCGGGCCCTCACTGGAATTCGGTCGTCCAGTTAATTACGCCCAACGTGCCATGGCGTGCAACGCGTGTCTTGGCCAACGTGCCACGACACCAACGCACACCTTCATTTGAACTTGTCCTATTTCAATCATCTGAGGTAGCGTGACACGGCTCCATCGCGGAGCCCCTTAATTTGCTGCATTTCCTTGGCCTATTCCACTGCTCGCTTCCGAGTCCATTCCCGATTTCTCCCAACATGCATCTTAGCTTCCTAAAATTACATTTTTCCTGCAAAACAACACTAATCATGTTGGTTAGTATAAATTCATATTTTAACTACAAATCACATGAGAATGTACAAATATAGATGGATAAACAAGATGAGATGAAGCATTTGAGTATCACTTGGGCATATAATTCTGCCCAAGATCACTTACCCCACACTTAAAACCTTGTTCATCCTCGAACAAAAATCTCACATCTCATGCAATTGACACCCAATCATAGCTACTTTGGCTCGACAATTCAAGCTACAATTATACCAATTATTTACATAGCAAATCATCAAGAAAACATGCATAGTCCCATCAATACAATGACATCAACACATTAAGACCTCCTAGACTCAAGAGTCAACTCTCGATCTCGGCAAACTCATGCAAATCAGTTGATCAAGACATCCGACACGAAATTCAGTCTCTCGTCAAGAATGTGCCCTCACAACACAAGAGAATTTCCCCCTTTTCAATCATATGATCTCAAAAACATTATATGCAGGGGCATATGAACACGATTTCGCTCTCTCTCTCAAAGAATTCACATGCATCATGTCATGACCCATAAGCTTGCCTCTAATGTATTACTCCACTAATATAAGGACGAGTGATGTAAGATCACGTAGGACTTAACTGGTTGTAATGTAAGCTAAGGAACTAGTACATACTGGGCTAACCAGTAATAACAACTAGCACCCTTAAGCGCTTTTCAATACATCCCACCATATTATGGGAATTGTTTCTTCCTTCATCCTCTCCTTTCTTGAAGCCTTTCTTTATTTTTGTTCCCATTTCTTTAAGCACACTCGACTTAATAACAAAGATTAGTTATACATCTTCATTTTATTAAATTCGGCCAGTGCACCTTTGACCTTTTCTTTACTTTCACCACTTCCGCTTTTCCTTTCTTTTTCACACTTTTCACTCCTTGACACTGTGGAAAAATTATTTTTCTTGAGCACTTAAGAGTTTTGGATCAAATTCATGGATAATGAAAAGAAGGGGTTAAGCTCGGTTTGTACCTTTTCGACAAAAGAAAAAAAATAGGCTAAAGGCTCAATGGGCTAACTAGGATGTACATTCAAGGTAGGTACGATAATGGAAAAAAAACTTTCGGTTAAATCAAAGAAATGCCTACATCCTTTCCTACAATACACATCCTTCATTTCATTTCGTACACACACCAGGCAAGTTCTAGACACTTCACAATAGCATGGAAGAATCGAAACCTCACCACACACTCATTGCACATGCTCAACTCAAGACATATTCACAGACTCTTCAATCAGCTAATTACAAGAATTCAAACATTAAGCCTCAATCACACCGAATCGAACTCTATGGTCTAGGTATCTCAACATGTTTACAAAGTTGCATGCTTTCATACGAATCACCTTTGCATTCTAAATATCATGTACAACACGCAACAAGAATTCTGAACCATAAAGTAACAACACGTTTGGGATACAAACAAACAAAAGAAAAAAATTAAAAAGAACAAAGAATCTACTCCTATAGACTACATTTCCCTTAAGACGGTCTTCATCCATCCATCATAGGGAACGGTCACTATTTACGACGTCGGTTCAATGGGACTATTCTCGGTAAAAGCACCGAAAATAAACGCTGAGAAACCCAATCATAAAAATATTTCAACGAAAGATTTTAAAAATATTGATAATTTCGATAAAACAAAAATATTTACAGAACCAGCTAACAACAACTCCATACAACACACAACAAATTCACATTAATTACAACACCGAATTACAATACAAAAGATAAACACCAAAATCACAGGGTCACAATTTTTTTCACAAGGATCAACAACAAAACATAAACATAAACAACAATGAAACAACCAATACCTAACTACTCCTACCCCACACTTAAATCGAACACTGTCCCCAGTGTTCACAAAATTCAGCATAGCACAAGAGTAGGTGGTGAAACTCCCTGATCAGTCAAAGTATTCAACTTCTTCGTCAGGTGCGGTTGCCTCGTCCCCCATATCTGAATCGCCCCCGCTATCCTCATCTGACTCAACATCTGAGTCCTCGCGGCGTGTCTCCTCGTCGTGGGGACATCATCATCAACGGGCTCCACAAAAGCTAGCCCCACTCGGCATAGAGCCCTGGCATTTTCGCCGAAGGGGTAGTCCAACTCGAGCTGCCACAGCTCATCTTCTGTTGCTGGCCTCCCCCCTATGCACAACTGCAACATCTGTATCCCGAACATGCGAGCCATATACTGATCATCCCGAGCATGTCGCTTGTCTAATGTGAGAACTGGCCCGTGAGTGGTGTCGGGTGCCTTAGTTTTGGAGACGTCCAAGGAACGCCTATCCATCTGCGGGATGTAGTCTAGGGCCTCTTCCTCAATATCTAGGCCCCTCAGGAACGTGGTCAGCAAGCCACCAAACCCGTACCTGTGCCCTTGATGCAAACGGGCTCTCTTCATGGCGGAGATAATCACCACCCCAACATTAATCTCTAGCCCTTTCATCAGGGCATAAACCGAGCACACACGATCCCGGGTGACATCTGTCATGTGTACCCACGGGATCAGGCAGGAACACACGATCTTAAGCTAAATTCTGGATTCCCTGTTCATTTGAGAGTAGGGCAGCGTCTGATGGTAGCCCCTCTCTTTATGCTTGCTCAACCGTGCTGTAGAACGGGCTCCACACAGAGTGTGTTTGATATCCGCATATGGTGGAGTGATGTTCTGCTGCCGGAGTACATGGGCGTCTGTGTCCCGCGCCCCCAAAATGGCATTAAGGTGATGGGGCTCAAAAGTGACTACCTGCCCCCTTATCTTGACGGTGTGACTGCTGAGTGTCGGGTTCCAGTTGAGGTAGAACTCCCGAATCAGGTGGAGATTGCACTCCTTGGGCTCTTTAAAGATGAAGTTCATCCCGACAGCGTCAATCCGGTGTACAATTCTGGGGAATTCCTGTGCCAACGGCTCCCTTGCAATGTGCTCCTCGGGGAAGTATTTGTTCTCCTTATGCTTTGTGTACCATTTCTTCCCTTCGTCTGTCATCCATCGGGTTCCGTATTGACGGCGTTGGCCGCGCGGAACCGCTGGTGCTGCTTGGACTGCTATTCCCAGTCTAATTCTTTTCCTTCCGGTGCCCGATGTAGATGCGGCCTTTCCTTTGTCTTGCCTGCTTGCCATTGTTACTGTCAAATCAAACAGACAGTACCAATGTTATTCAAATCAAAATTAGCTTCGACTAAGGTTGGGTTAAGCTAGGCCACCCCACACTTAGTCTTTTGCCACAATTACGACATTACGGCAAGACAATTCTCACTTTCCAATTTAAAAAAAAACAACAACATGCCTCGTGCATTCAGAGAATTCGATGGAATAAATTCTACATACCACTCAGACTTCGTATAGCTAATCAAAATATCACCATCGATACCATTTCATCACATAGCACTTTGCAAAAACTTGTCTCAACACAACCTATGCAATTCACCAATTTCTATGCAATTCAACAATTTCATTCTCCCGGAAATCCATCGTTTATTTAGCATATTCACATCAAGCACAACACAATTCACCTTACCCAACATGCCCAACCCATAATTTCCACATTTTCAATCACATTTAGTTTCTTCGCAATCAAATTGTAACCCTAGCTACATATTTCACCAAAATTCGATCAAGCATGTATTTATCGAGTTCATACAATCAAAATGATACTATGAACATCAATCAACAATAACTTAAATGAATTCAAGCTCAATTTACAATTAGGGCAAGGTTTACTCACTTCACATGCTCAAAATCGAAAAATTTGACAAGAATTGAGTTGAAGTTAAAGAACATACCTTTAATTAGATGAAATCGAAGAAAAGTTGAAGAAAACTTGTGCCTAGGTCCATGTCACGTTGGGGAAGGGGGAATTTTTGGGTGTTTTTCGTGGAGGGGATGAGAAATGAGGGAAAAATGAGGGAAATCGGGGTTAAAAAGGGGGATTTTCACGTGGGTCACCAGGCGACCCGGTGTGACCCGTTGCAATTAACGCCTCAATGTGTCACAGAGGGTAACGCGGAGCACCCCCTCCGTGACATGGAGCCAATGCAGAGGTGTTCTGGAATTTTAAAAATTCCAGAATTACACCTTAACGTGTCACGGAATTCAACGCGGAGGCCCTCCTCCGTGACACGGAGCCATTGCGCAGGCTCACTGTTTTGCCACTTTTTATTATTTTTCTCACCTCGATTTTTCCTTTACGATCCTTTGCATTTTTGCCCTCTGTTCAACCTCAAATTCATCTCACAACAAGAAATTGGTTAGAATTCATAGGTTTCAACATAAAACACAATTTTGTTTTTATTTTTATTTTTCTATTTTTTCTCTTTTTCTTTCTTTTCTACTAATTCTACTCAATCATTACAACAATTTCACGGGTTGCCTCCCGTGAAGTGCCTGGTTTACCGTCGCGACTCGATGTCATTGAAGCTTAGTCATCCTCTAGGGTGACGGACGTCTTCTCTCGACTACCGTCCTCACCCCTGTCCTGCTTACACCGGTGCCCATTAACTGCGACCGTGGAATTTCGATCTTCTTGCCACGATTCCAATTTTGGGGGGTCCTTCACCGGTGGTTTTCCCATTGGCTCTCGCGAATCAACACTTTGAGCAATATTCGCTCGATCAAGCACGTTGATCATTGAGAGTTCCTCATACACGGCCGGAAGCTTCGTGGCCTTGTACACATCAAATACCTCCACCTTGTCGTGTGCCCGCATGGTTAGCTACCCTGCAGCTACATCAATCAGTGCTTTCCCTGTCGCCAAGAAAGGACGTCCCAAAATAAATGGGACTTCCTCATCCGGCTCAAAATCCAGTACAACGGAGTCTACCGGGAAGATAAGAGAGCCCACTTGCACCAGCACGTCCTCCCTCCTGGCTCAGGTTTGTGAATGCTAGATGTAACGTTGTTAGCATGTGGGATTTCCACTTCGTGAACCGGCCTAGCTGCCATTTCCTCGGGCACTAACACTGGCCTTACAATGGGTGGATTCTATTGTTGCTCCAGGATTGTCTATCTGAGCAACTGCAGCTTTCTCTCTAGAGCTTCTCTCCTTTGACGATGGAATTGTCTTTCCGGCTCTAAGTGTGAATCCACCAGCTCCTTGTCTCTTGCCAGTGTTCAACAGAATTCAATATCTGCAAAAGATAGGCTAAGACCAAGTTATCAGCACTAATAAGAAATCATAAACTAACACTTAAGAAAACAATTTTACCAATTGCCAGTCCCCGGCAACGGCACCAAAAACTTGTTCGGTGGTGTGGAATGCCTACACGTAAGTGCACGTGGTCGAACAAGTAGTAAAATGGCTAGAGTAGCCAAGTATCGATCCCACAGGGACTGGACCAAGGTAATAATCGAATCAAGTGTTAATTAACTCTAACTCTAATAATGCAGACAATAGTTTCAAGAAGATTTTGGGAGTTTGTTTCCTAATTTATACTAATCTAAAACAAATGTACAAATTGAGTCTGAACTATAGTAATGAGCATGCTGAGGCTAAAACGAACATGCAGGGAAGCAATTTATTAATACAAATTGGTTAATCTTACCTTCGGTTGCTAGTCAAGAATTATTGCCTATGGATTAAAACTCTCGTATTCAACCCAACTTAAGAATCATGAACCTTCCACCTACATTTCTGTGATAAGAAGAAATTCATGTTCTAGCCATACGAAACCTATTCCTTAATTGACTAGTACAACTTTCAGATATATTTCTATTCTGAAGGTAAATCTATTCTCAATTTTCCCAAACCAAGAAGAGGTCATATCCTACCAATTCACAACTTTCCAATTTCTTTCTCTTTCGAGCGCAAACTGGATTTTTTAGATATACATTAATATTGGCCACACATTAATGCAGTAAGAACAAGAATTAATAGAACAACCATAGAAGAAAAGATGAAAAACCAAAATGATCAAAATAATTACATTCCACTATAAATGTTCTTAACCTTAGCAAGAAGTGGATTTAGCCACTCATTTGTGGATTAAACATCGTTAAATGAGTGTAAATCATACAAACAATTGAAAGAAAGAAGAAAGAGATAGAGAAGAACCCTAAGAATTTCATCCCCTCAACTGCCTGTAACCCACGTTCTTGCTCAACGAAATCAGAATTATTAAAAATAAACCTAAGTGTGCTATTTATACTAGTGGAAATGTTTCCCGGAATAACAAGCAACGTGTCACGGAGAGCATCGCGGAGCACTGCCTCCGTGACACGCCACAAATGCGGACCCTTACTGTAATTCGGTCGTCCAGTTAATTACGCCCAACGTGCCACGGCGTGCAACACGTGGCTTGGCCAACGTGCCATGGCACCAACGCTCACCTTCACTGGAACTTGGCCTATTTTAATCATCCGGGGCAATGCCTCCGTGATGGCAGCATGACACGGCTCCATCGCGGAGCCCCTTAATTTGCTGCATTTCCTTAGCCTTTTCCACTGCTCACTTTCGAGTCCATTCCCGATTTCTCCCAACATGCATCTTAGCTTCCTAAAATTACATTTTTCCTGCAAAACAACACTAATCATGTTGGTTAGTATAAATTCACATTTTAACTACAAATCACATGAGAATGTACAAATATAGATGGATAAACAAGACGATATGAAGCATTTGAGTATCACTTGGGCATATAATTCTGCCCAAGATCAATTTGTTAGTCTAGAAGACATAACTACAAACTCATAGTGACCATACGAGTCCTTAAGGATGTCTTCGGAATATCAACTCTCCCGAACCCTGAGCTGATGGTATCCAGATATGAGGTCTATCATTGAAAAGCACTTAGCACCTGAAGCTGGTCAAACAAATCATCAATCCTGGGGAGAGGATACCTGTTCTCAATGGTGACCTTGTTCAACTGCCGGTAATCAATGCACATCTGAAGGAAACCATCCTTCTTTCGAACAAAGAGAACTGGTGCACCTCACGAGAATTTTCTCAGTCTGATGAAACCATTATCTAAGAGGTCCTTCAACTCCTTTAACTTAGTTGGGGCCATTCTGTAAGGAGGAATAGATATAGGCTACGTATCAGGAAGAAGGTCAATACCAAAATCAGTCTCCTACTCAGGAGGAATTCCGGCAGATCATCTAGAAAAACTTTTGGATACTCATGCACTACAGGAACTGACCGGATAGTCGGGGTTTCAGATGTAGCATCCTTAACCCTAACTAGATTGTATATGCAACCCTTAGAAATCATCTTCTTGACCTTAAGGTAGGAAATGAAATGACTTACATGCACAACTGAACTACCCTTCCACTCTAGGACTGGCTCACTCGGAAATCGAAACTCTACCGCATGGGTTCTACAATTTACTGAGGCATAACATGCATGTAGCCAATCCATGCCAAAGATAACATCAAAATCTGTCATGGCTAACTCTACTAAATCTGCTGAGGTGACTTTCTGAAGGATTGTGACAGGGAAATTTTTATATACTCATCGAGCTATAACTGAATCACCAACTGGAGTAGAGACTGAGAAGAGTTCTGATAGGATTTCGGGACTAACTTTGATACTTCTAGCAACATAGGGAATCACAAAAGATAAAGTATCCCCTAGATATAACAATGCATACACATCAAAGGTGGACTACTCGTAACATACTAGTGACTACATCTAGGGAGACCTCCTACCCTTGATGAGATGCTAGGGCATAGAATCTGTTCTGGCGCTGACCATCACCTGCACTAATGGATGCACCCTGCTGAGCTAAACGTGCTGTTGGGGTTGCTGAGCTAGTGGCTAGGCCCCGGCCCCTATCATGGCCCTATCTGGCTGCTAGAAAATCTCTAAGCATATGTCCAGGCTTCCCACACCCAAAACAAGAACCTGAATCAGCTAAACACTGACCGGTGTGTCTCCCGCCGTACCTGCCACACTTTGGGATGCTGGACTCTATGGTTCTGCTACCCAAACTACTAGAACCTGATGCTCGTCCCCTCTAGTCACGCCTAGATCTAGATGGCACACTCATAGCTTACTAAGCTTGGGGTGATAATCTCTGTTGGGACAACTAATTGTGCTCACCAACAGGTCTCTGTTGGGAGAATCTAAAACTATAAGTCCTAGCTCTCTTGGCCTCCCTCTCCCGCTCACTCACCTATACCGCCTCTATCTTCTGGGCATATAGAACTATCCGAGGAAAGTCAATGTCCCGATGAAGCATTGTGGTCTAGCAATCTTTGACCAAATAGTCTGCTATTCCATGCACAAATCGACTCACTCGATCCCTCTTGTCGGCCACCATCTTAGGTGCATACTTGGACAAGTGGGTGAACTCTAAAGAATACTCCTGAACCGTCATGTTACCCCGCCTTAGGTTCACAAACTCAGCTTCTTTAATCTCCCTGATCTCACGACGGAAGAATCGATTCAAAAATGCGGTATGAAACTCATCCAACCAATGGGGCCTGCTCCAATTGTCTTGTTATCCTTCCATTGCCTGAACCAAATGTGCGCAACCCCTTTCAACTGATACTAGGCTAGATCTATGCACTCCTCCCCAGTCACCTCCATGATCTGGGTGATCTGTAGAACTTCATCAATAAACTCATGTGGATCCTTGTCCACCTTTCACCCAAGGAATTCCGAAGGGTTCATCCTCAGAAAATCTCTAACTCTCATCGTTGTTGCATTCCCATTCTAAGGGACATGCACTACTACCTATTGGTTGACTTGGGCAGTCAAAGCCCGAGCTAGAATCTATATGGCTTCCCTAAACTCTGCATGGGAAACCTGTTCGGGTACATGAACCTCGGGGGCTGGTGGGGCCTGCTGGTGCCTGTCCCCATTGCCATTCTCATGGCCATTTCCATTTTCATTTCTTCTTCCATTAACTCGGCAAGGAGGCATGATTCTGCAAACATGTATAGCATGAGTTAGAAGGATACAGACACATTTCATTGCATGACATTGATCATGAAAGAAGGGAACATTTCGTAGCCTTTTCTTCATAAGTGTGGCGCGCTTCACACCCATGAAAAAGACTCTACTTAATGCGGCTTTCGACACCCTAGGACACTACAAAACCTGTCACTCTGATACCAAATTTGTCACGACTTGAATATAGGCCCGGATCGAGACACGGGACAAAGTACCCCGGGAGACTCCGAGTCGACCTCTGAGATGAACATAACATCTAAGCTCAACATTTTAAATGTAGAAATCTAATATATAACATAGTGGAATTTTGAAAATCTCATAACATCTGAACATCTGAATACATAACACATGTCTAAAGCTGAATACATTCTATGTCTGGTAAGCCTCTACTACTGACAAGTTGATAGGACAAGACCCCAACTAACTCACTAAAGTCTGAAACTGAAAATACTGAATATAACTGAAAGGAGGGGCCCTCGAAAGATGAGGACCCACCAACTCTGATTGGAAGAAGCTAATACTAAAGATCTGGCTAGCGGCGGGACAGAGCCTGAATGTCTGAGCCCGTGTCATGAAAAGATACAACATAGAGTATGCAGTCAGTACGTGAAATGTACCGAATATGCAAGGTAAGTAAAACTGCTAAGTAAGTAAATAAGAGATCATACATAACATAATACTTTTCATGATAAGAGTCTGAGAATAGGGCTTGCATGCTATTATCTAAAAACATGACTTAAGCATAACTGTCTAACATTACTTAATTGAATGAATCAAAGCTGAAAACTGATTTTCATTAGTAAAACTAAACCTTGGGTAAAACCTATTGAAAACATAATATCATGACTAATGAACATGCACAACTGAAATCATGAGGAACAATGGAAGACTCGTCATATAACCAACATTACAATGATAGAGATTACGTGGTCCCGACTATTATACTCAAGCGGGCAGAGCCATCCAAAACCTTGCTAGGGATGAGGATGCTACCATGATATCGATATCAAGCTGAAGGCCCCATAGGGGGTAGGGGAAGCTCACGAGGGAGGTCGCAAATAATCTGAACATACCCACATTTGCACGTAGTTTTGAGATATTTCCATGATAGAGCTTACGTGGTCCCCACTATTACACTCAAGTGGACAGAGCCTTCCAAATCCTTGCCAAGGATAAGGACGCTACCATGATATCGATATCAATCTGAAGGTCCCTAGAAGGTAGAGAAGCTCACAAGGGAGGTCCCAAATAATTTGAACATACCTACGTTGGCATGTAGTTTTGAGGCATAGGGTTGACTGACCCTTATCCTACTCGGTGCTGGACACTACTCCCAACATGCATATGCTCTCCATCATTTTTCAATGAAGTTGACCATCGTCTACTGACAAAGCTGAATCATAATATTCATGCATAGTCTGAAAACATAACATGAGGAGTCTTGGGCTCAAACCATACCACAAGCTGAAAAGAGTGGGAGTCTACACTCCAAAATCTATGTGGTAAGCTAATAGCATGAAATATTGAAATACACTTAATCATATGGCTTTGCCTAATACCTAAACATGCTTGAAATAGACTTGATTTATTCGAAAACATGAACATGGACATGGTAATTTGAAATCATACTTTTATCATATACATCTCATCTTGCTTGGATACATATATCATAATCTCAACTTTTCATGAACTTCCATGGATGGACATCATAATTAGTAAAACTTGAAAACATAATTTGTAATTGAAAACATTGTAAAATATGCCCATGCATCATAATTCAACATCAAAAACATATATAGAGTATACCTATGATAGATACTTGGAGAATTCACAACTTGGGTTAAAACCCCATAGATTCACCAACTTAGAGATCACATGAAATTGAAGAGGGATTGGGCATAGGAGTGGATGGATACACCCATTCATAACCCTACATACATAGGAAATTCTGATTTCACAACCCTCTTGAATGCCCAAAGGTATTTGGGGAAGAACTTGATGAATCATAAGCTTGATCACCCTTAAAAACTACTAGGCTTGCATGCATGGAGGGGAATAGGTTTAGAATGAGCTAAACCCTCTTAAAACACACTTATTTTAGTTTAAAACGATGTAGTTTAGTCCTTAGGAGCTTAGGAATACAGAAAAGTCCTTAATAAATTCGCAGGAAAAAACACACTGCTAGTCCCAACGAGGAACTGGATGACTCATCGTCACTGACCGTGACTCGTAGTCATCTCTCGTTGCTAGCACTGAAAGCTTATCATCACTAGTCACCACGAGGGACACCACGACTCATGGTTACTAGTCGTTAGGAGCATTGTCAAAACCTTCAACCTTCGAGTCAAACTCCTGACCACGACTCATAACAACTTGTGGTGCTGACCACGATTCGTGGCCTCACCCATGGTCAGCCCCCAAACCCAGAAATCCAACCAATCTCACCCTTCACTCCACGAGTCACCTAACAACTCGTGGTGTAGCTTACGGGTCATTGGACGACTTGTTCTGTGATCTGGTGCAAAAAATCCTATTTTCTCTGTTTCAACCCTCGGGTTTGATCTTAAGGCTTTCGGGGTATTACAATATGAAAGCAAGGAAAACATGCTAAAAATCATCATGATCGTGATATTGTCACAAAACATGAGATTTTCAACATAAAATGAAGTACAATGACTTGAGGTTTTAAAAACATAAAATGGAGCTTAACATGTGTGAAACCATAAATAAAACTCAAACTGATCATGTCACGCCCCAAGTCTACACCCTGAGCGTGGTAGGTACTCAAACCACCTAGTGATCCAAGAAAACCCTTGGCTTGGGTTACTACTAGATGAGAATACAAAAAAGTATAGTGGAAGTAATAACTGTAAAGGGCTAAATAAATAAACTAAGATTTATTATCTACAACTGAAAATAATGTTATAAAGTAATATTATTGACTCAACTCTACTCTATCTATGAAGCCACTAATTACGATGATAGGTGCTGGACAAAGCTCCCACAACTACTTTATGCTTATATAAAATAAAATAACTCAATAAGAGTTGGACTCTCTGAATGTAAGAGGCTTCACCAACAGCTGGATGAAATGTGAGATCCTAATGAAGGGTCTGCTGCTAATCTTGTCTACCTGAATCTACATCACAATAAAATGCAGTGCCAAATGACACCAGTACATGGAATGTACGATATATAATATGGATGAATGAAACAATAGTTAAGTGCGAATATTTAAGCTAAAAGAATAAACTGACTAAAATAACTGGCTGAATAAAGAATAAACTGATTAAAATAACTGATTGAATTTGAAGCTCTGAATGATGCATAAAACATAATATGATCAATGCGTAAAATAGTTTATACAATAAAACTCATGCATCAAAACAATCTATAAAAATACAAGCATAATGAATAACTTTAACTTGGGGAGTTTCTGATAACCGACACCATCAAGAATGAGCATATGATTCCCAACTATCTCGCTCAAGTTGGCAAAGCCGCTTAAAGCCTTGTCAAGATAGAGAATGAGCACTAATTGTGGATTCATAACTGAAGTTCGTACCAGGAACTTATTTGACGCTTCACTTGACTCAACGACAATGATCCTAACGTATGCTGGCTTCGTGGTCCAAGAGCTTATGAGTTATCTGAACTCTTCACACAACTCGATGCTAAATAATTCTCCCAAAACTATGTTCATATAAATATGCCTATCTAAGGCAACTGAAAAAATCTTTATAAAGTACTTTATCTATAATTATAACAGATATTTAAAAACTCTTGTCGAGCCTTGGCTCAAAATCTCTTTAAAATTTAGGAGCCTCTGTGTCTAAACCTCTTGTAAAAACTTGGGAGCTTCTATGCTCAAAACTCTTGAATTTCAAAAATAGACTTTACTTTAGCTTTTAAATCATGCTAGAAACTTGTACTTTCTTTTTTAAAATCTCTTAAACATATTCTCCACTTTATGAGAGCAATGCAATTAACTCAATTACAATGATTTAAAAAATCATGACTTTTATGTAATAGGGTTCATGGGTAAGAGACATGAACCATCATTAATAACTCAAGAATTCAAGAGATATCACCAATAAACATCAATAGAATAATGATCAACAATCAAAAGAATAGGATTACAATCAATAATCAAGGGATACAATATATATAACTCAATATGAAGAATTCACTAATAATCAATTCAACAACAGGGAAGAAGACTAATTCAAGAATTGGGTAAAACCCGAGCTTTAATCTCAATAAACTATTACATATATGTAGGGCATGAAGCAGAATAGAAATCCTCACTTAGTTAGCTTTACATACCTGGAATGAAGAACTTTTAATTCAAGCTTGAAGAACCCCAGTTTGAAGAATATGACTTCCTAGCTTCTTGGAGAGCTTGATAATCTTGAACTTACATTTTTACGAAAGGGGGTAAGAGTTTAGACCTATTAAACCCTAAAATATACTCCTTAAGAATCCCAAAACTTTCTAGTTTAGGTTCTTAAAATATGGAAAGTTACTAAACTATCCCTAAAATCCGGTCTGTCAGTTTAACCCGCAGAGCCAATGACCCACTTCATGAGTCATTAGTGTAATTGACAGCTCGTGGGGCCTTTTCATTACCACTGAGACAATTTACTCACTCTCTGATCTTCTCCTCATGACCTAACAAAATGCCTGGCTTTATGAATCATCACCTAAGCTAACAGATCATTGTTTAAGTAATTGGAACTAGATAGAAATATTTCAAGTTTTAAAACTTCGCTTGAGACGGATCCACTTAATGGATCGTTAAGTCACTTAACGACTTACTTGACGAGTCATTTGGCGATGTTTGCCTGGCTGTTGATTTTCTCTTTCATGTCTAGGATCTAATCTTAGTGACTTTTAGGGGTCGTTACATTATCTCCCCCTTAGGATCATTCATACTCGAATAAAGAATGAATTGGATTGATAGATGATCTAACTGGAAGTATCTTAAATGAACCTAACTGAATTCACTGAATATGCAATCATACTAAAGATTCTAACAACAACTAATGGTACATGCAACTAATAAGAGTACTACGAGAGGGGACTGTTACCTCAAGATGATTCTGGGCTAGGAGGGAATAGATGAGGATAATTGGCCATCATATCTGCTTCGACTTCCTAAGTAGCTCCGTCAACTAGCTGATTCCTTCATAACACTTTTACAAAAGCGAATTCTTTGTTCCTTAACTTACGAATATGACTATCTGGGATCTCAACTAGAACTTCCTCATAAGACAAGTTGTCCTTAACTCCCATACTCTCCACAGGAACAATGAGTGAGGGGTCTCCCACACGCTTCTTAAGCATAAAGACGTGAAAGACTGGATGGACTGATAAAGTTCAGCTGGCAGCTCAAACTTATAAGCTAGATTTCCAACTCTTTTTGAAATCCTGTATCGACTAATATAATGGGGACTGAGCTTCCCTTTCTTCCCAAATCTCATAACACCATTCATGGGTGAAGCCTTCAAATAAACCCAATCATCTACCACAAATTCCAAGTCTCTACGCCTCATATCTATATAAGTCTTTTGGCAACTATATGCAATCTTTATCCTTTCCTTTACAATTTAACCTTCTCCATGGCTTGTTGCACTAAGTCTAGTCCTATTAACTTCGCTTCACCAACTTCAAACCAACCAATCAGAGATCTACACCTCCGCCCATAAAAATACTCATAAGGAGCCATCTGAATAATAAAGTGATAACTATTATTATATACAAACTCAATAAGAGGAAAATGGTCATCCCAGTTTCCCTTGAAGTTAACAACACATGTCTTTAACATATCTTCCAATGCTTGAATAGTCCGCTCTGCTTGACCGTTTGTCTGCGAATGAAAAGTTTCACTAAGGTTTACCTTCAAGGCTAAACCTCTCTAAAATGACTTACAAAAACTGGGCAATAGACTGTGTGCCCCTATCTGATATGATAGATAATGGAACTCCGTGAAGTCTGACTACCTCTGGAATATACAATCTAGCATAGTCCTCCGCTGAATCTTTAGTCTTAACTAGTATGAAATGAGAATGACTTGGTCATTCGATCTACAATCACCCAAATAGAGTCATGTTTCCTACATGACTTTGGAAGACCAGTGATAAAATTCATATTGATCATCTCCCACTTCCACTTGGGAATCGCTATATTTTGAGCTACCCCACATGGCCTTTGGAGCTCGACCTTAATCTATAGACAATTTGGGCATCTAGCCACAAAGTCTGCAATGTCTCTTTTCATACCATTCCACCAATAGACTTCCCTAAAGTCATGGTACATCTTAGTGGAACCTGGGTGAATAGAATATCTAGAGCTGTGTGCTTCTGCCATGATCCTATCCTTGAGACTATCTATATTTGGGACACATAACTTCCCTTAATACCTTAGGACACCATATCCCCCTTGTGCGAAAACCAAAACCTTCTTCTTTTAGACATCGTCCTTTAATTGGAGCAAGAGGGGGTCTTTGTCTTGCTTCTCTTTAACTTTTTTCACTAGAGATGAGTCGACCCCATTTTAGACAAGCACACTGCCTTCTTCAGATTCTAGAAGATGGACTCCAAAATGTGAAAGTCTTTACATATCCTTAGCCAAATCTCTCTTCTCCTCCTCTACATGAGCTGTACTTGCCATGGATAGCCTGTTAAGAGCGTCAAAAACTATGTTAGCCTTATCTGGTTGGTAGAGAATACTCATATCATAATCCTTGAGCAACTCAAGCAACCTCCTCTGTCTAAGATACAACTCCTTTTGGCTGAACAAATATTGCAGGCTCTTATGATTTGTGAACACATCAACATACCCACCATAGAGATAATGACGCCAAATCTTCAATGCAAATTCCACTGCTACCAACTCAAGGTCATAAGTCAGATAATTCTTCTCATGGATCTCAAGTTGTTTGAGCCCATAAGATGTAACTTACCATTCTACATTATCACAAATCGATGCCTACTCTGGATGCATCACAATACACAACAAAATCATTTGTACCCTCTGGTAGGGTCAACACTGGAGCAATAGTCAAATAAGTCTTCAATTCTTAAAAATATTTCACACAAGATTCAAACCATGAAACTTGACCTTCTTCTAAGTCAACTTAGTCAACGGAGCAACAATAGTTGAAAATCCTTCTATAAATCTCCTGTAGAAACCAGCGAAACCCAAGAAACTCCTGATGTTAGTTGGGGTTATGGGTCCGGACCAACTCTTTAATGCCTCAATCTTCTGATTCAACCTTAATACCCTCACTGGAGACTATATAGCCTAGAAAAGCCACTGACTTCATCCATAATTCGCACTTAGAGAACTTAGCGAATAACTCTTTATCCTTAAGTGTCTGCAAGACTATTCTAAGATGACTAGCATGCTCCTCCTCACTTTTAGAGTAACCAAAGATGTCATCAATGAATACAATGATAAACATATCCAAATACGATTTAAACACTCTGTTCATGAGGTATATAAATGCTGAAGGAGCGTTAGTCAAACCAAAGGAAATAACAAAAAACACAAAATAACCATAGTGGGTCCTGAAAGTTGTCTTAAAAATATCACGCTCTCTAACCTTTAACTGGTGATACCCGATCTGAGGTCTATCTTTGATAAACAAGTGGCACCCTAAAGCTGGTCGAACAAATTATTGATTCTAGGAATGGGGTACCTATTCTTAATAGTGACTTTGTTCAACTGTCGGTAATTAATACATGATGTCGCCAAGTGCACGTGGTCGTCAAGTAATATAGGATGGTGAAGTCCCGATATCGATCCCTCAGAGACTTGTCAAATCATTTGCTTAAGGTTAACATCTTGTTTCACTATTCAAATAAACACAGGTAAAAAGGGGAAATGGTTTTGGAGATTATTCTACTACTTTGAAATGTAAATTAAACTAATGAAAAAAGTCATTTTCAAAGTTTTTTGTGATTCAAATTATGATGAGAATCTCGGGTCTTAGCAATTTTGCTTTCAGGTTGAGTTTTAGGACTCGAATACACTAGAATAAACTCTTCTATGATTGCTAGTAGCAAGTTACGATTTCATTTCTTACTATTCTTTCGAATATGCAAAAACTATCTCATGAACCCTAAAACCTATATCCCTATGGTTGTTGGAAACATATGAGACGATGATTGAAGATACTTGTGTTCAACTGAACAGGGTTGAAGGTATATCCCTATCCTCAATAACAAAATCAACTATTGAACTAATTGAATAAGATATTTGAAACCTATTCTATGCTTGCTATTAACCCTCTCAATAACCTCTCCTGAGTTCAACCAAGAGGCAACATATAATATTCACAAGGTGATCAATCTAATGGATAATCATCGAAAACAAGTAAGCATAAACAATATTGAATGAAGGAATTAATGTCTGGCACAAATGAGTATTCAAACTACAATCATTAGCTATGAACAAAACCCTAGACAAGAGTTTAGCCACTTATGTTCAAGCAGAAAACTAAATAAATCATCAGTCAAATCAAAAGCATAAAGTAAAGAAGAAAACATAGAAGAAAATGAACTTCTTGTCTCTTCCCCCAAACAACTACGTACAAAGTTGATATTTCTGATCGAAGACTAGTCGACGACACCAAAGAAAATGCCTTAGATGATATATTTACAAGAAAGCTATCAAATGACTCTTTTTCCCTTGAGAAGTTCAACTTTTAGACTTGAAAATCCACCACAGACAGGCCCTGGCGCGCCACACCTCCCATCTCAACATACTTTAACTTGATTCCTCTCAAGTTTAGCCTCTAGCACCGCACCAGCCATTTTGCTAAGGTGTTAGTCAAAATTTAGCACTTCTACGACCTGGCATGTTGCACCTCTCACTGCATTAGAGTGTTAGAAAATTTCCCAAGTCCAGAATACTTTTGGCGCACCGCGCTACTCATCTCGCTAAGGTGTTGATCAAAGTTCTTCTGAAGTTTGGGATCTAGCATGCCGCACCACCCAATGCATCAGCCTGAGTGTTATTTTCTCTGAAGTTTGGCAGCAAGCACGCTACACTAGCTATCTCACCAGGCCAATTTTTCTCGAATTCTTCTTTCCTCACACCTTAGGCCATTTTGAGTCCTTTTCCATTGATTACCTACTAGAATCATTAAAAACACTTGTTAGCTCATTTAACACAAACAATCATGAAGTTATGCATTTCATAAGGATAATGATCTCAAACAAGGTAAAGGATAGGTAAAAGTATGGTAAATGGGCATAAGAATATGCCCAACGTCACCATTGATCTTGGGTAGAATTGCATGCCCAAGTGATACTCAAATACTTCATTTCGACTTGTTTATCTATTTTTATGTGTGCATTCTCATGTGGATTTTATGTAAATTTGAATTTATACTAACCAACATGATTAGTGTTGTTTTGCAGTATAGAAGGAATTTTTGGAAGCTAATCTACAAGTTGGTGAAGTGTGGAAATGGACTCGGAAGCAAGAAGTGGAAGTTGATAAGGAAAATTGGCCAAAATAAGGGCTCCGCGATGGCTCCGTGTCACGCTACCATCGCGGAGGCATTCTGCCTAGGAGGGAAAATTATGTCAAATTCCAGTGGAGGTACGCGTTACCTCCGTGGCACGGAGCTGATGCTCCTCGATACATGGCATGCCACGTTGAGGTGCATTTACCTGGGAGCTGAGTTCCAGTGGGTGTCCGCGACAGGCCGTGGCACGGAGGCAGTGCTCCGCGATACACTACATGCCACGTTGCTTGTTATTCGGGGAAAAATTCCCACTAGTATAAATAGCACACTTAGGTTTTATTTTAAACATTCTGACATTTTTGGAGCAAGAACGTGGTTAGCGGGCAATTGAGAGGAAGAATTTCTAGGGTTAATTCTCTTCCTTTTTATCTTTAATTTCAATTGCTTGTATGAATTCTACTTGTTTATAGATGTTTAATCCACAAATGAGTGGCTAATTCACCTCTTGCTGAGGTTAAGGATAATTGTGGTGGAATGTAATTACTAATTAATTCAGTTTTCATCTTCTCTATAATGGTTGTTCCATCAATTCTTGTTTTTACTACGTTAATGTTTGGCCAATGTTAAGGTATATCTTAGAATTCCAATTTTGATTCTGAAAGGGAAATTAATTGGATAGATGTGAATTGGTGGGATATGATCTTTTCTTAGATGTGAAAATTGAGAGAAGATTTACGTTCAGAATAGAAATATATCTGAATGTCATATTGGTCATTTATGGAATTTGTTATGTATGGCTAGAGCATGGGGTTTTTGCATCACATAAATGTGTAATGTAAGTCTCATGATTCTTTAATTGGAGAGGATTCGAAAGATCCAATCCATAGGTTATTAATTCTTGACTAACAACCAAGAGAAGATTGACTGATTCTAATTAATGAAACATCCCTGCGTGTTTGCCTTAACCTCAACTTGTTTATTGCTATTGTTCAGACTTTAAATTACAATCTTTACTTAGGTTTTTAGTAATTATTAATAGTGACTCATAAAATATTATTTGTTTGGTTGTCTACATTCATAGCGATATTGTTCACTAAAAATTAGGATAATTACTACCATAATTCAGTCCTTGTGGATCGATACATTTCAAGCCACTTTACTACTTGTACGACCACGTGCACTTGCGTGTAGTTTGGTCCGAACAAGTTTTTGGCGCCATTTCCAGGGACTGGCAATTGGTAATTTAATTTTCTTAGTGTTAGTTTACAAGTTCGATATAAGTGTTGACAACTTGATCTTAGCCTTCCTCTTGCAGGTACTGAATTTTTCTGAATGCTGGCAAGAGATAAGGAGTTGGTGGATTCATTTATAGAGCCAGAGAGACAATTTCATCGCCAAAGAAGGGAAGCTCTAGAGAAGAAGCTGCAGTTGCTAAGACAGGCAATTCTAGAGCAGCAACAGAATCCACCGATTGTAAGGGCAGTTTTAGTGCCCGAAGAGATAGCAGCAAGACCGGTCAGTGAAGTGGCAATACCACACGCAAATAATGTAACATCCAACATTCGCAGACCAGAGCCAGGAGGGAGGTTCGAGCTCAAATAGAATATGGTGCAGTTGTTGCACACCAGCAGGAAATTTACAAGTCTCCCTCATGAAGATCCACAACAATATCTCCAAAACTTTTTGGAGATAAGTGACACCTATATCTCCGCTGGAGTATCATCCGACTATGTGAGGCCTACATTATTCCCGTTCTCATTGTTAGGGGAAGTAAAAAGGTGGTTGAAAGCTTAACCACCAAATTCTATCACTACTTGGGATGACCTAGCAAAGAAGTTTTTGATACGATTCTTTCAATTAGGGAAGACAGCCAAACTTAGAAGTCAGATTCTAAGTTTCAAACAGAGAGAGGGTGAGAATTTGTATCAGGCTTGGGAGAGATTCAAGTTAATGCTAAGGGATTGTCCTCATCATCACCAGTCTAATGATGTGTTGGTGCATACGTTCATTGAGGGTTTGGAATCGCATACTAAGATTCTGTTAGATTCAGCAGCTGATGGGCAGGCATTGAAGAAGACCTATGAAGAACTTTACACTTTGTTAAACCGTATTTCAAAGGGAAATCCAGAATGGAATGCAGAGTCAACTCGAGGAGGAGCAAGGAAAGCTGCAGGAGTCTTTCAGGTGGATGGTTTTACAGCTATTGTTGCACAGATAGCTACGTTGCAAAATCAACTCAACACCCACTTCAGCAATATGAGCTTGAGCCAGGCACAAGCCCTAGTCAATGCAGTTCATCAGGTGTGGTGTGAAGTATGTGGAAGTAGTGAACACTCAGCTGAGTGTTGTGGTGTAAATCCAGACTTAGTAAATTTTGTTGGAAATGTCCAGAGGAACAATAATCAACAATATGGCAACAGTTACAACCCAAATTGGAGGAATCATCCGAATTTTTCTTGGGGGAGTACGAGTCATCAAGGACAGAGTTCAAATCAGGCATGTAGAGAAACCAAGGGGGGCATCAAAATTTTTAGTCACAATATAGAGGAAACAATGCACCTCCTCTACCACCCAGCAACATCGAGGATATGTTCAAAACCTTAATAGCTAACCAAGCACCAATGCAGGCTGATTATGTGAAATTAGTGGCTGACATGAAAAATTAGAAGTTAGCTACTAAGGCATTGGAGTATCAGTTTGGACAGATAGCTGGAGCTCAAAACACTAGACCAATGGGAGGATTACCAAGCGATACTGACCCAAATCCCAAGCAGGTCAATGCAGTTACCACCAGGAGTGGAATATAACTCAAGGAGCTGGAACCAGAAAGGCCACCTCAGCAATCTAGAGCGGCGAAAAAAGATGAAGAACATGATAATGTGAGAGGGAAGGAAAAGGCAGCTGAGATAGAAAGACCACCGCCCCCGTTTCCTTAGAGATTAAAAAAGCACAAGGAGGAAGCTTGCTTCAAGAAATTCATGGAAGTGTTGAAACAGGTACATATTAATTTACCTTTAGTTGATGTTTTGCAGGGAGTGCCGAAATATGCCAAGCACATCAAGGACATTGTAGCAAACAAAAGCAGATTGATAGAGTATGCTACAGTGGCGCTTACTGAGGAGTGCAGTTCCCAAATACAGAACAGCTTGCTAACAAAGCTCAAGGATCCTGGGAGCTTTACTATTTAGATTACAATTGGGCAATCTATTCGAGCTCGAGGATTATGTGATTTGGGAGCAAGCATAAACTTGATGCCGACATCGGTGTTCAAGAAGTTGGGGCTGGGCAGCCCTAGACCAACTACTGTGATCTTGCAGCTAGTTGACCGTTCATTGGCTAGACCTGATGGTATTGTGGAGGATGTGCTAGTGCAAGTGAGCTCCCTCATTTTTCTGGTGGATTTTATAATCTTGGATTTCGAGCCGGATGCGGAAGTCCCATTTATTTTGGGACGTCCCTTCTTGGAAATCGGGAGAGCCTTGATTGATGTGGCTGTGGGGCAGCTAACCATGCGAGCGCATGACAAAGTAGAGGTTTTTGATATGTACAAGGCCATGAAGCTACACGCCATTTATGAGGAGCTATCAGCAATCAGCAATCAGTGTTCTAAATCAGGAATCGACTCTTCAGATTGTTGACTCACAGGACCTATTGGAGAGAGCCTTGGTGGGCTCCAATCATTTTAGGGACAGTGCGACATATGAGATAGTGCAGACTCTGAACGAGCCAAAATGGTTTCTCAGGAAGCAGGACTTTGAACCGTTGGAGAGGTCCTTGGAACCCTTGCCAAAGCCATCAATTGAGGAGGCACCGAAATTGGAGTTAAAGACATTGCCTCCATATCTGTAGTATGTATTTTTGGGTGAAGATGACACCTTGCCAGTCATCATTTCAGCAGAACTGACAGATGCACAAGTGAAAGATGCATTGGTGGTCCTCAAGAGGTGGAAGAGAGCAATGGGTTGGCAAATGGCGGATATCAAAGGAATCAGTCCAGCTTTCTGCACATATAGGATATTCATGGAAGAAGGATCCAAGCCAACAGTACAACATCAGTGAAGGTTGAACCCGATGATGAAAGAAGTAGTTAGAAAGGAAGTGATCAAGTGGCTTGATGCAATTGTGGTATATCCCATCTCAGACATTGAATGGGTTAGCCCAGTTCAGTGTGTTCCAAAGAAAGGAGGGATGACCGTGGTCACCAACGAAAAGAATGAGCTGATTGCTACACACACAGTCACAGGCTGGCGAATTTGCATGGATTACAGGAAGCTCAATGAAGCCACGAGGAAAGATCATTATCCTATTCCATTTATTGATCAGATTTTAGATAGGTTGGCAGGTCAGGAGTATTATTGTTTTCTAGATGGATATTCCGGCTATAATCAAATAGCCATAGCACCGGAGGATCAGGAGAAGACCACTATACATGTCCTTATGGGACATATGCTTTCAGGCGAATGCTATTTGGTCTATGCAATGCACCAGCAACATTCCAGCGATGCATGATAGCGATCTTCCACGATATGGTGGAAGATATTTTCGAGGTATTTATGGATGATTTTTCTATTTTCGGTAACTCGTTTGCTACATGTCTGTAGAATCTTGACAGGGTGTTAGCTTGATGTGAAGACTCAAACCTGGTGCTCAACTAGGAGAAGTGCCACTTTTTAGTCAAGGAGGGTATCTTCCTTGGCCATAAGGTTTCATGCAAAGGGTTGGAAGTGGATCGTTCGAAGATTGAGGTGATTGAAAAGCTACCACCACCGGTGTCAGTGAAGGGTGTTCGCAGTTTTCTCGGACATGCGGGGTTTTACAGACGGTTCATGAACAAAATTTTCAAAAATTTCTAGACTGATATGCCGGTTGCTAGAAAAAGAGGTGAAGTTTGAATTTGACAAGGACTGCGTAGAAGCATTTGAGGAGCTAAAACAGAAGTTGGTGGAAGCACCTATTCTCATTTCTCCGGATTAGGAACATCCTTTTGAATTGATGTGTGATGCAAGTGACATGGCTGTAGGAGCTGTATTGGGGCAGTGGAGGAATAAAATTTTTCATTCCATTTATTATGCAAGCAAAAACTTGATGCTGCCCAAGTCAGTTATACAGTCACGGAAAAGGAGATGCTAGCTTTGGTGTTTGCATTTGATAAATTCAGATCCTACCTGGTGGGTCGAAAGTGGTGGTATATACTGATCATTGCAGCAATTTGGTATTTGTTTGGCAAGAAGGATGCGAAAGCCAGGATAATCAGATAGATATTGTTGCTACAATAGTTTGATCTAGAGATTCGAGATAGAAAGGGAAGCGAGAATCAAGTGGAAGATCACCTATCGCGATTGGAAAGTCGTTCACATGTGAAGGAAGGTGATAGCATCAAAGAAGAGTTCCCAGATGAGCAACTCTTGGCAATAAGGGAAGCTCAAATCCCTTGGTATGCAGATATTTGAACTTGCTGGTAAGTGGTGTCTACCCACCTAAGGCTACGGCTCAACAATGAAAGAAGCTGAGACATGATTCCAGATATTACATATGGGATGAGCCGTATCTGTTTAAGCAGGGACCGGATCAAGTGATGAGACGATGCATCCCAGAAAGCCAGATTGCAGAAGTACTGAGGAGTTGTCACTCATCACTGTATGGAAGGCACCACGGAGGAGAGCGGACAACTCACAAGGTGCTATAGTCAGGTTTCTTTTTTCCTACACTGTTCAGAGACGCTATAGCATATGTAAAAATGTGTGGTAGATGTCAAAAAACAGGCATAATCAGTAGAAGACAGGAGATGCCACTGCAGCATATATTAGAAGTTGAGGTTTTTGATGTATGGGGAATAGACTTCATGGGCCCGTTTACACCATCATTTGGTAATCGTTACATATTGGTAGCGGTTGACTATGTGTCTAAGTGGGTCGAGGCAGTAGCTTGTCCTAGGAACGACAACCAGGTGGTGACGAAATTTGTGAAAAAGAAAATTTTCACCAGGTTTGGTATGCCCCGAGCTATTATCAGTGACGGAGGGGCTCATTTGTGAATGTAAGTTTTAGGAACATGCTAGATAAGTATGGGGTGCGACACAAGGTGGCATGCTTGATGATGTTAAAATCCACTTCTCACGAGGAGGAAGTACAAACGATCATCGCAATATAAATACCCAACTAAGAGTCGGAGTCGAATCCACAGGAATAGTAATTGAATAACGCAAAATTTTCCTATTGACTTGAATTAAAATTGCATCCATGCATTGGAAATAAAAGGAAATAAATATTGGGGGAAAAGCGAGATCATAATTTGAAATAAAATCACCTATCAAGAGAACAAGGCAACTAAATTGACTGAACAATTACGAGAAAGGGCCAGGGGTGTGCTATTGATGGGGGTTCGATTGGTTGGGATTAGTTATAAAATTAAATTATTACTCATAAACATTAATAATAATGGATAAAGTGACAGTCGATGTTTTTCAATCAGTTGGGTGTTCTTTTCCTTGAGTTTTCTCAAACCCCAAGGCCTAAATTAATTAATCCAGTATAGCTTAGGCAAGATTTAAGCTATCTCTAGCCTCAAATATCTAATGGGTGTATGACTATGGGTTTTGCCTATCTCTATCCAAACTCCACACACTCAAGATATTCAATTTTCATCTTTCAAGTAAAAAATGGAATAAGTAGACATAACCCACATTTGCAACTATGGGCAATTCAATTATAATTGGGGAGAAAATAATGCATTTACACTAAATGAGTAATTACAAGATTAATATAACCATACCCAATCTAATCTATCCCCAATCATGCACAAAACCATAGTAAAATATCTAGCTACTCATAGATGAATAATACAAAAGCATATTGACAAATAAATTCATAAAATTCATCATTAAGATTAAATAACAAGCTCAAAATTGTCTTCAATGCTGGTTTGTACCTTGAGGAAGAAGAAGAAAAGCTATTCAATATTTATCTCTTTAGTTTTCTGAATCTAGAATGGAACCTTCAGTACTTTCTAGAATCTACAAAAATAGGTTAAAAATGCTTCTCAAATCCCGTGTTGGATGATTTTTCCCTTCTGAACACAGCCTCACTTGTGAGTCACTGGCATTCCGCCGGTGCCCATCCGCAGGGAACCACTTTGTTACAGGTGGGATTAGTGACTTTGGGATCTGAGGGGTGTTGGCACCGACGGTTTGCAGGTGCTGACCCGCGTTCCACCGGTGCACCTTCCGCTTCTCGCTAGTATGCTCCTGCGTTTGATCGGCGTTTCGTCGATTCTATCTAGTGGAGCACTGATCCCATCCGGTAGAGCTCCGTTTCTCTTCTTTAATTCCATGCTTTTGTCCAATTCCTTGCCTTCACACTTTAATTTGAATGACTGCAAAAACAAATGAGAAAGAGCATAAAGTCCTCCCAGACGACTTGAAAACTAAGAAAAAGCTCATGCTGAAAAGCCTAATGAGTTGGTAAATTACCAACTCATCAAACCCCTAAACTTGAACCATTACTTGTCCTCAAGCAAGGCAATTCTTTACAACTGAACTATAGGAGTAAGCATGTCATTCTAATGAGAATATGTACAAGGGACCACAATGAACCGGACAACCCAAAGTTCTCTCACCAACTCAAAGGAAGAGATGAGACTCAACACTACATGCAAATGCTTCAACAGATGACCACAATCAATTGGTATGATTCACAATTAATTCCTTCATTCGAAACAAGGGGCATAGTTGATCACAACAAGCTTATATAGTATCTTAAGTCATTAAAAATTCACATTCAAAGTTTTCCTTCAAGTTCACTATATTCTTGTCTCAATCATATCTTTTGGCATGTGCAAGAATGTTCCCTAAGAAGGTGATGCTACTCACATCAAGAGAGAATCCTATTTAATTATCAAGAAATTCACACTCTAGGGATTATAGAATGAAACAAATACGCTCAATCTCACAAAACAATTCTCATGCACATAACTTGACCCATAGGCTTTCCCTTCGTGTACCTCGCCACTAATGTAGAGTTTCTATACTTAAAATCAATTAGGACTTAAAGGTCACGATGAAGTCTAGGGGTAAAGGTAGGATGACTTTTAAGTTCTAGTAACTAGAACCTCCCTAATGCTCTTTTTTGTGAATCTTATTGCATATTCCATTTTCTTTTGAGATCACCCTCATCTTATCTATCCTTTGAATAATATTTTCACTTTTAAAACAAGAGCCCTCCTTATCTCTCCTTAGTTACCACTTTTCATTTCATTTAAGTAAGAGGAAACACCTTTCCACAATTTGGTTCTTTTCACCCAAACATTTCATTCGTTCTTTTCATAATGTGGTGCTACCTCACGCTGAAGCTCACATCATTTTTCCCATTTTCCTTTTTGCAACCCCTAAACTTTCCCTTTTCTATTCGCACACTCTTTGGACTTCAAACATTATTTTTGCATTTCTTCTCACAACTAGCAGTAGGGAGGATGGGTGCCAAAGAGGGATTACAAAAGGGGTAATAGGCTCGTAATGTGGTTTTCAAGGAAAAAGGCTAAAAGGCTCAACATTGACTAGAAAGGATTCATGCTCAAGGAGGTCATATGGGTAAAGTAGCTATCAAAATAAATCCAAAAATCATCTTTCAAGTGAAACTACATCTAGAATTTTGCCTTGAGTCACACTTGGGGCATGTTCTAGACAATCGTTCATGCAAGAAAATTTAACTAAAACCTTTACCAAAAAGCATCACCCTCCAAGAGGTTCACACCATTTTCATCACCATATCAACAGTCATAAAACAAGATATCATGTAAATCAAGAATCCAAACAAAGAATGTGTAACTTATGACAAAAGAGTACTCAACTTTCACATCCAAGTACCCTTTCATTCTCAAAATTCATTTTTTTAACAGCCATGCCATTTAAGAAATTTTTCTAGTGGTATCTCTCAGAAGCCATTGCAATCATTGACTCACAAAAAGAACTCTAAACTCGACATTTTTCCTAAAGAAAGTCACCTCTCAATCCATTATTGAAAAATGCCACCCGATTCAACAATAAAAGAAAAGAAAAGAAAATCGCTCCTTGGGAAACAACCACGGTATAAAAAAATCCTTGGAATTTATTCACTAAATATTATAAACAAAAGGAGATAATCAAAACATAGGTCAACAACATTTTGCAGCTTTAAACAACCCATCATTGGCACTAAAAATTCAACAAAAGATTTTCATTTATTTCCAAAATCCGATAAGGTAGACACAAGCCAATCCGGAGATAAAACACAACACCCCACCCCAAACTAATAGATTACATTGTCGTCAATGTATAAATTAAGAACAAGAAAGGGAAACAAGACTCCCAGAAGGATCTAGCAAGGGGAATAAGGGATCCATTAGTAGGTGACCTCATCAAAATACCATGAAGTAGTCTCAGATGCGGAGTGCATTAGCGGGTCTAGTGGAAATGTGAGTGGCTTGCCTAGTGAGGATACTTTTCAGTGGTCTAGAAGGGTTCTATTCTTATGATAGGAAGTCTCATCCACCCCACCAGGCTGCCAAGACGGATCAACTTCATAGACGGTGTGCATCTTAGGGTGGGGTGGTCTGTTGTCATATATTTCCTCATTCGATATCACGTCAGACGGGCTGTCATAGCCCACAAACCAATCATCTAGTGGACTTCCGCTACTTGCTGGTTGAGCCTCCTCGGGGGCCGGTATATTCAGATCAATACTTTTTGATGATAGAATGTCCTTATGGTTATCAATTTCTTTCTTTATGGCTACCACTTCATTCTCTAACAAATCAACTCTGGCACATAGGCACCCCAATTGTTAATTACAGATCTCATTGCTCTTTTTATGGTTTCTTGAATCATAGAGAGAGTTGCCTTTACCAATTTCAATAATTGAACATCATGGGCCCATGCCTTATGTGCCATCTTCATAATGCCCTTTGCTGGTGGTGATGGAGCCTTGTTGGTTGGTGGTGAAACCGCTTTATATTCATGACATTTTGAAGGTTAAGGAGTTGGTGGTTCTGATATGCTGTGAGTTTACAACACTTTTGACGCTTAAAACTAAGAAAATAGCATGGACTTAGGTATGTTTATATGGATATAAGGCACTTTTACTTTGATTTTAGGGAAAAATAAGTGTTGGAGAAAAGATATGCAAAAGAAGCCTTAAAATGCAGAAAATCAGCCAAAGTACTAGTCTCAGTACGAGCCATACCTTGATTGTATGAGCCGTACTGAGAACTGTTATGAAAGTCAGAAGGCTGAAGTGAGAAGAAGGAAACATACGACTCTTAGTACGAGCCATACTCCTGAACCGTCATCCTTCCTTGCTTTAGATTCACAAACTTGGCCGCTTTGAGCTCCCTCATCTCCCGAGAGAAGAACTGATCTAGAAAAGTGGCGTGGAACTCATCCCAACTAATAGGGCCTGCTCCAACTGCCCTACTATCCTTCCATTGCTTGAACCAAATGTGTGTGACACCCTTCAGCTGATACGAGGCCACATCAGCGCACTCCTCCCCCCTTACCCCCATAATCTGGGTGATCTTCAAAATCTCCTCAACGAACTTATGTGGATCCTTGTCCACCTTCGATCGAAGGAACTCGGGAGGGTTTATCCTCGGAAAGTATCTAACTCTCGCTGCTGTCGCATTCCCGTTCTGAGGGACATGCACTACTACCTGCTGATTGACCTGGGCGGTCAAGGCCTGGGCTAACATTTGAATGGATTCCCTAAACTTTGCGTAGGTAATTGGCTCGGGTATATGCTTCTCATGGACTGGTGGGGCCTGTTGATGCCTGTCGCCATTGCCACACTCATGGCCATTTCCGTTTCTATTTCTCCTGCCATTAACTCTGTAGGGAGGCATGATTCTGCAAATGCGTATTTCACGAGTTAGAAGGATAGAGAGACATTTCATTGCACAACTTAGATCATGAAAGAAAGGAACATTCCTAAATGTTTCGTAGCCTCTTCGTCATAAGTGTGGCGCGCTTCACACCCATGAAAAAGACTCTAGATAACGCAGCTTTTGGACACCGTAGGACACCTCAAAACCTGATTATCTGATGCCAAGTTTTTCACGACCCGAACATGGGCCCAGATCGAGATACGGAATAAGAAACCCCGAGAGGCTCCAAGTCGACCCATGGCATGAACATATATCTAACTCAATCATGGATAAGCTGAAGATCATCATAAATAACATAGAGGAAGTCTAGACAAAACATCATTTCTCATTACATGCACAAATATGAAGCTAAAATACAACTATGTCCGAAAAGCCTCTAATATTGATGAGTTCATGGGAAAAGACCCCAACTAACTCTTTATAGTCTGAAAACTGAAAAGACAAAATACAATTGTTAAGAGGGGCCCTCGCAAGATGAGGACTCACCAGCTGAGGCTGAGGAAAGCTACTCAAGAAATTTGAACTAGCGGTGGGGCTGAACCTGAATATCGAATCCTGTATCATGAAATGATACAACATAGAGTATGTAGTCAGTACATGGAATGTACTGAATATGCAAGGTAAGTAAAACCGCTAAGTAAGTAAAATCATAAATCATTTATAATAATAAACATATCCAAGATAAGATTCTGAGAGTAGGGCTTGCATGCTATATTCTGAAATCATGATCTGAACATAATTGAACATCATAACTAAATTAAATGACCCAAAGCTGAAAATGGATAATCATGAGTAAAACTGAACATTGGGTCAAACCTGCTGAAAACACGATATCATGATTGATGTACATGCATAACTGAAATTATGAGGAACAATAGGAGACTCGTCATATAACCGACATTACCATGATAGAGCTAACATGGTCCCGCCTATCACACTCAAATGGGAAGAGCTGTCCAAAGCCTTGCCAGGGCTAAGGACGCTACCATGATATCAATATCAAGATCAAGGCCCCTTGGGGGCAGGGGAAAGCTCCAAGGGAGATCCCAAAATATGAAAGTAAACCTACGTTGGCGCGTAGTTCTAAGGCATAGGGTTGATTGACTGTTAGCCTACTCGGTGCTAGACACTACTACCAAAAACATGCATATGCTCTCCATTATTTTTCACCAAAGCTAACCATCACCTAATGACGAAGATGAATGATAACATACATGCATAATCTGAAATCATAACATGAGGATCCTTGGCTCAAACCATACCACAAGATGCAAATAATGGGAGTCTTGACTCCAAAACCATGTGGTAAGCTAATTCATGAAATCATAAAACATACTTGATCATATGGGGTTTCCCAATACTTTAACATACTTGAAGTAAACTTGATTCACTTTGAAAACATTAACATAAACATGGGTATATCGAAATCATACATTATTCATAAACATCTCACCATACTTGAACTCATAACTCATAGATCTCAATTTTCATGAACATTCATGAATAGGCATCATAGTTTAGAAAATTGGAAAAATTAATTTATAATTTAAAACATTGTAAAATCTTCCCATTAATCATAATTTTCATTTACAACATGCTTAGATCATTCCCATGATTAAAACTTAAGAATTCATGCATTGGGTAAAAAACCCATGGATTCATCGATAAGGATTTCATGAAATAGAAAGGTATTGGGCATGGGTGTGGATAAGTACACCCATTCATAACCCTATGTACCTGAAGGCATCTGATTCTCACACTTCCTTGATAGCCCAAAGAGAATTGAGGAAGAACTTGTAGGAAACTAGACTTGATCACCTCCCAAAGCCCCTAAGCTTGCATGAATTGGGATAGGCTTAGAGTGACTTAACCCTCTTAAACCACTCCATTTTGAGCTCAAACCAACATAGTTTAGGACCCTGGGGCTTAGAAACGATGAAAATACCCTTAATGAATTTCTTGGAAAAACTGCTCTGCCAGTGACAATGAGCGTCACAACGGACTATTACTGGCTTCAATGGTCCGTTACACCCCTCATTGTTACATCCTGAATATCAGACCCAAACCTGATACCATGATAGGTTCCATGAGTCGTACACAACTCCAACGACTCGTGGTAACCATCTGTTAACACCACTGCCTATCTCCTGAAATTCCTCCCAATGGGCACTTACAACAACTCATTGCTCCCAATGATGAGTCGTCATGTGACTCGTAACTTCCTCCTTGACCAGACCCACCTCACAACGACTTACATCCAATGACCCATTACATCAAACAATGGTTCATTCCTAGACCCATTACTCCCAACTCCACACATGTAGTATCATATCACGGGCACATCCAACGGGTCGTTAGTCCCACTAACGACCTGTTCTGAGAAATTTTTTTAGATTTTTGCTTTTTTTCATTTTTAAATCCCCAGTCTTGTCTTAAGAACTTTCGGGGTATTACATATGGGCTTTGAAAAAACTGAATTTGAACTGGAATAAAGCAGCCAAGATGATACTTGACCAGCTCAATGAGTTGGATGAGTTTTGACTTAGAGTCTATGAGAGTGCGGCCATTTATAAAGAAAGAATAAAGATTATCATGAAAAGAAGATTGCAAATAGGAAGTTTAACACTAGCGATCTGGTCCTACTGTTCAACTCAAGGCTCCGTTTGCACCCTGAAAAGTTGAAATCTAGATGGATGGGACCTTACAGAGTGGTGCATGTGTCCCCATATGGTGCAGTGGAACTTGAGAACAAAGAAGGAAAAAGGTTCAAAGTGAATGGGAAAAGAATAAAGCTATTTATAGGAGATGTGGAGGAATTAAGAGGAATTGAGGCGGTGTACCTTGATGATGCCTGAAGAGTCGCAAAAGTTACGTCATGTCGTGACGTTAAATCAGGCGTTGCATGGGAGGCAACCCATGGATGGTGAAGTCTGAGTAGCCGTAGGTATATTCCCTTCCCACTATGCTTACATTCTATGCTTTAGGGACGAAGCATGATTTTTTAAAAAAATGGAGGGTGTGTACTGGTATTTTTGGGGATTTTGATTCGTTCGAGGGTTTTTCTTGCCATGTTTCTTTTTTATTGGGCATGCTATCTAGTAGAACTGACATGTTTAGGATTTTTTTCGTAATTGTTGTTTAATTAGAAAATAGCATAAAAGTACTCTACCAATAAAGTGGACTAGATTTGATATTTTTGAAAAATTGACCCTGTTAGAAGTATTTGATGAATTAGTTGTGTACTTGTGATTGCATGCATGAATTTTGTGGATCTTTTTATGCCATTTAGTATATTAGAATGTGTATCTTTTGTTAAGCCATGAATAAATCAGACAGGTAGAGTGAATGTAAATCATGTACCATGAGTGAGTGAAGTTTGATATTTAGTTCAATACTTCGTAGAGGATCTAGAACTTGCCCAGTTGGTCTTTGTATAGGTTTTAAGATGGTTGGTTAGGAAAGGATCATAGGTTTTTCTTGTTTAGCCTATTTTTAGCCTAAATAACCTTACCAAAATCATATGATTCCCTTGATCCAAATTTTTTAGCCTTAAATAGATCATTATTTTCTTTGATTAATCAATTAACCATTCCCATTTTTATAATTAACCTGTTTTGACCCTGGTTCCTCCTTGGATATTGTGATCCTCAATGTAGGCAAAATGCCTAAGTTGAGGGTGGCTAGAGTAGGGGTGCATAAAGATTGCGAAGGTGAAAAAAGGAGAGAAAAGAGAAAAAAGGTGAAAAAATGAGGTGTGGTGTGACAAAAGAAAAAGAAAGAAAAAATTTAAAAAGAAAATACAAAAAGTGAAAGATGCATAAAATTTTGAAGAAACACACCAAACTCATACAGGTGTTGAAAAAAAGGGTGAAAAGGGAGGAAAAACGCAAGAAGCAAAAGGGTGACAAAGTGACAAAATGGAGCTACATGTATGTAGTGCCAAAGAGGGGTTTTAGTCACTCAAAAGATTCCATATCTACCTTACCCAACCCGAAAGCCTACATTAAAAGCTAAAGCAAGTCCTATAGTGATCCTAACCTAACCATTTGACAAAGTGAAGTAGAGAAAATAAGGGCAAGCCGATGGTATCCGATATGCAGTATTTGAAACTTCTTTGTGAGAGTGAGAGTCTCGCTTGTTCAGCACCATGTCATATATCTTACTATATCTGTGAGTGGGGGACTTCATTTTCTGTGAGGGTACATGGTTTGTGTTTGACTTTACCAGTGGTCTGTGTAAAAAGCATTAGTGGTGACTTGAGTACGTGTTAATAGATAGGGTATATGTCTTGATACTAGTTTATCATGTTTTGTGGTATCTTGTAGTGCATGTGCTAATTTGGTTCACGGGAAAAGGGTCACACGCTTTTTGAGTCATAGTGCAAAGTTTGTTCGATATTGGCTGTAGTTTCCTAGGTTTATTTTCTAGTTAAGCGTCATGTTTAGTTCTTCCTTTTCTTGTCCTGGGGACATGCAAATGTCTTATGTTGAGGGTGTTGATGTGCGGTGAGTTTACAGTACTTTCGACGCTTAAAACTGAGAAAATAGCATGGACTTAGGTATGGTTATATGGATGTAAGCCACTTTTACTTTAATTTCAGGGAAAAATAAGTGTTGGAGCAAAGATGAGCAAAAGAAGCCTTAAAAAGCAAAAATTCAGCCAAAGTACTAGTTTTAGTACGAGTCGTACCTTGATTGTACGAGCCATACTAAGAACTGTGATGAAAGTCAGAAGGCTGAAGTGGCAAGAATTCAACATACGACTCTCAGTACGATCCATACCAAGATGATACGAGCCGTAACTGGAGTCATGGAAATATTTAGAAGAAATTGTGCAAAGGCAGACTCCTGTTATGGATAGACTCACGAATCGTGGCATCAATGTAGGAATTGTACTAGGAGCCATGGTGAACTTCAAAAGATTTTGCAGTACTTGGCAGAACTTCAGACACTATAGACAGTACGAGTCATGGAAAGAAGGTACGAGTCGTACCAGCATGCCAACACTTAGCCAAATCTGCAGCAACCAAGAATTTATGGAAAGCAGGTACGACCTGCAAAATCCTGCTAGGGGTCATAGGTCCAGTCGTGGCACAGTCGGCACCAAATATGAAAAAATCCCTGTTAGCATAGGAAAAGGTTTCTAATGTTTGTATAAATAGCTTTTACCTTTTATTTTAGCCAAAGAATAACATAATTGAGTTAGGAGAAGTGTTAATAATTATTATTGTGAATTTTTATCAAGTTTTGAGGAGTAATTCTTGGGATCAAATTCTTGATTTCCTACATTGTTCTTGAGGTTGTTCTTTGATATCAAATCTGATTTCCTTCCAATTGTTGTTGTAAGTATTTAATTATGTTTTTGTTTATGAATGCGAATTATAATCTTATAATCATGAGAGGCTAAAACCTCCACAACTAGGGGTTGTGGGAACCATGGTGGATTAATGAATTAGGGTTGCACAAAAGTGATTCAAAACCAATGTGAAAAGCTTGTATTGTATTCTCTTCATGTTTAAACATTTCTTAACAGTGTACAATGTTAGGACTTGCCCAAATTCTTTATTTGCTTGAACCTAGAGAAGTAGAAATTAGGAAAAGAGAACTACAACAAAGCCTTGATCTTTACAATCATTATATTAACTTGCGTTGTAGTCGCAGGATAGATAAATTTGGAAGATATTGATAATGGTTAGTTTGAAATCCCTCATGAGACCTGACCCAGTGATTGAGTATAGTCATCCATAGGGATGAACCAGTTGTTTGGATGAACCCTAGTTATTAGTTCTACACGTAAGCATCGGGATTGATCATGTGTGTATACCCAAAGTAGTTATGAACCCATAGGGAACACTTACCCTAGTTGTTTGAAATTCTTGATTTAAATCACAACCATAATCTTTGTTTTAATATTTTTTTCTTTAAAACCCCCAATTTTGAGATAACTCACCAACAAGTTCACTTACCGGCATTAGTCTAGATCTTACCCTATTCCTTGTGGGTTCGACCCCAACCTCTTAGTTAGATTCTTTATTGACAGCGACCGCTTCATACTTTGTCAGGAAGTGTAAGTTTGAGCATTATCAGGTTCCATAGTCAACTTGGGACGCTTTGAACTTGGGGCATGATGTGTTGTGAGTTTACAACACTTTCAATGCTTAAAACTGGGAGAATAGCATGGACTTAGGTATGTTTATATAGATATGAGGTGTTTTTACTTTGTTTTTAAGGAAAATAGGTGTTGGAGCAAAAATGTGCAAAAGTTGCAGAAAAGTGCAGAAAAGCAGCCAAGTACTGATCTCAGTATGAGTTGTACCAAGATTGTAAGAGCCATATTGAGACTCATGAAAAAGCTCAAAAGATTGGTACAAGATAAAGGCAAAGTACGACTCTCAGTACGAGCCGTACCATCTTGGTACGAGTTGTAACTTGAGTCGTTGAATATTTTAGAGAAATTTGCACAACTGAAGTCTCCTGATACAGGTAGCAACTACGGATTATAGCATCTACCTATGACTTGTACCAGGAGCCATGGAAAGCCTCAGTGATTTTTGGGGCTTGACAGATCTCATGATACGACAAGCTATTCGTAGGAGCAAGGTACGAGGCGTACCAGGACACTTATAGAAATATTCAGAAGATGCCAAAGTTCTCAGAGCCAAATCACGACTTGATTTTACGACTCGTAGGATCATGTTACGAGTCGTACCAGATGCCAACACTTAGCAAATTTTGTAGAAGTCAAGGGATGTACGAGACAAGGCATGACCTGTACAATCCTGTTATGAATTGTATGAAGAGTCGTAGGATGTGTCGGCATCAGATTTGGTTATTTCCCTATTAACTTAGGAAAAATATTTTATTATTTGTATAAAGACCATTTTAGTTCAGAATAGGTCTGAGACAGTCAGAATTATTAGAGAAGTTGATTATCAAGTTTGTAATTAGTTTTTGACAACATTAGAGAGCAATTATTGAAATCATAACTTGGATTTCTCAATTGTTTTTTTAGTTTGTTCATCATATTTTCTTGCAATATTTAAAGAAGCTTTTTTTCCAATCATCGTTGTAAGTATTTAATTATGTTTTTTTCTACGAATACTAATTATAATCTTACAATCATGAGAGGATAAAACCTCCAAAACTAGAATTGTGGGAACCATGAAGGATTAACGAAATAGGGTTACACAAATTGATCTGAAACCAATGATAAACGCTTATATTATATTCTCTCCGTCTTTAATATTTCTTAACGAAGCACAACGTTATGGCTTGCCCGCATTCTTTACTTGCTTGAACCTAGAGAAGTAGAGATTAGGAAAAGAAAATTACAACAAAGCCTTGATTTTTATGATCATTGTATAACTTAAACTGCAGTTGTAGGATAGTTAATTTAGAACAAGTTGATAACAATTAACTTGAAATCGCTCATGAGACCTAACCCGGTGATTGAGTGCACTCATCCAATAGGGATGAACCAATCATTTGGATGAACCCTAGTTATCAGTTCTACAAGTAAGCATTAGGATCTATCACGAGTGTAAACCCAAAGTAGTTATGAACCCATGGGGAACACTTACCCTAGTTAATTGCAAATCTTGATAAACAATAACTAATTTTCGCGCTTGTTTTCCAATTGTTTTTTCTATAAACCCCTAAATTTGGAGATAACAAACCAAAAAGCTTAAATACCAGCATTAGTCTAGTTCTTACCATATTCCCTGTGGGTTCGACCTCAACCTCTTTGTTGGGTTCTTTATATAAAATGTCTGCTTCATACTTTATCAGGAGTGTGAGTTTGAGCGTTATTAGGGCATCCTTGTATGTCTTGGTGGCCAAAGTAATCATTCCTCAACCCTCATTGTTTTGTCCAATGGCCTGAATAGGGGATAGTTGGGATGAAGGCAAAGCAGACAGATCAGAATAGGATAGGGCATAGAAGTTGCTTTTCCCTGGCCTTCCTCTTGAGTTGCTCAACAATAATCTCCCCCACATTTATGTGTCTATGACCCATGATGCAAGCCACCATGATTTCGGTCTCAATGGGAACATGAGTTTTGTTTTTGGAGGGAATAATATGGGCACATACCAAATCAAGCCACATTCATGCTTCAAATTTGAGATCATGCCGGTGAATCGCGCCATTTGTTATAACCCAATGCGGTTGACCCACAGTAATTATCTAGGCCACCCACTCAAATTGATCATTTTTGTTGTCCAATTTTCTTTTGAAATCTCATCTTGGACGTACTGGGTCAGCCCAACAAATAGAGTTGATTTCATCTGGGATGATAGGAACTTCTTGTCCCCGTATCAGTACAGATGATAAACAAAGCATCTTACTCTACCTTTATGATTTAAGATGTCCTATTGTGCCCTATAAGAAGCGTAAAACTCCCTCACCAACTCAGGAAAATAGGGATCCAAGGGAATTGTGAAAGGCTCCCAATCGCGAATTTGAAATTAATCATAAATATTTGGAAAGTCATCTTTGAAGGAGTCAACCTCAAATCGAGCTTCTTCAGTGATAGACCATTTCTCCTTACATTAAAAATAATAATTATTCATTTTATTGAGCCCAAAGCAGAGTTGATCAACCTGCTTTTCCTCATCGGACTCTGCTCCTGGAGCTATAGCATCAGTTATTGGTGTTTTTATTTTACCACGTTTCAAGATGGACATGATTCTGTAAAGAAATGTTAGTGACACATGCTACTCCCTTTGGGTTTTGAATAATATCAAAGTAAAAGACATAACAAACTAATCTAGAAATAAAAATTCCAGAATTGGATGAGAACAAGTTGCAACATCAAAAACAAGTGCTAGCGTGACAGTACAACAAAAAAACATAGGTGGAGACTCACGAATCGCCACTGAGTTGAGTTCTTGGCAGAAAAATGGGTGAAATGTGCAGGTGAAACACGGGTTCTGGGTAGTGGCCTGAAGTCTTGCATCTAGAACTACATTTCAACTGACATTTCACCGAGCCTGACAGGCGGTTCGCTGGCGGACGCTGCTCAGTACTTTTCACCCCCAACTTAGCTAAA